>OV788325.1:3992954-5192954 GCA_928718305.1 Tetramorium bicarinatum | reverse complement strand
AAATAAAACTCATTTAAGATAATTTGAAAGTACTTATGGAATATAAGCTTCTGTTTTCGATTAGCTATATCGGAGTATATTCAGATGTATTCTTCTTGATGAAGTAAACATTTTAATATTAGCCATGTTGAAACAAAAAAGTATGCGAGTTTAACAGTGAACGCATATTATTCCAGTAAAAGAGAGTTGTGAAAGTCTTTTGACATCAGTCCCAATAGTGAACAAGCTGTTCAATGTGCACTATAAAGTTGGGAAAGGTGCGTTTAGCTCTGTCTTCCTCGCTACGCTAAAGGCTTCCAACAGTCGTAAGAGATTTGCGTTGAAGCACTTGATTCCCACCTGCCATCCTGATAGGATCAAACGCGAATTGCATTATATGCAAACATTAGGGTATGTTGGATGCATTTTCGAAAGAGGATTATCTTTTCGTATAAATCAGCTAACATTAGCAAAAACGTACTGAATATTTCAGAGGGAAAGATCACATCGTTGGAATAGAATTGTGTTTGAGGCATTGTAGTTCGGTAGTATTTGTAATGCCATATATGAGACATGATAAGTTTGCAGTAAGTTTGCAATTTACATTCGAATGTGTATTCAGCGAAATTGAAAATTAATTCACGATAATTAATAACTAGGAATACGTCCAAGATATGACTGTTGAAGAAACGAGGGATTACATGAGAGCACTACTAACTGCTTTACGAAGAGTTCATCGATTTAATGTCATACATAGGGACGTGAAACCCAGTAACTTTCTCTATGATCGTAGAAATAGAAGGTAAACTTGGACAAAAGGAAAAATACATTCTTTTTCTTACAAGCTCGAAAAATCACAATCCAGGATGATTTTTGTTTAGTTATTTGCTAGTGGACTTTGGCCTTGCACATGAATGCCAGGTGGATAAACTGAAAAAAATGAGTGAGGAAAATGGTGATGCATTCGGTACAAAGCGGAAGAGATCTTACGAAGTAGAGTAATACTTTATATGAGTGGTCGTGTATTAAATTAATCGATCCTTATTTCTTGTTGTAATTTGTTCTAGAATAACATCAGCCTCGAATCTGATTTTGGTGCTAAGAGAAGTGTGAATAGCAAGTGTCATTGCTATGGGAAACCTAAAGTGTGCATGACATGTTTAAAAGAACCGGAGCAACTGGCACATCGTGCGGGTACGCCTGGATTTCGTGCTCCGGAGGTTTTATTGAAATATCTTTTACAAACATCAGGTATTAAGAAATACTGGCATGACGCGAAAAACAAAATTGTACTTTTAGTGACTGAAAGAAAAATGCAAAATTTCAGCGATTGACATTTGGGCTTGTGGTGTGATAATGCTATGTATACTCAGTGGTTCACAACCATTTTTTCGCTCGCCCAACGACTGTACAGCTTTAGCGGAAATTACAACAATATTTGGTTCTAAAGAAGTACAAAAGTGTGCACAAAAATTAGGTATTTTAACACATACTGCGACAAATGACTTATTCATTGAAGTTTTTATATCTTTTGTTTCATTAATTTCTATTAATTTTGTATATTATATTTATTTTCTTTTTGTTTGATTCAGGTAAAAAAGTTATCTTTAGTGAAAATTTACCAGGCATGGACATTATATCTTTGTGCCTAAAGTTAAAACAAAGAAACAAAACTATGATGTATGATACAGAGAATAGTATACATAAGGTATATCTCGTTTATATTTTAAATTTTTTTACGAAGCAATATTGCAGGAGACTGTAGATATAATCTTAGATTGAATCTAATTTTTATGTTAAAAAATAATTTAAATCATTGCAAATAGCAAACTGTCAATAGTGATATTTTGTTTTGTTGCTGGATAGAATTGCCTTTATTGCAAAAATGAAATCTTTATGTCTAATTTTCCTCCTTATTGCTTCAATAATGTACAATGGCTTTATTTTGCGATGTATCAAAACTATTATAAAACTTTAAGGTACCACCAGATATTGAATACCCCAAGGAAGCGTACAATCTTTTGATGAAACTTCTAGATCTAGATTACAAGACTCGTATTACCGCAGAGCAAGCATTGGCTCATCCATTTTTGAATTTGTGATACATTGATGCATGTATAGCAGATGTGTTAATGCATGTGTTTTAAAATATTTGAAAGAGAAACATTTTTATAATTGTTAAATTTCGTTAAAATTGCAGCTTTAGTTTATTATGTTTATTTTTAATATCAGTTTTCTGTTAAGATAAATTTTCAAATTATTTAAGTAAACTGTAAAAAATTAAAGATCTTACAGTTTCTAAAAAAAAATTACTTTAATAGAATATATAATATATAATTTCGAGATTTATCAATATAATGCACGTTGAAATTATGAAAGTTAAATTAAATAATTTAAAAAATAAAAGAAAATTATCTCCTGACATACAGTAATCTCTCAAGGTATTTTCGCATGATTTATTCAAATAAATTTATTCTTTAAAATTCGCTATTTTCGAATTTCTGATATTTAATTTTTATAAGAGATTTGTAAATGTGTTTGTAGTTGTTAAATGGACGATTTTTGCTATTTTCGAATTTCTGATATTTAATTTTTATAAGAGATTTGTAAATGTGTTTGTAGTTGTTAAATGGACGATTTTTGCTATATAGCATAACCATGTACAATATTCTGTCTAATTAAATATGTAATATTGTATTTAAATACATTATTCTCATACAAATACATACAGTAATAATTTTGTATCCTAATTCTACATGATTTCATACTAAATGTAACTTATAGATAATTCGAAAATAAAATACCTTTTATACAATATTTCTACGCATGTATTATTTCATGAAAAAGATAATTAAGATATTGCACTTTAGCAGACTTATATAATGAATAAGCTGAACGATCATATACTTAAAGATATATAAATACGAAATATAATTATAAATTATTATATGAATATAATTATATGAATGATTGTATGAATATGTTAAAAACGACAAAAATGCAGAAATTAATCGTAACATTAATTTTTTTTATTATTTAGGCACTTAATTTGAAATACGAGGAACATATGTGACATTTAGATTTCAATTAATGTTACCTAAATGTTCATATGTAATTTCCTTAATCGACATCTTCTATGTTACTAGTGCTTTGTGACGATTCGTTATCTTCGACGTTTTTCTTGATTAGTTTCCATTCTGCGGCAGCCTCTAAAGCAGTGGATGTCAATTCTTTGATCTTCTCGTTCTGCACGGTATCGTTTTTGTTCAATGCCATCAGCAGTTCCATTATGTCCGTTTCGATGAGTTTTGCAGCGACGTCTTTCGTACTTCTCATCATATTTAGCACAATTACAATACCTCTATGTTGTACATCGTCATTTGGATTAGCGAGTAAAAAGTGCAAAGATTCCAGCCAATCTTTCGAGTCAAAAACTTTCTCGCAAGCTTTTTTGCTGACGGAAGTCAGCATCGCTAAAGCTCCAGCCGCTGCCATGCTAGTATCTTGATCCTCGTCCTCGCACAGTATCACAAGATATTTAACTCGATCGTTTTCCTGCTCGAAATATTGGATTACGTCTTCGCACATTATCAAATTGTTTATAACTTGTGTGGATGCGCGTCTCAACATATCGTGATCCTCATACATATAGGCCTCGATCTTTTGAAATCCTCCTTCCTTTAATATATGTTTTCGCACGTTGTCATTGACACCAGCTAGATTGCACAAAGCCATTAGACTCTCAAAATTCTCGAGAGCGGAACACTCTGGATTCAAGAGATTTATAAACGGCCGAACAACCTCCATGATCCTTTGACCGGGAAATGCGACCTCCGGATTTATCGTGATTCCCAGACGAGCCAGGGCTTGCGAAGCTTGCTTCTTTCCTTTGTCAGTGCCATCCAGCGCTAACGGCAACAATGCCTTCGCGCCACCTTGTTGAACAACTATTCCTCTCACTTCCTGTTGACTGCATATCGCATTAAAGACACGGGCTATCAATTCCTTGCTATTCTGGCTGTCCGTTTTGGCGAGGCTCACTAGAGCACTGGTCACACCAGCCTTCGCTAACGCAAGCAGTCTCTTATTCACGAAGTCAACGTCGTCCAGTTCGTGTTCCTCGGGAATATGATGTTTGGCAAACTTTGCCAATTCTATCATCTCGGGTATGAGTTCTTGCTTGTCATAAGCGTTGCACAAGTTCACCAACGTCGTGACTACGCCGTAGAGGACCGATTGATCACCAGTCTTGGCAAGCTCTATCATCGCTTTAACGGCTTCCTGGTCCTCGATTAACTTTTCTTTAACCTCGGCGTCGAAAGTGAGATACGATAGACCTTCTACAGCCCATTTTCTCATATCTTTATCTTTCTTGGGATTGATCAAGAATCGTCTACAAGCCTCGGCCAATTTCTTTGTTGCTCCATCTGCGAATGGCCTGATAGTTGCGTCTGTGCCTCCGGAACTGCCCAACTTGCACAAACCCACTAACGCTCGAATCCGAATTGAATCATCCTTAGATTGATACAGCTTTTTCAATATATTTACTCCTTGATTCATGATTGCATTGGCCTTGTCTTTTTTGGTTGCAGCGGCAACGATACATTCGGAAGCTACTTTTTGTTGCAATATGTCATCCGTTCCCGCCATAACTAGAATCATCTCTAAAATTCCTTCTTTAGCCACAATTGCGTTTCCAACATCTAATGGACCCAATAATAAAGTTGTTATTGCAACTACTACACGCACCTGTAAAACAATGAATTATAAATTTTTACGTTTCGTGAAATAATTGATTTAAAAACATTAATGAGACAGCTAGTTTTATTTAATATTAATGAAAAATACGAGAAATCTGTGTAAAAGAAGCTATAACTAAAAAGATATATGGTTACTTCAAAATAATTTTGAAATAACTTAATCAGAGAAAATCGGAAATTATAAAATTCATACCTTGGATTCTATGTCAGGCGAGAGTAATTTATCTTTGATAAATTCATCAATGGCATTGCTAAATTTTTCCTTAGCAGCATCATAGTACATGTTTTCATATATTTTTGCTAAACACACACTGGTTATGGTTCGCGTGGAAGACGTAATGTTCATCGAGGATTCGTATTTGTATTCCTCCATTTCACTGGCCACCTCCATCAATCTTTGTAAACCGCGAAGCTCGACCAATCGTTCAGCCCAGTCTAACGCAGTATAATGAACGTTACGCACAATAAGTTCTAGTATTGCATCTCTAGCAAGACCTGTTATCGTTCTATTTGTTATACTGTACAACAAGCACGACAGAATCGTATCTATTTCTTTCTTATGCGCCTCGCACAAAGCTTTGTCGGGTTTTGAATCGGGCTTATTATCCATACCGCTGTAAGTGTTCAATATAATCTGAAATCGAAATATATAATGAGTTTTTAAATACGTATTATAACTACACATATTTTAGTCGATAATATTTACCTGTAAACAATATTGAGATGCGTGGACTCTTTCTGTGACTGTGCTATTTATCATTTCCAAACACCAAGGCAAACCGATGTCTTTCATAATGGATTCAGTTCGACTAATATTGTTTTTGCATAATTCGCCTACAATACGAATTGCGCTACAGATCACTTCGTCATTCTTCTTCTCGACTTTCAAAAGTTGTTTGATCTTGGATACTCCTTCGTTTTTGAAGATCTCCTCGGCACCAGCTCTCTCACGTGTGAGCACAAGTAGATTATTCATAGCTGTTTCACGTTTTTCTTCATCTGTGTTCATATTAAATGCTAGGTCTAGCATTTGTGATACCTAATACAAAGCAAAATTAAATGTACATTTAAATAAGTGTAATAAAAATATAAATTAACTGTGAAAGATTATATTTGTGTACTGTAACTTTTACCCATACAATGTATATAGGCTGTTAATTAATAATGAAAGTAAAAAAACTTAAATCTGTTTGTTAAATTATATATGATATTGAGTGAAACAAAAATTCTTATTGAATATATTTAGTATGAAAATTGGGATGACACGTGGCTCTCTATGCTAACACGAGTGATTAGTGACGGAAGGGCCTGAGTTCAAATCCCAGTGGCTCATTCATACTATATACATCCCATTTTTCAAGCGTCTACCGATTGGAGACCGATTTTTTTTCTGAAGAAGAATCGGACTTCCATAATTGGTAGGCTGGAAAAGGGTAGGCACAATGGACCTAATCTGAGTGTCACAGATGGGCTGAGAACCATTCCTCCTACTATCATTTATTAATATTATTTAGTATGAAAAATGTGTTGTAATTTTTATATTATCTAGATCAAATTATAATGTCTTATTAGTTGACAACTCTTGTAATGGTATGTATATTTACCTTGGCACTAAGTCGTGAATTTTCCTTATGACGTTCTTGTACAATCTCATGTAAGCGCGCTGCTATGGGCTGAATCACTTTGTTATTGGGGTCAGATAAAATAATATTCCTCGCATCCCGATATGCCTCCTCGAACCTTTCTAAAGCTTCTAGGGCTTGGCATCTGCGAAACAATGCCTTGGGATCGTTAGAACATATTTTTAACGCACTGTCACAATCTTTAACTACTTTCTCATAGTCGTGCAGCTTTAAATAAGCGGCAGCTCGATTTTTATAGTACACTGCTTTTTCAGGATTATCTTCACTTGCTAGTTTCAGTGCGTTTGTATAATGACTCAAGGCTTCTGACCAATTGCCTTTGTTAAATTCTTCGTTACCCTTTTCTTTCCATCCCTGTGCAGTCATATCTGATTTCGTCATGATGAAATAACTCTACAACACAAAATATATGATGCTGCATTATTTTTTGTCTTAATGTAAAGACTATGTTACATTTTATATGGATTATCTTAAATGCAAAAAGAATAGATAATTATTACAAGATAATTACATGCATGAGATATTAATGAATCAAAATTAAATACACAATTCAATAATACTAATACAATTTTTAATGTGAGATCTTTATGTGAGTTGCAATTGATCGTTGCAATAATTTTTATATTAGAAAGCTGACTTTTATCAAGCATTTAAAAAAGAAGTCAATTTTAATTTGAATATCTCACCTTTCGTCCGGTAACAATTTATAATTGATTGATGTAGAAAGTTTTAAGTTTTCAAGATGGACAGCCAGTAACTGAATTTGTTCAAGTTTTGCCACTTTGCAATTTAAAATTGTAGCTTGCGATTCAGTTGGCGTTCATTCTCAGAATGATCTAGGAGCCGCTTGTCCATCGTATTATAAACGACGATGGAACTATCTGGATGCAACGCGACGACTCGGATAACTCTCGAAGGTTTATTTTCGGCAAACCATCTTCGACATAAATAGAAACAGGCTAAATATAGACAATGGTTCGCTGGCTTCAATTATCATCGATTACGAAAAGTTTGGGTTTGGATCGGTGATGATTACGATGCTACATACAATTATTTTATTTCATTTAAATGTTTATTTAAACGATAAATACAAATTATGTTCTCTTAGTTGCGAGAGTCAGCGGCAATTTACACTCTTTTTTTCGCGTTGGGAATTTAAATTTCTCGACAAAGATATGTCTAAAAAATCCGAAAAATGCGTACTATTTATTTGAGACACGCAAAAAACTTATTAGAGCGAGAACGAATTTCGTTCCATTGATATTTCCAGACGAAAAGGTTAAGTTTCCTACGTTTGAGGTTAGGCTCTTCCATGAGCACGGCGTGAAGTTGTAACTCGATCTCCGCGCGATTCGAGACTCTCGATATCGCGCGACGGCTCGAGATTGCGATTTCTCGAAAGCGGCCGGCGGCCATGACAGTTGCGAAGGCGCCGTGACGCGATTCGAATCGTTCTGCGTCTCGTTTCGCGATCGTCACCGCGAGTTGTCGCGAAGATGCATCGCCGAACGTTTTCTCGCTGCGTCACGCAGTATTCCTTGGACGTTAAACGTGACGCGCGTAATTGTTACTCCTTGCCGCGATCACCGTCCCGCGATTACCGATGTCGGCGGGCTCGTAGTCTCAGGTAGAACAAAAATTATAATGACATCAAAATAACGCTAAAGCAGCGATAAAATGACATAATAATGACATTTTGGAGTCATTTTGATGTATTTTTGACATCTTTGTGATTTCTTCTTCTACTTGGGGTCGTTCTTCGAGAATCGAGAGACTCTTCCCGCCCGTCTCGAGAGATGTATCCTTCTTACTGCTTCTTTCCGTACAAGTTAATGATTCCAAGTTTCGGTTCGACATATTACACTCGAGTATTGCAAACGTTGGTTTTTAACAAAATCGTCCAAAGTGGTTATCGACTGATCGTACGTCCTTGCTCCTTTTTCGTTATTTAATTGGGAGCTGATTTTTTCTTCCGACTTGCACCTGCAGTTGCGCAGCGTCGACTTAGGCACCTTGATGTCACGCGTTACACCCGCCTTGGATTCTTCAGCGTGCACTCTCGCGATAGCATTCATTTTATCGCGGCGTCTTCGCTGTCATTTGTCGCTTGCCCGCGGTCTGTGATTTATTATTAATAATTTTAATACATTAATTTAAAATTTTATTCTTACATTTACATATTTTATGGAAAAAGCTATATTTTATAACTATCTTGGAAATAAATTAGAATTAATAACTGGATATGTATTATTGGTAATTAATCATATATATTATTAGTAATTAAAAGGTACTACATATATGTATATTCCTTGTATGTTTGGGCGAAAAAGAACAGATCGACGAGTAAAATTTCGTTGTAAATTTTCAAATTTATTCATGAGTAACTTATATTGGCATCATACTAAACAGAGTAATGTGTTGCGAATCATTGCTATGATTTGCTAATCATAGCAACCCAGACAGCACAAGATCTCCAAGACATGTCCTATGAACATTCTTAGAATGTTCTTGAGATGATTTTGGAAGATTTGTGTTATTTGGGAATTTATTGCAAGTTGTCACATCTTATGAGCGATTCATTTTTTTTCTTATACATACATCATTTTTATTTATATAAATAATTAACATATATAAATGTAATACACACATGTACATACACAATCTGTATGTGGAACATGTGCGCGCGTGCGCGTGCCCGTGTGTATGTGTGTGTGATGCGTGCATACTCGCTTATATGTGCGTTGTGTATGTTTTATAAAACAGAGAAATATTTCAAAAAATATATATTTCAAACCTAAATAAAAACATATGACTTCAAAAAGAACATCTTATGAATATGTATTTGTTGAAAATAGAAAGAGATTACGAGATTTTAAAGTTATTCTTGTTCTTTTTAAATTGATTTTTATATTGACAATAGAGTTGTATGATATAAAATTAGGTTGAAATATAAAACATCTCACAAATTATCAATATTATTACAATATATTACACTATTACAATACACGATAAACATACTGTTCATAAAATATCTTCCAAAATTAAATAATTTTTATATATGATGCTTTCTCATGTAAAATTCCATATTTATTTTCGAGATATTTATCTGTTTTTTCCTTAAACGAGGAGGTACACATTTTGCATTATTCACACACACACACACACACACACACACACACACACACACACACACACACACACACACACACACACACATACACAGGCGCGTGCACCCGTACGCGCACTTGCCTTGCACGTGTACGCACATACACAACACACATACACACACACACACACACACACACACACATACACACAATGCAGTATAAGATTGATATTAACAATTAATAAACATATATACAATTCAGAAAGTCAATTTTGAAAAACTTTTTTTTATATGTGTTATGAGATATTTAATGATAAATATTCTAATAATCTAATAAATTAATAATAAGATTGATCTTTATTTGTTAAGAGTTAAAATAGAATTAGAGACTTTTAAATAAAAGTTTGAGTGTTTTCGACTATTTAATTTAATTTAATTCAATGAATTAAATTAATTTTACTTATATTTTCTTCTCACAATTTACAGAAAACATTCACATTAAAAATCATTTGACATGTTATATTATAACACGTACAATTACATTATTTAAAAAAATGCACAAAAACAAAAATAATCGTTTTCTATAGTTTTTGGGTACTGCATACAATTCCTTTTACAAGTTGCTCTATTATGTCACAATTTTTAGTTAGTTTTAGTTACAAGAAATTTACAGTTAAAATTGCTCATGTTCAGCGTCCAAAAAACTATAAAAAAACGATTATCCTCAAGCTTGTGTTAAAAAAACTACTCTTTGTTAAATAATATAATAATTAATTATTTTCTACAGTATGTATCCAATCATTAGTGAAGTTTGTTTGCTGATATGATTGTTTAAATATTGTTATTATATTTGAATACATAAAATACAGCAATTACCAAACTCTTGATTGAAAGTCTCTAGCACCATTAAATTCTTTCTCATAAGAAATTTTTCAGGTAGTTGTATTTGTTGAAATAAATTTTTACAAAGTGTTTGCTACAAATTTCGTCGATAGAATGCTAATAGAAATACAACAGAATGTGCTAATAAAATGCTAGATGGACTGCCGAATATAATGTACTATTTCATATAAATAATATATTCCATTTAAATGATTATGAAATTGCAAATTCCATTTGATTTCTATTGACAGTCTGTTGATGAGCTTGACGCTAATCTGTTGCTTGAATCTACTGGCAAATTGCTAGCACATTGCTAGCATTGCTAATACGTTAACACGTGTTTATTGAACTTGCACAATTCTTATAAATATATCGTCCTATCTTTCATCATTGCACAACGAAATTTTACCGAGTACTTATTTATCGTAGTGTTGGTCATTTTAGGAAGAAGCTTAAGTACATTTTGGCCTGAGATCAGATGACTAGCATTTTCGATTGTTATTGGCGCCACTATGACGAACACGTAAACGGTCTTGGCGACGAAGTCGTTTGCCTTTCATCTGACGTGCTTTATTGTTTCTTTCTAGACGGGCTTTCTTCAGATTCTGAGTCGTACGCTTCTTTAGTACCTGCAGAAACAGAAGGGACAAATATTCAAAAATATTCAAGATTTTTGTGAGAAACAAAAAAATAAAGAACCAAAGCTTCCATAACATTTGAATATTCAATGATAGTGATTTAAAATCTAAAGAATTTAAAAGTTTCTAACTTCAAGTTTCTAACTCGAAGAAATCAATCATATACCTAAGGATGAAAAACGCGATAGATTTATAATAATGAGAAACTTTTTTAATAGTTTGTTTTTCAATATATGTATTTGGAATATTATCAATATTTGTTTTCTTATCTAAAAATTGCACACTTGAAAATTTAGGAAATTCATACCTCTTGAGCTCGTTCCTGAGCAGAACGAAGTTGATTTCCGATTCTAGCTCGATTGTTATTGCTATCAGATGCAGGTAATTTATCACTGTGGATAGCTTGCAATTCTGCAACAACTCTACGTGAAAGTTCATCAATATTACTTCGGTCTGAATTGCTATCTAAAGATGTGGACATGGTGCATAATGTGGACGTGGAGGACAAGAGATCAGCTGGCGATGCCTCGGGGATTTCTTGATAAACATCAGTGTTACATAAGATAGTAACATCCTTTTGGCTTTCCGTCCATCCGTCTGGTGACGGAGGCGGAGTGTCCGGTACTACAGGGGGAGATGTCATTGTCCCTGATACGACGGAATAGACAGACATGCTAGGATGCTCTATCAGCAAATTTTCCATGGGTGAGGTTGCCACTTTCACAGGTCCTTCCTGCGTGAACACTGCGGGTGGCATTTCATACCACGGCTCCTCCAGCGTACCCTCAACTGAAAAGAAAGAAAAGTGAGTCCGACAATATAATTTGCTGTAATAATTAAAATGATACAAAATATAAAAATAAAAAGAAAAAAAAGTGCTAAAGAAAAAGGACAAAAATTAAAAAATAACATTTGGAAAAAAAAATAAAAGATGAAAGAGAATATTGTATAAGAAATAGAGAAATATAGTGAATAATGTATATATATATTGAAGATATACATATACAGGGTGTCCGATTTAAAATTGTCAAAATGAAAACTGAAGATAGATTGGATCGAATCGAGAAGAAAAGTCATGTATCATTTTGCAAAATTCCTAATAGTTATCGAGTAATTAATTAAAATGTCTAAGCAAACGAGCATTTAGAAAACTGTGAGTTGGACGCGACAGATGACGATGAGCATTATCTGATGGAGAAAGGCGGAATTAACAATCGACTTATTTTTCACTCGCTAATTCCACCTTTCTTCAGATAAGTGGATAATGCTGCCGCTTCCAATCTATAGCTTTCCAAGCGCTCATTCGCTCGAACATTTCAATTAATTACTCAATAACTAATAACTATTAGGAATTTTGCAAAATGATACATAACTTTTCTTCTCGGTTTAATCCAATTTACCTTCAGTTTTCGTATTGGCAATTTTATATCGAACATCTTGTATAAGTTTAAAGAAAAAAGCATTTCGAGGATTTAGAAGTGTAATATGTGTAATACCATAACAAAAAGAATAATAATTTCGAATACAAATCACTCAATTGATATAATCTAGAATGACTTATAATTTTTACTACATATCAAGAGGTAGTAGTCAGTACGGTAATCAAGTTATATGCAAGTTATACGCGGCGCGCTGAGACAGGCCGAGCCTCTTATACGCGAGACGTCGTATTAAGAGATACTTATATTTATATTAAGAGATAATCTATCAGATCTCAATAACTGAACCCACCAAATTTTAAGTAGGCTCAATGGGTAGCTTGGGTTTAACTTATGTCCTGAGTACATACGTCCTGAGATAGAACGTAAACATAAGGCGAAATTAAAAATATCGATAATTTCCTACATTATCAATCCCGTTGGAGTTCGTCTGTCAATTCAGGAACTATAGAGTTTGTTTTCTTGCTTCGCCTATGTTTCTCTTTCTCATATACAGTTACAAATAAATTACTAAAAAGAACGATAGATTATGTACCAGTTCGGTCAATGAGGATCCATTCATCGTCCTCGACTTCCACTTGCCTGAATCTCCGCATTATTCCTCGAGTTCGAGGATCTTCCTCAAGTGAATCTTGCGTACCAGAGAAATTATTTCCGAACAAGTAACCGACAAAGTTGCCCAACATTCTGTTATGTCCACTGTCTGTAACATGCAAAAAAATACAAAGATACATAAATAAAAAATTAATACCAAAATAGGTTCAATTTGTTCGATAGATTTTGTAGTGCGTGCGTGCGCACATAGTGTCTGTAAACTCAGTGCCAAAACTGGTATAGCAACTTTAGCACATGAAAATAAGATAAAAATATCTAATAAATATATCTCTAAATTCGAATGATTTCACAATATTGAAATTACTTTTATAAGAAAACCTGAATTCACGTAAATTGTTGTTTATCGTTCTTTATACTGTTTAAAATTTTATAAAAGATGTTGAAAATTTTTATTTTGATTTTAATTTTTAATTTTATCTGATCTTTTAATTTTTCTGATCTTTAAATGTTAAATATAAATGTTAAATATAACAGGATAAATTTCAGACTGATTCCTGACATTATGGGAAGATAGAAGGGATCGATACAAAACAAAAATGCCCTCTGTTAGTTTGCAAAATTTGCAATAATTGTCTGATCGAACGAGCTTGCCAAAACTGAAGTATGTCAAGTACTGTATGCAATGAATTGTTTTGTGTCTATACCTGCTTTTCTGACCATATTTTTTATCCAGTGTCCAATAGTTTGAGATGTGAGTTTTATAAAGGCTTCTTTGGTGAGAAAAAATTTTTTTACTTCATCTCTCAGATCTTTTGTTGCTTGTAAATAATATTTAATGAAGGAAGTAATACAAAGTTTTGAATTTTCTTTAAATATTAGTAAAGTTAACACCGGTTACAAGTTATTTCGCTTTAAAGTTTGTATTGGAACAGGGATTTTTATCCTTATTATATTTTCCAAAATAAATATTTTCGATATTAATTTTTTATTATTAGTGTTTGAAGTTTACGTATTGTTGTCAGTGCTAAATGTGTTACAAGTCTTTTCTGATAGTCTTTAGATTATTAGATTCATTTAATTTTTCAATATAGTTCAGAGCAATAGATGTATCCCATGTTCAATATTTAGGTCTGCTTAGATGTTTTTTATAAACCTTTTAAAAATCTCGTTAGTGTATTATCGCTTGAAAAATCTTTCACTGAAATAAACGAAATGGCTGATTTCATTGAGTTAATTGACTCAAAACTGCTTCCTTCATTAAACTTTATTGTTAAGAATTGTATGATTGTTGTGTCAGAATTGAAAGGGTCCAAATTTTGTTTTTGCGTAAACTCTCACCACTGTTTTAAATATATCCTTTATATTGTTTGATAGTTGCTTCCGTTACTGACCTTGTAATAATATCTTAGGAGTCCTCCGATATTCTCTTTCTTAAGAAGATATTCTCTTTCTTCCCTGATAATTTGGCGGCAACCAGAGAAAGGCTTGTATGTAACGGATGTATGACTTTTCTGCAAAGAGAAAAAAATAGATTTTTAAATAGAAATTTACCAAATCAGACTTTGCATCGCAATATCTCCGCTCATAGAGCATGTAGAAAAAAATGAAAGCACTTCCGATATAAATCAAACCCAAGTTATTAAATGAGCCAACTTAGAACTTGATCGGTTCAGCTGTTATTCAGATCCGATAATCGAAAGATCTCTTAATGCGGCGTTTCGCACATAATAGGCACGGTCTGTATCGATGCTGCGCGTACATTTAGCATTAGACACTATCTGTTTCTCGATATATAAAAAATTTGTTTACTAAAAAATTAAAATATTATCAAATTTAATAAAATGTAATCCTTTTCAAATGGTCTATATTTAAATATAAACTATACTTTATTTTTTATTGACATAATATGTGATCTAATTATTTTTTTATAGTATTTTTTATTTTCTTTTTTTCAATCTGATATCACTTTAAGTACAGTAAAATATATATAAAATATACAGTAAAATAGGCAATTAATTTATTATTATATTTTGTCATCAATATTTCGTTCCAGTAGTGTGCAAACGAAATGCTTTAATTAATAATAAGTCATTGTTGTATCGAAAATATTGTTGAAATGACATTTTAAAGGAGCAAAATATCATATTTCTTAAAATATTCTTGGAGAAAATGGAGAAGAAACTTTTCTACATTATGAAAATATTGAAAGATATTTACAAGTAAAGTGAAATAACGTTACACACACACACACACACACACTCGTACATACACATACTGTTGTATAATCTCGACGTGTTTTCGTGGGCGGATGAGTGAGGCGATCATGATGACCTTGATCTCGAATATACTCCTCTCTAACTAAAAGAGCTCTCTCTGAGTGAGTAGTTTTCCTGGCGATAATCACACGCCAACTGCTTAACTATAAGTATCTAAATTGATAAATACATGTAAGTCTTTCTTTTCTGATCCTAGTCTACTACTCGAGTAACGCAATGTTAAGTAATATACTGAAATATTTTTAAATTTATATGTAGCCGTTTTGACCGACAATGTACAAGTCGTTATGATATGTTTACGCAAATTATATTTTTGCATTTATACATATAAGTAGCATTTCTATTTTTTATTTAACTTTGACATAATTAGATAATATAAAAACCTTTTCTTGAATTAAAGAAAACTTGATAGGAGAAGATTCTTTTAACCAGAAAAAAAACAAATATAAAATAAAAATTGTGATTTTTTTTACTTGCCTACAAAAACACATCAAGGTTACATGTTTTTTTTTTTTAGAAAAATATTCAAATAAAATTTTATTCTAACAATACAAGCAATAAAGAAATGATAATATAAACATGATCATTGTTCACAAGAAATGTTATTAACGTTATTTTAATGTATTCGGCAATTTGTCTCATTATTTCAAATAGATTTTCATATACGCGTATATATAAAAAAGGGCCTCCTTTTCGTTTACAATTTGGAAAACATTAATGGTTTGAATGCAAAATCTACAAAAATAGATATATAAAAAAAGGTTGTTACAATAAAATAGAATTATTTTAAATATTTAAATATAGTAAATTTTTATAATTATAATAATTAACAGCTCTATTATTATTTTAATTATTACTTTTTAAGATAAACATACATATAGTGTAATTAATTTTTAGATTGATTGCGAATAAGTTCAAACAAGAACAAATACATTTATGATTTTATATAATGCATATGTTCAAGGAAGAACTAAAGGAACATGAATAAACAGATAAAGAAGTGCAAAATATAAAAAAAATGTAAATTAGATGGAACAGATTAAAATAAATATACTATGTATACAAGTTTGAAAAATCCACGATCAAACGCAAACAATGACAATTCTAAAATTAATCCCTTATATATCGCATTATAAATTGCATTTCCAAACGATCGTATATTATTGACTTTTGTGATAGCTACGTTTGTATAATTGTAAGAGACGATAGAATTATAGATTACATAATTTATCTTTGTCATGACATCATCCTGGCTTATTCCACAATTGGCTGAATGACTTACATCATTCTAGGCTTGGAGTTATGACTCGACTAGCAATGCTAGAATTACGTTAAAATATATTTAGTCTCTCATTTTCCCCTGTATACACGCGCGCGTGCGCACGCGCGCGCGCGTGTGTGTGTGTGTGTGTGGGCGGGAGGAGGGGATGCTCGTTTAAAGCAAGACTCAAGGTTTCTACAAGTAAATCATATAATAAAAACATGAAATAAGATATAATCAATGAATTTGCAGTTCGTTTTCTTATTTTAAATATCTTTGTTGTTTCTATCATATTGATCCTCTTCTACTTGCTTGTCTTTTCAAGATTTTTTTATATACCTAACGAAAAATCTTGCAAAGACACGATGAATAAAATAATAATGTGTAAAGAGTTTGACATATAGCAAACTCAATTTGATATTTCATAAATCAAAATTGTGTAAGTATATATATCACATCGTATTCTCGAATTTTCTAAAATTGTAAAGTTATAGTGCACGATAAATCATAAGAAAATCCGTCAATTGTATGTACACTTCAAAATAATCCTTCTCTTTGCATTATCTTGATTGATTTTCTTAATTTTTATCCAACAGTATCATTCATAAATTATAATAGATTTTGCTGCAGAATAATGATTCTTTTTTTAGAATTTTGTTATTTTTTACATAAATATTGTTAGAAAATCAGGCTGAATGATAGCACAAAGTTGATATAATAATTTTATAAAAATTTGTAAATACTTTGTAATTGTCTTTTTTTATTTCTGACATTCCAATCCATCGTATTTCGAATTTATACGTGCGCGCGTCACAAAAAAAACACACACATCGCATCATGAAAAAGCTCACTATATGATAAGATAAATGAATTCGTCGTCAGGCTGTCTCGCAAGTGCCTCACTTGCTGTCGCATATAAAGGTCTTATTTTTCATTCCTTTCCAAACTTTCCGCAACTCTTTCTCGCACATCTTGCACACTATAATATAGCTTTGATGAGCTACTACACAATCACAAGAAGAATCCCTTTTATCAGGAGCCGTCTTATGTAGTTTATGTGACCGATAGTTGCCGTTTTTTTTCCATCAAAGTTCCTGACGCGTCACTCGGTGCGTCAATGGTCACTGTAACCATGATGCGCGTGGGAAAATGGTTGACAGATTAAAGTAACAACCGGAGTAAGAATCGTCTCGTCGACATTTTTGTCAGTTATGTCAAGCGTATTAAGCCTCGAGACGCCGCCGTCGACACAAATGTGAGGAAAGCGATGCTTGACGATATAAGGAAGAACAAAAAGAGATAAAGAAATCATCGGAAAAACAGAGATTCACTCGCCTGAATGGTTTCACGTTTGAGGAGCCGTGGTAGCAACTACAACTTGTCGTCAGCTGATTTCGACTGTTGGCAGGCTGGCAGGCTGGCTGGCTGGCTGGCTGGCTGGCTGGCTGGCTGGCTGGCTGGCTGGCTGACTGGCTGGCTGGCTGTTTCGTTGGTTAGTTGGTTATTTGGTTGGTTGATTGGTTGGTTGGCTGGCTGGCTGGCTGGTTGGCTGGCTGGATGGCTAGGTGACCTAACGAGTCCAATGACGAGATCGTGTGGGGGTGAAAGGCGATTGGTGATGAGGACAGCGAGACGGAAGGGAAGAATTCCCCACGAGATGATAGAGAAGAGAGAAGAGAGTGAGGGAGTTAGACGCCCGGAGTAAGGCGGAAACGAGTTGGTTGCGCGGGGAGATGTGGGGAGATCGTGATGAAACGGGGGGGGGAACAAGGCGGATGGGGAATTCTCGGGAATAGGGGTGTAGGGGGGCGAGGCGCGGGTATAGCGAGGGCGAATATAGCGTAGGGAGAAAGACAATGTTGGCGTAGTGGGGTGCCCTGTAAAGCGACGTCAGGGATGTATTTGACGAGGGTGCTGGATATGGATTCACGCGGTCGTGATACGTTATGTTACGATCATAATTTTCTCTCCCAGAGATAACGAGATTCTAATCGTTCTTGGATTCGAATTAATAAGAAGTATTCTTCCTCACTTCATTTATTGATGTCTGCGATTATTTTATCTTCATTTATAATTTAATTGGTAACAGAATTGTATTTTATATGACGAAATTTAAAATATCTCGAAAAATACTTAACGAAAATATACTCAATTATAGTATTTTGGAAAACTCTTGAGAATACGCTACAAGAATATACAATAAAAAATAGGAGGTTTCATTTAAGAAATTGAAGGTGACCTTTACGTAACCTTCAAACAACTATCCAACGACTATCCAAGGTCAAAGCAATGACAATACCTTATGTCTCCCTCGAAACCATATAACTTTTGTTTTTCGAGATTTTTGCCTGGAGCATTTAAAATGGGATGTTATACCTGTATGTGTTTATATATATATATATATATATATATATATATATATATATATATATATATATATGCATATATATATGTATATGTACACACAAGCACATTGGTTGAAATTTCAAATGAATAGTTTAAAAATTTGGATATTTTCTTAACAAGTAAGTGCTTCATTTTCTTATAAATGTTCACAATTTTTCGAAGCCTTGTATACAAGTTGTTAGATTTGATAGTTGTTTGTTTACGTTCTTCAAAATTCTAAACAACTTCCTATTAATAGTAGTAGAAATAGATAGTGGATTTCACACAAATATTGTTTTAATATTTTCTTCATATTGCATGGATCTGTGGAGCCAGAAGACCATTTGTTTCGCAGATGTGATTCAGCCCTGACGGTAACGGAGTCGATCGAAGGTGGGAATTCGCTCAGCTGGTCGAACAGCTGCCCGTTTCTTCTAGATGGCTGATTCGTCATCTCTTTCAACTTCTCCCGTTTCTTTCATTCGTCGGTTATGTAGTCATGTGTTAGAGTCGTTGTTATCGTCGATTTTTTAAATGTTCGATGAAGGCACGGACTCTTGTTGGGTCAAGCGGATTCTCCCACCGGCCGGTCGTCTTGAAGTACGATCCCACAATCAACGCGTCTGCTGTGTTCGCGTAATTGTCCACGTTGTCCAACGTTACGCCTGAACCGATCAGCACCGGCAGTCTCTCTGCGACGCATTCCCGTACTTCTGCAAGATGTAATATTGTGTCTTTTTATATTCCTGCATTTTTACATTATGTGATTTTGTCTTAAATCCTTCTTTTTCCTACATTGTATTGTAAATTTGATTTTGTTTCAATTTTTTTCTCATATTACGCAAAACTAATAATGTATTATATAATATACAATATAGGAAAACCGGCCACGGCATTTGCTGCTGTTATGAAATTGTAGGCAGTTTGTTTATGGAACGCTAACGTTAAAATGTTATATCTTATTTTATCTAAAAATATGTCACATAAAAATATTTAAAAAAATCAATTAAAAATTGTTAAAAAAGTGACACTAATCAAAATATTTTTTCCTTGGATGTATGATTTTAAAAGGAAGTAATGATATATGCTAGATATCTATCTAGCTTATACGTAAATTATATAAATATACAACGAAATATCGGAATATTTTCGGAGTATTATTATGATATAAATATTTTTAATAAAAGTCTAACAAAAAAAAAATACCTAAAAGATCTCTCAGGTTTGTTTCTTCGCCAGTTGCGTTACCGGTTAGTATGACGCCATCAGCTAAGAAAAATTCGGCAGCTTTTACCGTTTCCGACAAAGTCACATCGGAAGTAATTACATGCGAACTGCAAAAATTCCAAAGAAAAATAATAAGAAATAATATATTTACCCAAAGCGTAATTTCGAAAAGTTACAAATTACATCATAAGACATAGGCGTACAGTATTATATTATTTCTTTAACATTAAAAAATTACATTTTTGATGACAAGTAAAAAAATACAAACTTTTATTATATAATTCAAATCCGAGCTATTTATGCGTACTTTGAGCTTACTTACAAATCAGTTTAGCCGTTATTGAGATTCGATTATCTAAGGATCTCTCAATTTGTCGGTTCACGTATAAATACACGATCTATCTCGCTGTTGTGCGTATATACACTTGTATGCACAAGACATTATCACGTCTCTTCATATTCTTAGAATGTTGCATGTTGAGATAGTTCATACAATTTTGAGAAAATACCAGTTTTAATTATTTAAAAAATATTTATAATTTCATTTAAAATTGTAATTTAAAATGCACTCAAAGAAAAAAATTCCATTTATGTATCCCTTTTCTTAATAAAAAATTTTTTTTCTTTTTACATTTGAGAGAAAGAGAGAGAGAGAGAGAAAGAGAGAGAGAGAGAGAGAGAGAGAGAGAGAGAGAGAGAGAGAGAGAGAGAGAGAGAGAGAGAGAGAGGAGGAGGAGGAGGAGGAGGAGGAGGAGGAGGAGGAGGAAGGATGTAAAGGAGGAAAAGAGAAGAAAAAGGGAAAAGAAAGATACAGATCTTACCTATGTTTTTTCTTGACATCTGCGAAAATAAGAACATTGTCTGCATCGATTTGTCTTCTATATCTTAATAAAGTTCCAGCATTTGAATCGATAAAGCCCTCATCAGCTATATGAGAGAAAACAAATCCTTCAGCCCTAATAAACTGCAATTCTGCAGCTTTGGCAACTGCGATCGCTTCCTTGTTGCATCCTGCGAGAATCTACATTAAATAGTGATAATTGACTGATTAAATAAATTTAATAACGATTTGCTTAAAGATGATGTAAACATAAACAAGTATGTATATGTATATTTTATTTATCGCTAATTTAGCTTCAAATTTTATGAATTAAAAGATATTAAAAACATTAAGAAATAGATATAAAATTGGTATTAATAAACATTCTATGTATTTATACCTCTCTAAATATTTTATGGTACTAAAAAGTTGTTATATTCGAAATGTATTACGCTCGAAAAATTTCATATATGATTCACATAAAAATTTTATAAATTTTAGTATAAATATATTGAATAAAATTGCTAGTAATAAATAAACTTAATATAAATGTAAGAAGAATTTTACAAGAAAAAATTCACATATAAAAATTTATAAATTTTATAATTTAAAAGATTTAAAGAAGTTTTAGGTAATTAATTTGTGTGGTATCATTTCTTATCCGAGCGATTTCTATCTAAGGAAATTTCTCATAATTTCTAACTTTTTCCACTCCTTACCTCTTAATTTTTTTCCAAAATAAGATACAGACATTTGTTTTACAAACTTTAAAGTATGTTCATGAATTTTTAGAGATTTTTGAAACTATTGTAAATAAATAAAAAAAATTGTTCAAAATGAAATAATTGTATTGATACAGATAAGCATTTTTCACATGAAGTTTTAAGAATAAAAAAATGTGGAATCGAAATAAGTCAATATGCTTGATTAATAAATTACAACTAATTGAACAACTAACTTAGCATAAAATAAATCAACGAATTCAAAACAAATTAAATCAAGAGAAGAAGATATGTTGAATATTTATACCTGAATGCCACACGCAATGTTTTGTGGCAGGACTTTCCTAATTTCTGTGCAAATCCTAGTCATCATAGTTGTAACTTCCGGCGATATATCTTTCTGTTTAATATAAGGGACATCGTGCATGTTTTCAATCAGAATACCATCCTGAAAAGTATCTCGGCATTAAAATCGATAATATTTTTTACAAAAGTAACAGTAAATTAAACAGAAATCAAAATTATATTTAGATTTCATGTTTCCCTTTCATTGATTTGCTTTCGAAAAATTATCTATTAATATAGCATTGATATGAATTCAATAAGCAAACTGCCCGCAGTATGACAATAACAGATTGACAGATTTGCTTTGTTAGATATTATAACAAATCCGGTACTATCTGTGTCCGTCTTAAATTCATATTTTGCCAGCAAAATCTTTCGATAATCTGATAGCAAATTATTGGTAGAAATCGAATAGAATTTATTAATATTTTGTTTCGTAAATATTAAAGCGGGATTATCATTTAAATGATCATGAAACAATAGATTCCGATCCAGTTTTGCAATCAATATACTATTGTGACTCAAGAGATTTTTAGAACATTCTATATAAACAATATTATTAGCGTTACTCTGAAAAAATTACCACGCAACAATCGGCATATATTGATGTCTCTTTTATTGCATTTTCTACAATCTTTTCGCTGCAACCTCCATATTTTGGTGTTCCTATAAATAAACATATAAATTTCTTTATCTGGCCTTTCTAAATATTTTTAAAATTTTCTCTCTCTCTCTCTCTTTCTCTAGTATATCGTATATTGTTTAAAAAAACGTAAATTAAAATGAAACTGGTAAGATGAAACTGAAAATTGTTAAATCAATTTTTGCGATTAGTTAGTCATTTTAAATAAACTTAAATAAGTGGATGTATACATTATCTTTACAAAAGTAATATTAAAAATTATTTTTTTAAAAATGGTTTCCTCTGCAAAAGTAATAATATCTTTAAAAAATTATCTTTTTAAAAAAGATTAAGAAAAGGCATTATACGCGCTGATGTATATTATCTATACAAAGGTGATATTATAAAAAATTACTTTCTTAAAAATGGTTTTCTTTATTTACAGCAATAATATAAAAAAATTTACGCTAACTATAAAAATAGATTTATACAAAAAACAACCCTTTCACTATGGAAATCAAAATTTCATCAAAGTGGGCCAAAAATGTGCAAAGCGTTCTAATAGATAATTTTTCATGAAACTTTGTGTATTACTATTGATATCGCTGAACACAAATCTGAGGTCAAAATTAGAAAATTCAAAACAGCGGATTCAATATGGTAGTCAAAAATTTCGAAAAATTAAAATAATAACTACATTTTTCTAAAATTTGGAACGGGGAGAGGTTTATGTTCGCAAATACTAATTTAAAGTAAAAATTAGAAAATTCAAAATAGCGGATTCAATATGATGGCCAAAAATTTCGATAAATTCAAATAATGATCATATTTTTCTAAAATTTGGTACAGGGAAAGTGCTAGGTTTATGAATATCAATTTAAAGTCAAAATTAGAAAACGTACGTTTATGTTAAAAAAAAACTCAAAAAATAATATCTAATCTCTAATATCAAGTGTTATGAAATAATATCTAATATCAAGTGTTATGAAAATCTAAAAATTATTTTAATTTTTCAGCATTTTTGTTCGTCACATTAAATGCACCATTTTGAATTTTTTAATTTTGACATCAAATTCGTATTTAGCGACCCCTAAACCCCCCAATAGCAAGCTTTATGAAAATCCGTTAATTTATTAAATTGTTATTGAACTTTTCTTTAGTACATGTATATACGTACTCTACAGTTTGAGCCCATCTAAGCGAGTACGTGTATACACGTACGTCACAGTTAAGGAGTTAAAATATAACATAATTTTAAATAATAATGCTTAATAAATGAGTAATTATTGAGTAAAATCAATTTCATCAGTGGCATTCTTCAGTTAAGAACATGTCAATGAAACGTGCGCCTAATATAAGTGTGTCCCAATGAGAAATGATGATCGAAAAGATCTCGAATCGACGTCGAATCGAATGCCTTTTCGATTCGACATCGATTCGACCATTTCTCAAGCCTTGTGTCCACGATGCTAGAACTCAGTTCGAGAAATTTGTAGCTAATCAACTTGCAGCTTTTACGGAAAAGTGACAATTTTATTGGCTACATGTGGACATAAGGCTTCACTGGGTAAACGATTTAGAAATCAATTGCATTACGCAACAAACGAATGCTGTTGGGATAGACCCCTGTGAGTTTGCTGTATGTATACCAGGCAGCGCTCCTACATGCACCATTCCTATAACTGAGCAGGATTGCGGAAATAATTGTCGGAATCTCAACATTTTGAACAGCAAATTGCTGAATTGTTTATGATTTAACACCAATGCGACGTATCGCCACGTAGACGACGTTAGCGACGCGATAGCATGATCACGATCGTTATATTGTGATAACCGACGATTTTGCGCGAACTGTTGATATGCTGACCACTGACGTGGCTTATCTCGCCACGTTGGAGTAATTCTTTTTTATTGCGGTTCTTTGCGCATGCGCATGCGTGCCCAATGCGCGTTTTTTGAGGCATCGAAGTTAATTTTCTGTCTTCGCGTAACTGTGATAATTTTGTGTGTGTATGTGTGCGCGCACTAAGATAGAACAATTAAAGTTGGTCGTATCGTCTCTGATAGGAGACGGGTGCCAAATAACCTTACCAGAACAATTAAAGTGTTAAAATATTTTATCTCTTTAATTAAGGTGCTAACTTAACATGTGTTTTGTAGAGGAGATATTTAATTTTGAATGTAAAATGGTGATCTTGATTTAATCTCGGTTATAAAACCTTAAAATTATAATAATGTTAGCTATACTCTTTTTCAATGGAACCATATAAATTTTCTTTTGTATTGTACATGTATTGACCTCTCAATCATACATATAAAAATACAAACGTAATTTCATTAAAAAATTAATAGACTAGATATTAATTTCATATTTATTTAATTTAAGAGATAAAATATAATATATGTTTCAATTGCATCATTCTTTTTTCTCGTTTATTTTCTTTCTCGCTTCTCCCTCCTCCCTCTTTTTTCTCCCACCCTTCCTCCTCTCTTTTTTTCTCTATGTATGTGTGTTGCAATTTAAATTAAATAAGTGCACGATAATTAAATAAGTAGTTATATTTGTGTTTGTTTATTAGAAAAACAGTCGATTGCTAACAATGATACGTACAGGATTATTTCGTCGTGTGAGTCCAAATAATTATTTTGCAACTCATCCATTATTTTTTAAACGCTTGAAATACGTTAGTACAGGTAAATATATTTTTACTTATATATAGTGTTCCGAAATTTAATACGAAACTATGCCAATATGTTCTATCATTAGATTTACAAATGTTATATGAATATAAATTCATATAGAAAAGTTCTTTTTAAAAATTATAATAAAAATATCAAATATTACACATATATAGAGTGTTATGAAAGAAGCAATCACTTTATTAATTTACTCAAACATTTCTAGTTTTCTTCGAAAATCACTTAGAATTTGCTGATGTAATTTTTGTATATTATTTATTGAAGTAAAATGAATTATATTTGTAAGATATTCCAATAATAAACAATGGCAGATATTATCAAATTGCGAGAACAGAAGAGGGGACGTGGTAGAGTACATAAAAAAATCATAAAAGTTGTGTCTAAAACATTCTTTTATATATCTTACCGTTTCAACGGTAATTGTTTAAATATAAGCATTGGCTCTGAAGTTTCCTTAAACCTTAAAATAGGTACATGTAAAAATATATGTTACCTAGATTTTAGTGTTTAACAACATTCATATTTCAAGAAAAATCAAATCAGTTGAGTTATGTCCCTTGTAAGAGTATGTTAATATAAGACTACAATTTATCAGATATATTATCAGAATTGTGATTTGAACCGAATATGATGATAAATTAGCATTAACAGTATCTGCATTCAGCTTGTTTTCTACCAGTAAAGACTGATGATATAATCTGACAACAGATTATCGATAAAAACTGAGCAAAGTCTACTATTTCGTAATATCTAAATAAAATGTTTAAATAAAATCGTTTAAATGACCACGAAGTAGATTGATTTCTGTCTATCCATAATATTTTTTGTTGGCAGATTTTGTTACAATTTTGCTAGCATTCTATTAATAAAATCTATAACAAATACCTTGCAAAATCTACTTTTGATAGATTTGGATATAATAATTGTTTGAAACGTGTTCCAGATAATATAAACACTGATTCCAACTGTAGTCAATATTTAGCTAAAGAATTGTTTCTGGACTTAGTTTTTGCTTTTAAGATTTAATTCTTAAAATTTCCATTGTAGGAAATCTCCTTATATAAGTAGACTTATATAACGGAAGTAAAAAATCATATATCACAGATTGTGTCTTTTAGAATCCCAATACTAAATGAGATCAATATAAGTATTGACAAAGTTCTTAAGTATGTATAAGACCATATTTTCCGTTTTTGAAACTTTTCAGAGATCGTACAGTTGCAGCATTTTTATGAATATAGCTATACATATATGAAACATTCTTTGCTATGTTTTGATTAGAATTAGCTGACATTATAAAAATTCCAATTCTGTGTAATCATTGAAAAAATGTGTAATCGACGATGGCAAACGATGAATGATTGACTATTGAATGATGATTAATTGACTTATATGTATTGAAACAAAATAATACGCTAATTCTTTATCATGAAATGTATCTAGTAATGAAAAGAAAATATTTTCTAGAAACATCAGCGTGAGAATATATAAGATAATCCTATGTTTCTGCAGCATAGCATATGTCATAAAAATAAAAGGAAATTCTTTATTTTAGAAAAATAAAAAAATCGCTTCTAATTCTAACAGGGATGGTGTTTTAGTTTATGTTCTTTAAATAAATTTAAGACTCGACTTGATATTTAATTTGATAATATTTATTCTATAAAATCTGAATTTGTTTTTCATAACGCTCTATATAATTTTAAGGTTTGTGATTACATTATGATACTCTTAATAAAAATTTGATTGACAATCATCGTTAACTTCAAATTTTTTAATAATAAATAATGTACATATAAGTAATTTTTTTTGCATTTTTTTATTAGTATAATTTCTTTTTGATAAAAGATTTTTTGTTATTTATTTCATATTCTAAAATTCAATTCCTGAAGAAAATTTAAACTTCTAGGGAAAACTTGATTTTCTACTTTTATTATGTATGTACGTATCTTTTTTTTTAATTTTACTTTATTTTTTATACTTTTATTTATTTCTTATAATATTTTCATAAATATTAATTAGCCATCAACAATAAAAAATAGATAAATGGATAAATGTCATGTCTAATTATTGTGAATTTTTGCAGGAGTGACATTATTAGGTGTTAGTTATTCTCTTCTGCCTTCAAGAAAAAAAAGAAATGTAAAGAACATTGTAGGAAGTTGGATTAGATTTACAAGATCATTGAAGATTGGTGCGACAATATCTATGGATTATTTGATTGCCCCTGTAATAGGTTATACGGAATCAGAAATTCACCAAAGATCTGCTAATCGAATCGTTCAGGGATGCTTGCAGAATGGTGGAATTTATATAAAGCTTGGACAAGGCTTAGCTGCAGTCAATCATATTTTACCAAGAGAATATATTGAAAGCTTATCGATATTACAGGTATAGGTATACTTTTATAGATATAAAACAATTATAATTAAAGATTACATATAATTCTTATTAATATAAGATATTATATGTCTAATATTTATAATGATTTTTAGTATCTTTAAGTTAAGTTTATTAACGTTAAGTTTATATATATGTATGTATATGTATGCAGATAAATTGTAACTATAATATTTGTTAAAATATAAAACTGAGACTTTCGCAGAGTATATGTATGTACGTGACTATTCGGTTTGATTTCCAGGTTTAAGCCGCATGCATTCTCCGTTTGATTTCGACATTTCATAAATATTTTAGTTCGCTTTATCAGGGAGGAATAACTTGATGAACTTGTTAGGTTTTTTTCAGCATCAGGTTGTTCCTTCTTGATGAAGTGAACTGAAATATTCACGAAACGTTGAAATCAAACTGAGAATGCATGCAGTTGATTATTTGTTAAAATATTTTCTAATAATATAAATTTTAGTGTAAAATTTTTACCGTGTTGTTATATTGTAAATTATTATAAATATTTTAAAATCTTAGTGGCGTATGTATATTTATATTGTTCTATGTAAGAAATATAATGAATAAAATATAAACTGGATATACATATGTACACATACATATACGTGATTAGTTTACGTGTATATATTTTACGTGTATTTATTTTTTAAATAAAGTATTAAGAAAATTTCCCAAAATTATTTTATTTAAAAAGATAATTATTTAAATAAAATTATTTTAAAAAATATTTTTAACAAATTTGTTTTTTAAATGGAATAATATATCTTTATTACAATCAAATCTTTTGTAAAGAAGTTTATGACAAATTCGATAATGTGCAATAAAGTATGTTTTTCGATGAGATTTCATTCATGAGATCACATAGATTTCATTCATATTGTCATTTGTATTGTTTTTAAATATTTTAGCCGAAAATAAAATATCTTTAATAAAAAAGTATTTATTAAACAAACAATTTAAAATTGTTACATTATATGAAAACGAAGAATATTTTTTGTTCTGGATATTTATGAAAAAAATCTAAGTTTAAAAAGAAATAAATTTCAATTATTATTTATATCCTTCGTAATTATAATTTGCAAAAAATTCTATATTTAATATTAAATAAAATTTTTTATTCAATTTTTAATTCAATTTGTCCTTAATTTTTTCTATAGAATATTTGTGTAACAACTTTATATATTAATAATATATCTCGTATTATCTCGTATGTAGAATTGAAAACTTTTTGTTTTATGGCGTTATTAAGGATAAGTGTTTAATCCGAGAAAAGGATGAAATGGAGGAAATATTTCTACAAGATTTTGGCAAGAAACCTGAAGAAATGTTACGCAAAATTGAACCTGAGCCAATTGCGGCTGCCAGTTTAGCTCAGGTATTGGAGAAAAAAAATATATATGTATACGAGGATTGTTCAAAAAATGTCCTACATTTTTCTTTTTTTCTTACATTACTCTCTTTTTTTTCAATAAAGATAGAAGGAGAAGATAAATGCTTCGAAGCATTTGTAGCGTCAAATCGATCGTAGCTCAAGTATGTTATGATTATGACTAACAACTCATTGTTAGTTGTATACTGGCCTTAAGAAAAAAATGTGCATTACTTTCTGAGCAATCCTGGTATATATAGATTTACAATTTCGTTTTTTTACATTTTGTCAAACCGAATTTTAAGACTGTTTTAAAAATTTAATTTTTTTTCACTAATTGTTTATTCTATTGTTGGATAGGTATACAAAGGTATCACTCTAGATGGAGAAACAGTAGCTATTAAAGTACAATATATTGATCTTCAGGACCGATTCATATCAGATTTGAGAGCAATAGTTCATTTGTTAAAAGCTATTACTGTGATACACCCAAAATTTGATTTGCATTGGATATTTAATGTATGCATACATTATATAACACATTTATTATTATTTGCAATACATATATTTATTGCAATTATTCTTACTTTATAAACCAAATTGAACAGAATTTTTCTTTTTTTCTTCTATTAAAAAAAATATATATTTAAATTCACAGGAAATCATTGATACAATTCGCATGGAATTAGATTTCGAGAATGAAGGAAAAAATGGAGAACAATGTGCCAAAGATTTGAAAAAATTCGAATATGCATACATACCAAAAATTTATTGGGATCTTAGTAGCAAGGTGATGTCATTTAACTGAATTAACATGTTTAGTGAATGGAATTTATAGTCGATTATTATTTACAATAGGATAAAACGAATATTTTCTAATTATATTTACTTATTATTAGAGTTCATCAATTTTCCGATTTGATAGATTGAATCACAGGTTTTTTAGAAGAAATTTTTGTATTAGATTTAAAGTTTATGAAAAGTTCATGAATGTTGTGTAATTCTTCAAAAAACTCCTAATATGCAGAGGTTATTCATATAATCATATAATTTGTTGACATATTTGAAAAATTCATTACTCGGTAATGAAACATCCTAGATAACATGCTTGTCTTAAAGGGTGCGTTCGGGGAGTTAAATGTATGTGATATCTCATAGAATTTTATTTTTTTACATATTTTTCTTGTATTACTTTTTAAAAGTATTTTCTTGTAATACTTACAAAAAGAGGGCGCGAACTGGGGGTCACTAATTTTAATATGCTTTTTATGTAGTAAGTAAATTTAATTTTGTATACTAAAAATTTTATTAACTTTTTAATTAGTTTTTGTCAGTTGAAGCAAATAACTTGGGCAACAAAGAATTAAAAGCAAAATATCATCATCTCAGAAACACATCAATGAAGCTGTTATTAAGCTTATATTTAACTAAATAATTTAAATATTATTAAATATTAAATAATTAAATATTAAATGATGAAATATTTTTCTTCTGTTTGTAATGATAATTTATGTGCTTAGAGGGTTCTCACAACAGAATGGATTGATGGTGTTAAAGTGACTGATGTGGAAGGAATTAAAGCTCAAGGATTAGATCTCAAGGATATTGATAATAAATTGATTACAATAATGGGGGAACAAATATTTCATACAGGATTTGTACATGCTGATCCACATCCTGGAAATGGTGTATCATTTCTTCCATTACATAATATATTTAAAAATATTTTTTTTAGTTTGAGCACATACACATAATACATTATACTATTTTTAAAATTTCTCGTTTATCATTGCAAATATTATACTTCAATATGCTTGCAATGAGATGCTAGGAATCTCAGTAATTAAAAATATGATGTATTACTAACAATTTTGATTGATGCAGTTTTTGTAAGGAAGGGAAAGGATAAAAAAGCACAAATAGTGTTATTGGATCATGGTTTGTACGAACATATAACAGAGAAGACAAGACAAACTTTGTGCAAATTTTGGGAATCCATGGTCTTGAAAAATAATAGTTCCTTGAAAACTTTTGCGAATGATTTAAATGTGGAAGGTAAGTGTATATTATTAAAAGTACATATTTTTTGTGTGGAGAGATTTTACATTATATGAAACACTCTTTTTTAATGTAATATTAATATTTAAATTAGCTTAGCTCAATGTGTTATTTCAGATTATATGTTGCTAGCAGAAATATTAACTCAGGCACCGTATACAATTTCTTTTACGCCATATTCAAACAATACGTTATCGGATGAGTACATGAAAAAACAGTCACAAGAGCGATTCGATAAAATAACTGCTGCATTGAAATCGATGCCTAAGAATATAATGTTCGTAATTAGGTAAAATAATATAGTCATAATCAATTCCTTCGCCCTTATTGTATTTAATTTCATATATACAGATTTCAAAGTTATTTCTTTTTATTAGAAATTTGAATACGATACGTGCCATTATTAGGGATCATGGGGATATTATCAATCGATACAAGATAATGGCAAGAATTGCTACACGTGGAAAGTATCAAGTTACAAAAAAGACCTTTTATAAAGATATCAAAGGCATTTATAGTATCGTAAAATTTGAAATTCATATCTTGTAAGTCATATAATTAATGAAAATCTTTTGAAAAAAATAAGTTATTTACACATTTTTTAAACTCAAGTTTCTGACTTAAACTTTAGATAGAAAATGATTTATACAATTCTGACATATTTCTACAATATAACAATAATGTGATTATATTTGCAAGTTTATCTTTTTCAGCTGCAACAATCTTCTACAATGGATACTTAAAATTTATTTAACTCTTCTAAAACTATTTGGTTACGATGTTGCGCCAATTCTGCAAACCCTATAACTAAAGAACTAAAACATTATAAATATACATATATGTATAACATTAAGTAATGAGTAATATTATAGGATTTATAACATTATTATATATACTGAATTTTGTAACTCATTTTTTATAATAACATATATATATATATATATATATATGTATATATATATATATATATATATATTATATTATATATATATATATATATATATATATATAATGTATATTATGTAATATATATATATTATATAATATATAATATACATATATATTATATAATATATAATATATAATATATATATATATATATATATATATATATATATATATATTAGAAAAAGATAAAAAGGGATATAAAAGTTCAGAGTTACTTGCATTTTTTAATAAAAACTTTATTTTTCTTTTAATCATTATAATACAAAATAACTATATAAAAAAAATTGTTTATATAATTTTTAAACAATTATTAGTTTAAGTTTTAATTATAAAAGGAAAAATACATTTCTGTAAAAAATATTTTATTTGATGTATAAATGTAATTTATAAATAAGATATTATTAAATTTATTTGATCATCCATATATTATAGAGTTGTATTCGGTGATCAAGGTTAATATTTACCAAATTGCTATCTTTGATCAATAAAGATTAAGGATAGCATTCGCCGGATTTTAGAAGTGTATTAAATGTAATGCATTATTTTATCCAAATTTATATTTATTTGCAAATGGTACGTGCTTATGCAAAATCAGCGTGTCATTCTCGCCTCTGACGTCATAATTCAATATGGTTCCGGTGAGAGGCCAGGAGCATTAAGATTTTTATATTAGTTATTTGTAAAATAACATTAAATCAAAATAATAAATTCAGTGTGTAATACAGTCAAAATAAAGATACCCTAATCTATTATGTCAAATTAAGATTAATGTTTGAAATTTCTCAACATATATGCAAAACAAAATGTAAAGCATGTTTAATTTTTAAATTCTATATAAACATATCAATTATGTAAATATTACTTTGGCCGCAATCCACTTGACGCTACAAATGCTTCGAAGCATTTTTCTTCCCTTTCATTTTAATAAAGATAGAAGGAGAAGAACGCTTTGAAGCATTTTAAGCGTCAAGTGAACCGCAGCTTTTGTAATCTTGTGATATCAACAATTTGATATGTATACTATATGTATATTCTGTAGATCAAATAATTCTTATATTTTTAAACATGCAATGTTATTAAATTGTCCGAGGAAATATCAAATACTTTAAATAAAAAATATTTTCCTATATATTGGTTAGTTCTTTATTGCATTTATATTATACATATTTATTAAAGGATTTTTCATCAAATTCTTTCAGGTAACTTGAAGAAATAACTATAAAAAAGTTCGAGACAAATTTATGTATACTCTTCAGTAAATATATTTAAAGAAAAAAGCTGTTCTTGTTGAAAATATCTTAAAAATTTTCAAAATTATATAATTTGCAAATTCATAATTAATTTTTTAAAAGCCTGTTCTGGACTTGATTATTGTATATACAAGAGAATATAATACATTACTGTGTAGCTCTATTATTAACAACAATCGGGTGCTCTTCATAAATCTGAATAAATTATTTTTGTATATATAAACAAGTCATCACGATAATTATACATACTTTATTCAGTTTTTATTAAAAATTAATTAACGCGCGTTGATCAACAAAAAAGTAGAAACAGAAAATATTGACTTATTTCAATTGTTGACATTTTTTTCTTCATATTTAATAGTGATAACGACAATAAGATATAACATTTTAAATTATTATGCGACTAAAGTTTTGAGAATCCTGTGCTCTAAAATAAAAAAAATTGTATGTATAGGAGACCCAATGGCTTAAATGATTTAAGGGTTGAGGAATTTTGAAATTTGTTCTAATATTTAAAATATTTTACAATTCGAAAATAGTTTAGAATAAAAACATTCTAAGAATTTTTTCAAAATCGAAGAAATTAGAGTCAAAACATCCAAGAATCAAAAATCCAGAACAATTTATAGATTGACAGATTTTAGTGCTTAAGATTATTAGGAAAGAATCAAGCCATTTTAATTTCTCTTTATATTAGAATTGATATTAAATTTGATAGTACGAACTAATACTATCTACACTTCAGTATTCAAGTCAATTCAAGATGCAATCACTTGTACCGTTTATTTATATTCCATAATTTTATTCGCACTAGCATCTTCTTAGATAGAGAATTGCTTAGGCAGTTTTCGCACGAATAGCAGCACGTTTTCCTGTGACAGCCTGAAATAGATATTAAAATTCATGTTTAAAATCTAATTATATTTGAAGATATAGAAAGAATATAATAATTATTTTAGGTTATAACTTACACTATTCAAATTTAAGTCTAAAATTTAGTATATGTGCATACATGTATTTAGTAACTAAATACATGTACACACATATACATACATATAACACATACATAAATATACAGGATATTTAAATAAAAGTACTCCAATCTTATAGGGTAGATGTACTCATTATACTCAGTAAAAAGTCTAGTAAACATAGATCGAAAAGTCAATCATCCCTTTCAGAGTTATAAACAGTTTTCGATTTTGGTAAGACAAATTAGTTGTCTGCTTCCATTGATCAACGCGCGGTCAACAAGTTTAAATAATGAACAAAAATTAGAGATGCCGCTAATCGGACTCGAAGAAGACCAAGTACTTTTGAAAGTTTGGAATTCTGTAATTCGAAGATGCCAAGTGTGGAAATGGAAGAATATGTAGAACATTTATTGTAAACAATATAGCAATAATATGGTAAGATTCTCGTTCATTTGATTTTATTATTGATTGACTTAAGTCTATTAACCGCGCATGACCAAGGGAAGCACACAACTAACTTGCTTTACCAAAATCGAAAATTGTTTATAAATCTGAAAGAGTTGACTTTTCGACCCATGTTTATTAGACACTTTTCATTCAGTATAATGAGTACTACCCCACAAATTTGGAATACTTTTTTTAAACACTCTACATATGCTAGATAACTTAGTACTAGAAAAGTTGATTGTCAATAAAAAAATCCGAGTTTGATTTTTGATTTTGTCAGTGCGCGCGCGCGCACGTACGCACAGTTCCACATACGAGTCTTCAATTTTCTCACGGAATGAGTTTTAACTCCTACTTTTAGAGTAAAACAAAATCTAAATCTGAAGTGATTTTTAAAAATTTCTAACTTTGATCGATCATGTTAGTCGCTAGAATTGATTAAAATATATACCAGTCAAAAACCGAAACACAAAATTATTTCGGTCTTTGATTAAAATATTTAATTATTTCGCGCAATAACCAAGCAATTCCACTTCACTTCTAAACCATGCTTTAGACTTTAGACTTTGATTACTTTATATATAGATAGACTTTAGACTTGATACATATACATATATTATAATATGTATATTAGAGAGTATATTATTTCTCATTAATTCTAAATGTAAAGAATAACTTGCCTGGAATCCAGATTTTATACTGGCGACAGAACATCTCGAACCACAAGTTTCACATTGCAAGAAAAAGAGTCGAGTATCCTTTTGAAGGATAGTATCAGGTGAGCGACATGTGTGACATGTGACGTATTCTTTAATATATCTTCTAAGAACATTTTCTATTTGTTTCTGTTGGAAGCGGCCTTTAATAATTAGCTGGCTATTACCATCAACCGAACCGCTCGTACCCAACTCTGCCAGCAAAAAATCTAGTAAATGTTTCGGCTGTCTGTGTAATGTTTTACAAATCTGTAAAAATAGAAATATTTTAAATAAAAATTATTCTGAATTGAACATTTGTAATGTAATTTCTCTCTCTCTCTCTCTTTCTCTCTCTCTCTCAGCTCTTTTTATATTATATATAAAATATTAGTTAAATAATTGAAGAATATTATCATGTAATATAGTAAATAAGTATTTAATTTGATTAATGACATTAATCGCTTCTAGCCTGATAATGAAGAAAAATTTATAGTTACAAAAAAAAATAAAAAATATTTATCTATGATAGAAAATTGAAAAAAAAAAAAGATTGCACAAGTTCATTTATAAATAATCTGTATATTATATATAAATTAATTTTTTTATCTTTATATTATACATAATTTCTTCATAAGCTGTTAGCATACATAACTATATTATGTATTTTTATTATAACACATACCTCGGTAAAGTTAGCAAAAGATGTTTTCTTTGTTCCAATGCGTACCACTTGTGGTGGACGCATAACAAACTTCTGTTTCTTACCAGCCACCATGTCGGGATTCTTTTCTCGCATGATATTAAACACTCTAACTAGTAATTCGTCATATGTATAATCTCTATCCGAGCCCACCCACAAACTTGGTTCCTCCTCTAAAGAAAAAAAATTAAGCATATTTCTATTAATTAAATTATGACAGAAAGAACTGTCAATAAATATCATAACTTCTATGTGACATTATTACAACTCAACAGGCAAGTGCAAATGAGAGCAATATGTAATAGAGTGTTAAATTAACAATTTAAAGATTAAATTTAATGGATAAATATGCAACATATGTATAGTATGATCTAATATTTCATCGAGATATAGAGACATATGTATCGTGTTGTTAAAAAATATATAGATATTATTTATATATACTTATATACATAAATTATATATTACGTTATGTTATATTCTTTTCCTAAAATCGTAAATATCAAAAGCCAATCTAAGTAAGAATTGTTCTAAGGTTTTTCATTCCTTATTAGATTTATATCGAATAAATAAGAAGTGAAAAATTATTTGTTTATTTTTGCATTATACATGGAAAATATATTTTTTTATTTAAATTTACCATTCATTGTTATTAGAATAGATTTATAAAATGTTACAAAAGCTTCTTTTTCCCATAATTTGTGTTTTAATTAAAAGTTTTAAATTTTGTTTTACTGTAAAATCTAGTTCTTGTTACAAATATAAAATATTTATATCTAGATTGAATTACATTTATATTTATTTATTGATAAACAATTGAAAATTTATCGACATATTTTTATGTTATTGATGCAACATGTAACAAATACATAATAAATATATATAATAAACTTTTATGTATAACAAAAAATTCATAATTTTTACATTTTTCTAATTTTATACTTAAATTCGATATGATTATACTCAAGAATCCTAATGTTAGTTTTATAAATGATTTATGAAAAAGTTAACGATATAATATTGTTTTTAATGAAAATTTTTACAAGTCTTTTTAATGGATATTTATAAAATATATTTATATTGCACACAAATTTTATTCATGCAATGATTTATTTTTAAGTGATATTTATGTTGTATATAAATACTTTTATATTAATATAAACTGTAAATTATATTATTGTTTTATTTCATATCAAGATTATTATAGATTTTTCAGTTTAAATATCTTTTAATTATACAAAGAGTTTTTTGTTTCTTTTTTTATGAACGAGAAAGTTAAACCTTTTATGTTAAATTCTAAAGTTTAGATTTGCCGACTATTATATACCAAGTATGAAAATGGACTCCCTTCCTATTCCAAAAATAATTAACGCTAAAGAAAATATACATCAACTAATGGCGCATTTTTTTTTAGTTAATTAAAAAGAATTACTAAATTTTATAAAAATGTACATTTTAATTCGGAATCCTCATTTTTTCTTTGAATTGGTATAGTGGCTATATTCGTTTGGCATGCTTTTATAGCGTTGCAAAATACTAGATGATCTTGTGCAATTATAATGAATGATGGTAATAAAGATAAAAATCGAAGATACGACAAGAAGGATAATAATGGAGCACGGAATGGACAAGCACAAACTGGACAGAAGGCAAAAGTGGATGAATAAAGAATTGCAAATAAAGCATAAAGCAATTGACAAGATCCGATGTATCAAAGGATACGGAGTTGTGGTAAAGAATCGATCGATTACAGAGCGTTAAAAGATCACATAAATGCAACAGGACAATAATATAAATCAACAAAAGAACAGCTAAGAATTAATTAAAAAAACACTACTACAACAATTTGCATATGCCATGTGCTTTGGTTGCAAATAAAGTATTAAATAAAGCCGATAAGAATTTTGCTGGTATACTCAAAGCCTATCTAAATCGCGTCCATTTGTTCTTATCAATATCGATTGATATGTTGTGAATGTACAATTTTTCTGATTTTTTAAAATAAGTTATGTCAAATGGCATCATCTATTGACAATGAATAATAACTCATTAAAACAAAAAAATTTTTAAATAAGTATACTTTGCAAAATTCAGTATACATTAATAATATCTAAAAAATAAGCTTTATTTTATTTTAAAATAACAAAATATTAATATTTTAATTTTAAAAAAATTTAATTTTTAATGGAGAGATGTGGATATCACACTCTTTATTATTTCATTATTCTTTTATTTCTTACATAATTCTTTTATTTTTTCTAATCTTTATGCTTAATGCATGTATAAAGAATACTGAAAAGCATTCAGTCCTAAATATTAGTCATACACACATAAGCATACATAATTTTTAATTCTTTCATGTAATTACTTATGAAAATTAAAACGATATACTTTTTAAATTATTTATTATAATTAAATAATTATTGCAGTTCTAATTGACATTATTAAAAATAAAACTTATTAAGTATATATCTCATAATAAGTAAATAACCACAAATAAATTCTAATTGCATTATAGATATATCAGAATAAATAAAAAAATATCAGAAAAAAATATACATATATATAAATTACATTTTTAAAAATAAAATTTAATTTTCCAGAATATAAAACCGATAAAATAGTCTAATGTTATTTTTATAATAAAATGCATAAATACAAGGAGATAATCGAGGCTAAACAAGTGCATGGTTGACGTAATTAGAATACACCAAGCATATGTCTTACCATACTCTGCACTTCGCTCAGATTCAGTGCAGCATGTTAACAAATAATGAATAACATAAACAACTAGATGCAAAAACATATTGGCAAAAATCATTTCTTATTGATACATACCATTCTCTTTATCTTCAATCTCCTTGCGTTCTTCTTCAGCTACCAATTCATCAAGGTCCTTCTTCTTTTTTTTCTTTTTCTTTGTCTTCGAGAAGTCCATATCTAAATCAAAATCATCATCCACTACAAGTTCCTCGACTTGTTGTTCTACGGGTTCCTGAAAAATGAATAAGATTCTCAAAAATTTAAGATATATTCCGATCAAGTATTATTGCTTATTTACATTAAAAACTTATTTTACAAGAATTGCTCAAAAAATAATGTCCCACATTTTTTTTCTCAACCAATAATAAAGATAGAAAAATGAAATTTTGCTAAGTGAAATATGCTATAAGTTTGAAATTTCTTGCGTTTAAGTATGGAATTGCACAGCGTTTCGACAAATTCTGCGCAGCTGAATTGTTAGAACAGTATCTGTTTACAACTTACGTTATAAACAAGCTGTAATTCTATTTTTAATTTAGTTGCGGAAGAAAATTGTGATGAACACTTACAAACATTTATGTGCTGTGTATAAAAATTGTGCAATCTATAAGAGCACTGTTAGTTGCTGCACTTAGAAAATTAAAAAGCATGGCTGATCATGCAGCTCCTACTTTCTAAAATTTTAACTGAGTCCAATGATCAACAATTCTATCAACTTCACAATTTTCATACACAGCAAAAAAAATATTTGTGAAGATTTATAGTTCATTCATAGTTTCCTCCTCCATAATCAAGAATTTAATTATAATTCGTCATTTGTAATGCAAGAAATAAATGGACACCATTTTAACAATTCACTACAGTTATGCTTTCCATCAAAAAGGTATGTAATTTTGTACACAAATGTGGACAATTTTAAATTTATAGTATGTAAAATGTAATTTTTCTATCTGTATGAGTGGCTGAGAAAAAAAAAATATAGGTCATTACTTCTGAGCAACTCTCGTACAATTTCTAGACTGTTAAAAAGATGATATTACAAAGTAAATTTAATTTCTAGATTATTTATATAATACATTCACAACTGAACATAGTTATTGTTCAAAATATATTAAAATATGTCTATAATTTTTGCTAAAAGAAATACAAGAACAAATAAAAATAGTTGATAATTGAATAGTTAATAATAAATAAAAGAAAAAACTAAAATATATTTATTAAAAATATTCAATACAAAGTTTTTAAAAACTTTTTTACCTCCTTCTTTGTATCAGGCAAAGCAGCCTCTAATTCATCTAAGTTAAAGGCCTTTTTCTTTTTTTTCTTCTTTTTACCAAAGTTTTCCAAGTCCAGTGCTTCATCATCTTCGACAACTGTTGGCTCTGGTTCCTGATTCTCTTTGTCAATAATATTTTCAGATGAATCGCCACCACTACCACCTTCATTAAAAGCTGCATCAATATCGAAAGTAGTCTTCTTCTTCTTTTTTTTCTTTTTCAGGGTTGGATCAAATACCTAGTAATTTTTTATAAACGGAAATGAATTAAATAAAATAAGACATATTATTCGTTAAACATAAATACTGTAAAAAGTATTAATATAAATAATATACAAAACTATATATAGTAAATAGCTTTGAATTCTCACATTATAAACAATTGCACTAATTTAAAAGATTATAACAATAAAACATTTTCCACAAGTAAGAATTTTGAGGTTGGAATTATTTCTTTTGCTTTTTAAATATGATACTTTGACAATCCCTCGTAATTAATGAAAAAAAGTCAAGATTAAAATATGTTTCGATAAGGCTATAGTTCCAACTTGAAGTAGAATAGCATAGCACGCTGATTTCATACGTTTGACTAGAATAATTCACAAGCTGTACTTTACATACCGAATCTTCTTCCGTCATTTTTCTGATTGTAGAGTGTCCACGTCTTGATGGAATAAAACTTCTCGATCACTACGAAGTTAAGCGACATAAAGCATACAAGAAAAACTGAATGAAATAAATTCAACTTTTACTGCCTGCACGCTATACCGAAAAGATTGCATCAGAAAATTTCACGACTTTGCTATAGAACGTCCAACCTTCTGAAAAGAAGGAGACAATTTTCAGCGCTATCTGAACTCTGAAATGGTGAACTAAATTGGATCATGGTGATGAGACCATAGACATATGAATAGATAGACAGAGCATTAGCTATCGATTAAGGCAAGAGGGGGCTTGAGATTCGCGGTGAAGGGATAGTCTATAAACTTCGGTCGAATTCGACTACGCTCGATAATATTCGGTTCTGCTCGTATAGTATGACTATAAGTTAGAACGAGAGAAAGTATGTTTGTTTCATTTCAATTTATTGCACTAGTGCAGCAGTGCAGCGAAAAAGAACAGGTCTAGACATATATGTTGTGAGATTGTTGGCGAACATAATCGAACACTGACAGAATTAACCGAAGTTCATGTACTCTCCCCTTACCGCAAATTTCAGATGCCCCTCTCAGAAAGCTCTGTCTATCTATTCATATGTCTATGGATGAGACCGATGAGACCACAGACTACGTTTAGGGTGAAATCACACGGTACGGGAATCAACGTGCGGGCAAAGTATCACGGTATTCGAACAGCCAATCAGCACTCTTCTGCATTTTTCTATTGGCTCCTGCACATAGGACACGTGACGTCTTTTGACGCTGAAAATGAGCGTTGAGCGTCAGCATGAAAAGGTACCTTAACGCTTGCCCCGTGCAGAAATTAAGTGCAGTAGCCAATCAAATCTTCCGCCGCGCGGAAAAAGTTAAATTCCATCCAACTTTGACTATGTTTACACGGCACCGTTAAAGGTCATTCTACAATTGTGTAAATGTAGTTGTAGAATGGCCTTAAAGAAAATGACCAATTATAGTCGAATATTCTTCTTACGATCGAAGAATAATCGACTATGATTGGTCAGATACTTACAGCCTCACGTTTACAACATCGCTTACGCAATTGTAGAATGGTCTTAACGGTGCCGTGTAAACGTAGTCTATAAATACCGGCCATAGTGTCGAGAAAATGAAAAGGACATTTTCTCGCCTCTTAGGCCGGCTTCACACCTTAGCAGAAAAGCAGAAGCAGAAAAGCAGAAGCCCAATCAGAACTCTCACTCATAGTAAGCAGTAGTGTAGTGGTATATACCAATACATACTGTCTACTATGAGTGAGAGTTCTGATTGGATTTCTGCTTTTCTGCTTCTGCTTTTCTGCTAAGGTGTGAAGCCGGCCTTAAGCCTTGTGTCCACGATGCTAGAACTCGGTCCGAGAAATTTGTAGCCAACTTACAGCTTTTACGGAAAAGTGGCAATTTTATTGGCTACACGTTTCTCGGACTGAATTCTAGTATCGTGGACATAAGGCTTAAAGCCCTTATCAGACTACGGATTGGGATTGGGATTAGATTGAAATTTGACCAATCAGAATAAAGCTAATATAAAATAATTTCGTGAACATTGTTCTGATTTGTTAAATAAGCCATTTTACATGCGTACTGAGTCCCACCTATCGCTTTCTACACTGATTCGTTCAGACATTTTAATTAATTACTCTATAACTAGTATGAATTTTACAAAATAGTATAGGACTTTCTTCTTAGTTTGACTCACTCTACCTCCAGTTTTCGAGTGTGAGCTTTTATACCGGATACCCTCTATAAAATAAGATAAAATTTGAGTGCATATTTTTTATAATAATAAAATAGTTAATCAATTACATATGTGTCAAAAAATCAAACATTAAACAAAAAGTTAAATAACTTTAAGAATAATCATTATTTTTTTATAATCAAAAGATAAAATTAAATTTAATATTATTCTTTAGTATTTATTTATTAATAATTAAGTTTAATTTTTAAGCAAACATATCATATTATCGTATATTTATAAGTATAGATAGTATTATAATTTAAAATAAAAATAGAGATTTTGTACAAAAATTTTATTTTAATGTTTTCAGAAATTGAATATGAAACCTAAACTGGGAAATAATTTGGAAGTATACAAATAAAATTACATAAAAAAATTTATAGTTAGAGTTTATCAAGAATTCTTGAGGTACAATAAAACTTGCTTAATTGTGCTGTCGCCAATGCTATTGTAGACTATACTAACTATTTAGGTGAATTATAATGACGCATCTGTTATACAGAGCGTTATTATCCTATTTCTATCCTATATCCTATTTCTATATGTATTACGTTCCTCGTCAAGACCCCAATTTATTTCTCATATCTACATCATTGAATTGGAATCGTCATATAATCCAAGAATAGGATTATTTTTGACGTGATAGTCAATATACATTATGTAAATAGAAATTTATAAATTGCTGCTTGGTTGTGTTGCTATTTGCTAAAATTATACTCCTTCGATTTTATTCAGTTTAATGCCATTTTGATGTACAAATAATAAAAATCTCTTGGTTTTAGTCAAGAATTACGTAAAATAAACTTTAATAATATTTACAAATAAGAAATCTTTAATTAACTAGAAAATTATTGTGCGTGAGTTAAAAGAATATTTCTTTCTTATTAATAGAGACATTATAACCCAGGTAGCACATATATGATGGTTTATATTCGTTTCATATACGTTTCCTAAACGTATTTAAAATATTAGAAACTTTTAGAAAACATATAAAAAAATCAACACGTGTTACTAGGGTAGTCTTTAAAGATTAAGTGTATATCAAATTATATTAAGAAAAAATATGGATGACTGAATTTTAATAGACATAAATAAATATACATATGTATATGTGTGCGTGCATGTGCATATAAATTAGTCTTTTTCTTGCATATCTATAAAATTTTACTTGGATGTAATAGATAATAGAATAGCTAAAAAAAATGAAATAATTTTACCAATAATTGACTTTTGTTGATACTACTGAATAGTATTGTATCTTCTTGAAATGTAAATAACACAAATGTGTCAATGTTAATACAAAATTATCTGTTAAAAAATTACATTTTAAGAGCATTTTTTTTTATCCACAATATAAGATTATAAATTTTAAATTATTAAGATATTTTATTTATCATCAGAGACAGAACGATTTGTTTAATTTGTTTAATAATACGAGTAATATATATATATATATATATATATATATGTATATGCAATTAGTAATAGTAATAGTAATACAATTGGAATCATTAATTGATCCTCTGTATAAGTGCGATTAAGGACACGTTTTCTTTCATTCTCATCTAATATAAAGGGATAGGAGTATCCGGGGTGCAATTCATATTTGCTGCCGCAGTCAGCAACGGAGAGAATTGCACCTTTAATCAAGATTTCTACCAATTTGCGAGCGCCGACGGCGCGAAGACAAAGCCTATTGTTGCCGTAACTGGTCGGAGCTTCAAGTGTTCCAACGCAACGGTGAGAGTCTGATACGTACATACCGGGTGTACGAACAAGAAAGTTCGATAAACATATATTTCAAAATGTACCGGTAATTTATTTACTTATTAATATTACAGTATTAATATTTTCACTTATCGAATTTTATGCATAATTGTGGACAAAGGTCATTATTTGGTTAAATAACGTAAGTAATTTATAATTTATAAAAGTTAGCCTGACTGTTAGTTGCTAATTTATTACCATTGTCCGATAGTATATATTGTATATACATTTTATAAAATTCGAAAATTTTCTACAATTTCTAAATTAGACTTAAAATTTGAAATTATGTGTACAACTTAACATAATAATTTTCATACTTTTACTTTATTAATATTGTAAAAATAAATAATAAATTATTAAAAATAGATAAATAAAGTAGTTAGAAAGATTTCGTAACTGAAAAAGTTTCAAGTTAGTACTAAAATGTATTTTATTTTATAAACTCCTCGATAAAGTTTTGAAATAATTGTTTCTCAATTTTTTAAATATATAATTCCATTTTATAGCACATATCAAATTTATTTAGGTATGACTATGAAATGAGTAGCTATTTACCGGATTACCCCGTATACGCATATCTTCACTGTCGAGGCAGGACAGGAAGAGATGAGGATTCCATAGTGGAGGTTGACGCTCAGGGACCGCCGAACTAGTCGCTTCGCATCCCAGAAGCCTCTATCCCACCGCTCGCTTCCGGCTAAACCCGCTGCCATCGCGTCCCAAGCAACTTGAAGCCACTCGTAGTTCTGTTTGTGTTTGCTAATTGTGAATTGTCTACTTCTTGCCGGTGGCTTGTATGCATGCGGTACCGCGAGGGAGATAGACGTTACCTCGGATCTGTGAATAGCAAAGACAAAATAAGAGAAAGATAGATAGATAGGTAGAGATAAATAAATAGGAAGGAGGGAGAAGGGAGAAAGAGAGAGAGAGAGAGAGAGAGAGAGAGAAGTGAATTCAGAACACAAGCCGGCTGTGCGAGGCAAAGTGAGCTTCCGTCTGGAAGCACATCGCCTACGAAATGCTCAGGTCGAGGAAAAGCCGCCGTCTCGGATAGCCGGGTTGGCTTCTTCTCTCATTCTCGTAACCATATCTATACTCACCGTTGCGGTTTTATGCCGTAGACACTCAAGTTCATAAGTCGATGGTGCTTGTACAAGCACCACCCCTCAAATAAAACACTTGCAAAAGTACCAGTGTTTAATTATTTTTTATATCTGATCATTCGCGAATCAAAGATTCAGGACGTTAAAAATGTAAAAAAAATATACAGAGTATTGTAGATTATTAATTATATTGTGCATTAACTTTAAAGTAATGTTTATTTTAAGAAGAGTAGAGTTGTACTATGATCTATCTTCTTTACTTTTATTGCTCTTATTATAAACAAAATGTCTTACTTTTTTCAATATCCATATCCATATATAGTTTAAAATGATTGTTTTTAAAATTTTTATTTATTAATTATGTATAATAAAATTTATTTAGTACTAAATTTTATAAAATATTGACAATCTATGGCGTACTTTTATTTACAATGGTTTGCAACTTAATATACAAAATATCAGATATTTAAAAAATATATTAATTTTGAGGTTTTTAATTATTAAAAGTCGTAATAAAAAAGAATTTTTTAAAATAGGCAATGAAAGTTACTGCATTCTTTAGTATTAAAAATTAGGACAAAGCAAGTACGGCAAAAGATAATTAAAAATATAAGCAAGATATAACGATCACGACAACAGGCGTATGAATAATTTACATAGAAATAGACAATATATTTAATTAGATAGAATTGCTTGGACAGTAGAGTAGACATTTTTTTTTGTTCATTTGAAAATTTCTAGTTTGTAAATGTGCTTTTAATTATCTCGCATAACAAACAATGCTATAATAAAGTGTCGGTTATGCCATCGAATCGTTTTAGCACGCGATAATGAGACAATTTTCAATGTCGCCGACGTGATATCGTGCTCTCACATAAAATAAAACGGTCATGGCTGTATTGTGAGGAAAATACGCGCGGCGCACCCTCCGTCGGATGCTGCTGGCCGGGGCGCGGAGAATCCGCATGAAATACAGCCTGTCTCTCCAGAGACAGGGGACATATTGTTTGGTTCAGTAATTCCTCGCGTTATTTCCTGTGTTTGCTTTTTATCATTGTAAACTGATATATTGTCCGTCGTAGCTCCCCTCGCAATGGAGAAACTTATGGGCGCGGGAAGAGTGGGGTATTATATGGTGTGGATACGAGCGAGGAAGAGGGTGTAATGGCTCGGACCAATGGTGCAAAGTTTCCACTTTGCAAAGTGATGGAAACGAGATTACTCGACTATAACGGAGAGCTATGCTTTCTTTATTTTTAGACGCAAACATGTTCGGCAATGAAACATCGCTTCTCCGTGTTAGACTACGTTGGCGCGAATGTACATGTTCGTAAATGAATTTGATAGAGTGGCAACGCGATTGTCATAGTGGTCTGTTTTTCATTCAGTCAGATATTTTGAGTTGTCGAGTGTTGGTTCATATTGGCATTGGAAAAAAGATTCTACGTGCGATTCTTATTACATATAAAAAATTTTTTAATAGCAGTATATAAAATACGAAGTAATAATTTAATTAAAAATGAGAGAGAGAAAGATTTACATATAAAAATTTGAAATTGAAAATATTAAACTGATAATGAATAAATTATCTAAAATATCTCGTTCGTAGCAAGTATGAATTTATTTTAAATATCATATAAAATGCAGACAATTTATATTTTACAATACATGCATAATTTTGTGTTATTATGAAAAATATATTTGCGAAACATTCTGTATTCATTTTACGCGAGAAAATAATTTTACTGTATTTTTTCTTTTTTATGAAATAAATATTTTGTTATTTTAAATTAAATTAAAACAAATTATAAATAAAGCCTACAATAAAAATACTTTTTCTCTTTCGCTTTTTATCTTGTCTCGATCGATTAATAAAAGTTTTGTCTTGGCCTGTCATTGGTCTGTCGTCACTGAGATATTGTATTGACATGTATGTACTTCGCATCAATGTTTGAGCCTGAACTCTCTCGAGTGTCGCGTAAGTGCTTGCGTGCGACACTGTGATATACACATTCGTCATATGGCGTGACACGTGCGCCAATGCTAAACTCGTGTGGCACTGCAAACAATGAATTAAGTCTTACCGAGCCGTCACATTTCACAGTCGAATCAAATTCCCGCCAGTGTGAGATTTGTCAATAGGATTTTGTGGGTATGATGAGATCGATTTACAAAATTATCGTTGAATGAGTATTTTAGTAAAAAAATTCGATATAAAAATGAAAGACGCATGTATTTTCTATAAAATTTAGAAGAAAAATGTAACTTTCCCTAACCACATATGCGCGCGCGCGCATGTGTGCGTGTGTGTACATATTACGACATGATATCAATAAAGTCACCCGAGAGCAAAAATAAAATAAGCGATAAGAACTTCATTTAAATTAGAATTTTAGATCAAGAGACAGAGTAGTGTCATCCGCTAAATGTACGGCGGGGAGCACATCGGATATCTATACACTGTTAAAACGAATGTGTGAATATCACACACTTTTTGCGTATGATGCGGGTCTCCCGCGTTAAGACATCTATGAGTGTGTAAATTTTCAAAAAATGTGTCAATATTCATGTCTTAACGCGGGGGACACGTATCACACGCAAAAAGTGTGCGATATTCACACATTCGTTTTAACAGTGTACGCGAGACAACGATTTCGAGAGCTCTTAGATTTTAAAATCTCAATAACGGCTAAACCGATCAATTTCTAAATAGGTTCAATCGATTGCTTGGGTTCGATTTATTTAAAAAAAAAAATAGTATTTTCATTTTTTGTCTACGCGATGTGTCCTACAAACTGAGATATTATGATGTGAAGTGACAGATTGACAGATTTATATTTTAAGAAACGTTGTTATTATTTATTATCGTCGTCGTCGATCAAGCAATTGGTGGGGGAAATGTACTTTTCATTTTCTCGATAATAGATAGTGTTCGCCATGATCGCCATGTTCTTTTCGTTTTTTTAGCACTATGCGGCTCGCTAGTTTCTTTGATAATAGTGAATGAACATAATAATCGATTAATTTATAATTTAAATTATGATATAAGTATGTCAACAGTTCGTGTAACTTGAATTATGATATATGTCAATGAGGACATTATCTTTCTAATGTTAATGAATTTAACTTTTTAACACTATGCGGTGCGCTAGATTCTTCGATAGTAGTGATGAATGAACGTAATAAGTTGATCGGTATAACATGATATATGATGTCAATGAGTACCTTTCTGTTAAAAGCTAAGATGTTTATTAATTTTTTCCTTTGATAATTGTAAGAAAAAAGAACTGTTATTGTATTCAATACTACAAAATGTATGATATCAGTAAAAAAATTGCCTTTTTAAAAAAGGTAAAAAAGGCGTAAAGTGCGCACCCAGGAAAAAAGAACTGTTATTGTGTTTAACACTACAAAAGATGTGATATCATTAAAAAATTACCTTTTTAATACAAGAATATGAAAAAGGTGTCAAGTGTGCGCTTCCAATTGCACTTGATGCTATTAAACCGTACAAACTGCGCGTGTTTGTGTGTGTTGCATATTTTATGCGATTAGATTTAAGTTTAGAATAAGCAATTATAATTACAGAATAAGCGATTATAAGTATAGAAGTTTAATTAGATTTGTAAGATATTGTGTGTTTGAACGGTTTAGTACCGCCAAGTGCGATTCGAAGCGCACACTTGGAACCTTTTTTTATCTTGTATTAAAAAGATAATTTTTTAATATCACATTTTTGTAGTGTTAAACACAATAACAGTTCTTTTTTCCTGGGTGCGTACACTGGGTGCGTCTTTTTGATCTTTTTTAATGTAATTTTTTTACAGATACATTACACACACACACACACACACACACACACACACACACACACACTTGTGTATAAATATATATACATATATATATATATATACATATATAGATACATATAAACAATATGTATCGAGATATTGGAAAGTAATGTTTTGAAGCAGTCATTCAACATTGTCTTCAAGACCATTTGAAATTCGGGTACGTTTGAATACATAGCAATGAAGACATACCTATCAGCGGAACGTAATTTGTGTTCCTCTTCAGTTAATTACGTGAGGGTGGCATTGATACCAGTGAAAGGAGGGAGGCGAGATGAGAGACGATGTTTAAAGGGCAACGGTGTAATCCGAAGAAAGGCGTCGAAGCGCATCGTGGCATTGCTGGTAAAGTGGGTGTAAGTGAGCGGCGGAGGTAGATGGCTACCGAGACGGTAGTAGAGGTGTGGTTGTGCCACACACCGGGGGTCGCCGTCTTAGCCAAAGCTGGTATGATCTGGCACGGAAGACAGGGGAGTCTGTCTGTCTTTATCAGCCGGGTAGGCAGGCAGGTAGAATCATCGAGCCGTCGCGCCACCCCTATCTTCTTCACCTCTCCCCTCCTCCCATCCCTCACCATTCTTCTTGCCGAGAATTACGCCAACGGCGAGAACACGCGATTGGCGTTTCTCTCTCGAACGAGGGAGGACATCACGCACCGCTATTGGCTCTCGGCGAATCCATGCTAGGTATTCATTCGCCACCCCATTCGTCGATCCTTCGCGGGGTCGAAATCCCATCTATCCCCCTTTCCTCGCGCACCCTCTCTCTCCTGCATCCTTCTCGTTCGACACTCCTTGTGAGCGACCGATGCAACTCACCCCTCTCACAGGCTACCTTTACAATGCATTTCACCGCCGGCGCTTTTACCTTTTGCGTCGGATATTTCTAAATAAATACTTTTTTAATAAGCGTCGAGGTCGCGCGGATGTGATAGTAAGCGTTGTAACTGCAGCGCCATTTTGCACGTGTTTTTACGGGAGAAAATTGGATTTCCACTTTCGTCCAGGTGCCAGCCATTCTTCTCATTCCAATATTTGCCGCATCTACTTGATGCCTTAATTTTCTGTTAAAATTGATACAGAGATTATTTTAAGGCAAAATATAAATTTTGTATACAACAAGCAAAGTCGTATAATGCGAGATCTAATGTAGACTGACCTATAAAATTTGAAATTTTGTATAACTCTGTTTTCTTTGTAAATTCTATTAAAACGAAATCAAATTATTTCATGAAGATTTATAATAATGTTTTCAATATATCTTGTAATAATATAATATACAGAATGTTTGATAATATAAGCGTATCACCCGTCGTAATTAGGTAGAGCGGATTAAACTGAATAGAAAAATCCTTTATCTTGCAATTATAACAATAAATAGACAGTTATTAATTAATAAAGATCTGCATATCAGCGCCCGCGCCATTCGGCAAGAAGAGACAGCCCAACGTTTATCATCGCTAGCCGCACGATAGAGTATTGGGAGGAGCGATTTGTTAACAACAATAGCAATGCGTAATAAGGTGTGACGCTAAGTCTCTGCGCGCTTAACCACGATAAACGTTAAACTATCTTTTCTCGTCAAAACGCGCGAACGCATTCTAGTTTACAAATCATTATTAATTAATAATTCTTTATTTATTGTCATAATCGCAAAACGATAAAGGACTTTTCTATTCAGTTTAATCTGCTCTATAACCTATCTACAGCGAGTGATACGCTTATTATCAAGCATCCTACACATGTAATATAAAAATATATTGTATTCATTATGTTTAAGAAACCTATATATGTATAGATATATATTGCATACAATAATATAGAGATTATTATTCATTTAATGGATCGATACATAGCATGCTTTAATTGTTTTAAGAATTGCAAACTTAAAAAAATTTTAAATAATATTCGCAAAGAAATATAAAATAAAGAAATATGTAAGTTACGATAATAATGTAATTCGGATATAAAAATATAAGAGGGATTTCAGAAATATATAATGATATATTCTGAAATAAAAAGATACTTCAAAAGATTATATTTGATAAAGAATTCTGAAAAAAAAAATAAAACAGTTTTAAAAATGATTATGAGTTGTAGATTATAAAGATTGAGTTTAACTTTTCTTTTTTTTTTCAATAAATGAGTAAATAAGAACAATTAAAAAATTTCAAATAGTTATAAACAAGTAGAAAAACTTTTGTAAGAAGTATTTACATTTATAACTAATTTTAGAAAAATTTATTTAAAAATCCTTTATCACTAAGAATTTGCCAAATTAAATAAATTAGATTGCTTTAATTGAGTTTACAATGAAAAATAAATTAAAATTATTAACAAGTTTAAAATAAACCATGGATAAAATTAACAATTTCTTTCGGAAATTGTACATCTACCTTGGCACTGTTATTTAAAGATGTAATTGTAAGATAAAAAGCATGATAGATATCATATCACAAGTTCTAGAAAGCAATGATGCATGAGAATATCACCGATATCTGGCTTTTAAAGCGTCATGGGTCGGTGGTGGTCGATGTGACGGTGAACGAATTAAACCGAGAAGGAGCAGACGCCTCAAAGCTCCGAAAGGGGATTGATGCAAAGTGTCGAACTTGAAAGCGAGGAGAGCGATCCTTCGTCTGCACTTTTGATGTCGGTCGCACCTCGCCCTATCTACCGCGAATTCGAGCAACTCGCGCGGCAGACAGAAACGAAATAGCTACATCCGCGACATCCGCGATAGGTAAAAGTGGGAAAGAGAGCGAACGGGGGAAGGAGAAACGCGGGGATGAAAAATTTTATGGGATAACGCCGGTCGAGCAACGAGGACGGGCCATCGTATCGCCCCGCCCATCGTACCGCCCACACCAGTGGTGGTAGCTGCTGAGCTTTCTCCCGTTCCCTCGCCCTTTACCCTTCGCAGCTGGAACCTTCACGCGGCTCGCTAGCAAGCGGTGCATACACGTCATCCTCACCAGCGGCGAACGGCGTTTTCAATCGTCGCCTCGGGGTCGTCACCGCGATTCATCCACGATCCATCCCAAACGGAAATCGTCGGATTCGTCGATTCTGAACTGCTATTGGGAATACTTCCGGAAGTGATCTGAGCCGTGTATCGGATGTGACTAAACATCATCAGTGAATCAACTGGACATTGTTTTGAGATTATAAACTTTTTCGGATAAAATTTATTGAATTGTATAGGGAAAGCGAGAAAGAGTAAACGGGTGAATCAGTCTTGAGATTGGTTAGTGCAAAAAATATTTTGGTGCATGAGGATGATTGATTTCACTGATAATTTAAACAACATCACTCTCGGTATAGAATGATTCTTCGAGAAATGGAACTTTCAGATTATAATCAATTATCTCGCCAGAAAAAATTCTAGATTAATCTTTCAATAATTACGAGCAAACTAAAAATGAAACGGAAGGACTAATTTAATAAATGAGATGTTGTTGGTGATTACAAATATGGAATGTGTGAAACGATTAGTGGATTGAAACCAATGGATCTTGACGATGCCATCGGATTATGTAAAGTTAATTATTGAAGTGTCAAACACCAAATCGACGCGAAAGATTCATTTTTGCCATAAAGATGAAATCTTTTGAATTCGATGACGTCAATACGCGTCGCGATGCACGCGATCTGAAAATATTCGCGATGAATTTGAACAATTATTAAGGATTGTATGAAGAACGCATATCGTGACGAATGGGAATAAATTTTGTTCAAATCTTGAAGTATATTCGATGTTAAATTTTCGACAGTTAATCGAAAATCGATGAAAGTGTTCAGGCAGATAGAAAAAGAAAAAGTTGTGTTGTGAGCTGTGTTGCTGAGGTCAATTAAACGGCGATATTTTCACAATTTCTGTAAGTATTAACAGATTTAGATCAAATTTTTATCTATATAAAAAAATATCAAAATAATTTGCTCGATATTTTTTACGTTGCTCAGGCTTCTCAAGTTATTACTAAATTTGTAGTATATTTCCAAAGTAGTAACGTAGAAGCGTTTGAGTAACATTGCAAAATATTATTAGCTTTTATTTGGTGAATTTCGTCAAAACTGAGTTACATATTATACAGATTTGTATAACTTATGAATAATTTAAAATTAATAATGAAATAAATAAAACATTTGATATAAGATCAATGTTTCTTACTTTTAAATTTTTCGTCATCCACTTATTAGATTAGTTTTTATTATATGTTACTTGAACGAGCAATAGTACGTATATATGTATACAAATTTATTTATTTACAAATAAGCACGTGCCTGTTTATACAATAAACATTTACTATTATTTAAATAACATACAAATTAATAATAAATTAATAATAAATAATAAATATACAATACATAATGTACATAACTTTATATATATAAGAATAAAATGAAATTAATACGAAATTTAATAAAAGAAATATAATATGAAAGTCATTATTATAAAATCGTGCTGATAATCATATAATTAACTTTAATCAAATTTTATGTGACAAATCTCAAATAGCAAATTAATATTATTTGTCATTTTAACGTCAAAATAACGACAAATAATTCCAGCTTGCTATCTGGGATATATTTAACAATAGAATAATTCTCGATTACGGAGGAGTGTGTGACATCGTCGTATATACGTTCTCAAAGTCTGTAACAAAGAGGTTCATTAATCGAAGGGTAGATCATGGGATCAAAAGCTTGGGATAATTAACTAGATTACATGAACGGATAAAGTGAAGATATATGCCGCTTTTCTGCATTCAGAGAGTATTAAATGGATTAAAACGCCCGTCGCGTCGCGTTGCGTCGCGTCGCGTCGCGTCGCATCGCATCGTGGTTCCGTTCTTCCGCACAGAAAGTGAGATATGTCGCGTGCAATAACCAAATATATTATTCAAAGAAAACGCAAACGCTCAAAAATAAACAACACGCAGTTACGAGCTGAATTATCTAATAAAATAATGAATTTTTAATCTTAATTATTTTTGTAAATATAATAGAATACTAAAATAAAGTTTAAGAAAAAGTAAATACTGAGAAGTTATTACACATATACATTTTAGATATTTCATATATCTTAATTTCTTATGATTTTTATGAATACCAAAGTAAAAAAGTGTTTCTAATAAAAGAAGTGTTGAGATTTGGAAGAGGAATAAAAAATGATCCTTTTTTTACAAAAAGAATATTAAGTTCATTTATAAACATTTATAATAGTGGAAATTAATGATTCCATAATACTTTCCCTCTCTCTCTCAGATTATTCGACTATTATTGCAATTTTTATTACATATATAATATTCAATAAAATTTTAGTATAGCTCATTGTTTCGTTACTTTTTTTATTTATTTTCTTGTATATCTACACATAACAATTAATTTTATTAGATTCAGATTTACAAAAGTAAACAACGAGCGTCTTTCAGAAGAATGCCGATGCGAGGACAATTAATCGACAATTACATCGGCCATTTGCGTTGTATAAACACAGCAATCTGCCTCTCCATCTCTTCCTCCTGTAACGATTCAGATATACCTATGTACATACGTGGACATGTCGTAATAGCGATAAAAACGTTTAGCATTCGAAAGCATCTCGACGATTATCACAGTAGGGCGTAACAATTCGCGTATCCAATGGGCGCGACGCAAACAAATGCATGTCGAAGCAGTAACGCGGTGCGGTAAGTGCCACTGGAAATTAACGAACAATTAGTTCACCCCGTCCATGTTTTATAAACATGGTGCTTGTGCCATCGACAGCCATTATTTTCGAGGATTCTTTCGTCCGCTCGCCTACCCGACCTATGTGCTACCTACTACCTAAGTACCTCGCGTTCGAGCATGCGTCCGAAGCATCCGTGTATTCGAGCGAGTACTTAGGGCCTTCGAGCACCGCACGGCACGGGAAACGGGGTCTTGCGAAGGGCGTTCCGTTGGGGCTTAAAAGCGCGGCGAGGCGCGCGCGGAGGGCAGAAGCGAGCCAAGGCAGCTTTGGTGTTGCAGCCTCTTCAAACCTCGTGCAAACACTCCGCGAGAGCGGAGCGTTCGCTTCTGGTACGGCGATTAATATCCCAATAAGGCCTCGCTCGCGTTCATGGAGTTCATTCGACCGCGCGCGGCTTCGTTGTTTATTCATTGTATCGCCCGAATATTCTCCCGCGATATAAGCCGCCTCGATGGCTACTGTGCCGTAGATTCTTCAAATTAGGAATTAGAATGGCTAGATTATATGTTAACAACGTAGGGAAGGCGGCATGTGATTTCACGTAACGTGAACAAATATTGAAAAATGAGAACACTGCAGACGGTGACGGACCAAAATTTTCAAGAACTAGGTAATTGATACTGTAAGATTCTCTTCCAAGATGAAAATGGTAACTGCTTATTTCTGTAAAAATTTTTATGTTTCATATTTGGTTATATGTTATATAAATTAACATACATAAAAGTAGAGTTAGACGAAAGAAATGAAAACGTCTCCTTGAAAAAGATTTTTTTCGAGCTACTTTCAAATTATAATCAATTTTATAAAGGACTCTGTATATTATTTTCGAAGTACGCTTCGATCATACTCTTCATTCATTGGCAATCTATGACATATTATTTTAGGTTCTTTTTTATTATATTTACAATTTTTCTTTTTTTTTAATAAGTACTCAATTTTTAATAAATACTCAATTTATGTGGGGATCTATTTTGCTTATTATATTTCAGAGTTTTTCATTTTGAAATGTTTTCATAATATATATTCTTTGTATATTCTTTATGTATTCTTAGTATAACGATTTTTTTTAATTATCAAGTTCTATTGTATATATCATATATGTATATATATATATATATATATATTTAAATTAAAAATACAATTTTCTTTTCTTTTAGTGTTTTCTTTTCCTTTACTTTCCATTCTATAAATACTTTATTATATCACACGATAGATTTTATTATTGATTATAACGTGATAGAAAATGACACTTCGCTTCAAATTCTCGTGTAATAGTGAAGTGGATTAATAAAAAATACACGTAATTCATTGCCATGCTAATAGATTTGTTTATGGATGAAACATTGTTGTAAAGCGTTTTTATTTCGATGCATTCATTTATATTCTTATAATGTATAATTAAATGTAAACCAAAGATTAAGTTTTTTTCTGAAAATTAACATTTTATTGCCATTTTCTTAAAAGATATAGATTATTTTATAATAACGCGCGCGCGTGACACACGTGTGTTATGTCCTTACTTTTGTCTGTAATCATAGATTCTTTCATTATAACTGAAATATTACAAATTGCTGCAATATTATTAGAATGTACTGTTGGTTGGGTATAATCTATAAAAAGGAAAAGGAATATATTGTAATTTTTCAGCTTTATTAAATCTTCAAAATTTTAAATTTACAAATGTTCTGGAAATTGTTATAGTGATATTAAGTAATACACTGAATAATATTGAATACTGTAATCTTTGAAATGTGTCTAATTAGATTTAATACATAAAATTTTCTTTCTATTTCTCTCTCACTCACTTTTCCTACAAAACTTAAAAGTTTAAATTCTTAATTATTCTTATTACACTTTTTTTCAATAACATACAACGACGGTATACAAGTTTAAGAAACATATTTTTAAATATGTATATTTTATGTGATAATTAATAGACACTTAATAATTAATTTGAATCATCAGTTTCAAAATAGACCCTTATTGTTTCCTTATGCACTTACCATAAAAAAATAGTTTAAAAGGAAGAGTTTTTATTTTGTATATAAAGTTTGCTGTATTTTTTATGTTTAATACAATAATAATGTATTATATATTTCGATCATACATCAAGTCTCATTATTATATAATTTATATGTGTAAAAATGATTGTCGAGATCATGCAACTTTGACAACTTTTCGCGGATGTATTAAATGTCTCATCGAATATTGCGAGGGCAGCTGATGCTATAGCAACTGAATTTATAGCTGCTGAATGGAGAATTTTAAGAGTGCGCCAAGCCACGATTAGCATATTTATCGAACATCCTGTATCATTTCACTGTTGTTAAAACGGAGCAACATATCACGATGTTAATTGCCAAGCGTTGAGATGCGATCGGCCGAAAAACTTGATATCGCTTTATTGACCAATCCATCCAATTACATTCGGTAAGTATTAAGTATTCGCTTTTATTTTATGTGAATTTTATTGCAAATTAAGTGGAACAAAATTTCGCGCGCGAAAAATTATTTAATCATCATACGAGTATTTGCCGTCGGGTATTAAACACAGTTATGTGATGTAGGGCAACTTTTCAGAAATTGAGCAATTTAAATAAAGATTTTTTTTCTTTTGAAAGAAGTAGTCTTTCTTAATAAATCCATTGTATTCGCTATAATCCGAGCGCATTGAAAAGAAAGACAGAGAGTCGAAATAAAAATTTGAAATATTTTTTCAATTGTATAAATAGATTAGATATTATTAGAGATTTTAATTAAGTTCAGATATTATAACAGGAAACAAAGTGTATTAAATAATCAATCAGAATGCAACAAGAATTTATAAAATTCTGAAAATTATGATAGAAATGGAAAAGTCAGTAATATTTATAATTTTATATTTTATTATTGTGTTTTTTTGTGTAAAATAACTAAATATACATTTTTAAATTTATTACGTGCATTTTATCTAAAAGTTATTTCGTTATTATATATTGAAACAACTGTATTCAAGTAGTTAGGAGAAAAATAAATTTTTCTTTTGTGTCATCATGGTATATATAAAGTAATAATAAAATAGCTAAAAAAAATGTGTGCGGAAAATTAACATGCGTACCAGCCTGTGTTTGTGTATTGAGAAAAATTTATTGGGCAGATTTATTGAAGTAATGTTTCTATCCGTAATTTGTATTATTTTTGTTTTATTTGTTTTACTGAGAATTAAAATTGAGAGAAAAAATTGTGAATTTACAATAAACTCACTCATTGTTTAAACTTTGAGAATAATTATATAAAAATTTCCATCATATCGTAATAATCGAAAGATACGTTCATAAATTAAATCATAAATGTACAGATAGATATATGTAGATGTTCAGCCATAAGTAAAAATTTATTTAATTTCACTCCCACATAACTGACATACGGACATCGGAAGAAAGCGCGAAAGCATCCTTGAATTCAATAGAACCGCCGCGACTTCCTTTCTCGTTTTATTTTGCCCGTCGTGGAGTCTTGGGCATTATTACGCTACTTGATTTCGCATCGAGCCAGCTGTCTCCGATTATTTGCTATAGAAATTTCGGGGATTCTGATTCAAAGGGAGACCCTGGCAACCTCCGTTAATATTTGAGGAGAGGCCTCGCGTAATCTTGGGTCTTACCGGACGTGGGCTTTCTCGCTCTACAATCAATCTCGGGCCTTTTTCTTAACAGACACAACTGTGCGGATATGTAGAGGTGCGGTGAGTGTAATCACAATGCTTTCGTAAAAGCAAGATATGTGACATATGGGAAATAATTATTTGCGTGCAATGTGCTAAACTATCAGAAGCTATTCCACGTAGATTTACGAGAAATATGTGGATGAAATAATATCTAAACATGTTCGTTCAATACTTACAAAACAATGTAAAACATGCTATCCAAAGTTTTGAAATAATAGAAATAAAAATTAAAACCTGTCCAATTCAAAAATAAAGAAAAAATTCAAAATAAAGAAAGATTTTAGCTGTATCTCTTTGGCTACATATTAAAAAATGTATACCTTATGTTCTTACTTTATGCTTGTTGTAATGATATCATATATATATATACATAACTAATAATATATATATATAATTTTATACATATATATATATATATATATGTAATACACACACAAAACGTATCTTCTAAAGTCATTTGTAATCTTATAATCGTACTTTGATTGTAATTAAAGGCTGCGATCAATAGAAATCTATTTCTTACTTTTTTTTAAAGAGTTTTAAGATTTCTTTTATTATGTTTGGCAATGAAATGGGATATTGCGTCAATGTATCATAGTCCCCGGTCTTGTAAAATTGAGTTAATGCGCTCTGTTGATTAATGATATCGGTTCAGAGAACCCGTTCTCCAATGACGGCACCACCCCTCGTGAAATGCCTTTTCATCGAGTGATCCCATGAGATACGATGCAAAGCGATGAAGCTCGAGGGAGATCACGCGAACCGGAAGAGTAAACCGAAATATTCCAAGTATTCGGACTAACAATAAGTAACGAACGGTTTGTTGCCCGCGGAGTTCGAAACGCGTAGTTTAAATTCTTCACAACGGTATGATATCCTGGCTTTTCTTCATCAACACTGTTTCGCACTAAGAGCTACAGCGATGCGTTCGCTCGATAACGTTCTCGAGTTATCACTGTGATTATTCTTGTAATTACCACATGTTATTAATTTGCTTCAAATCAGCATAAAGCCTAAATTTTGCTATGCAGTAGTGCAATATTTTAAAGTCCTTTTACATTTTGTCTTCTAATTTGTGCATTTGAAACATATATGTGTGGTTTGATGACCGAATATTATTAAAAGGAAAGATGTGTTTTACTTAAACTTTCCAGGAACAATCTACGTCATTCAATATATGAATTATTTTCTATATGTTTTCTACATCTCTTTTATTGTGCACATCTCATTTTTTAATAAAATTTCTTGATCGTACGATAGTATTAAAACACATTTGACGTTGTACTGTACAACGATATCAGTCTATTCCCACTTACGTACGGATTTGTTGGCGGTAAATTGAGAATTGTTGGAAGCCGCAACCGCGTTGTAAATTTAGACGGATACGCACGAAGAGATCTTTAAGCTCGCGCGCTGTTTTAAGCTATCCGTGACTTAGGGACCACCACCCCATTACGCCCGCTCTCACCCTCTCTCACAATCCGCGTGAGCTCGGCGTCTCGGGCCAAGGATCAGCAAGATGGTTAGTCTGATAGCACTTTGCAGCGCTACAACGCTCGTTCACGTGCACGGCCGGCGGGTGGCTGTCGGTTAGATACGACCACGGGCGCGTGTAGGTGAACGTATGCTTGTGTGGGGCACGGTGTGTGCGTGATGCAAAGTCGTGGATGGGGTCGAGAAGGTGGTTGGTATCTTGTTGGAGGGCGAGAAATACGAGCTGGCAGCTTGAGGCTCTTCCAACAGCTTGCGTGCGCGATCGAATCGAGAGGAAGCGAGCGTGAGACAGAGAGGCGGCGAGCTAATGGGGATAAGGGGGGAGGTGAGAAGGACAGAATGGCCGCGCGCCGGGTTGCTTTGCCTGTTCGCACCCCCTTTTCGCGGTGCTCTTTAAAAAATTAGCTTCTCCTCTGCTTCACTCTGCTAGAGCGTTCCCGCCGACATCGTTTTATCGAACAACTCATAATCAGAGAGCGAGCTTCACGTAGTCAGCGAAAGAATGGTCTTCGAGATATATAGGGTAATTTCGGTATATACGCCGCGCGGAGATTTTGCCGCAGAATTCGGGAAAAATAGGCGGAGTGAGGGTAACTTGTTCAAAACCACTTTGTTATATGCCTTTATATTATATTAACATTGTATTATAATTTTAGTTTTTTTTACTGTCAATATTAACGTGAGTCGAATCGATTTCTCAACGTAGTAAGTAGGGCAATCATGTATTACGACCTACGTAAAATAATTATTATAAAAAATATAAAAACTTAATGGTTCCTTCGCGATACATCAGTGTAGAGGGATAATAAAGAATGAAGTACACCAAAATACAAATGCATAGCACGTGTATTCTTTGTTTAGTTTGATTTCTTGTCCCATTTGTTTGGGATATAACGAGATTTTTAGCACGCGGGATTTACGCCGTACAGACGCTCTCTAGTTGGAAGGCAAAGTAAAATAGACGTGCAATACTGTTCACTATCTAACCTAATGTGCAATTGTGTGCTTACATTCTGTGACAGTAATATTTTTTTAGACGCAAAAAGTGTTAGAGGTAAATAAAATAATATATTAATAATATTTGTCTGAGGTACAATATTTATCGTACATACTTCGTACATAATAATAATGATAGAAATTCATAATTTGAATTTTTTTACAGTAGTAAATAGTATAAAGTTTTTATTAGTATAATTTATTTGTCTTAAACATACTAAATAATACTTAATAAATCAAAATTTCCTTAGGTGCGGCATATACACCGGAGTTACCCTAGATCAACGACATTTTATACTTAAAATAATTTTAATAACAATAGCGTGAAATTATAAATATTATATAATTATTAAATTTACATTGTAATAACATTGGAACGAAATAATTCTCGAAGACATCTTTAAAAAAAAATTTGTCCAATTTTGTTGAAAAATCTCTTGTTATAATATTATATTTATTAAATCTGATATATTATATGTGTAAAAAAGCTATTCTAATACAATACGAAGTTGCATAGAGGAGAGGAAATGGTACATTAATTCCAAGTTACCCCTCGAATATCCTTCTACCCCCGTACGTGTGCGCAACACTAAGACTATCTAAGAACAGCAGTTAGCTCGCGGTGTTCGGGACGGCCGGTAATTTGTACGGAGATATACGATAGACAATTACACCAGTAAGGGGCAGCAGCGCACGCCGACTAATTTGTTTATCATAAGTTTATCTTGATTTATCGCTGCACCCTCACCTGTGTCGTTTCGTAACGTCAATCGCGACTTTTGTTCCTCTCCCCTTGCCTCTCCCTCCCTCTCTCTCTCTCTCTCTCGATGCCGAGTCCTGGTGAATAAATTTTCTCCCTCCTTTTCTTCTTCTTTTGTTTTCCCAAAACTACTACATACCATAATTGTAGGGCATTGCCCTTTCGCGGATGATTCGCATGAATGTTTTTATTCGAAGTACGAGTTATGAGGAAGAAAGATATGCATAACTGAATAACTGAATATTCATATCGCGAATTGTTTAATCAGTCAAATATCCTGATAATTCGATATACAATATTTCGAATGGAATGTTAAAAAATTTATTGGAGTGGATTTTTAATTCGGCTCGTATGAAAGGCTCGCATGCATATTACAGGGAAACCGCTCGCATGTCTGGTAAAGGGTCATTTCAGTCATATAGCCTATATTTACGCATGTCTATGTAAAATTAAACTGCAATTTTATTGATCGTTAAACAGCGCAAATGTGCTATATGTTGGATATTTGATGTGCGACAAATTCTGATTCTATCGAAATTTATGATAGCAAATTTATCATAAATTTATATTATCGTTGTTATGTTACACCAAACTTTTGAAAATTATTGGAGAAATTTATGACAATTTTGTAGCTTCCCGGTTATGCGATACGACTTGTAAAATATTAATAGGTACATGAAGAGAACGATGTCTTTGAATAATTTTTCTCTATTTGTTTGAATTTATTTCATTCAAACATTATAATATACAAAATATTATCTTTATTGACTGAAAACAGTATTGTATCGTTGTATTAAATATATTATTTGAACGAGAAAACATTATTATTATTTAAAATAATTTTTTTTATCGAATAATACCGTTTGTTTATATAAAATACTGTTTAATGAAATAAAACATATTTTTGAATAAGAATAGCGAAAAATATATTTGATTGAAGTAATGGAGTTATTTCTTTCAATTAATGTATTATTCGAAACAAATATTAGCCTCATAATGCTCCATATATGGCGATCGTCTAATTTTTTACTGATGCAATCCGGCTTGTCACTTACAATCTTGCATAATCTTGATCACGTTTATCATTCGTTATTATTCGACGATTGAAAGTTCAGTGAATTGTGGAAAATCGACTGTGGTGTTGAAGAGAATACATATGTAGTTACATATTACAAAATAATATTTTATATAATACGGTAAACGTCTTTTTCATATTTTATTTGTTGTTATCTATGTATTGTACATACATAACTTTGGTTTATATTAATGCTATTCAATGCGTTTACATTCAACGTTTAGATTCTTCTATAATGTTATATATTTTTTTCACATAATATTGTGTAGTTGATTGTACGGTTAAATTTTACTTTCTGATGGAATCTGCAAAATATTGTAACATATCTTTATAAATGTAGATCCATTAGATAGTGTAAAGTTATTCAGTTGTAAACAACATATAATTGTAAGAATCCCGTGTTATAAATCTTCTACTGAAATAATAAAATTATTTTAATTATTTTAATAAAATCATAAAATTATGTAACTAAAAAAAATAATATAATGTAAGAAAAAAAATTATTTGTGATAATGACATATTATTATTTATTTTAAAAAAACCAAATATATAATCATATTTGTTTCTTCAGATAAACAGTTTTGTTCAACTATTCCAAAGCATATATTTCTTTGTTTTTAATAAATTTAATTAAATCTAAAAAAATCTTTCTCTCTGTGTATAATTGGAAGAATAATCACAATTAAATTTATGTTAAAAATGCCGGTACGGCTTATTGAATTTTTAATTGTAGGAAATTCTGTCAATAGCTTGAATTATTTAAAATAATTTCATAATCTCTAATTTCAAAAATAAATTTGTTATTGTCGCGATTTACAAAAATTACATAAAAGCATTGCGAGAAGCATTGTCATATCATTTGTTTGGCGTGATATATTTTGAGAGTAAAACTGGATTTTGCATGATTTTTCAATGTTGAATTTAATAAGATTTCGATGATTTATTACACACACATGCATACGCGCAACAAATTTTGATTTTATTTCACAATGTATAATAACAATTCCATCATAAGTACATGTCGATAAGATATAATTTACATGATTTATATGATTTATAAGATATAATTTATATAATTTATATAATTTATAATAAATATTTATATGATTATAATTAATACATTCTTTTCGACAAGTGGACAAAATCATTAAGTATCAATGAATGCTCTTTCTCTTTCTCTGTGTGTATACATAGTATTGTATTTATTTTAATAATTAAAATATGTGTTTGTATTTGCAATTAATTTGTAAAATAAAATATGTGTTTGCATTTGCAATTAATTTGTTCAGTATGACTTCTATAAAATTGCATTTTTAAATATCAATTTTAATAAATATAAAGACTATAAAATCAAATAAATAATAAATTATATCCATTGCAACAGAAAATTAAAACGGAGCCTCGTATTAACGGAGTGAAAATGGTGCAAGTATACTGGAGGAGTGTCCAGTCACGCTATGGAAATTATGACGTATTACACGATTGCCTTTTCAACGTTGCACGCAGCCTGCTCATGCCGTGACTAATAAGTAGACATAACGCAATTTAACGCGCATTAAGGCGACCTAATACACGGTAGTGAAAAGAATTTGAAAGATGTGATTCGGAAGCAGCTATTCACTCGCAACATGACGTGAATCATCTTGTCTAAGGAATTGTTTGTAAACTGAATTTAAATGAAACTTTTTCATTACAAAATCGAAAATGTGCTATAAAACTCAAATAGTATTTTTTTAATAAAATATTTTTGTAGCATAAATTAAATTAAATTAAATTATAAAAATATTGATTTAAATTTTATAATAACTGTAATATACATATATAATGTTCTACAATGTTCTATAATAAATCAAATTTTATTAAAAATATAAAAGAATATTAAAACCACTAAAATTGTTAAATTATGTACATATATTATCACCTATATAAATTATATAATTATATAAAATAAATTGATTAAAATTATATCATTGATAAAAATTACATCAATTGTACATAATTTTAAATGATTGTAATATTTGTAATATATTATGCACATGCATACATATTATGCGTATGTTACGCATAAGATGAAATGTAATCCCGGAACTTTTTGTCTATATTTCTCGTTGTTCAGTTATTTTTTGTATTTTTATCGTTAAATGTCATTTACATTTAATAATAACAAAAATCGATAAAATACGACTTAGGTGACCATAAGTGATAGACATAAAGCATAAAGCATTTGTTTTTACATGACAATTTGGAACATGATAAAATTTATATGTAAACATATATTAACGCTTAATCATTCATTGTTAAATGGTGATAATAAGTTTTGCGCATTGTGCTTCTAATATTACGTTTAATCGAAGCTATTTGGAAAATATTTAATTATCTATTTTCACAAATCAAATGTATTCTTGCTAAAAGTTGATTTATTTCTTGCAGAATTATATACATCCTATTCTTCTCGTGTTGTAAAAAGTAATAATTTTAACATATATTTTATTCCTCATTAGTCCCTTTCATGAAAGTAATATTTCAAGAATATCATAGTCGCATCTTCTTGCTACAATGTATATAAATTGCACTCGCGCAAATTAAATGCCTGCACATAATTAAGTGATAGGTTGCGCGATTCTCGTAATAAATAATTATAGATATACGTATACGCGGAATATATATGTATATATAATATAAATATATGTATGTATTATGTATGTATGTGTGTATGTATATATACATATATATGTATATATATATATATATATATCAGCTGTGTCCTCGTTAGGTGTGCTCATTACGTATTTAGATAGGATCTTAATGCGACGGGGAGATGAAAATATAATTATCCGCTGGCTTTATATTGCGAGGGTTAAACATGCGAGATATGCGAGCAACGAGCCAGGTCATCCTCTTATGGATTTGCACGTGAAAAATTAAAGTAGTAAATTGGTGAGACGATCTGCACGAGCGTGCGCGCTGTACACATTATGCACATGCATCGCGAAAGCTGAACATTTGTGTACGAACATTGGTTGGTGTATGTTAATTCGAAACGGTCAGTTAATTAAAGTAATCGAGATAGTGCGGGGCACTCTATAATTATAATTAGTAATTGGCGGCCAACACGATAATACGATCTCGGATCGGCTTGCGATTATCTTTCCGACGAGACTCTGTGGCGAGACTTTACGTGATATTTCGAGTTCGAAGAAAAAGATAACAAACAAGGAAACTGAAGCAAAGTCGCTTCACTTATTACCAAATTACGCAGCACTTATCTTATTTTCGCGTGAGAGTTTTGCAAAGTGTATCTCGGCTAAATAGCGATAACGGCTAAAAAAGATAAGAAATCTTAAGAATTAAATTTTTCTCCCATCATGTTATAATTACTAATATGTTTGTTTACATTAATACGAGGTATATGTATATATCGCCAAATCATTATTTTATATGATATTTAGCAGCATAATACACACGTATATATAGATATATGTTTATTTATATTTCAATAATAATTCTATAAACCTTCATAACATAAATCGTTGCTCTTTATTTAACATGATAGAAGAAATGCAAATTGTTTCCACCTAACTAATGATAATAACTGAGCTACTGATAATCTGCAAGCAAGATACGAATGGATTAATATACGAATTTCTCAAAAGCTAAACTGATCAATTCCATAAAATAAATAGTAGGAAAAAATTGATAAAGTTGTAAGTTAAGCATGTGGTATTAATCAGAATTAAAAAATTTAAGAATCAAATGTAAAGTTCAGTTTTTAAGAGATTGTGAAATCTCTTAAAGAGAAATAAATTGCTCCATCTCTTTCTCTCTCTCTCTCTCTCTCTCTCTCTCAGTAGAATTAGCGTATCTCATTGTTGCTATTACACAAATACGTGTTATATGGCGGATAAAGCGTTCTAAGTTCACGGGAGTAGATGTGCAAGCATACCGTAGAACGCAGCCGAGGTGCACGGACACCGGAAGTTCATACTTATTCACTGAGCACCGAAAGGGCGACTGGGTATAATTTACGTATAAATTAAGCAGAATGAATCAACGGCAGGCGATTAATCGCAATGGCTCACCCACGATAATAGTAGTGCCCCGTTTGCCTGTTTACGAGCGTTAAACGAATACATTACGTTTTTCATTATCTGGCCACGTGGATAATATCTACTATTTCCATCTTTTTCCAATGCCTAAAGTATCTCCTAGTACAAATGTCTTCTTCACTTTGATATGCACGTTATATATATATATATATATATATATATATATATATATATATATATATATACCTACAATTATGATAATTATTGGAGAGATTTATTAGCAGAAAACGATTGTGTGAAGCAATGGAAGAACCAACGAGTGTATTATAATATATAAGTGAATGATAATTGTAACGTATCTTGATTAAATGAGTACTTTTCATAGCACAGATTATACCTAGTAAAGAGTAAAGAAAGTGAAATGAAGAAATTAGAGAAATATCCGCTAACAAAAATTCTTTCAAACGCAACATGAAGTACACAAAAATGATTTGTATTTGTCATTACAATTTGCGGTCTAAAATTATTTGTAAATCATATGAGAAATTATTTAGTAATAAAAGTTTTATCATTATGAACGAATTATTAAAAAAAAGACAATAAAATTTTTTTCTTAGTATTGCGGAATCTTTAATCGGCTTAATCGATCCATAAAGTTCTATAAACAAATTTGAAACCGTAAATATAACACAAGTCATATGTTGTGTGAAAACTATATATCGATGGAAACCGTGAGAAGTGGTACCGTTTATGAAAACGCGATTCCCATACTCTAGCGTTGGTCAGAATAGCGTGTACCACGAAGGGGAAAGAGAATGGAACGATGTGAGGGTAGGCGAATTGCACGAAGTAAACAGGCCGTGAAATTACCTTTTAAATATTAGATTATGATTAAATGTGTACCTACCTCCGAGGCACTAGATGTTCAGCACCACCCTACGCGCAGTTCATAAAGCCAATGGGGGTGGTTTATGGCGGATGAGACTCGAACCACCCCTCTTCAAGCTATATCGAGATATCAATCAGCTCTTGGCATCAGATAAGATTGGTTGTTCAGGAAGTGAGTGCTTTTCAAAATCCGGATGAGGTTTCTTGTGTTTTAGCCAACTAGCTGTCCGCAGAGATTTTTACAAGTAAATTATATTCATGTAAACATGATAATATGTTATAGAAAAAAGATTTCCATTTCTTTCAAAATTAGAAATCAACAATTAAAAAAATTTACAAAGCGAACAAAATTGACGCAGTATGGTACAAAAATAACGTTTATAATGAACATTTACAAATGTATATATTTTTCGTTGCTATTAATGTCCATTTCTACCAATGTAGATTAACTTTAATTTTGGTTTAACTTACTTTCTATCTTTTTTTAGTCTTAAGAATTAGAAAAAGATGAAAAGTAAGTTAAACCGAGATTAAAGTTAATCTGCATTGGTAGAAATAAACATAAAAGATATATTTTTGCACGTTTATTACTGACAATATATTGTATTTTTATATACAACATCGATACGTACTATTTAAATGATGTTATACATGTTATATGACATAGTGAGTAATATAATAATTATGAATGTTATTTTTAAGGAAGCTCGGTTAGTTTATAATTTTATAGAGATTTTAAAAAGTACGCGTAATTAATTTATAGGGAGACACTTGTGTATTTTCTATACTATCAATGACACTTTTAACACTCGCGTATCATTTCGGTAGCTATCGTGACGCCTTAAAAATTCCCTTGTCCAACTTTAAACTCCTTATATATCGGTCATAAACAAGTGTGTAACTGCAATAGAGACGTTCTCGCGTGTCGGTCGATAATTCTTCTTGTCACGGCGGCACTTGATACCGCCGTATACTTGTCGATACACACAAGCTATAACTATGTTCGGTTTTGTTGGTACCTAATTGGGTATCGTTAACGCGCACTCGGTCATAAACGTTCGTCTCATGGCACCTTCGGCAATAAATTTCCTTATACTCCTCCATAAAAGAAGTTAAAGGCTCAACACTATAACGCGGAACCCCAGGCCGTAAAGGCCGATTGTGACGAGCAGGTGTTTATATCCGGCCTCTCGCGACCGGTGGTTCCAACGTTCCGTTCCGCGCCCGTCCGCCCGCGTGCGCATACGATATGCATATATATGCATAATAAGAACGTGTAATGCCCAGTGAGTATTATACGCCCCCGCCGCAGCGAGCGATTCGTCGAAAACTTTCCGGCGGCGTAAGCATATGCATTGCTCACTTAACAAGATTGATATAACGAGATATATACGGGAATCGTGCGCGCGCGAGCGTCCGACCGTGCGTGTGCATCCGCAATTACGCGCGACAGAGGAGGATACGTAACAGATAATTAATGCAAACGAGGGCTCGCCCGGGAAATTTCGGCCCGGCAGGATCTACCGGAAAGGTGCGAAGTGGAATGCGACAGCTTGGAAAAATATTTACCAGATCGATGCGTTCTTGTAGGTGCTGCGCAACGTAAAATAGATTATTTGTGTGTTTCGATAACATCCCGAAATAATTTAAAGGTTGCTTCAGCTTTGAAATTTATCAAATACGTTCACTTTGCGTTTGAATCTTGAGATAAGCCTATAATTTATAATATTTTCTTTCCATGCAAATTTAAATGAGATTTAAAATAACATCAGAATAAAGTATAGGACAGAAACGAACAATTAGGGATGTTTTTACTTAAAATATATTGATAATTTACTATAATACAAACGATAAACTAATAAGATATTCGGACTACACAGAGTTCTTCAGTTGCTAATAATTCAATATCCAGATCAAAAACCTAAATTAAATATAAATAAGATTATACTCTAATTGCACGGTGTCGCGATATGTAAAATGAGTAATTTTTTCTTTAGAGAGTACCATGTGAAAAATGGCATTTTATTTGCACCAATATTGATATTCCATTTAGGACAATTTTTTTCATTTACTTACAGTGGTTCAAGAAAATTTCTAAAAATTTATGAACATACTTTAAAAACTTTGTAGAACAAATGTCTGTACTTTATTTTGAAAAAAAAAATAAAGGAATAAGGTGTGAGAAACTTTTAGAATTGTTACGAGAAACTTCCATAGATAGAAATCTCTCGGACATGGAATGGATGCCGTACAGATGGTGCTATATACAGATTAATAGGCGTCCAATTTTTAATTCCAAAATGCAACACAATACAAATTGTACATACATGTATCAAAATTTTTTCAATGTTCTAATGTAATTCTTGATTAACAGTAACTATAAAAAAATGTCCAAATGTAAAATAAAATTTAATTTATAGTCTATTCTTTATTAAATCTGTGATTAGCAGATGCGTGAGATTAACATATGTTTTAACAATTATTCATACATGCACATTTATGAATAGCCAGAAATACAATATTTTTGAATACTTTAAATATATATATATCATTATGTAAAGTGTAAAGATATGAAAGTGTTTATACAATGTATTGTTTTATAGACAATTTTAGGATTATTAATTAATGCTGCAATTCTAAACAAAATCATCAAACTCGTAACCTGTTTAATAAGATTCATAAGAACTTATGAATAGATCTTCAATTCTATGCGTACTATATGTCATACTCTATACTCAGCTTTTTACAATCGCTTCGTAAGCTACGATTTTACGATTTTCCATGATAAAACCTAACGATCATTACTCTGTAATAGTTTTCTAACATTTAATCACATGACAACTCGGAAAATTCTGCAAAACGTTACATAAGATTTACGATAGTGTTGCATCGGCCAACAAGTAGCTGCCACCAACTAAATTCGCATCCTGCCATTCCGTTTAAGGGCAACCGAGAAGTTCGAAATCTCCGGGGAGAGTTTGCCGACTAAAACCAACCCCTACCGGTTGCTCGAGGGGCCGCACCACAATACAAGCAATAACACGTACCGACCTCCGTTCCCCACTCTCTTGCCCCCTCGCTCTGCAATCTCACTGTCATCCCGTGAACGCACCCTCTCTTACCTTAATCGATGAAGGATAATTTGGTCTTAAATAAACTTTTCACCTCTGCCGACGGAGACCGCATCCCCTTCTTCGACCCTCCGCTATTTATCACATAAGTTGTCGAGTGGTCATTTTGATTATAGGCTTACCCTGCGTAATCCGTCTCTTTTTGGACCTCCCTCTTGAGATCACAACTATATTTGATGTTTATAGGAAAAGGGCTGTACGATTTTCAGGATTATTTTGCTTGTTACGAGATATTAAAAGCATGAAAATTATTATTACGATAAAGAGAGAAGAATCTGTGTTTTAAATCTTAAACAAGCATACGACCTACGACAATGTGATAAAAAGTCCTTGACTCGAAGTAAATAGTTGCTACAGAAAATGAAGTGCCTATGTCGTTAAAGAAATTACAATACTTCACAAGATCACGAGACACGCCTTTGCATGAATCTCGGGGTTACAAGGACTTCTAGGCTGGACAAAAGAATACCGCTCGAGGGAGGTGGAGTTGCAACGCGAGGCGAGACGGTATTATCCCGTCGAGATGAACGGAAACGTTGGATACGGAACGTACACCGACATCCGGCCACGTGTCTCCTATGAGACGGACCAATGGAAGCTGCGATATCGAAGGAAGGACCAACCTGGTGTGAGGATTCAAGAAAAGGTACGTAGTCTTGGCGGCACGCGCCACGACGACCGGGAATTATTCAAATGGAATTCACAAAACGAGCCAGCTGCCTTCGCCTCAACTGAGATCCGAGTACTGGGGGAACGACCAAGGAGCCATACGCTGTACATGAGACTTTTTTATGTCGCTCGTCAGTTCGTCCCCGCCCTCTATTTGCCTGACAATTTGACACCGATTTACGGCTTCGTCCGAGTCAAATCGCGGCCAAGGAAATAATACGGCTGTAGACGCTGAAATTTTGATGATTCGTACACAGAAAAAAAATAAATTATATTATTAATTATCCTAATCAACAAGGCTTTTCTAATACGGATAAATATGTTTAGTTTTTAACGTTAATTTGTACGTGCTAATTACGAATATGACAATAAAAAACTTTTACAATGTCACACTAGTTTTAGAAATTGATATGTTAGTTTGTAAAAAATGATCAATATTAAACTCGATTCCTTTCTTCAATGTAGTTAGTTCTTTCATATAAATAGACAATATTTGCATTTTTTTCTAATTATTGCGGTACACATAGGTATTTTCATTTTTACGGTGTAAAATAGTTTTAGAGTGATTCAACGTTTTATTATCATTAATGTGTATGTGAATTTTTACTATATATTATTTCTATTAATGAATTTACTTGTTTATATTCTTTATTCTTTCTTAATAAATTAAATTGTCGCTTTTCTTTCAGAGTTACTTCTGGAAATGTAAATGTAAAAAACGAAGTCAACGTATTTTACGATTCATAAAGAATTTCGAAATTAAATTTCATATGCCAATATTATAAAAATGTAATGTGTTACACATTGTCATTTTCGTATTTACTATGTGCAAATTAAAACCTATTTCCTATTTTTTTCCACATTCATGTTATCAGACGAAAGTTTAACTTTGTTGACGAGTGTTATTGAAGTACATCTTTTATGAATAATGAATAGGATTTTGCTATTATCAATATATGTAGATATGAAAATGCATTGAGAATTATAAGTTAATAATCTTTTACTGAAACTCTCAACTTAAAACAAAAATGTCAATGAAATAAAGACACTTCTTAGCGCAAGAATTTTAAAAAACTTGCAATTTTGCGTTAGATGTCACGATTTATTCGACAGGTCTCTCTCTACAGTATATTTCCGTTCCAATCATTTCCACAGGATTTCTTCGGTGTTCCAACCGACAACGTAGCCCGAGGGGTTAAATTGTGACATTTAACGTGTAATATCCTATATAATCTTGTATGAAAAGCGCCGTGCAATGGTTTGCGATAGAATAAAGCCGCTGTGGTAGTAAGGGTGGTTTCTCAGGGGCGGTTAGAAGGACGGTTAAAGGCATTGAGCCGTCCAAGCCACTCGCGAGAGTTCCAAGCTTCTGAGACGACAGAAACCCCCGGGGGTTGGGGGTGGCAGATGGCAGCCATCGGACCAGTTCTTTTTGGTATTTTGTCCCGCTGGTTTCGACCAATACTTATTTCAGAAAAGAGTAAGGGATTAAGTGTCTGGGGATATCGTCGCGGGGACGATTAATGTCTCTCGTTAAAGAACATTTCCGAAATGCTGCAACTCTTTGAAAATAAAGAATATTCTAAAAAAAAAATTTAAGTTTGTGATGTAAATTTGTCCAAAACTCATTTATGTAACTGTTTTTATAAAAAAAAATTTATATCATATAAAAAATAAATAATTTATATTACATAATTGTCTATTTTATAATAATTTGCATAAACGGTAAAAAATCGTTTTTTGTTAAAACATTGCGAATGCTGTCATATTATATTTATGTGAATTTATAATTTTAAATATTGTTCTAAAAATTTCTTAATTTATTAAATGCCATTTAATATTTATAATTTTTATATGTATCAAAAATTAAAATTAATCCAAACTGAAATAGAAATATGTCTATTTGGTAAAAATCTTTTCAAATGTTTTTGATGAAATTTCTCTATTCTAAATTTATTTTAAGCTCAGTCTCATCATTTTACATGCATATATGTACAATATGTATATATAATATATTTTATAAGCATAATATTTGCTCTTTGCAAAAATAATTCTTTATTATTATATCAATACTGGCAAGTTAAAAAAATTAATCTCTCGTTATTATATTTATGTGCGTGATATGTATTAAGAGAGAACTATTCAATTTTATTGAAATTGTGTTTCGTGCTTCCAAGATTATACAATATCAGGTTTGATCGTCGAAATTTGGTGTGGACGTGAATGGTCGCACGCAAATATCGTCACGCAAATATCGGCTATTGCTTCCTTATCAGATATCAGTTATCAGTTATGTGCTTGATTTGGGGTGCGTGCAGCCTATTACGCCGGCGATCCATTGATAAGCACGTCAAATCCGCCAGTAACACACTCCTCGGCAACTAAGCCGTGCTATTGAGGGTCCCCACGACTACCCAAATCGATCATCGAACACCTTCCAAGATTGAAGTATCCTCGATTCAACCTGTCTTCTGATGAGTTCCGACTACTCGCCCTTTATCCATTCACTTGTCACGAAATAAAGGATTACGAGCTTCGTCTTGAGCTTTTGTGTTTTATTAAACTGAACAATGAAAGACACCATAAAAACATTTTGGATTCGTAGCAGTAAATTTAGAAATTTACTACAACAGCCGCAAGGTTTATGGAAACACAAAAAATAACAAAAATAAAACAGACTAAGATATTAAAAATTTATTATATTGATAATATTAATAAATAAAAAAATGATAATAATGTAACTTAAGAATCGAGAGACAGAGAGAAGAGTCCAAACATCTAATTATTTGTGTTTTAAATTATGAAGAAATTTAAATCTAAATCTAATCTAAAACTATTTAATATATTTGAAATCTATGTATTTTGTGTCGGAGATAGTTTTAATTGTAAGCGGAACCAAGTCTGTTTAAGTTTGTTCAAAAGTGCTTGTCTTATGCCGAGTCTCGTTATAAGATATTTAATGAAGATTTGTATAATAATAGCATATTTATATTAATTCGTGGGAAATAACCGCCAGTCGAACTTGCTATACATATAGTCTAATTGGAGGCGCTGCTTACTCTTCTCACTGTCGGATCGGACGTTCTCTCCTGATCTGCACTGGTGGCAACAGGCACGCGCCACTCAAGGCGTCCCCTATTCATCCTATCATGATTCCCGAAGACGCGTACAAGTATATCGTACGAGGCAAATGGCACGCGAGACTTCCGGCACCGGTCCCCGACTCACCTTTGCAAGCGGCGTCTCCCGTGCTCGGAGTATCGGGTTTATAATCCATTCTTCCTTCGAGAATCGAGATCACGATTGAATGGCGAGAGCGGAAGTAGCGTACGCCCCCATGCATTTGTATACGAGCGTGTCGCGCCACGTAAAACCCCTTTTTTTGTCGTTTATTGTCTCACACGACTTGGTGGCTGGAAACGCGAGGAGTAGAATGTCTCCCAAGGAACACTGCGCGAACAATGCCGCGAATGTACACAATTCTAATGAAAGAACTCTAATTTTATATCAAGTATAATCTTTAGGTAATGATGAATGACGTTATTCCAGACGTTATCTAATAAATACTTGGGTTAAAATTAAATTTCCAAGTATTCAAGTACATAGCTTCTCAAAATGATACTTCAAGGAATTTTACACCGTAATTGTGTGTAATAATATTTTAAGTTTCTAGCTCAGCCGTGTCATTTTATCCATGTTATATACAGAGAGAAATTTCCAATTCCGATCTCGTTTTCGGAACCCTTGGCGAAAAGCGTACGTGACGAAAGCGGGCACGTAGGGAGGTCTGAATGGATCACGAAATGACAATGGCGAGGCAATTGTTTCCCTGACTTTTATCCTACTCATTATTCGATGCGACTATTATGATCGTCCAAGCGACCGATCGTCATTATGGAGGTCGATGATCTCGAGTTACCGAGCCATTGTTGACAAAAGAACACGCACGACGCCGAAAATGTGAAGCGATCGCAACGACGCGGACGCAGCGTGACGCGCGGTGCGACGGCGATCAGCACGTGTGCATATCTTCCCGTTTATTGTTAAAACGATTCTCGTCGGAGCCTTTCCGCAGCCTCGAATGCGCGAGGAAGATCATTAATCAGTCGCTTCGATGTTCGCAGTTACATTTACGATTATGACAAAAGTTTACGGTCAAATCTGCCAAAAATTGAACATAACATTCAAACGGCGGCACTCGCGAGATCATACATAAAAATTTGCACACGCATATCGAGATTATTTAGGACATTAATGTTATTAAGCACGAAGATAAATGGTGATATTTATCATGTTTTATACGAAAATGATAATTACATTTTAAACCGTTGTTAAATTTAACGCGTCTACAATGTGCGTGCTATAATATATGTATAGCTGTTTTACCGTTGACACGAATTCGTTGCAAATTCAACTTTTCGTGGAAACCGAGACGGGCTTACAACACATTTATGAAGGGAACCGCTCATAGAGGATTCAAGTTGAAAAAGGAAGAAGGAGAAGAAAGAGTCAATGATAACGAGGTACCTCCGGTGCTCCAACGGGGGCTGCAACAGTCGTCGGGTGGGAGAGAATGCTAACCCCCCGTAGACTGCGCAGCTGTGAACCCCCCGCCAACTCGGTCTCGTCTCAACGACGACATGTCGAACACCAGTGAATTCCGAACGCACATATCGAACCCAGCGGGACCCGTTGCCATTTTGCAAAGCCGCTCACATTCATCCGAGCATGCACGTAGGCACCAATTTCTTTTCGAGCCTTTGCTCATATGTACGGCTTGAGCAATTTGCGTTCATGCGGCTGGAATTTCGCTTCTGGTTGATCGTTTGCGTCGATATGTAGAATTTTTATTTTTACATTTGTTTACAGTTGTGTGTATAATTTCTACACACCGAAAAGTATACTACCTACGAGTAAATGTACTTGTTTTGAGTCTTTCGTAAGTTTACAAATTTTCGCAAATTTATTATAAATTCATCATTAAAGCACCACATTTACTTAAAACATATTCTTGTTTGGACTTGTATATTTTAAACTATTATTAAGAAAATGTTCTTTGCTGAAGAAAACTATTACTTAAACAAAATAAAGTAAAATAAGTAATTGTTTTTTTCGTTTGTAGAATGATATTTTTCTGTGTGTATAAATATTACAATAATTAATACAGTTGTATTACCGATCTCTTCATTGTTTATCTAGTAATTAAATTTCTTTACAGTCTTACACATTTTACTATTTTGTTTGGTTAAAAAATAGATAAATTTTTTCACGTTGAAAATTTTTATAAATTTTTGAACAAAATAAGATAATGTTTTAATCTTTTTCTTAGCTTAATTACACTATTTTGTAATTAGATACAATTTTATGTGGCATTACTATACATACGTACATGCATGTATTTGTTATGTCAACTTCATGAAGAATAATTACAATTATTACATTTCAAATAATTATTTATTTAATATTGATAAATGAACACGATAAATGAACACATTTTAAGAATAATCGGCAAACTCAATTTTTTTAAATAATTAAGTAATTAAGTTCTGTTATATTTCTTAAGATAGTAAATTATACGAGAGCTCTGTAAGTCGCGTGTTCTCGATTCCACTGGTCGGATGTCAAAGTCCAACTTGGTAAATCTACCGGGAACTTTCTTAAAATTAAGCAATTCCCCGAATGATTCGGGAGAAACTGCTGAGACGCAATGTAAACGGCATATAACCGAATGACTTAATCCGGAATACCGTTGGAATATACCAATCCCCTGATTCGTCGACTCGCAATTTATTCCTCCGTACCCCCTCGCCATCGCACTGCCGCTCTCCAATTAACTTTAAATCACCCTCCTCCGCGGACCCTCCTCATAACGTGAAACTTCGAAATTCAGTCCTAGTTCGTCTCGATTTACGTAAGGACGTTGTGTACTATGATGTCCTCGCGCGTTAATACGTTTCTGAAAGTTTTGTCAAAAGTTTATTTCTTTTACTTATGCCATGCATTTTACATAAACTATAATGTTTTAAGAATTGTTATTATTATAAAATAATTTAATATTTTATTTGAATTTATCCTAAAATGTTTTAAGTATTGAGAGCAATTTTTCTGTTTATAAAAATGGACATAAAAAATTAAACTAGACATATTTTAAAGAGAGAGAGAGCATTTTCTAAATTAATATAAACTTATATAATATTTTTTACACATGTGTATTTTATATTTTTTTATACAATTATCGAAATATTTGCTGCGTGTACAGTAAATCTTATAAAAGTATACATACCGTACAACATTGATGTGTTTGCAGTTTCTTAAATTGCGCATAAAAGTGTAGTTTTATGCATGATTAAGTTGACTAATTCTAAAGCAACTTATGTGACACGCTCATCAACTGAGCGGAATACGAAGGGCGGTTTGTGGCCGAGTTATGGGACAGAGGACAAATCAAGGGGGCGTGCATTGTACCTCCTGTCATCTTCAGCCCAAGCCTTCGTCGCCCCAAATGCTAATTATATGTCAACCGTTCACGTGCCGTATCGCGAAAGTCTGACTGTCAGAGATGAAACAATGAGATAGGATTTGCTAATAGGTCTGATTTGAAGCGAAAGTTTTAAAAATGTCTAATTTCTCCTTAAAAGAGATACATTTTTCTTTTGACTACAATTTTGATAATTTTTTTACGAGATAAGATACGATTCTATGTCATCAAGAGATCACATTACGAAATCATTTTCGAAATTTGTATGAATTATTTCTACATCAATTTTCATTTCAAATTTCACATAAATTCAGACAAATATAAAGATCGTCTTCTTGATTAAATTTCTAATTAATTAATATGCGACGTGATATTAGTATAACAAGTTTGTACATTTTGACAATAAGTAATTAAGGTAATGAAATATATGTCACGTGTATATAGCAATACACATAATTATATAATGATAAAAATAATAAAATATGCGTCAAATTTCAGAAGGATTTCTTAAATTCAATTGAAAGATAAATTAACAGTAATTAATTGATAGTATTTTTAAATGAGGTCACAAATCCAAAAAAGTCGAGCAAGGAATTTTACGGCACACCTTATTTTCTTATCGCCACTTAACAGTAAAGAGTGATAGGCGTTTGAGTTCATGAACATGTATACTAAGAGAAGACCGCAGTGATTGATGCAGCTTATACACGCGAAATCGTTATCCACCCACTTTTGCCTTCTTATTCCAGGATGTTCATACAAGGAATTCATTGATTCAAATTGCAGCGCCTCTATTTAGAATCAACTGTTTTAATGCAAAATATATGTCATTGCACATCTGTGAAAGCACTGTTAATTTGTATTGAATTTTTTGTAAATATTAATAAATATTTTGTACTGAAAGTTTTTTTAAATTATTTTACAAATTATATACATATATAAATTATATAGAAAATTGTATAATGCTTTTAAAATATGACTGAATATCAGAATATTTTATATTTAACTTGTAAAAATTTTAATTTGTTTTATCATTTGGAATTATTTTGTTTCTAATTAATTATTATTGTTTTATATAATAATTATGTATATATTTTATTAACCATACTGTTGGATAAGATGCCATTTTTCTGACTTATTTTAAAATAATTATAGTTAAGCTCTGTGATTGTTTTTGGCAAAGCCTGTAATACTAAATTAAAGAATAAATATTAAAATTGATTTTAGTTTATTTTTCCCCCTCCTTAAACTATATATTATTTTAAATATCATGCTTTAAAGTTAACTATGGCATCTTTCCCCAACCTATTCTATATTTATCTATACTGAATGTTACTTATTATTTTAATTTTTTTTAATCTTAAAATTAATATAGAGAAAAAGAGAACTTAAATAAAAGGGACAATGAAAGCAGTATAATAACGAAAGCGATGAAAGAAAAAGACAACTAGCGATTCTTAAACAATTGCATTTGTAAATCAATCTTAAAAAATATTTTATTATAACAGAAACGGTGAAACAATCTTTCGATTGAAACTAATCTTTTAATTGTTGTTAATTTTCTTCATTATGATGGAAAATAAATAAATCGTAAGAAAACAAATCTTGATGATCGAAAGGGGTTGCGAAATAGAGAAAAGTAATTACCAGACCGACAATGAGATGAGTAAATTTGCAAAGCCATTTCAAGTTTCTTCGAGTCCTTTCAACTTTCTTTAAGTTTGAAGCTATTCGTTCATCATCGTTAATAGTTTACTGGAGGTGATTGGATTCTTCGGATCGTTTGTAACCATATCGGTAAACTTTGTACATTTAGCGTCTACGATTTAATCTTTATCTTTAGATAGATCGCTTGCGAAGAGGTTTCCGCATTATTGAACACACGATTCTTACAATTAGCTTTACATAGTCCTTTATACAAAATTTATTTGCAATACACTTTTCGAATATTTCGTTTCTTGACATTAAGTTTATGGTGCGTGTGTTATTTCTATTTAAATCTTTACAAAAGAAAAGTATTTATTTTATAATAAAATTTAATTAGTAGTGAGTAATATAATGAAGTGATGCATCAGACATGTGGCAAAATACCGCACAAATGCGTGCGACACGCATATTTATATGCATTGCTTACTTCTATATATGTGTTTATATATATGTATATACATATACATGTAGAAACGATTGATCGAAAATCCATTCGACGTATTCGGCGTTCAATCGACATTGATTCGACATTGATTCAGTGTCTATTCGATCATTATTTCTCATTAGATATACATGTATATTCAAATATTTTCCATACCGATTGTGCATAAATGGGATATTTTTCATTTACACAAAAGCATAACTGCTAATACAACAAAATATTGTTATATCTATATTCAGAGTTGTCGTATTTTTATATATAACCATGTAACCATTTGTGGGAATTTTGATATTTTTTAATTTCACTTTTGTTTCAACTCTTCAGTTGGTCAAAATTTTTTATTATATCGTATATTTTGCATTTTAATAATTATAATATTTTCAAAAAAGAATAGGTACATGTTGGTAAAATTCAATTCTTTATTCTCGAAGTTCAATCTTGCGAGGAGAGGATTATTTGCGAAAGTATACCAAGCTTCGAAAGGAGCAAATAGTCGCATTGATGATCGCATGGGATGTATCGTCGATTGGGTCGAGTGGCATTAAGAAAACAAAATGGTCTCTGGTTGTGTGTCGGCCATGCTTTGGTTGGGATTGATTCAAATTGGTAGAATTACTGGGTGCCGCGGATCTCGGTAGCGGGGAACGATACTGATTGCCACGGCCGCTCGTTAAGTACTGTAACAATACTGACCCCCACCACGATACAGTTTGTCTCCCCCCCTGCTTCTTGCACCCTCATGCGACTGATGATAGCCTCCACCAATCTGTTTTCGTTTATCCCCTCCGCTGGCAACGATTTATTCCGTCTCTGTCGAGCGAAGTGAAACGAGAAGAGGATGACGCGAAAGAGAGATGGATTGACGCGATACCAAAGAAAAGGATGAAAGTATAGGTTCAGTTAGAGTGTTAGAGCATGCGAGAAGAGACCGCGGTGAAAGAAAGAGCGTGAAGGAAGAAGCAGAAGATAGAGCAAACAAGATGGAGGGAGAAGCGTGAGAATGGGAAGATGGATGCACGAAACAGAATGAAGATAGTAGAGGGAGAACCGTGTGAATGTGAAGAGTGTGAGAAGGGAACCAAGGATATTATTGGCGATGAATAACGGAGAAGGCGGTCAGCGCGAAGGAAAGATGAATGAGGAGAAAGAATGACGACACATGAGAGAAAGATAAAATGGCATGAGATAGAAGATACAAGTGAGAAAGACTAACTGAAGGAAAAGAAAATTAAAGATGACGCATGCGAGAAATGTAAAATGAATAAAAATGTGATAAAGTCGAAAAAAAATAATAAAGAATAGAAGACATGTGAGCGACAAGTACAGGAAAAAAAGCACGTTGAAGAAACAAGAAACAAGGAGTACTATGAAAGAGAGACTAACAGTAAGAAAGTAGCGCAAAAAGATATGGATGAACAAAAATGAAAGGAACAAAAGATAAATGAAAGGAATAAATCAAGAAAGTGATAGCGAAAGTAAAGTCACAAAAGGAAAAAATAGTGGTTGGAAAAAAGAAAAATGATGGAGGAAAGGGAAAGAAGGGAGGAGGAGGAGAAGAAGGAGAAAATGAGAGAGAGAGAGAGGGGGGGGCTCTTGTACATTATAAAATTGAGAGAAAAAATTTTCAACTTTTTGTCAAGAGATATGATAAAAATATAAAAAGATGAAATTTTAGATTATACAAAACTTATTTAAGAAATGTGACAAAATGTCAATCAATACAAATTGCTGTTAAAATATCTAAAAAGTCAAGTTAGTTGCAAAGACTAAACGTAATTGCAATATAATGACGTACATATTTTGGGAAAAAAAATGTAGCGATATGAAAGAAAAAGTGGAATGAAGGAAAGAGCGGCAGGACGATGTAAAGTGGCGCGAGAAACGGCGGCTGCTTCGAGTTCGCCTTGGAAGGGCTTGGAGAGGAAACCTTCGTAGAACGTAATCGCGTTCTTTTGTTGGTGGTGCACTTTAGTCGACAGTTGCGCCCTTCCATGGCGTTGCGACGAGCCGCGCTGTCTACGTTGATGTTGCCAGCACCTTTCATAGGCCACAGAAGCGGGTTTCCGGGCGAGTCGCGTGACAAGGCCATTTTCCCTGTTAGAGAATCTTGCTTCTCACACCGGGCGTAGCTTTTCCTACCAGGCTGTCTCGATTATTAGGGCTGCCTTCGATCGAGGGGCAATCCAGAGGTGCCCGACGATAGGCGGAGCTTGTGAAAGTCTATTGTGCTGCGTTCTATCCAGTAAGAGAATTTCCAATAAGAATCTTTTCTTTTATCCTTGCTCTTTTGAGTCTTTTTAAAAATTTTCTAATTGGGCAAAATAAACAGAAAATTATAACATTTTTCTATAGGAGAAAATTTATGAATAATTTGGATAAATTGTTAATTTTTCATAACATAATTTAATTCATGCTCTTTAAATGTTTTTTAATATATTCCAAAGAATTTGTCTAAGTATTTCCTATTATTAAGAAAAACTTGATAAGTTCTTTATAATTTTATATTATGTATTATAAGTTATAATAATAAACAGCTTTAAAAATGATATTTCTGTTTTACAGATATTCTGTTATGTGTAGATAATAATCTATATTGTTATAAGCATGTATGCATATACATATTTTCTGTATTTTTTATACACATATTTCATTATGTTTTTTATCGCAGTTATACAGCATGTACTTTAAACTTTTGAAATATGAGAACGAAATTTCTGTGCTTTGAGAAAAAAGCTCTGAAGCCCTTTAGAAAATAAGTTTGCACTCATGAAATTTCAAAATAATATTATTGCCACAAAATCTTAAAATTTATCAAGTAAATATTAAAAATGAAAAATGAAAAATTGATACTACTCTGACCTAGATAATTAATACCTTCGAAAGCAAATTTATCGGCATTAGAATTGGCAAACAAGCATCTGTATCACAAGTTAATAAATAAATCGATAATTAGATGGATAATATAAGGCTTATATTCATTCTCACTTGGTTCGCTTGTACTATGCCATTAGCTGCTTAACAGTAAAGAAACAATAAGGAATGAATTGGAATAATTTTGGCGAATGATCTTTTATTCCTTGTAACACTGTGATGCAAAGAAATGTGCGCTATTTTACAAATTAAAAAATCCGAGTTCAAATCCAACCAAAACGAAAACGTATTAAGGAAAAAACTTTTACTCGATCACCACTCGGTGAAATAAAATAATCCACCGAGAGTGGATCTTTCTAACTTCTTTATATAAAAGTGCCAGAGCGGGAGTCTTGTTCTTACAATTAGACACATTTAAGTATGCTATTAGCATGAACTATTGGCATAACTACCATACATCTAGGGTCGCTGTTAAATTAATTAATAAATAGCCTCCAGAACTACGATGCATCAGGCATGGGGAAACCAATGCACTATAATTTCCCGAGAGTATCTTTTCTAATTGGATACTAGATGGATACTAAGTTTTAGTGAACTGTGTTTAGAAAAAAATCATTGATCCTTAGACATGAGGCAAACGATGAAGGAGAAAGATCTCAATGATCTTTCGATTGGTTATTGCATCGTTACCGCAATGTTCGATTGATTATTTATTTGTACAGCAACACATTTGTATTTTCCCACGTTAAAAAAAACGTTTTTTACGTTTAACTAATAATTTTATCATGCTTGATTTCTTATAGATACAGGACATTTTGTACTCAAATGTATTAATAGTGATTCTAATTTCAAGTCTAGAATTATTTTTCTGTACGGGATTATGATTAGCTTACATGATTTTCTGTAAGACGGCAATTTCTTGTTTCGTATCCTTACTTTAATAATTTTCGATATTAGAAAATATAATGTAATAATTATTCAGACACAGAGTTTAAAAAAAATAGTTTCGATTCTATTAATATGATTAATATGAATGGCCGTATTCAGCGAACTTAACAGTTGAACAAATGATGGTCCACTCAATCGCTACATGTCAACAAGTTGAGGGAGCGGACACTATATTTTGTAGCGGTTTTTATTTATACTATTTGAGCAGAATATGTTACAATTCAACGAGGCGACTTCTAGTGAAAAGGACGAACTTATCGAAATTATATACGAATATAGAAAAAAGCTTTATAGAGTAGTAGAAAAAATGCAAATTTTCATACACGCCTTCAATCAGGTAAATTAGAAATAATAAAATTACGCTTAATTTATAATCTAACAATTTTATCTAATCTCTCTTCTTGCTACACTTACATAAAATATAGGAATTTACAGAAAAAATATTAATTTTTTATTATGTTATTACGGTACTTAAAAACTAACATATGTATATATGTACATACATACATACATTGAAGACAGCCATTTTTGTTAATAGAGAGTTATTTAGCGGAAAATTTGTAGTGAAGTTTGATCCATCCATTGAAGCAGAGGTCTCAATTGTTGAGTCCGTTGAATGCAATTTTTTTGTTTTATACATATGTTTTTTGGCAACTTTTTTTGTCAATTTCTTTATTAGATAGAAATGTTATTCTTAATGGTTGTGAATAAATTTCTTCTAATAAATAATTTCCCAGTTGAATACAATACATTTATCACAAAAAATTTTAATCTAATCGCCAATTATCACCCAATATTTAATGAAATAATTGAAAGAAATTAAGGAAATTGCATTCAGACGGAACGAAGAAATTGATTTAAATTAATTCGTTCTTCATTCAATTTATGAAAATGGATAAAAAATTATTACATTTTAATGTAAAAAGATGATTGAAAATGTGTGAATAAATAAATAAATAAATAAATGCAGCAAGCTAATTTTTTAGCATATTTAGCGTAAACTTAAATATATGTACATAAACTTTAGGAAATTTAGGAAAATAATTGAAAACATTATTATAAATAAATGTTTAATAAAAAATTTAATAAAAACTTTGAAAAAAAAAATTGTGTAAAAATAAATATATAACTTTCATATTAATGGAAAAAAGAAATAAAAAGATAAAATAATAATAATTATTAAATTAATATTAAAATTCTACCAATATTATTCTATAGGTATTTAATATTGAATATTCCAAAAAAATTTTCGATTAACGTCATTTATTTTAGAAAAAAAAATCTTATGTAATCTTATTTCAATATTAATAAGGCATTAAAATTTATGTAATGATAGATGCGTTTTTTAATACGCAAGCTTGTTTCAGCCAGACTATCCTATCGTAAATCTCAAATCAAGATCCGGTGCTGCGCGATCCAGTCGCGAGTATTTTATGGAATCGCCAACGAGGTCCCATCCAATTCCAACCGTCATTCCAAGTCCAAACATAACGCCATTCCACGGAGCAAACATTTCTACTTTTCAACGTGCAAACCTTTCGCAATACCTCCGGGGAAGCTTGCACTTCTACTGTGCTGACCATTTCGCGTTTCGTATTCAGTTCTGCCATTCATTCCCCTCTCCCGTATTGCTTAATCGTTAGTTCAGATATACGAATGTCATGCATAAACCTATATTTAAATTGTATGTAAAACATTTTAAAAGTAATCTAAAAGTATTGTTAAAAATATTGTAAAATAAATATTATAAATTTTATTAAATTAGTTTTGTTCTACCAAAATTTTCGAAAATGCACTAATCACTTCTTAACTATTATTACAAATAGATTACAATAATTGTTACAAGTAGATAGTTGATTATACGAGTAAATAAGTTTGCCAAAATGGGGTTAAATACATTTGTAGAGAATTAATTTATATAATAGATAGCTTTATGTTAGAAAAGAAACTTGAAAAACACCAAGAGATAAAACAATGATATAACATAATAGCTTATAAATATTATTTTTTTGAAACATTACATAAGTGATAAATTGATTACTTCTTAAGTTGGTTAGATTTATTAAGAAGAACAGCAAATATAGAAGATATATAGAAGCATTTTTTTAAAAATGCAGAAAGAATTATATTTCTTTGTTGAAATAGCGTCCTTTTTTTCTTTATAAATAAGAGCTATTGTATTCAATTAAATAGTATTACAGTATATAACAGTATCACATATTTCACTCAAATTTACTAATATGTGGGTTCTAAAACGTCATACGTCGGTGTGTGCTAAAACACTAATGTGGTGATTACAAAGGGAGAGTTGCTAGTAACGACAACCCTCGAAGTCATCAAATTGATCGCTATGATTTGGATACTCCCTTTCAAACGATTAACCGAAGCCCCAAGTTAGGGGCACATTGAATATGTGTTGCCAATGAAGACATTAATATCTTTATTTCAAATTATTCTTCAGTATTTACAAGTTATAAAATAAACTTGTAAAATAAAAAGAATTTTTTAAAATATAATTTTATATTCTTCATATAATATATAAAATTAAAATTAAATTTGAAGAGGTTAAATTTATGTATTTATTCTAATTTATCCTAATAATCAGAAGATATTTGAATAGATACATCATAATATATTTTTCAAGAGTCTTGTAAAAATGTTTGCAAGTAAAATTTTTCTCCCGAAAATTTCTCTCTTACGCGATTCATTCTTAATCATAAAACTCTTAATATTACAATAAAAAACATTTATTATTTGACATGATCATTAAACGAATATTTTTATTACAGGTCTACCATGCAACCATTTGCAACCGGTAGCGCAATGGCGACCGAGACACCAACAAGTTTGCCACCTGAGAGGGTAACCTCCCCGACGCCTTGCCGAAATCTTACCTTTTCCATTGCGAAGATTATGGAACCGGACAAACGACTGACCGAGCAGAACGTTAATCTGGTGCCGCCAGCACCACCAGCAGCAGTACCGGCGACGACGACGACAACGATTCTTCAACAACCGCCGAATATCTCGTCCCCATCGTACTCGGCGCACTTGAAATCGGCATTCGAGAAGTATGTACCGACTTTGAGGCATCAGGATCTCCTTCAACATTATCCTGTATTATCCAAGTACTATCCATTATACTATCCGAATCCCTTACTGAGGGCTTTCCCAGGCCCTCCCCCCTCGACCCCATCAGTCACGCAGAGTTCGCCACCTCCCACGTCTATCCAGGAAGCTTCCTCGAGACTGAATTTGACTACCATGTCGCCAGAGAACCAACGCGGTAAGAAGAGTCCAGCGCCGCGAAGCGAGCTCGGTACCGCGAACAAGCAAAAGACCTTTACTTGCCCGGAATGCGGCAAAGTGTTCAACGCGCATTACAATCTGACGAGACACATGCCGGTGCACACGGGCGCCCGGCCATTTGTCTGCAAGATTTGCGGCAAAGGCTTCCGTCAGGCGAGCACTCTTTGCCGGCACAAGATCATCCACACCGCTGAAAAGCCGCACAAGTGCGTGACGTGCGGCAAGGCTTTCAATCGTAGCTCCACCCTCAATACCCACACGCGCATACATGCCAATTTTAAACCGTTTGTCTGCGAGTTCTGCGGTAAGGGTTTTCACCAGAAGGGTAACTACAAGAATCACAAGCTCACGCACAGCGGTGAGAAAGCGTACAAGTGCAACATCTGCAACAAAGCGTTTCATCAGATCTACAATTTGACCTTCCACATGCATACGCACAATGACAAGAAGCCGTTCTCCTGTAAGATCTGTGGCAAGGGCTTTTGCAGAAACTTTGACCTCAAGAAGCACATGCGGAAGCTACATGACACAGGCTCGCCGGTGCTCAACGGATTAGATGCTTCGGGCCAGAATCACAATCAACAATCGGGCTACTCGTCGGTGTATCACGGACAGGAACACTCTATCGTCAGTCCGTTTATACTTCCCCCACCTGGATCCACCAGTTACCATTCTCTGAGTAAGATGTTGTGACAAAGCGAGAATATGCACTACCCCAGGAAGACACAGTACCCGCTCATTCTTGGCTCACCTTGCTACTCGACTGATATGGGTCAGCTGGCGCAAACTTCTAAGTGAAGTGTCGAAAAGGCGCTCAAAGACTCGTCCGATTTCTTACTTGGAGAAAGTGTTTTCCAACTTATAGTTAGTCACAAAAATGAGCCGAAAGTACATTCTCGTTGTATCTCGCTGAAAATGTATAGAACCTTAAAACAGTATCCGCTGATAAGATTTTTAAATGTGACAGAGATGTTTTAATACAACAAGAAACAATATCAACGATTCGTTCGATAAACTACGACAGCTAGTTGCTCATTCTTATTACATGATTAAAATTGGATTAAAACAAAATTAACCAAACAACTCAAATAAATTCGTTTTTTCCATTCTATTTTCTTACTTTTATATATACATATATCGAGAAAAAGTATTTCTAATTTTCTATTTTTATAATGTAATCGACAAAGTTATTTAAAAATTATTTTTCCAAATTTATATAAGACGATCTCATAACAAAATTGATTTTCATATTATCTCACTTTTAAAAAATTCTTGATTAAAGTGACATTAACATCAGTTTTACATTTTATGTACATCAGTTTATAGTATGATGTAAATAGAAATATAATTGTTAAACTTCCGACTGGGATTGCATGTGTTGTAACATTCTGGACGATACTTATGATCAACATGTAATTCTGTGAAATATTCGCAAAGCGTACTGAATATTACAAATAAATCGCAGTGTGAACGGAATCAACCATATCACCAAGATAAATCAATAGGACACAGATGCCCTATTAGTCTCTTCACGAATTGGGAAGGGTTTTAATGATCGATTATGAGCGTTGATGGTTGCATCAATGGATTCCTGCGGGCAAATGTAAATATTTGTAAATATTTGTATGTGCAAAGCAAATACGTTACGCGTTAACGGTGGACGGGAACGAGAGTTATTAGCAAAGTGATCTGTAATTAGGGTCGTCTCGACACAGAAACTGATAGAGAGCCATGGGAAATACGATGAAATCGTCCAAAAGGCTTATCAAAAATTCGTCCAGATTTCATGGAATGTTTGCCTTCGAGTTCCATTATGCGTTAATTTCTCTATTGCAAAAATAAAAATTTGGAATAAGTATATGCGTTTGTAACAAATTTAAATAAGAATTTATATTAAGTTGTAAAGTGATTGAATTTCATATTTTTTTTCTATTCATTTATTATTCATGATTAACATTATTCATCTCAAAAACACGTTGAAGAAATGTTTTGTAACTAACATTTCCATATATTCTACTATCTTTGAATTGTATTCCTTTCTCTTGACATTTATGCAATAATTTCGTAATATAATACTAACAACATGCCAGAATTTACATAAATCTATTTATTTTATTTTAAAATATCGACACAAATCACATATTCTCGTAATTATTATTTTGATTTTATCAATAGTAGTAGTACCATTTTATCAACATATTCAGGATTTTCCTTGAGACAGAATCGACGCATAATCGAACACGAAGGAAGAAGATTTTAAAAGTGATTTTTTTGTATCATTAAATTATGAATATAGAGCTACAGTGGAGCGTACGAAGCGTATATTATACGTTGACCGCATATCTATCTACTTTTAGGCAAATGTATAAATTGGTGTGATAGTAGCTTTAAGTGAATCATAGATAGCAAATGAAATGTTGGTCATTATTATTATTATTGTAATTATTATAGCTAAATCATGATCACCGTGGCTAATGCGACTGCGATCATTAAAAGCTTTGCAATAGAATCAAGAATGTTTATAAAGATTATTATTATTATTATTATAACTCGTATAACTATTTATGCATTTTTATTTACATCTCGTAACAAAAAAGACCGCCTAAGACTATTTTCATTATTGTGCATAAAATAAATTTTGGGACACCGCGTTACAACAAAGCAATATTGATTATTATAACGAAATATTATTTGCTTTATCGTATTTTAAAAATTTATTTTAACAAAGCGAATCATAACAGACTTTTGTCTGTATATGTATCGTGCTAGCTAGATAAGCGGCAGGTAATCGCGGTGAAATTAATCAAGCGTAACTAAAAGTGAAAAGTTATGTATGTAGATAATTGGTAGAGTAGATGAAAATGCATATATATGTATGTGTCCTTGTTGTAAATATGAGTCAATCCGATGCAATAAATTCATCGATACCAATGAAGTACTGTTTATTCCTTTCAGCCCTTCTCAAATCTTTCCTAAAGTTGGTTAAATTTATTGCTAATTAATATGTAATTAAAAAAAGTAAAGAATATTATAGTAATAGAAATTCAAATTATTCTATACCAAAAAGCGATTAATTTTAATAATATTTTCTGAAATTTATTTTTTAATAAAAATGGCAACAAGAAAGCGAATAAATGGTTTATGGATCAATATTGTAAAATTATATTATTTTCTACTCATATACTATACAGAGTCTCAGTATATCCTTATATTGCTCGTGAGAAGGTAGAGTGGAAATGGAGATGAAATTCAGGTGAACAAAAAAGTCTCATGTTTTGTTTTGCGAAATTCTTAATAATAATCGAAATATTAAATGTTACAGAATTTTACAAAACAGTTTGGAACAATTTTGTTCCATCTCAATTTGTTCTATCTTCTCACGAGCAATGGTAACTAAAAACTATTAAACGATGTATTAATTGCAAAAATATCCGTCAATAATATTTTCTGTGAATTATAAACAAAAATATTATATATATATGATCGGTGTGTGTAAATGGTTATTATTGAAATATATTTCGAATCATTTATGCAACACCAACTTAATAAAATTTTTTACATTAATTAATTTCCAAATTTTTGCTACTAAATTAAAATCTTGTTGCATTTGCATTCAGTAATGTCAAATTTAATGAAATTCCATCGATTAAGCTCACGATAGCTATCTAGTATGGGTAAAAAGCGGAAGTAGTTCTCGAGTTTAATAAAATCGTCTATCGGTTACGCGGAAAAAAGGCTTAACCCCTTGCGTAATATACATAACGAGAGTGTATACATGCTAATCTCTCGGACACATCAGCCCGGGTGATCTCTAATCTAACTGTAACGAGCGAGAACCGCCCCTTAAGCACATCGTCTACCTCGATATCTCATCTCCCACAATCGCGGGAGAGGATTAACGATATCGGAAGCGAGTAGCCCGATCGACGGAGGATGTTGGAAAAAAAGAGACAAAGAGAATGTCTACCATTAGAGATGATGTGATCTGTAGGGTTCGGGGTAGAATAGGGAGAAAAAGAGGGAAAGAGAGATGGCTCGATTTAGAACGAAACAGAGAGATTGAAACTGCAGCCATGAATGATAGCAGTTGCGTGAAAGAGTGGGAGGCGCGTGGAGGAGATGGATGACTAAGGGGTGTGAAGCTCGAAAGGCGTCAAGGAGGAACAGAGAGAGAGAGAGAGTTAGAAAGAGAGGGAGAGAGAGAGAGAGAGAGAGAGAGAGGGAGAGAGAGGGAGGACAACGTGCTTCTCTCCCGATGTTTGCGCGAGATACCGCGCCGGCCCTCTGATGTATCTGCAGAATCTGTCCTCTATCCATTAAATTCGAGCTCATCCGACCATCGGGGCCATTCTGTCTCTTATCAAATACCGTCGGTCGTTACGGGATCGGTGGTTCTATATAGGATGTCGTTCAGGTTACGTGTCAACGAGAAATACGGCGATGTTTGCGATGTATCACGGCTTGCTATTGAATACTTTTGTGGTCGATATGCGAACGCATCGTATCTCAATAATGTATTTGGATTCGATGATACGCAGTATTAAATATGCTATTCTAGCCATATCATTGTTTCTGAAGAATTGTCATCAAAAAATCTAATTATGAAGATGTGTAAAAATTTAACGTTAAAATATTGTAGAAAAAAATTAAAAGAATTTAATCAAAATTTATTAATAACGATACACGTGCACAGTCTTGTGCATATGTATTCGTACACCTCATGTCACTGATTGTTACCTTTTTTGATGTAGCTAGTGTAGATGAGTGTATCATCTCTAGGCCTCCCAATAGGAGCTCGGGTAGAACAAAAAGTCATGATAATGTCAAAGTGACCTCAAATGAGGTCAAAATGACAAGAAAATGATTAAATTATGATTTAAAGGTGAATTTTGTAATCATATTCTCGTCATTTTAACATTGTCATTACTTCCTATTCTACTTGGGAAGCTTGAATTCAAAGACCAATAGAAAGCCTAGAGATGGTGCGTTCATCTACAATAGCAACACCAAAAAAGCAATCAGTGACACGCAATGTGCCATATGTATGTACGTACATACCATACGAGGGTGAAAAAACTAAAAATAATCTCAGATATATTCAATATATTTTTCTTATATACTATTTGTTGTTATATTCATACATTAGTTGTTGTATACTGATGATAATTTCGTTATTACTAAAAACACATAAAAGTGGCAAACTTCTTTGTATGTAATGGCAGGAAATCTCGGCTTTTTCAATACTTATATAAAAGAGTCCCGATCGCGCAGTAGCGTATTTGTATACAAACAAGTATTTAGTGACATTTAATAGGAATTATCCGCACTGGAGAGGCACAATTACGAGCGGATTATTAACACCTGGAACTGATGTCGTGCTGCTTCTTGAGTTGTCGGCTCCTTGCTTCCATTGCGAATTCCTTGAACCACGAACTTATACGGATACTTCTTCCCTGTATTTCGAAGGATGGATCGTAAAGTAACCGGCGTCGGTCGCCTTTTAAGTCGGCTTGCTCTACCGCGATTCCGGTTTTGGAATTTTGCCCTATGAAGGAAGGAATTTGACGTACCGTGAAATCGCTAAAAACCACCATTACAACGTTTGAGAACCACAGATCTCGAGATGTTTGCACAGCTATTTACGGAAATATCGTTTAGGAAGAAAATAAAAAATTTAATTTTTTAAAATTTAATTCCATTATTTATCGCGTACCAATAATTTTGTCATTCAAATTATAGAAACATAATTGTACATAATTAATAAATATTATCAGATACAATTTAATAGTTTTTCTTAATTATTAATTTATTTTTAACTTAAAAAATAAATCGTTTTCTATCAATTTATTGTCGTATTTATTTATTTTTTATCAAGGTTGTAGTTAAATCTATAAATAAATTTAAACGGTATAGTACATACATCTTTTATATACATTTTTTTCTTAACAGAGTTGTACAGTGTAGAGCATTGAATCCTAGAGCATTGAAATGAACTCAATGATAATTTTCACAAATCCGCCATAGATCTCCTTTCAATAAATATGATCTCGAGTGGTGTGCGTCCGAAATGTATATCGAGCGAATTTTTGCGCGTATCAGCTCAGTCGAGCGAATATTCGCACGAATCCCGCAGTGGAACGGACGATCCTCGGCGATCCGTGATACAATGACAATACGGAGGCCGCCATAATGCCAGACATCCGTACTGACACGCCGCCGTTGGGAGCACGGTGGGATGAAGAGGGTAATGAAGAGGTGTCGAACCGTATCTCGTAAACCCCATTGCCGAACCAAGGGTCTTGCTCGCATAATAACTTACAGTTCGCTCATCAGTTACGGGTTTTAACCAATTATAAGGATATTAACGGGGGTGGCTTGGTCGCGAATCAGCCCCCGAGGGGGTCGCATTTATGAGCGACCCGATATCACGCTAGGGGGATTTAGAGCTTCCTGCTGCGATCATTTCGCATGCTGCCGTCGCGTATGTTTGTTTCGTGTTTCGACGGTGTTTCGATAACCGCTCCTATCAATATGCCGTTATTCAATCAGCACTTTGATGGAAATTCATTTTACGATTAATAATCGTTTTAATCTTTCGTGTTTAATCGTGTTCTTGTACGAATACGTCTACATCCATACAGGAAGTTTAGGTCAGATCGGTATTTTGTGATACAGAGAATATGTGAGTATAATTATTACAAACATAAAATTATTTTATACTATGTATATATATGTGAATATATAAGAATCCATTTAAACAAAGATTTGATCTCTTTACTAAAAAAAATGTGCTGTCAAACATGTTAATTAGAAAATTGCAAATAAACAACAATTGGGAAAATAATTATTTTACTTAAACCAAACTGAGATGATTTAATATAATTTCATTGTTTGACAATTTTTAATTACGCTGCAGTGAAATTTATAGTTAAATTTATTTATATTTAATAAATATGAAATAGTAATCAAACACTGTTGCTTGTATTTTAACATATATTTATACATTTTTGTTTTATCCTTTTTTTTCAATTAATTTCGAGAATTTATTCTATATTTATTGTATTCAAATTTAGATATTTTTTGCATTTGTAACTAACTAACATAGATGTGGAAAAATTTAATATAAATATATATGCATTTATGTAAGATATTTCTATACATATAGTAATTGCTATTTTCATAATCGATTTTCTTGGTTGTTATATCGTGCGTTGTCGATATCTAATTATGAAGTATCAGGTGTCACCGGAGCACCGCCTCGCCTAACCCTGCTTTTCTCGATCATTGTGCTTTGATCGAGCATTATCCACGGTTCGACGCCTCCGTAAAACGCAACGAGGGACAACGAGTCACTCGATTCAGTTCGAATCATTCGACTAAGCGGGAATACTTAGCGGAAGAAATATAAAGAGAGCGGTCGAGCATTCAACGAACGCGTATCCATTTCACGAAGACACCATTTTCTTTTGTTACCCCCCTGAAAAGAGTCCCAATCTTTCTCGCGTTTTCCGAAGTAATAAAGCGCACTGCGTGCCAATCTTATTGCCTTCAGCATAATGCCAAAAGAGATTCTAAAATCGATGAATTCGTTTGCGTTCTAATGTCTTGGTAGTCTATAGCGGTTTCTATAGTAATGCATTTGCAAATATTACTTATCTATTTTCAATAATTAATTTAATAATAATTTGATTATACTTAGCACTAAAAAAATTATTTAGCATTAATATTTGATACATTAATCGTCAATTAGAATACTTTAGTAGAACGATTTAGGTGTATTTAAATTCTTAAATATAAGAGTACAATGAGAGAGAGAGAGAGAGAGAGAGAGAAATGAGCTTGAAATAACAATAAAAGAGACACAAATAAAGAAGTAATAAACATATATAATAATGATAATTTGATTAAAAAAACGGAGAGAATATAAAATAATTTAGAACTATTTTTCTAACAACAGTAAAGGGAGAATAACCATGTTTTGTATGCGAAAAATGCGATGTACAGATTCTGATAATCATGATTTTGATTTGTCGCGTCCCAGGACGATGGAGTCAGTAAATTGAATGATGTGGCAAAAAAGTTGAAAGTTTTGTCGCAACGTATCACAAGAAAAGTGGTCGAGTGCGAATCCCCACATACGGATCTAACAAGGGGGGCTGGTGGCGACGGATGCGCGACGCAATATATTATAATGATGACGTCCCTCTTGGGAACGGCAGCGTTTCTCACCCCCAATAGTGATGCCGGTGCAAATCTTGGTACTTACGCGCGGGGTGCCATCGATTCGCTCGACCTCTTGACTCTCGTAAAATTGTACGTCTCGACGAATCGCCTTCCTCATTATCGTTGGGCTCTTACGAAAATCGAACGCTACTCGGAGAATCGACTCACGATAAAACACCTCGACATGTTGTCGATTTTTCATTCTATATTCTTGCTTATCTTATTGTTTGTTGTTATGTAGCGTATACTCTACTACATTGTAAAGTATTTTCTTGCTGTTATGTTACAATTTACAATAGTTTCTCGCGCAGCAAAAAATAATACCTCGTACTTCAAATCGAATAAATATAAAATGAAATATCGCGTAAATTCTTTTTGTAACAATATGTACACATAGTTAAAATATATGTATCACACGCTCACGCACACACATACACACACACACACACACACATATATATATATATATATATATATATATATATATATATATATATATATATTTATGTAAATGAGAATAATTGTAATGAATTACTATAAGTAAAAAAAATTAAAAATATTAGCATTCTAAGGTTAAACAATAAAAAAAGAAATTTGAAGATATCGCAAATTGCTCAATAAAATGTTCATAGGTATCTTGTAAATAAAATTCAGAAATGATTTTATTACAGGTTTTAATAAAATACTAATTGATTAAAAAATTGATGTGAAATTTTGAAGATTAATCGTTTTCATATATAATTGTATCAAAAAAATACATAACGTAACGTTATAAAACTTACTTCTTGCTGTAATTATAAAAACAGACTTTTTTATCATTTCATTCTAAACTAAATAAAATAAATTTAAAGAAATAAAAATGTCTCTATGTATAAGATGAAAATACTTGAGATTTAGGTCAGACAAAAAGGGAACGGAGGTGAAATCGATAAGAGCGCATGCATGAAATCACGTGCGTGTTTTCGAAAGGGCGTAGACACTGTCACAAGAGAGAGGGTTGGTAAGCACAAGCTGGACGGCGAACGTCCGCCGGGAATGCCGGAGACATTTTCGAATCTGTTTAATCTCGGTACGCGGCACGTAAGTGAAAGGTATCTCCGTGAATACCGAATCAAACAAAGCGACAAACAAACGCCTTTCCTGTCACCACCGTCGCCGCCATCTCAAGAGAAGCCGAAGTTAGCCGGGATGGCGTGAGATTACGCCCCCTCACTGCACCCTCGCGCTTTGATGTATGTACTCGACACTAGCGTGTCACACTCCGAGTGTTTATGAGACAAATTTCTTATCTCTTTCTCTTTCTAACGCCCGCGCGCACTTCCCTTCCTGTTGCCAGTCTCTCTTTTCCGCCTTTCTTTTAACACACTCGCATTTCGTTTTTGAGTGTCTTTCTTGATGTTTGTTGATGCTCTCTACTCTTCTGATCGCCCAACTCCTTCATTTAGTCTACTTTTGTTGGATAATTAATTGACCTCTTTGCATACCAATCAATTATTGATACAGCTAAGGTTGTCGAACTAGAAATAATATATTAAATGACGTTAGTTGAAGCCTATTAATAGATTTTGCTGTCAACACTTATCGATCGTTTACCTATTGGAAATCTATTAATTAATAGGAAACATATTTTATCATTTTTTTATCATTCTACTGTTTATTTATCAAAATATACTTATTCCACAATTTTATTGGAAAAATGTTTACAATAATATTGTCGGCTGACTTCCGTGAGTGTTAAGTAAAATATTAAAAAAGAACAGAAATTGGCGGCTTGAAAAAATAGAATTGAAGTTAAGTTAACGATTATCATCGCACGATTTTGAATTACGAGAGTTTACAATATATAATATTCTTCGAATATACAATAATTGTAATAGTTGCATTATTATAATAAATTATATATAAATATAATATAAAATAATATTAAAAATAAACTTAATAAATTATTAATATTATTTTATATTAGATTTATATAAAAATTTTTCTTTAGACAATTCGGATATTGTGCATACTTAACATATAATTTACAATGTGCGTGCGCGTACAAAATATCTAAGATGTATTTCATTAAAAATGTAATTGAAATAATAATTACACGTTGCGAGATACTTAATATATTATTACAATATACAATACTCTTAATATATTATTAAATTAAAATATTTATTATTTATTCAAATTTAGTTTAATAATATATTTTTAATAAATATAGAAAAAGATTCTTTTAACGCGTTCAATTATGACAAATATTTTCACATACATAATAATAATGGAACATTACAAGATCTAAAGTAAGTTTCAAAGATCAACACTATTGTATGGCGCGAATAAAAAGCGATTAATTGTTGATGCTATTAAACTGGCTACAAACAATACATTCGTTTATCGTTTATTTCAAGTGCGAATATGTCGCGTTTACATGAATTTTATTAGATTATTACATTCATGCGCGTTACATCGTTACATCTATACGATGTGATACAGTCTGCTGAGTATTCGGCAAGCGAGCGTATCGTCTAGAAGCGGCTTTAGCGCAGAAAGCGGCTTGGTGCAGAGGATTAACGCGAAACTGTGAGCGACGAGATCACGCGGACTCACGTGTAGATACGTGAAGGGTATTAAAAACTCATCGTAGCGAATCCATTTACGCGTTACAGTTCTCACTCGCGAATACGAATATCCTACGCGAATACGAATATCCTACGAATTGCGACGCAATGTATGAACGATTTCCGTTTCGATCCTTTTTCCCGCGGAAGGTATCACAGATTTTTGATAATTTTTTTTATTCGATTAGTTTACTTTATACTACGCAGAATTATATATAGAATAATAATTTATATTACATTAGAAATTATATAGAAATTACATGCTTACGCGCCGCGGTTCTTTCATCGGTCGCGCGTGCTTTTTTTTCCTTCACACCGACGAAAAGAGAAGACGAATGAATGGAGAATGAATATGTTTTCCAAACTTGTTTCGACAGTAATGATAATAAGGGCCCATTGAGACGGTACGAGCGCTATTGTGTAACCGAGTATACCTGCCCCATCTTGAATATTCTGAAGATTCTCAATGGAGCAAGCGAACTCTAGAGAAATAAACAAATGTATGAGTAGACGTGTGCATTCTTCAGTCTTTTTTATTGCGAATCGTCACGTTTATCATCACCTTTATTCTATCCCTATTCTCATTTATGAACTGATATGACTGCGCGTAATGATTACAATATCCAATATTCATTGTGAATGTTTTCAAGACTCAAATTATTAAATCTTGGAATATTACAATTATGTCTAAAATTATTAGGAATTCTTGGCATAACAAATGAATTTCGCTATACATACCTATATAGATGTATAGTTTGGAAAAGATTTTTTTGTGCAAAAAGTTTTTGAAATTAAACATCAAAATATATTTTTCTAATAAAAATAATGTTCCGTGTCACAGTCGAAGAAAACAAATTGTGATTTAAATAAGATAAAGTCAGCTTTTTAAATTGCTTCCTGGATCTACTGAGAAAGAAATCAAAATCGAAAATACAGTTTATAAAAAAAATTACGACTATAGTACAAAAATAATATTCAATAAAGAAATGAAATGAAATAGTTGTGTTTATTCTGAAAAATTAGTGGAAAATTGATTGAAATGTATATTAGAAGTCAGTAAAAATATGAAGGAAGAACAATATATTAAATATTGATAAATTGCAAATAAAGATTTGTATTTACAATTTTAGTTTTATTTTTACGTGCCATGACTCTTAAGATACAAAAAAAATATTAGAATACCTATTTTTCATACCTTGTTACTCATTTTTAATCAAATTAATTGTTTATGCCCATATGTCTCACATATACAATAATATCGCAATTTTATTTCGATAAGAACATGTAGCAAAAAAATTTTAATATTTATACGTACATTTGTAATAACCAACATTCTATAAATTTATTACTTAAATTATTAAAAATTCTTTTTCTACAAATGTGTTAAAATTTATAATAACAATAATACATGATTTTATGTGCCAATATACATATAGCGAAGAAACTAAGCAATCAAGCTTAAAATCATTTTGCTTACCTAATTCCATCCGTAATTTACTTTGATAAAGGAACAGAACTCAGAACAGCAACTCGCTTTCAAATATTGTCGCTTTTCCAAATCGCAAGGTTTATCTTCAATTAGAGCAAACGGGTATTTACCGGTGGCTCGGCTTCCAAAGTATCAATGCTAAAGTTTCATTGAGAGGAGTTTACGGTACGGGCAAGCATGCCAGAATCAAAACGGTCAATAATCCGCGTGTCGATCTTGACGGTAAAAGAAGCTGACAGCAGATTCATTGAAGACTTTAACATCGGGCCGGGATTAAAGGACCCGCACCGGTAACAACACGGATCGGCGACGACAATGGAGACGATAGCCAATGACCAATAAATTGAACTATGCTTCATTTCACTAATTCCCGTAATAATCTAATGGATTAACGATTATCTGTTTAGTACGGCTCGTTTACGTCCGGTCTGTGCCTCCGGAGAATGGTTCATTCAAAAATTATGAATGAATCTTTTTTGGAATTTTTTCTACAGGCGAAAAAAGAAGAAGGCACCTTGTGCGAAAAGATCAGTTACAAGAATTTCTGATTCATGCATATAAAGAAAGCATTAAAAAAATTATAAATGGCGATCAATCAAGAGTCGCGATAGCGTTTCCCACCAACTATAGTTTTTTTAAGGCATATGTATATAATTATTCTTTTTTTATCATAAAACAAGTATAATAAAATATATCTTTTTATTGATGTATTAAGAGATGATCTTTTTTTATAATATTATTTCCTAATGTGTTTATTAATGTTTACCTACAGTGTAATTGTTATTAAAATTGCGATTATCAATTAATATACCTATAATTATATAATTTATGATATAAAATTTATTTAAATTTTAACATATTATAGTTATAAAGAAAATATTCTTACAATGTACAACGTATCAACGTGTTCGTATTGACATAATTTTTATCAGCAATAGAAAAGATCTGTTTTGTTATATTAAATATGATTGGAGAGGTCGAGGGAGGAGGGAGATCGAAGATTCTTGTATACATCAGTTCGGGGTAAAGCTGACGTAGTTTAAGTAGAACTGAACGAAGCGCTAATCTTTTTATTGCGACGACTAGCAGCATTAAAATTGGGGTGCAATTTAATTTAATGGGGGCAAACGAAGGTAGTTGGAGGGAGATCGAGAAGATTGAAGGGAGTGAAACGAGCAAAGACCGCCGATCGGTATTTAGTGGCTCCTGCGAGTGACATGTACGAGCTAACAACCGTTCCATTGCATTTTGAATGAGCAGGGGATTCGAAAAAAAAATTTTTTTAAGTACCGTGAATCGTTAATCAATGTAGACAACCTACACTTCTTTAAACAGAATTAATAACATTAAGCTGAAAGCTATATAATGTACATATAATTATATAAATTGTTCAAAATTTTTTATATGTAAATTATACATGTATGATACTACAGAAATATTTATACATCTACATATATATAATTAAAAATAAATTTTTACATTTTTCAGTAATTTTTTTATGATATTACACATATATTTATTCGTATTCTAGATGTGTATGAATTTCTAGAAATGAATATTTTCAAATACACAAGCTGTCCAGAAATAAAATAAAATATCAATATGAGAGAAATGCCAAAACAATGGCTATCTTTCCCCAACAACGATCAACAATTTAAACTACAATCCCAATGGAAAAACGCAGGCAAACACACGCGTTGCCTGCGTGATTGCGCGGAATCGTGCGACAATCGTTGATGCACGGGGCAGAAAATAAAGACAAGTGTAAGTGCACCGCGATGCACAGCGTCGACGACGACGTGCGGGGGCATGCTGCGTGCGACAAAGGGGATTTTCACGGGGAATGGACACGGACGGGAATGCGTTCTTCAATGCGTGAGACGCGCTACATGTGCGTGTGCGTGACGTGGGTGGAGAGGTTAACACGTGCGCGCGCGCGCGCGCGCGAGGGATTTCTGTGTCGCCGTGAAACGCTTAGCGAGATTGCTGTCGACAATACGACAATACAACGTGCGTGACACGCCCGGCGCGGTTTTCGCAGCAACGACAAGAGGTAGGGAAGGGCGCGCAGGGGGCTACGCGCGAGGGGAACGGGGGGAAGGTAGCGACGACGAAGGGGTGGATTTCGAGCAGACACTGAAATCTCGCCAATTCTAGAGGGGTGGCTCGCCACACCCCAGTTCGCGCGGCTTTCATCGTGCGGACTCGACTCTACCACGGCCCGCGATTTCACCCTTGTTTACCGCGACGACGCATTACCCTCTCTTTCCTCCCTCTCCCTTCTCTCTCTCTCTCTCTCTCTGGCCAAAGACGAGCGCGTGATATTTCTATGTGATGGAAACCCGTTAAAGATTATCAGCTAATCTGTATGATGGAAACGGATTCTGTCGGCAATCTGATGAATCCGATCAGTGTCCGAACACGTCCGGACACGTACTTTCTGTGACTATGAAAGCAAGTAAAGCAATATTATTGACTTGTTATTTAGCTTGTTATTAACTTATTATGATGTTACATTTACCATCGAGTATAATCAATTATGATCAATTAGACATCAATACGCATTGTATAAGCAAATCATATTCCTTTTTTTCTTTACCAACAGTGTCCGAAAGTGTATTTGTTTGATACAGTAAAAATTGAATCCATACTTTCATAATTTCCTGATATGAATAACAATTCAATAAAGTTGCTTCTCATATAACGTCAGAGTATTATATGTCTCTTTTTTATTACATTATAATAAAAATTCTATCATAACGTTTTCCGAAATTTAAGAAAAAACTATAATTAAAAGAATAATTTGCAGAATTGATTTTATACATCATTTATATTATAAATATTGATTTTATATTTTATATATTATTTGATTAAACTAATAATAAATATTTTATATATGAATATTTTAAAATCTATTAGAGTTTGCATGTTTATAGTAAAATATTATATAGTAAAATATTTCATGTCTTAAATGTTTGGAAAGATTACGCCGAGAATCGTGCACAGCGATATCGTGCATATGTGTTGAATAGATATAAAACGAACCAGACAATGCGTCTCTTTTGGATTCGACCTCGAAGCAAAGTGGCAAGCTGCTAGTACAAAAAGATGCTCTTATGTATACCAAATAGTATTCGGGACCATCTTCACCCCTCGGCGCAATGCGTTGTATCTTCACTCCGTGTATACCTACCCATATGTATCTAGCTTATAAAATAGCGCACAATACTGGCATTATAATGCCCGGAAAGTGCACAAGTGCATGGGCTCTTGAGTTTGTACCGAAGATTTCGTATCTGTATCCTTTTGTGCCCGTATGCGAGGGTTCAAATGGCCAGTCAATGGCAAAAGGGACCGCATGATTTGTCATGCTATATTTTCAAATGTTTGCAGTGCACTACAAACGCTATGTGTATGTATGTACATCTTGTAACGCATAAAATAGGGCGGAAATTGTAGCATAGCTAAAAGCAAGCAGGAAATAAGTCAAAACCCGTTGAGTATGATTTTTGTGAGATTATGATCTTTGTGAAAAAAATATGTTTCCGAAAAAAATCCGTCAAGATTCATCTTATTACCTAATTGTAAATAATTTTTTAAATATATACATATATTTTTAATTGTATTCTTTTAACATAAGTTTCTTTCTACCTTAATTATTCTTTGCACGTATAATATATAATAATATTATAGTATAACGATGTGCCAACAAGCTCGCGGTATAGCAACGTCAGGCACGCGTGTTGCCGGGACTAGAAATCATGGTTTGGTTATATTTTTCATAGGACGGAGGACGTTTGATGGAGAAGCATGACCCACTTCTTCGCTATTACAAATCAATATTACGTCGTCTCGAGGGCGCCTGGTTGTACGTCAAAGCGAGATCAAACTTTTTCAATCTCGATTAATTCCGCCGCTGCGGTATTGCCGTGACAGGAGCGATTGTCCGCTGTTAAAGAGTGCGGAAAACTGCGGTTGAGTGACAGGAGCGCTTGAAATGTAAAAAAAGAGCCCTATGAAAATAAATAGAACGGGGGTGCGCGCGGTGACAGGCAGCGGCGCTTCATAAATGCCGCGCCGCGAGGTAATTTCTCTTTGTCACGCTCAGTTCGATAACGAGATGACTCTCAAAAACGCAATTCGAAAAATCACCAATCGCCAACTAAATTTCGATATGTCGTATCTTACCAGCGCAAATAAAAGTTCTCTAACAAATGTGTGTGAAATTGCAACTAAATACTGGTGCACTTTATCGGGGTGGCTACGATATAAAAGAATGTATTGTAAAAATCATTTATTATATATATTTCCGAGAAAAAAATCTGTCAAAATTGATCTTATTTCAAAGTTTAGTGAAATTTGATCAATTTTGTTAATTTATACCATATTTTTGCATACTTATAATATATATTATAATTTTTATTATATTACACTATGTGTATAAAATTTTAATTTAATAATCAAACTGTGACCAAATTATTGTACTGTAATCATTTTCTAATTAATTTTATACTGTTTTATTTGGCGATTGGATTACGACAGATTCGTATTCGATAATTTGTATTTATAACAGCAAACAAGTATTTTTACATTTTTAAGCGTCACAGATTTTTGTAACATTTGCGAGTGACAATGATCTTATCTGCGAATTAATAACATTAATTCTTAATTTATTTATAGAGATTATAATTAACACATGTCTTAGCATTAAATTATAGCACTAAAATGATTCATAGTTCCTTTTGCTTTTAATAGTATTAAGATAAATTAATAAAATCTATTTTTACGCAAATTTAAATGTCTTTATCTACCTGTATGATTTCAGCAAAAATGAAAGAACGCTACGGACGCAAAATAAGACTGAAACAAATCGAGAAGGCTATTCACCCGCAATATAATGTCAACTACTTGATGTGATAAAATAATGCATAAAATTCTTTTAAATTTTCATTTGAAAGTAAAAAAAAATCTGGCAGTTCCACGCCACTGGGAGGTGGAACTTCATATAAATGGTTAAGCCGGTCTTAGTCGCTGCTCCAGTAGTACAGTACAGGGGTAAAGGTTACAGGCCGCCAAGAGATTCAGTGCGGTTCCCGGATATGTATACACGTGATACACGCACGATACACGTGTATCCGCGCGGAACAGCGCGGCTTGCTGAAATCTCCGCATAAGAGAGTCCGACCTTGCGATCACGGCTGCCGTAATGCCCGCAGGAACACCGAGGGGGAATCCCTACGGTAGCAGGATCTTCAATGACGATGACAAGGGCCGACAGCCTTTCCAAACACGCAGTTGTAAACGTCTGTTCTCGTTTCATGCCAGACGTGACCGCGTCACCCTAAGGGCTTTACTGTTATTCGGGCACTGGCTACTGTTCGCTACCGTATTAATACGGCGAAGTAACTCTTGGTTAGTGCGGTGCAAGAGAACGCGCTCGTGTGTATCGATAGATTTGCGTGAGAAGCTTGCGACTTGGGATAGTCTAGCGTTAGTTAACATATGGCTGGCTCGACTGTATCTTCTCGTGCATGGCATAGAAGAGTAGGACTAAATTTTGCAACTTTTATAATTTCTGAAATGTAATAAAAATTAGGATATTTATATGTTTCTTATACTATTATATTAAAATTATATATGTATATGCATTTATATAATAAAATTACATCATACATACATTTCATACTGTTTAAATAAATTATAATAAATAATGGAATAACCCAAGCTGCTGAAATTAAATATGCGCGATAATAAATGACACTTTACATACACTACTTAGTTTTGTGTTTCTACTTTGTTAATATATAAAAATTATTTACGTTAGGTAAAAGTAAAAGGACCATATCTCTTTTTTAATAAGTTGCATATGTGCATATGAAGAAGATTTTTTTAGAAACAATCTTAATGATATTTTACATTTACAAAAAAGAATAATTTTGTTATTATTTTTTTCTCTTCGATTATATAATATTCCAATTTCGAAAAGTAAGGCCATTAAATAAACTAAAGATTTCTTTAATATTTGCGATAATAAAATAGTATCTCTGTAACGAAATATTGAAGTTCTAACAATTAATCACTTTCAAATTCAAATCCAGTTTCACTTTCGATTTCGTGAAAAGATTTCTCGAATTTCTGATGATACATGTCGAAAGAATTCATTGCATCAAGCAGTTTTTTGAAAGGAACCAAAGCAATGAGTTGAGCAATAAATTTGCTATTATGTTTATATTTTGAGAATTTTATGACAATTGCAAATGATTTATCTTATAAAAATTCATTATTTTTTTAAGAACCTGTAACATTTGTGATACATTAATAATTAAAAGATACATTTTCTTTTAATATATGTACATTATTGTTAAATTGATTGCTGTTAAGGCAAGCAATTAAAATTTGATAAAATAAAAAGTAATGTATGTATTTTTTGTTGTATACCTACTTTGATAAAAAGAAATGGAATATTAACTAGTAGTATTATAAGATATTAATATATATAAACAAACTCTTTCGTAAAAATTAAGAAAATTTTATATTTTTATTTTAAATGTATAGTAAGCGAAATTTTAATTTTTCGTAAAATTTTTTTTTACATTTTATCTAATAGCTTATATTTCAAAATTTTAGTATAATTTGAAGAATTTTAAGAATAAATTCGTGTTTCCTCTTATTTTAGTTCATATTATGTATCTTTGATTATATTACATTATATAGGACAATATTTTTTCTTCTTAAGAATTTGTATACGTCAAACAAATTCTTTCTATTCTTCCTTTCAATACCGTCTAATCTCTCGTTTGAACTAGTTGAATTATTTCGATTGCTAATATCGCTTCGCGTTCACCAAATTCGCTTTCGTTCAATCCTTTAAGACTTTATTTCCAAAAGAAGCGACATCGAAATGACAACAACAACACAAGAAGATTTCGTCGGCCGCGCTACGAGGCTTACAGGAAGCTTATCTCCCTAATGCTGGTAATACTTTGGCTTTAACTGGGCATTAAAAGCAAATATACTTACGTTCTACTATTCGACCCCGTTTTTATATCGCCGACCATCGTGGTATTAATACATGAAAGGGATCCATGACCCCGTTTACGTTTCTTTATATATCGGATTACTAGAAAATGCACAAATGTATTGAAACTATTCGCATTCGTAAATTTTCACTAAATATACTATTTTATTTATATTATTTTTTAGGTGCAGCTTGATTAATTTTACCAGTTTTTGAAAATTCTTCTTTTTCTTACTAACAAAATTTACTACAAATTTATATCTAAACATTTGAAAAATCAACAAGACATTTATACATATAATGACTAAAGCGCTTTGAGAGTTTCGTAGTTATATTTAATGCAAGCATATGCCAATGTTTGCCTTTGGGTGCGCACGCTTCATGCTCTTCTGGTTACTTTGTTGAGTCCATTTTTCTCTTTATTCAGATGACCACTCAAATTGATTTCCTTGTACGTAATCGAGCATAATAAAACAAGTAATCATTTTATATATTATATTATATCTTAAATAAATGGCTACAAAAAATAAACTCCTTTATGATATTTCATTATCATTTTTTATTTAAATTATTTAACTAATTTGTGATAAATTATTTTATTAATATATGTTAGTGTGTCTTATAGATCGCCCACTAATTACATAGTATTATTATCAAAAATTGAGTCGGAAAGTCCTAAACTATTTTTTTCTATGCTAATGCTTAATAAAGCAGTAATTATTGAATGAAGATAATCCAATCGGTATAATTTTTCAGACAAACATGTATTAATGAGCCGCGCATCTAATAATATGTGGCAACCTAGAAGTAAAACTCATGCACATTACCAGGCTCAATGACATATGTCTATCTAAAGATCGATACTGATTGCACTTTATTCAATAATTACTTTAATAAGCATTATAGAAAAAAAATGATACGAGACTTTTCGACTTAATTTTTAATAAGAAATGATGCTATGTATGTAATTAATTGGCAGTCTTTAAGGAACACCCTGTATATAAATCTGTATTTTATCTTTTAATAGCATATATGTATATGAAGTTTAATTCATATATTGGTATACGATTAATAGAAATTTTTTTAACCTCTTAATGCAACTTTTTATAAAGCTGCAAAAAATTTGATCAGATTTTTAATATTCACTCGCAGCGGTACCAACCTGGGTAGAACAGAACGTCCTGATAATATCAAAGTGACCTCAAATAATATCAAAATGACAAAAAAATGATTAAATTATGATTGAAAGGTAAATTTTATAATCATATTCTCATCATTTTGACGTCACTTTGACATTATCATGACGTCCTGTTCTACTTGGGCATCTATATTTGTTATAGTATTAATTGATAGCATCTGTAGAATCACAGTTGGTATGTGGCACTTCTGGTTTATTGCATTGTCTTCAAGTGGTATATGAAGTGCATATAGGATGTGAGAACACAGTTTAACGGTAGTTTGTTAGACAGCTGAGAGAGACGTGGTGTGAATTGGTAAGTTCCGTTGAGTTACGTCGAGAGTCAAACTTTCCTAATCAGTGATGGTAACGATTCTCTCTCGAACGGTACAATATTTTTTATTTTACATTTTCCTATGTCAACATGTTATAAAAATTTTAAATACTTATTTCATATAATATATATCTTATTATAACATATTACATTTTATTAACTAAATTTTTTCATTGAATTCTCTGTTATTGTTACTTTTTTTATCATTAATATGTTTAGGTAAACATTTCTTAGCTTAATTAATATTTGTATCTATTATTTTTAAATGATGTAATAAAAATGTTTTCTGATTAAAAAAGTCTATAAAGAATTTTTTCATCTTCTAAAAGTATTTTTTCAATAAAAATTTTTAATAGAAAATAATAATAGATTAAAAATAAGTTACTTTTTAATGCTGCGTTCCGAAATTCATTACTAGTACTGAAAATCGATAATGTGCGTGACATAAACTATAGATTTGCAGTACTGGCAGTGAACATCAGTAGTGAATATCGGAACACAGCCTAAGTAATATATAATAAATTAAAAATTTATATCTATAAATTTTACATTTACATACACGCATATACTCCATACGCACACATGTGCGTGTGTACAACAATTATATTAACTACACGTCTTACCTATGTTACATCTCTCAAATAATATTTACAGGGTACCTATCTCAGAACACTCTTCATTCCGCTCGTGAGGAGATAGAATAGATTAAGATGAACAATAAAAGTCCCAAATTTGTGAAATTTTCAATAATAATCGAGATATTAAGTGTTAAAGATGGACGAATGATAGCGCGCTGAGAAGATATGAAAGAAGCGATGGAGTCGCTCGAGTTATAGGTCCAATGCATCAAGCATTGGCTGAATGGTAATAATATGGGAAAGTGTGGTAATAATAATATGGAAATGACTATTCAATACATAATAGTTATCTATATAGCGATAACTTGTTATAAATACTTGACAACGTTCTGTCTATCTATCTACTGTCGCCAGTTCAATTAGACAAGAGAGATTATGGAAAAGAGTGGACGTGATTGTTTTTCGTTTATTACAAAACTACAACCCGCTTGTTTTTCTCAACACAAGTATATGTATAAATTAAGCGACTTGAAATAATCTTCATTGGCTTACTAAAAATGCTATGTTCAGTTTTTAAAATGATGTTTCTGCTTTATCATTATATTCCATATATTTAAAAAATCTTTATAGAAACATTTTCTATAAAGATATTTTCTTCAAACTTTTTTTATTGTTCCCAGATTAGCACTCTATTTTCTTGAGACCTTAATTTGATGTTATTCTGAATTTAAGAAAAGTCGTTTACTCATTGAACTTAAAAATATCTCAACTTACAGAAATAATAAAACCTTCTTCTGTTACTCTCTCTTTGCCATTTTCTCTATATGTATATGTATACATATTTGAGAAATATAGTTTTTATACAGATGAAGAAATATTTTTAAAAAATTGTAAATATTAAGAATAATAGCAATGTCAAAAGTTGTTTGTATACATCCCTAGATTTCACACACAATAAGAGGAGGTGTGAATAGACTGTCCTGATAATGAGGAATCTACCGGCTAAGCAACCAACCATCCACTAACTCATCTATCTAACCAACCGGTGGTTCGTTTCCCCATACCTATTTGTTTCTGCCCGTTTGCATCCCCTTTTGATACCGTTACTATCCCGACTACTGCTAACCCTCTCGCCTTTGACTTCGTCACATTCCAATTTCCCTTTTAACCTTTGTCACTCTATTCTATTCACTTGGTGAAAGTTAAGGAGGAAGTAATAAAGAAATAAAGAACAATATCAAAAAAAAATTATTTTCGGAAAAATTATCAATTTTTTAATTTTCTATTTTCTAATTTTCTATTTTTGTTGATTTTTGGAGCATATATTTGAAATTGAGCAGTACTTGACATTATAAGTTTCTGTTATTGCTTTTTCTTAATTCGTTTTTAATTTTGATAATAAATAATCTAAAACCATAATTTTAGTAAATATTAAAAATATATTAAATAAGATATGATTTTAAGATATTCACAAATATAATAATTGAGAAATTAAAAATTATATCTAAATTAAAATCTCTATGTCTAAGAAAAAAAAAGACATTTAAGAAACAATGTAAATTTAGAATATTTATAAAATAACTTTTGTATGATTTAGTCTACATTATATGAGAAAAGATTATTTGTGATATGAAACAATTGATAGTCGATAAGAAATAAATACAGGTACTTATAAATAAATATATAAATATAAATATATATAAAATAAATTTCAGTGTTTAAGTTATTAGTATAATTTACTTTATTAATCCCAAAACTGTTGTTTAATAATTTCATGAGAAAGTTTGTGATATCCTTTGTTATAATAATAATGTTATTGTCAGAAACAAATGTAACGACGCGCCGCGCCCTTGTGCCATTGCTTTCACACTCGGATGTGGAATGGTCGATACGTTTCAGTTAACTCTACCAAACGAAGCTTCGGAAGCTTAACGGTTGTGAAGGAACTCAGGATTGAAGAGTACTAGGATAGGAGAGAAGAGGAAAGGAGAGGGTTGAATGAGGGTGAGAGGATGAAATTGACGAGGCAGCGCGACGAGCGATAGAGGAACGAGTATTCGCGAGAGCGGAAGCGCAAAGGACTTCTGGTAGAAAAAGCGTAGACGGGATCGCACTGTTGAAAGGATTTCGCGAATTAAGACGCGATAACGAGCTCCGTTCACTCTCGAAAAGCCGCCCTTAAGAGGATCACGGTACGACGCCGCTATGTCGATTTCGTAGTGATTGGCTGATTATCCGACAAGGTAATACGATGGTTTATTGTCTGTCCAATCTGACACTTCAACCCTGAGACAAGAGATCCTTTTCGCTCCACTGACATCTCGGTAGTGGGAGAAACGAAAGACAACAAAGAATAAATGCGCGTCAACACGTCAGAAATTAGATTCATCTATTGGAATGATGTACCTAATGTCACAAAAAATCTAATACATTTTTATATTTTTTTCAAAATGATTTTTATGAGATTTAAGTGGTTTAATATGACATCAATTCTGCGTTATTATATTAATAAAATGTTTCTGAGTAAACGTGTGTGCGCGCACGTGCATATACATATGTTTTCATATTAAATTTGTTTTATTATTGTATAATATAATTCTATAATTCTGTTTTATTATTGCATAATATAATTATTGTATAATATAATTCTACACGAAGTGATACATGGTAGCTAATAAATTCATTGATTTATATCTCTTGTAATAATCTAAATCTATATTTCTCTTTATATCTATCTTTGATAACATAATATATTACATCCTGTAATAACATTCTTTAAATTCAGGGCATTCTTATTTTAATTTATTTCATTATGTTATTTTGTAAATGTTTTGTTATTATGTGGAGATATAATAAAACACGTATTAGAAGTAGAATTAATTTGAGCAATACTCAATGAAAATTGGCAGCTCGAAAGCGATAGAAAAGGACACGATCGAGAGACAATGGCCTTCAACCTCCCTGAAGGCAGACCTTCATATCCACGTCACGTCACCTATTATTGCGTTAACAGCTAATCATCTACAATCCCTTGTTCTACCACGTTATAGGGGATTCCAGGAGGGTGAAATCCAGACGAAGAGAGGACGGAAAAATAAAGGCAACTTCACTATCTCGGTAGAGAGTGAGGATGGAAAATTATCACAATTCTAAGTGATATTTATAGTTTGAAAGTTTGGAACTGAAATATTTTCATACAAATTTATGAAGAATCATATCAGATATGTCTCTGATGTTCCGAGACGTAGAGATAATCCCTCTATGTGGGTGGAGAATTAGAATGGGACCAGGAGACGGATTGTTATACCTAAACAAATCACGAGATTGTTTGCAGTGGCATCGTTTCACGCATGAACCCGTCGCGGAGGCCGTTCTTTATTCCTTTCTCGAGAGTCGATGCCACTTGAGCGAGCTCGAGTATAGACGAATGCGAGGAGGGCTGCTCTCTCGGTCGGTCGCCGCGCCGGCCACCCCCGCGGAGCGGATGGCTTTGATCTACTCTAGAACTAACCCTGCTGTTATTTTATCCACTTCGACGATGCTCCAGAGACTGCGGGATTCCGCTGCGCGTCGTTCAGTCATCGCGGGCAAAGGAATGACGCCCGTGCGATTGTTTTTGGTCTCCACGGCCACTCGACAGAAAGGAATCGTATTCTCTCTCTCTCTCTCTCTCTGAAGTCGCTCTCTTTGTTTCTCTTTCTGCTTTTTGTATGCTTATCAAAGTGTCGTCTCGTTAGACCAGTTTCAGACCAATTCGCGAACGTTGATATTTAGATTAATTTATATGTATTTACGTGTGCTTATAATGGTCTTAGTATCAAATAATTCACCGAAAGATCCAAGTGGACTCCATGCTTATGGAAATAATCCTTCACTTTTAAAATTACATGAAACAATGAATATATCAGTGGTTGGCACAAACTATATTTTGCAAAAAGAATTGAAGTAGTCTCCTGACATGCGTTTTTTTCTGTTTCACAATTATTGCACGTAATTTTAAGATACATTTTGAGATTATTGGATAATTGAATAATTAGTTGACTCGTAATTACCTTGTGATATTTGCTCAGCTGCAGGTACAGTTTTATTTTAACAAAGAGTAGCCTAAATGTGGTAAATCAGTTTTTATTGTAGTTTTTATTAATATATCGAAATTGTTTGCTGAATTGAATGAATTTGATCATGTTATTTCGAAAATAGTGAAAACTTTTTAAAATATTTTTTTTATGTTTTCTTCTTACATAACAACTTACAATTAGATATCTGTGGTTATTATATAATTAAATATGTAAATATACAAAATTTACAAAAGAAGAGTAAAAATATGATAAAATAGAAGAAGAAAAGATGTATTATGTGAAGTGTTACATTTAGTTACTAATAATAAGTACAACTTTATAAAATATCTTCCAAAGGACAATGTGTAAAACAGATCGATTTTGGCTCCCAAAGTGTAACGTAATGTCCTTTTTAATAAAAAAAATTATAAAACGAAAGTATAATACAAGTAATTAAATAATTGAAACAAAATCATCAGTAATCAAATTTCTATTAAAACCCAAGTAGAGAACAAAAAAATTACAAAAATGTCAAAATGACTCCAAAATGTCATGTTATGTCAGTTTATCGCTAAATGTTCTTGCAGGATGGCGTGTGTACAGAGGAATAAATATATTAAGTTGAAAGAAGAAGACTACACGTTAAAAAATAAATTTCATTTTGCCCTAAAAAAATGCTGTTTTTTCAAATTGGAAACTTTTCAATCCACCTACGTACATACATAATACAAAGTATTGTATCTATATCTAGAATTATAATACATAAAATTCTAGCCTTATATATATGATGTAATAAGATATATGTACATATAGATTTTATAAGATATTTAGTGATATTTTTTCATTATACGTGCACAAGAAAATGCATATTACATTTTTAAAAAGTATAATTGCGTTAAACATAAATAATATTTCCATAAGTTGAACTGTTTTCGAAAAAAAAACGCATACGTAATTTTATTAATAAATTTGAACATAATCATCCAACTTTTAGATTAAAGACTATATTGACGGTCTCGCGTAATCGTATCTAGTACAGGTTTAAAGGATGACAATTAGATGATGTATAAGTATATGTAGTGGTAACCTCGACTACGAGATTTTCCATATTCATGAGAGATCAACGCGCATTTAGATGGGGAATATGCTGGTGAGTTGATCAAAGACCGTTTGATGGTGATGCCGGTATTCTCACAGCCCCTGCGCGAACTTTTCGCTTTTTATTACTCAAACGACTCACCCCGGCACCCGAAGTTCAACTGTACTTTTCAAATAATGACCTCGTCATATTGTATACCTTTGCATTTTTGCATTAACAACTCACCGTTTTCTTTTAATGTTTTGCGATTGACGGGCTATATGATGAGAGGGAGGGGACCTGAAAGCGGCGTTTTTAAGAGACGATAAAAAGAGGCAGAAAATTCGCTCACGACAAGATCTTATTTGAACCGCCTATTGCTTAATTGCGAATGGGCATCCTATCGTACAAAGACTGTTTCGCCATCTTATAAAATTATATCAAAAACTTATTTCTTTAGAAACGATCTTAAGAGGATTTATTTTGACATCATAAACATTATAAACCTTTTAAATAGAAAATGTTCCAAAATATACAGTTGGACTAGATCTTTTGTATCTAATAATATTTTTCACGTGAATTTTTGTACAATATTTCGCTTAGCCAACTACACATCGTTACTTTCGGTTTTGAAATGCAGTCTTAAAGTAAAGCTATATTAGTACAATCACATTAATTACCAATAATTAAATTGCTGTCAAAAAAATCAGGGTTTGAACTTATAAATTTCCCTACTATCCGAGACAGATGTGATATTCAAAACATGTATTTAAGTATCTAAAATTAATATATTATATGTATTTATTTTTATGTTATGTTTTCAATCTCAATTGAATTTAATCTCTCAATTGGCATTTACGTTAGATTTTGGTTAGTTCAGTTTATTATAACAACATCAAAAATTAAAGATATGATATAAAAATATGAAATATCTCCTCTTAAAGTATCATTTTTTATATATTTGAATTTAATAATTTTATATGCAGAATAATAAAAAATTATTTACAATAAAGAAATATAAATTTTTATTTAAAAAGTTCAATTGATTTTGAAATTTTTAAGAGAAATTTTTTTAGTTTAAAAATAAATGCAATATCTGACGTCTTATTTGAAATAATTTATTTTGTAGTACTTTGTTATTTAATATATTTCAAATTTATTTAAAAATTATAATAGATTATCTCACACACACACACACACACACACACACACACACACACACACACACACACACACACACACACACACACACACACACACACACACACACACACACGTGCGCGCGCGTGCGAACACACAACATGCACCGAGAAAATAATAAAGATTAATGGAAAATTAATTAAAATTAACTTTAAAGTAATTGAAACTCTTTTTTTTGTATATAATTATACTTATAAATTTTTGTACGTAGGAATTTGCAAAGTTGCGCTATTTTTGTTTACCGCACAATATCGGTAATAGCGACATCCGTTCAACAATAAATAAAAGGAACTATTCTAATAAAGGAAAAGAAGGAATGAGAAACGGGATATATTTACATATTTGGGGAAGCCAATGTTCTCCGTAAAAAGAAAGAGATTCGCAAGACGAGTTAAGATTGAATATGGGCAGGGGGCTTCAATTTGCATGATGGTCATTGCATCTGTCTGGAATAACCGTAATCTGCCGACATCAAGAGAGAAAAGTAAATTTTATCGCATTTTTAGATAAGAAGAGACGAATAAGATGATAGAAATCCTTGATTTTGTTAAAGAACCTACTCTATAATTATTTATGTTTATGTTTGTAGACTGACTGAATGTCTGGAACAATAGAAATTAGAGAGTTTACGTTGCCTAGCACAATTTTTTGATCTATCTACTTTTTCAAAATTAGATATACTTACTGCCATATCGCAACAAGAAATTGCGAATGTGTACATAAAAGTGAGCAGATGTACAAAGTAGTAATTTTTTAATAATTTATAAATAATAGGGATACAATATTATTTCTTATGAGTTATTATATACATAAATATAATAAAAATATTTTAGGGCCCAAAAGTCTTTACTTCAGGTAAACAATTAAAAAGAAATTAATTTAAATCAGATTCTTAGATTATAATTGTTATTTTTCTGTACATAGTGATAACGAAATAAAATGATATAATTTTATATTATTTTATTTTGTTATCTATAACAGAATACATCAATAACAGAAATCTAATAATATACATATATATGTATATACAAAGTTGTTCATAAACTATGTACTAGTAAAATAAATTTTATTAAATTTTTTTAAAAATTTAAATATATTTTATTTAAAAATATGTCATAAAATTTTGATTACTTATTTTTCAAGAAATTATTTCATTTATTTTAGTTTATAATATTTTATATATTTTTTAAGCACATAATTTTTGTAAAAAAAAGAGAAAAAGAATGCAATAGAAAGAAAAATAGATAAAGAGAGAGAATGAGAGAGAGAGAGGGAGAGAGAGAGAGAGAGAGAGAGAGAGAGAGAGAGAGAGAGAGAGAGAGAGAGAGAGAGAGGAAGAGAGTTTATACACCTATATTATAAAATTATGATAGAAAATCTTAATAAAATCATATTTGATTAGGTGTAGATATTTAATTAAATTAAATTTTTATATAGAATATTCAAATATTATTCAAATATAATCACATTTAACATAAAATTAAATAATTGTTATTAATATTATTATTAATATTATAATACAAATAATTATAAATAACTAACTAAATATTAACACTTTAATTATTACCCCCAAAAATTTAAATATTATATTGTAATAAAAACCTTAAAAGCCATTTCTACAAAAAAAATTGTCGTATTCCAATATCGCGTTTATCCCGTATATTATTCATGAATGCTTCCATTTGGTTCATATGTTATTTTCCCGCAATTTCGTAAAGGTGCGCAACAAAGGCGGACATCGACTACAGGTAGTTCCAGACATGTAATCGCCTTAGCAGATATTCCTGAATACCGTGGGCTGAGAGCCGCGAAAGTCCCCACATCCATCGTATAATAGATATCCGGCATACGTAATGATAATCCCATAATACGCGGATCTATTTGAAATGGGCCGGGTACACAAGTCTTAAATATCTTCCGCTTCGTGCGCATCGAAATCATACTTTCTTTTCAATTTATTCACTGATCTTATGTGATTGTGCAAGAGATGTGGGTATGGTACATAGGATGGATATCGCATATAAATCTAGAGATTGGTACTTGGAATATAACGATTTGTTAGATTCAATGGAATTGACATATGCATCTTTTAGTTATGTTCGGACAATAGGTATAAAAAAATCGCCGAATTTTCGTATATATAGCAGTAATATATGATACTTGAATACGAGTGTACACACAATAAAAAAATAAAGAACAAAAACTAATTTTTCTCTAAGAGTGGAATAGAAAAGTATAACACATTGTTACATATAATAGACAAGTACAAGAAATTTATTACTATACACGTACTATGTATAATTACTAAAATAATTATTATTAGTTTTTAATAATCTTTATATTTCTTGTAAAAAATGAAATTAAATTTTAATTACTGGAAAAAATACTAAAAGAATTATTGGAACAGTTTAATTATACATTATTCAATGAGAAATGATAATAGAAAAGACATATCGAATCGACGTCGACGTAATGCCTTTTCGATGCAAAAGACATCGAATTGATATCGATTTGACATCAATTTGACCAACCATTTCTCATATTGGATATAGATAGATTGTAATAGGATAAAATATTATATTAAGTTTACACTTATGAAATTAATGAAGTTGACAAGAACAAATTACTTTTCAAATTACGTTTCACAAATTATTAAAATAAATATCAAGAAAATATTAAAAAGGATACATATTATTATAAAATTTCGTTATAATCCATTATATATTTTTATATTTAATCTTGTATTATAAATATATTATAAATATTATAAAATAAAATAGATAAAGTCATTAAGACAAAAAAGCCGTTTTAAATTAGGCATTATTTGTCATGAGACGTTATTGGATTAGTAATGACCAGTTTTCGACATTATGTATACTATAGTTCATTATTATCAGTGTCACTGTTGGAATGCGCAGTCATAAAATAATTAATCATTGAGTTAATTAGCCATATGTCAACAAGTAGAACATTTATATCGATAATCGATAATAACACTAATACTTTTTATTTATATTTTAATTATATTTTTGCGATTCCATTTGATAGTCACAAAAATTTTACGGTCAAATTTCATGGCCTTCAATATACAGCATCTCATCCATCGACATACATAGATCATAGACTGAATCATCCATGTGTAAAAATGATCGACAAAAATGAGTGAGATGGATATGCTTGTAGCCAATCTCTATCACTTTCTATTCAACGTAATCACGTATGTTAGCGTATCCTATCTCTCTCATTTTTGCCGACCATATTGTATACTATTTAGATACAGATCGCGCAGTCCATGGCTCTACGTTGATAATCTCATCAATGAAGACAATCATTTGGATAAATTTTTATGATTATCAAATCAAATGGATTATTTATATTATATAAAAAAATACGGACGCTATCAGTTGACGATATAAATTTGTCGATTGTTGATATAATTATAAATTATATATTATATATGTATTTAAAAATTATCCAGACAACATGTACATTTAAGAGATGTTATTTTTAAAACTATTTTACATTCTAAAAATGTCTTTTTATGTAGAATGAATTTTAATAGATTAATCAACTTTTTATCATGAGAGGTGAGTTACTGAATGCAACTTTAATTTACTGCAGTACATAGATCACAGTTACTTGAATTATTTATACGTATTGAATGCTCAAATGTGATATAACAGGCAAGTTAAAAACTGAAGATTAAATTATACAAGGTGTTGCAGACCACCTTTGTCCAACCCTTTTATTTTGAAAAGGGATAATCCTAAGAAGTTAAGAAAAACGTTTTCACTATAAAAGCTTATCTAAAGTTTCTGATAATGGTACTTTCATTTCAGGGAAACCGCTGGAAATACTGGAAACTAGGAACAACTTAAAAATTTTAAACAGCAACATGGAATAAAATGGGTATCATTGAATATAACTTTTGAAAAGAAACAACTTTTGTTGGAAAAAATTTAATATTGCTTGGAAATAAAAAGATAGTTACAAATGTTCAAAGTGCCTGCTTTTATGGAGACATTTTTCTACCCTTTATTATTTCACTTTTGACAGCCCTTAAGGGGATCCTGGACTGACGTTCGAACTTGATCAAGGTCGATAATGTAGGTGGAATTCTAAGATATAATGTTATAAATTATCAAATTGGCTTTACAGAATATAAAATCCTTTTCCAGGAAAGTATACGCAAAAATGAACCACACAAGTATCGACTTCATATCAAAAACGAAAAAAAATTAAAAATATTTGCTTTTCTTTATCTTAACCTTAACCTATAATGAATAAATACTTAACAGGATGGATCTTTTTTATTGGAGATTTGTTCGTACTTTTATTGCTACCATACTGTTTATTATTCCTGTCCGAGTCCCGCTGTGCTCTCGATTTATGTGCCTAATCTCATATAACTTTTATATGAGTGAAATGTTTCTATTGTTGACAGCTATAATTAATAATTTTATGCCTTTTTCGGTCTTTAATTGAGCAGAGCGGGATTTGTTTTCATACGTACTTTACACCTGTAAAAGGATTTTTTAATCTGTAAAGCCAATTCGAAGATTCGTCTTGTCAAACAAAATGAACTGTTCCGTCGGTATCCAGCATCCGGCCCTTAAAGACTTCTGCTGGATTTAAAGAATGGCAAGTTTTCTGAATCCGTCGTTTCATGTCTTCTTTTGTTATTGGGCGTTGTTAATAAACTATTATAAATGTCTTTTATCACCGACGAGATACTATATCTTAAATGAAGGTTTGCGTGACCTGCAGTTGTGACTTTTATCACCGACGGTCGGTGCTTTTACATTATTAAAAAAATTTACATTATATAGCTCATAATATAATCTGAATCTTACAATTTATTATATCATCTTGTTGTTCCGCAAATATTATGTATGTTTACGAACATAATATTTTCAATTTTAATTAAAAACTGCAATTTTATTATTATTATTTGAGTTTGATTATCCAGTGAGTAAATGATAAAAAATTTATATCGATAGTTGATAATATGATATGATTACTTTATCGAGTTTACAATCACTTCAAATTTTCGAGATAGTATTGATCGTCGAAAACATCAAATGATATAAATTGACATCTGGTAATGTAGAACTCTTATCGAGATGATATAAGAACAATTTTGATTGAGAATAAAAATTGTAATATTATTTTTATTCTCTTATATATTTATTATTATAAACATTTTTATTATTTATATTTAAATAAAAATTATTGTAAAAAGTTACGCATTATTATTTAAAAAACTTATTCAAACTTAGCAGTTATATCTAATAAATAAAAAAGTAACTGCCAATGTTGAAATAAATATCATCAATCACTCGATCATCATATTTTGACAACTATTAGTAAAATTCTCAAAGTCTAGAAATAATTAAGGAATTATCAAGGAATATTTTAACTATAAATATAAATTTTTAGATGATCAAGATACACACACACACACACACACACACACTCATATATGTATATATATATATATATATATATATATATATATATATATATAGAATAAAATTAAACAAACTTAATAATATTCATTATTTTAAATAAATTATTAATTATAGATAATGCTCTTTATATATACACATGTGTGTGTGTGTGTGTGTGTGTGTGTGTGTGTATCTTGATAATCTAAAAATTTATATTTATAGTTAAAATATTCCTTGATAATTCCTGGTATTCTATATATATATATATATATATATATATATATATATATATATATATATAGAATAAAATTAAACAAACATAATAATATTCATTATTTTAAATAAATTATTAATTATAGATAATGCTCTTTATATTGAAATTAACGAGCAACAACGAAAATGGGCTTTGAGAGTCAAACACGATTAGTTGTGCATGACTTAACGTATTATGTAATATTCAACTAATAATTGAATACAAAGTACAAATCATTAATTTCGATTCTATCACCTTCATACGAAGATAGATAAATTAAATAATCTCGAGCTCTCTGATGAATGTAAGATAAATATTTAAAAATTGAATGTACAAAAATAACATAATTTTCGAGAGAATTATCTAGAAAAATTTTTTAAATATTTATAGTTTGAAAAATATTCGAACTAGAAATAAAAATTAGGATTAACTGGTAAAGAGAAGTAAAATCCACTCACCAAACCAAGTCTAAAGAATATGAAATTGACAAACTGAAAACGCGGGAAAAATATCGGAAATTGAGATGATTTTTAAGCGGTGTTTGTTAATATCGAGATAATGATACAATTAACAAACGGACTTGTTTTATATACTTTTTTATTTAACAGCTGGTTTCTTCAGCAGTCAACCGTTGACTGAAGTCAAACGATTTGTCAAACGACAAAACCTAACTTGCTCTTACTCTGTGCAGAAAAAAGCGTTGTGACTAAAAAAAAGGAAAGGGGATTTAAATTATAGTGATAATAAGGAAATAGAAATAAAAATTAAACCCAATATGAATTCGGACTAATTGAAATTTTTATCATAGAAGAATGCTTGTAATAAGCAAGATTTACAATATACGTAAATTTTCTTTAAAACGATATAACTCTGTTAGAAACAATCGTAGAAAATTAAGAACTTATATATTTTTGTACCAGAGAGCTGATTCCTCTGAGCGACACAACAATTTAAATAAAAAATTTTTTCTCATTTTTCAAACACTATCTTCAACCATAATTCACCATTTTGTAAAATGTTTGCTCTCAATTGCTGTCCCTCAATTTTGAGTTTTTTGGTTGTTAAGAGAAAGTTTTAACTTTTAATTTGAATTTTGTTTCATCTCAATACAATGAGTTTTTACAGAATTATCGTTATTGAAAGATGTTAAAAAATTTGAGTAAAATTAGGTGACCTGTTTTTTTTGCCGGTGAGTGTATATTTTATGTTTGGAATAAAAATATAAAATCTTAGCTTAATGACCCAGACATTAATTGCACAAGCTTTATTAGAATATACAAATGTAATCTAGATAGAAAGTTGTATCTGTTTAATTTTTCTTAGTCTTTTATCTGGATATTCTATTTATCTATTTATTTAGATATAGAATAAAGGAAGTCATGTAAAAATAAAAAAAATGCTTGAATGGTTTGGCTGTCTCCGGAAATTGGCGACAGCCAGATAAAATTAGATTTATAACAACAGAATGGTAAAAATGCTAATCTAAGTGCAAGTAACAAAGACAATATTATATGTTATAGCAACCCTTGTTATTTTCTATTTTACATTTTAGTATAAGTAATTAATATCTTAGAAAGTTAATAAAAGCAGAATATAAAATTTGTCTTTTCTATCCGGATATTCTTCGAAAGTACTATGACAATCATATTTCTGTAGAGTAATTAAAAGCGAGAATGTAATGGAAGACTGTAATTAGAAAGAAAGCTCTGTAACTGATATTACAGATATTGAATCAACCACTCCGTGAAGAACAAAATGAAATAAAATGTATAAACTTTTGAAACTACGAAGATGGTTTCAGTACGATAAAAAGTCTTTCATGAAGTTTTTCAGTTAAATAACTTACCTTACTTTTCAAAAATATTTACGTAAATAAAAGCTGTAAAATGCAGATCAAATATAGCTCGCTGCTTTCGAAGATATGTGCTTATATAAAATAATTACCAGTAATGCGAGTATAAGGAATTAGATGCAGATTTCAAATAAATTGAAAAGAAAAATTTTTGCAAAATGTTGGAGAAAAGTTATCATTTGTTATTGCAATTTATTGAAATTATTAATATGAAATTTAGATAAGGAACACTTCATGCACTTACAAGATTCTATTAAAGCAACTTCTGTTTGAAATTAAATGAATAATAAAGTATTATTATTACTTGAACTCATTTACAAAGAAACAGAATGTCTAGTTTTTCATTATTAAGTAAAAAGTTATTTGTATCTCGGAATATTTTTGTTAAGATAAATACTACTTTTAGATTGAAGAAAGAGTTGATATATTAATTTCATTCCGCACAAAAAATTGCACATATAATAATTATTATAATTAAGTTGATTGTGTATTATTCTCAAACTGTAGTATATTATAGTATTCTCAAACTATAATAGTTACAAATATTATATGACGTATCCACTGATTTGCGATGATAAAGATTAATACTGTTATAATGTTTAATGCGCTGTAATAAATAAGCGATATGATACATACTGTTTTAAATCATAATCAGAGTATTATTTCATATACATGCGCGCGCGCTTGCGTTTGTTTATCTACATATCTGTTTGTTTATATTGTTCTTAATTTTATACATGTGGAATATATATAGAAAGTTTTTTATAATATTTATATGATTAAAAATACAAGAAGACCGCGAATACCAAGTACTTACGCTTAAATTGATTAATTACTCAGAAACGTTCGATATAAATAATTTTCGAGTGCATCTATATTTTAACAAATTATAAATGTAAAATTAGACATATATAAACCAAAGTACAACTAAAACTTACTGATATTCGAATTCATATCCGGTCGCTAGACATTATAAAGTGGAAGATAACATTATCCTTTGACATTTCTATTAATATAATGATAAAAGTGATCGTGCGGGCGATGACAAGATCGATATCGCAAAATATTATCGCTACGTGAGAATTTGCAGGTATATTGATGATGTATCGATTCTGTTGTCCCGTTCACATGCCTTTTCACTCAAACGATATTATCAGTTTTTTTATAATTTGCAGCGTGGAAATGTTATCAATCTTATATATCTTGTTTTGCAAATTCCAATTCTGGTTTTCTTTTTGTTTAAAAAAAATGACGTGCGTATGTCTTCATATGTGTATGTGTATAATTTCGAAAAATGTAAAAAAAAATACTTGAAAATGGTGCAAGTTTTTAAAAAAAATTAATTAAAATTTTTAGTAAAATTAAGATCATTCAGATAAGATAAAATTTTTTAGATAATTTTAATTTTGGTTTTATCTTCAAGAGATCATCATATTTCTATACGAATATCTATAGATTAATATACTTGCGTTATTAAATTTCCGATAATTGACTTATTAATACTTAAAAAATGATATAAATGTAAAAATAATTGAGAAGATTTAAAGGACATTATTGTTGTGAAAATACTTAAAGTATATAAAATATATAGAATTATTACAATATTGTATTGTTTGAAATAAAAAAATCAAAGATCAAATGCATAAGAATTCTATCAATAGATATATTATGAAACATTTTAACAAATTAAATATTATATTTTGAATATAGTATATGTATGTATATTAAGTATTATTTTTTAAACAAATAAAAACGATATAGAAATTGAACTATGTAAATACAAAGTCATAATTTCATTAAAATATAAATTTGTGATAGCTTAAGTTGTAAAAATTGATGATATACATAGCTAATGCATTTAATACAAAAAAAATATTTTTTCTTTTGAAGCATTAATATCTGCCGAGTTTCGTCTTATGAAATATAAGTCAACTCTAAAGGTATGGATGTAATCCTTATATTCAGACATACGAAAATTCGTATAATTCCAACGATGCCAGTTAATACACAAGAGTGCCAGGATCTGCAAGGATGTACAACGAGTACACAAATACATATATCCGGTGAGCCTTTGAACGCTTTTGAATTAGCTGGTTGATTATATCCTCGTGTTGGTTTAATTCATCTCTGTTTCCATTTGTATCTTTAGTCGGTGGCTACTCATAAAGCGTGAATGATCGTGATAAAAGTTGGCGCCGTTGGCACGTCTCAGAAGCGTGCATCTAATAATATCCAAGCCAATGTGTCGCATTTCATCTTATTAATGCGACGTGAGTCACGTGTAAGTGTGACAATTATCGCGCGCTTATCAGGCACGGGGCGCGCTCGTAGGCAAAAATCTCACTGGGGACATCCCGTATTCTTTTCCGCTTACTTAAGATTCCCTCGACTAACGCAAACTCAATCTTACGACAGTCGCCTTCGACATTGATCTCGGCTCATAGGACTTCGCTCACGACTGATCCCCCGCGCACCATCCACATTAATCGCGCACGTCGCACGGTCGCTGGCATATATTACGGAGAAAAAGTTTGCGCGTTGCAGTTTCCTTCTAAACAATTGTCGATCTGTCGCTCGAGGTAGTCAGTTACGAAAGTGCTATTTGCGTATGCGTTCTGGCGTTAATTTACGTAAGTGATATTACCCGTGTTTTCCTTATCTTCTTTTAAGTTAGGACTAATTGTCCTTTTGCCAATAATGCGTTGGATAATTATGTATAAAAAATAACAATGGCAATAACAATATTGACTCGTAACAAGTATTGCGATGAAATACAGCGAGTTTCAATCAAATTTAAAAAAACGTTGATTTAATTTCCAATGAAATCAAGTGAAAATGTGCAAATTTTGCCATATATCTTGACTGATGTAATATAATATTTATTAAATTTGTAGTTATTAAAGATACTTTTTTTTATAAATTCTTTACAGCTCCTTCTATATATTTATTTAGTTTACTCTCGCAAAGAAAGAATTGTTAGTACTTACAATTTATGACTGTACAAATTCTGTAAAACATTACGAAATACCTACGTTTTTCCTCCATCGATATTTCAAAGTGATTTATGTTCAAGAACGTCGAAACATTCTCAAGGAATAATGGTTTATGAACGAATAAGCTCGCGATTTCATCGTAGGCAGTTTCGAGACAGAAATAAAATGTAAAATAAAGGAGACATATGAAAATGAACTTACCTTATGGACAGAATAAATCGCGTTAGCATGTTGCAGTTTTGGTATTTACCCATTTCTTAGTGGATAGAGGGACTAATAATAAGTGTATTTTATTTGTCAACTTCAATTTTCCTTGATAGACTACGATCATGTAGCACATTGCATTATAATTTATTTTTTGGCTCTTATAGCAGATAAATATTAATAATAATATCATTTTCTGAAGGTTACTTACACGCGCATGCATGCATGCATACAGATTATCTTTTACAAGAAAACTCACGTAGGTGTCATCCTCTGATTTTTATGAGTTTTTAATATGTTGTTTTCTAGCTTAAAATAAGGGACACGTATTTTTTTGTGCCCAATCGCATGTTTAAAAGTGAAATATCCCTTTGACAAAAATTAATTTTTTTCCTTTCGAGGCGAATATTGTCGAAACTATAAAAGATATAAAAAAATTGTTTAAATATAATTGTTGAATGGTTTCAAAAATATTATAAAGTTATAACAAAAAAAATTTTTTTTTCAACTACCCCATCACTCAATATTTTTTTGAAATTATAAAATTTTTTATCACCAAATTATAGCATTCTAGAAACCGTTCAACTTTTGTTTAAAAAGTTTCTTTCTATCTTTTATAGTTTCGACAATATTCGCCTCAAAAGGAAAAAACTGATTCTTTTTCAAAGGGGTTTTATCTCTTAAACGTGCGATTGGCACATATAAAAAAAGTCCCTTATTTTGAACTAGAAAATGACATATTAAAAGTTCATCAAAATGGGACACCTACATGGATTTCCTCTTGTTAGTCTTTTATTACATATATATAATATACAAGATCAGTTGTGTTCATAAAATTTATTCTCTCTCACGCATTTTATTGTGTGTATATTTTGTGATTTTAAATTTTCATTGTATTATAGAGATGAATAATAAATAAATGTAAATATCTCAAATGTAGGTCGATTATATATACAAGTATATAGTATATATTTTTATATATATTTTGTGTGAAATATCCGTTGAAAGAGTTTAGCTTTGTCTTTATAACATATGAATATGTGTAATGTATGAAATATTTTTACAACGTTTTTCTGGTTTTCTATTTTCTCTCGATAATATTTTCAGAGGAAGTAAAAAAAATCTTAACACTCTAAATATAGAGTTACTAATATTTCAAGACAACAGAAAACGAGCAAATTAATAATATATGTGAAATTAATATTTAATCTTTTATCTGGGGTGAGAAAAACATTTTAATAATTAAATAAGTTTGGAACAAATGGATCGAAGAAGGAATTGATGCGACCTCGTAACCTCGTTCGGACAAACTGCCTATTTTCTGCTTTTAGCACACATGGATTGATTTTTGTTCTTTCTCCGACGACCATTCAATTTTAAAGGTTGCGTATAGAGCTAACCCGTTTTCTTGGAGTAGCGCTAAAGCTTGTAATCGGCTAGAGGAAAACCCAGCTCTGTAATCCCTCTTATCATTTACAAGGATTATCATCCGTAAACAGATTTTGCGCATCAGTAGAAGCTTGTATGGGAATTTCCGGAGATATTTTCGTCTAGTATTACGGATGACGAATTTCGTACATCTTACAATTGATAAATTTCGTATTTGATAAAAGTTAAGCTGCAATCGCAGATAATAGCAATTAGATATTTCTCGATAAAAGCGATGCTTTTTCTACAAATTACTCAAACGATGTTAAAGTCATCAATGGTATACATGTATCTTGAATTTTAAATTTAAATGCATTAGTACAAATCGATCGATCAATTTGTATTAAGACATATCGAAAACAATATGAATCGTAATTTACATTATTAAAATTTAATTAATATTTATACGTATTTAATAAATATACATGTATACGAATATTTATACAATACATTAAACATTTATGTTGTACATACGTTACATTACATGCTTATAGTAAATACTTATTAAATATTATTTTAGGGGAATTTTAATGATAATAACAATTAATAACAATATGTATTTAACACCTCTTTGTGCTTGCTTATTTAGAATAATTTACAATGTTTCGTATTTACTTGTTTTAAACATTATTCAATAATATTAATTCGATAATATTAGTTACAATTTTTAAAGAAAAATAAAAGAGGTAAGACAAAAAACTATAGGTAGATCATTTTGTTTATTTACTAGGTCATAGATATACAAAATAATTTTTAAAGACCATATTTTAATATTAAGAATTAAAAAAGTACTCTAATAAGAATATTATATAACATGTTTTGCATAATTCTTTTTATTGAGTATTGTGCTGTAATGGCATAAAATTGACTTATACTTACTGCAATCTGTTATACAATATTTTCTCTAATGGTAAGTTTTGAATAAAATATTTCGTCAGCTCTGTATGTTAATTTATGTATTAAGCAATGCAAATTTATCACTATATTTTCATTAAACAATACATTACAATATCTGTTTGTACAATAGTGTCCTATTCATGAGCCATTTAAACTAACTAATCAAAAAAGATATCTGTTAAAACCTAATGAGATAAAGAGAAAAATTAATTTATATTTAATATATACAAAAAACATATTAATTAGAAATTATGATGAGATATCTAATTTCTATATAATTTATACATGGAATTTTTTATAATATCAGCTAAAACATACATGTAATGTCCCGTAAAGATCTTAATAATACTTAAGACTAAATTCTTGAGATTATTTTAAGAAAAACATTTTAATACCAAACTACTCAGGGTATAACATTTTTTTAATTAGAAGCAATTATATAGTTAGCGAATGAGATAGCCTAAAGTTCATGCACTCAGGAATAATATGCACATAATACATACAACGCACATTAAGATATGAAAATTAGTAGCATATTTCATGTTGCAAATACATGTAAGAAATGTCGTTTAACAGTTTAAATTTGATGTGTTATTTAACGATTTCTTTCTTAATATTTTCAATAAAATCTTATCGGCATAGATAGTATGTTTACGCAAACATTAATAAAAGTAAATTCATTCTCTTTGTATATATAATTTCATCGATATTGACAAGAAGAGCGACGATCAAATTTCGCTTGTAGCACTGTGCATTATGCCAAAAAGATGCATCATAATGTTTGTATTGTTAACAGACATGGCAATGTATAAGCAAGCGTTTCGTATTATTTTTATAGAAATGTAAAATATTTATAATAAATCTGTATTGAAAATTAATATTTCCATAAAAATATTTCCAATACGCTATCATGTTTTATAAATTATTAAATACATCATGTATGTTTTTAATTTTAATTTAATAAATAGGATAAATTGTTAATAACTTTTATTTTTATTTATAATTTATACACTATGTTCTACAAATAAAACCAAAAAATATTTGTTATATTTATTTTTAATATTTAAATAATATTTGTAATTAAAAATTTATAATGATAAATAAGTAAAGTTACAATAATTAAATATGTATTTATGTCAATATCGATTATATGTATAATTATACATAATTATTTAATTTGTATTAATAATTTGCTTCTCTGATCCATATTATCACTGTTACATCGAAGATAAGATTTGACAAATCAGAAATTGAATTCTAGACGGTACAAATCCCTTTGACTAATTATCGATTACAATACTAATAACAAATTGTGTATATTACAGAACAATGGCGGATAAAGACAATGGCAAATTCCAGCTCCAATCGACAGGATCTAAATCCGGGTTTCCGCGTAATGATTCTGCTGAAAGTATCGTAAGTTCCGGGAATAGGCAGCCGGATTGCACTGCTCACTGGACACGATTAACCAAATATTGATTATACTGGTGACGTTTTACCTTGTGTATCACGCAGCGAAGGAATATTCTGTAACAAACGTACATGTAATCCTCTGCACTCTCGGTGTAAGTATTCTACGTCCATGAAATATGTGTTTAATCTCCGTCCTCCTACCTCGTTTATTTTAAAATATCGTAACTCATAAATTGGTAAAACCTAGTTGCGCTGCATATAGGCGACCAATATTCTTGCAAGCCTTAGTAATCAAGTATCAAGTCGGCAAACTATGTAGTGTTCCATTGAAATTTTCTATGAATAATATTTTAGAGGATTAATTAAAATATTTTTGGTATACATATAATCATGGAATATAACTTTAGTGAAAAAATTTCTTAGGTAAAAATATGTTTAATGTATGATTAAAAATTGACAATTGCTATATGTATGTGTAGCAAATCTATAAATCTTATATTTATTGTTATTATGTACTACAAGATTAAGATATTTATTGTTTATTGAATAAATTTGATTGACAAAATAACTTTTATTTCAATTATATAAGAGCGAGAAACTATAAAAATGTATACTTTTTATTATTAAGTAATATTATTCCATTCGGAAATTCTGAAATTCTAAAAGCACATAATTGAATTGGATAAAAAAATACATTCGTATTTATTTCTTTGTTACTATGTGCAATATAACATTATCAGAACGTATGTCAGAATTGAGCCGAAAACTCGAATTAGAACATCTATTCGCCCCTTCGCGTTACGATCAGCATAGAATCACGTATCAAACGATGACTGGGTCTCTCCCTTTCGGGGAAGTTTGGACCAAGTAAGATAGCCAAAGAACTTGTAATGGCTTCGAGTTAATCGACCCAAACTTCTTCCCACGAATCGTTCACGAATCGATCTCATCTTTTCAGTACGTCCTGTTGATGTCGGAGGCCATTCTCGTTCTGGCAAATGAGAATGTGCTAACCAATTCTTTGTCGCGTCGCTCCAAGAAACACTTGCACTGGATTTTACAAGCCGTTGGGCTTATCCTGAATCTGGTTGGCGTGGGTGTGATGTACAATGCCAAATCAGTACACTTTCTCTCGATCCACGGTATTACAGGCTTCGCTTCACTGGTAATCGTCTGCGTGGTGACTGTCTTTGGATATCCAGTATGGATCGCGTGGAAACTTCGCAAGTTCATGCGACCGGTAACTGTTAAATTCTTTCACAATTTTCTGGGTACCGCTGGCTTTGTCATCGGTATGGTCTCGCAGTGTTATGGTTACAAAAAGTCCTGGGTAAATTTTGTAACAAAAATGAGGTACGCCGAGGATACTCTACTTTTTGTCACAATACTGATCACGATATTCTCCTTAAGAGGCGCACTCACCTCTCTCTACAGACAAGCCACCGATTGCCTAAAACCAATTTGCTCTTCTACTTAATATATAATAATATTGACGTGGCAAAAACTCTATTCTTAGCTAAGAAATCATTGTGTGTAATTTATTTTTTGTTATTTATTTTGAAGTAAATAATGTAAATAATTACTAACAATTTTAGAAATTTTAAATTTTCTAATGCAATTTTTAAATAAAATATGTATATAATCTTTATGCTGATTATATAGGTATGTTAAATAAATATTGTAAAATGTATGCATATATGCATATATATAAATGTATGTATATGTATATTATGTATATATGTGTATATTACATCTATATTGATAGATAGAGCAATTAATATTTAAAATAACATTTAAAATAATATTATTAAAGTATTATTTTAAATCTAAATATTTGTACAAGATTTATTTTCAAAAGTTATGTATATAATATACATACTACACATACATACATACACACACACACACACACACACACACACACACAAACACATATATATATAAGAAAATTTATATTAATAAAGATCTGAATTTTGTGTGTGTAAACTTTAACGTGTTTTATGTGTATAAAATTTTAATATGTAAAATAATAAAATTAAATACATTTCTGTTTAGAAAAACAAATATTTTTATATTTAATCCACCACAACTAAATTTTTTCAGCTTATGGAAAATAATCAATAAATAAAAAATATTGGTCAAATCACTGAGATTTACAAAATATAGATACATACTTCTAAAACTTTGAAATTATACGATGCTCATATTAAATTAATGAAATTTTACATTTTTATATTTTCCGTTATATTTTTATAAATCTTTTACATAAACCGTTTGAATAATGTAAAAAATAATACATGGAAATAATAAAAGTTTGTATGTTAAGCAAGAATTTGAATCTATGTCTATTTGTATGTATTATTTTACTTACATATGTTATCGATTGATAAATCACAACGCGTTACATTTTTTCAATTTGTTTTTTTATTGCAACAAATTATTTTAATAACTGAGCACATATCTTTTTTACAAAATTTAAATATAATGAATAATAGTTTTATGGTAACATTATTCTAAAAAAAATCGTACGTATACATGCTGATATTGAAGCGATTTAGACCTGTATGAGTTCACACAAATAGAATTGTTGATTCAAATATATATACGTATATGTGTATATGTTTTCTAATTTCAAATATGTTATACATACATGTGTTATATAAGTATGTATTTATTAATTTAAAAATACAACTTTTTTGAGAATGTCGTTGTTGTTATAACATTGTACATAAAAATAATATAGATATATTGTATGTATATGGAAAATTTTTTTGTGAAAAAATTAATTATCCAAAAATGTAATTTATTCAAATATAAAATATTAATAGCATACATATACAAGATCAATTAATTGCACGAATAAGACTATAAGTTAAAAATAATTCAAAGAGCATATTAACACAGCATATTGTTACAAAAATGTCATCATCAATAATATATGTAAATATTAGACATCTTCATTATTTCAAAATGCAAAGTTAAATTATTGGATGTTCCAATTTACAATTACAAGTTACAAATAAGAAATTTCGTATTTGCGTTATAAACTGAAAATTATATTATTAATATTTAAATTTTAGATTGCATATATTTGGTCATTATTCATATTATTATTGTTGTTGTTAGTTTTCTTGTTTGCCGTAATTTATATTTCGTTATGGAGCACATTATGAAGTGTTCAAAGTGTGAAAAAATTAATTGTGTACTTATACTGGTAAAATATCTCGAAAATAGCGAATAGAAGTCTGAGCCTTTTGGCGGTGAAGATAATGTTATTACGGAATCGAATTGCGAGATGTTCCTAGCGCGAGCATTCGGTTACAGCAGCATGCCACTTCAGCTCCTGACGGCGTATAAACGAGAGAAGTCAAAGTTTAATTAGACGCGAAAGCACGGCAGTCTGAAATTTCGAAAGTCGTAATTTCTCTTTGCTGCCAAACCGTAGTCTGTTTCCTATTTCCTATCCGATATACTCGACTGAATTTGATACTGCGAATATCGAATGCTTCTGCTAATCGGATCAATTACTTTATCGAAACAGCCAGTATTTTCAAAGTATTCACACCGTGAAGAGTGACATGCGAGAAAAACAGTGGAAATTGCTTGAAAATTCCGCGAAAAGTTCGACTTTATTTATTTATTATTTCTACAAATTACAATGTTAAATTAAATATTTTTGCCGTCATGACATATAAATGGCAAACATTAGGATTTAGTAATCATCAAAAGAAATTTCATAACAAAAAATATATTCTCAAAATCTCGATTTATTATTAAATGTATACATATATCTTCGTATACTGAACAAACTCCTAAAGTATAGTCTCTTAATAGCAGATTCCGTAAAACAAAATTTCAAAACGAAAAATCCTAATGCAAAAATATCGAAGTTTTTAAATGGGAAGTAGTTACATTTCAAAAATGCGAAAGAAGTGCTCCCATGAATACCGCTTATTTTTATGAAATTATAATTTTATTATTATATTATAATATTATTATATAAATATACAATAGTATTTTCATTAATGTTTTTCCGTTTCTCTACGCATTGCATTAGCACATTCTTTTCAACTAATAAATATAAGAACTAAAGACACTTAAAAAAGTAAAAAAATTTGTAACATCTTTCAATTTCAACTGTCAAAGTGGTCAGGCATACCATGAAGGTGATTACCATATGCTATATTTGTCATTTCGTGAAATCTTAGCTCTGTCATTTGTGAAATATACATATAATTGCCTTTCCTTATAAAACTGTTACAACCTCGACATTTTTGTATTAGGACTTTTGTTTTGAAATGTTCGAAGGAATCTGCCAAAAAGGACGATAATTTTAGAATACTCTAGAAAAACTTTTAATTAGTTTCCTTACTAGATGTATTTTATTACAGTTTATTTTTCATTTTTATAACAATTAATCTTTTATTATAATTAATTCAGTCTTTTAATTATTGTCTAGAAAGAGAAATACTATAAAGCACAAATGGCATAATGTAAGAAAATAAAATCTGTGATAATAAATATAGGTAGCTAATTGTAAAATAAAATTTAATTTTGCGCTATATCTTATGGTATAAAATTATAATAAGCATTATCCTGTCACATAACAGAACAATATAACAAAAATGTGCTTACTTTAGTCAATAATTTACATATTTAAATTATCGACATATAATTGATATGCCCATAGCATTCGCAAAATCACAAAGCGGGATCATCGTAATATTGCAGAAATATAAACGTTGCTCCATATTGCATAATATACTGATACTACGCCGCGCGTTATATCTACAATCCATTGCGCGCAATCTGCTAAGATAATTAACGCATCTGTGATATGTGCGAAACGAGCGCGATAATGCCGGGAGTGCAAAGGACTCGAGTGATATTTATATACGCGTGATAACGAGCGCAAGAAGTGCACTGATATTTATTTGCATGCGATAATAGTAGCGGCGCGCATATTTGCGATATGCACGGCCGGATACTTGCCATGACCATTCGCTACGTACGTATCCAGGTACATATGCGTCGCGATTATTTATTTGAATTGGCGTTTAACAGCGCGGAAGTGTGTCAACGATCACGTTAATTGGTACAGATCTTCTATTTTGTTCGACGATCTCGACGAGTATTGCTTCAGTTTTACGGCAACAGAACGAACGGCAGGTCGCGAAGCTCGAGGGCTCATGAATCATTCATTCCGGATTAATTCGACGCGCAGTGGTCTGTCCATGCTTCACCAACGTCAGTCGTCCGGTCGTCCGTACGTTTTCCTTATTGAGAGGATGACTCGCGCACTGTTCTTCCCCGGGATTTGTGTTATTAAATCCTCCTACCCAGGCAGCCGTAATAAGCGACGTTTTAAAATTCCCGGCGCTCGAAAGTTACGCGTGCGGAGCAACGGCGACGGGCGGCGGTAGCCAACGAGAAATTAAAATTCTCCCCGTTTTACAGCGAGAATTTCAAGCCGTCATTTCTCACTTTATGCAAATTGCTTGCGATGATATTATATCTCACGACAGTTCCGAGTCAGTGACCTACAAAGAAATAGAAAACAAGTCTAAGCTTAACATGACAGTTTTTGACACCGTTAATTATTCTCTAATACAATTTATATTGCTTTATTTATTATTTATAGGCAAATTGTACATTAAATGGAGAAAAAAATCTATTAAGACTATATATTAATAATGCAAAGACTTTCTGTATACTTAGCAACATTAAAATTGTAGAGTTAATTACATAACTTATTATTACTCATTAACTCTACAAATTTAATGTTGCTAAGTATACAAAAAGTCTTTGCATTATTAATATATAGTCTTAATAAATTTTTTTCTTCATTTAATGGAGAAAATTTACAATTATATATACATATATATATATATATATATATATATATATATATATATCCGCTAATTTTAAACCGTTTAAAAAACGACAGAACTTTCATGACGACACAGGTATCATTAAATTCAGAAACTTAAAATACAATTTTTAAATACAATAAAATAATTTAAGGAAAGGTTATGGAAATCACATAGTGCAATATTTATTAAAGCAGAAAGCATTTCAGTTGTAATAACCAACCAGCATCTGTAATATAGTTCATCGTTAATTGACACTTCGCGCATGTATGCGCCATTTTATCGAATTTATTAATCGTGCGGAATTTCGGGCTCTCTAAAATCTTTTTCGTCATTTTTGCATATATCACTCCATATATTCACTTATCACAGTGTGCTTTTATGCGATGTGTCACAATTTATAACGAATTTTTAAAAAGCATAAAAATAAAAAAATTAGAAATCATGTAATGTATTTAATTTTTCGTTTAAAATTATTTATCGTATCTCAATTGTGATGTTAGAAAGTCATTCAAAATAAATTTTACCAATTATGTATTTAATTAAAGTGTCTAGTCTAATAAATAACTTGTTTTAATAATATGTTTTATTGAAGCTTATTATATAAAAAGTTATTATAATTATGCGTTAATACTTATAAATATCAGTATAAAATGCATTCCGTATATCACATATGTATAATGTTCAATTGTGTAAGCGAGATTGCTGTACATCACCTACTTGGATATATGTAGGTATACCCTGAAACATTTGATTTAGCCATTAATGAGTTTAGATCCAGTAATAATTAATTAAGTAAAATAGTATTTAGTTATTGTGTATTTACTGCTATTGAAGTTTTGGTTAGAATTCGTATCATTCAGCGGTAAGTAAAATTTTGTATTTTTCAAATTCTAAAGTAAATTTTTTTCAACTAAATTTGGAGATTTTTAATTCCTTTTATTGTTCTAATTTTTAAACTTCAAATTCTATTTCTATTAAAAATTTTTAATTTATAATTTATCCTATAAATATTTTTGTCTATTTCCTAATAAAAAATCGTATCCCGTTGTATATTGGAACAATCTACTTTATACATATAGCTTTCACCATTTCAATATGCATTAGTTAAATATTCTTTCAAATTTGCCATTACTTATCATACTAACTATTTGTGATTTACTTTAATCGCAAACAGTATTTATTATAAGTAAGTAAATACAGAGTAACTCTGGATATATTACTCCAGACTGTGTAATACCTAATAATCTAATTAAACACAACATTAAATTAATTGCAATAACATGAAAAAAATCTAAGAAAATAGATGATTTTAATTGATGTTCCAAGGTATACGAAGGAGAATGTTTCAATGTACATGCAAAAGTGTTGTATCTCGGAAGAAACTTTTAATTTATTTTAAACTGTAATTTTTTTTCTTTTTATTTAAATAAATTTAATGAGAAAAATTTTGTGCATTTATACAAAGATAGATACTTGTAAATCATATATATTTCAGATTTTTTTCATGCAAATTCCAGCTGTGAAAAATAAAAAACCTAAAAGCGTTCCGAGATATAGCAATCTCCCTTTTATTTTAAATAAATTATAATTAATAAACATACAAAAAATAATGTATTATATATAATGAATATCTTATTTATGTTTATTATAACATACGCACTTTTTTGCGAGTAATATGTATTACAAAGATATAAGTGAGTAACATATTTTAAATATAATTATAATAAATATATTTAAAACACGTATATTTGGAATGATATTATGTTTATTTTTGATTATTAGACTCATATATTCTTAATGATATTCTTCAATCCTTCAATTGGGGAATAGTATATTTCATAATTAATGCATGTTTATATTGAATATGCATTATCAAGTTGAACATACCGCTAGGTAATAATGTATCGCGTGTGTTAATTAACCAATTCTATCTAGAGAGTGTCCAATGAAGAGAAATATAATAAAATGAATTAAGAAAATATATATTATACATTCAAAATTTATGTAAAAAGCATAATAAAACATTCAAAAAAGTAAAATAATATAACATATTCATGAACGTATAGTTAATTAACACGTAATATATACTTTACTTAATATATACTTACATTTGATATCACGGATACAATTGTATGTTATTTTAAACACCTAATATTTATAACATTATTATCTAACAATAAGATATTGAATTAGAAAAGAATACATTTTTTTCTAAATAAAAAGAAAGGAAAGGAATAAGAAAATTTTATTCATTATTTTATAATAATTACAAACCTTACTCAGCTATAAGAAATGAACTAGAATAAATGAATAATTTATGTACTGCTAATATTATTTTTTATTATTAATATTTCCTGTATTTTAAAGTAAATCCTTCGATTATTATCGATTAATATAGCCGATTATCTTTTCTGCCAATGTACCAATTAATAATACAATATCAATATCATTACATTCACACATTTAACAAATTTATGTAATTCTCTTACGTAATTTTACACAAGAATGGTTAATATACAGATTACATAGCTACACATTTAGTTTAATAATAAACTGAATCTATGATAATTAGGATATACCGATACTCATTGCATTCCTGATTAAAATTGTACTATTTGAAAGTACATATGTATAAGTTTCAATTAAAATTAGTTATTTCTTATAAAGAAAAATTTAAAATCACGGTAGCTTTTTTTGTCGTTTTCTTAATTGCATTTGGGACAACATTTATGTGTTGGAGTAACGCGTCATTTGTTTTCAGGCGGATTACGGCCATGATTGGAACAATAGGAGTCATTTACCGAAAAATGTCTCTCGCCACGTTTCATCGCATTTCATCGCGCTCGCGCCAGATTCCGCATAATTCACGAAAATACACCGACGCGCGTCGACGCGGCGCGTTGCCGTCGCACTCGCCGTAATTGTATCCGCAGATAGATATTACCTGGAAATACAATACAACGTGTACCGCGATATTCCGGCATTCCGATTTCCGGTGGGACATACACGTATATATTGCAACGTACGTCACTAGTGTCCGCCGCAACCGTGCTTCGTGCTGAACTTGGATTATGCCAACTTTTATGACCGCAATCAGTAGTTGTTGAGCTGAAACAACGTGTATGTGATCACATATGTGAAACAAACTTATCTATTTAAGATAGAGAGACACAGCGGGGCATCAAGCGAGTTTTATTATGCTGCATTATATTATAGAACGGACGCACGCGCCAGATTGGATTTGGCCAATTAAGAGAGAGTTTGACAGTTGCTAAATTATACTACAAAACTATCTATCTTTTATTCTCATTATTACATCATACAACATACCTATTTATCATCTTTTTTTATACTTTTTCTCGTGCAATTGCTTGTCTATATTTTGATTAATGCTTTTCTTTTAAATAAGTTTTTTCGAATCTTCGAAAAAAAATCAGATTTTGTGTAATTATAATTGTTTGTAACTTTCAATAAAAATATTATTTTTTAAAATTAAACGATTGTAATTTACTTCCAAAAAAAATAAAAAAATAAGTATTTTTTCCATAAAAGTTATAATCAATAGACCGTGATGGCTAAAAAACATAATTCTAAAAAAGCATTTTAAAAATATTTTAAAGTCACAACTTTGCAATAACAATTTATCATGTTTTTCCTTCTTTATTTCAAATCTAGGTAACAGAATATATCATCAGATAAATAGAAATTTAAACAGGTTTTTTTAATTATTTCTTGTTTCCATTTTCCCACCTTTGAATCATCCAGAGATTATGAGAGAACTGTATTCAATTTCTTTTTTAACTTTAGATACATAAAAAAATTATATATGTATATATATATATATATATATATATATATATATATATATATATATCAATTCAAGATATGCAGAAAAGAATCTGTTTCGTTTTAAAAATAGCTCTTTTATTGTTATTTTGTGTTAATTTATAAGAGAAAAAAGTAAATATATAAGAATATGTATTTAGATTTAAAAGAAAAATAATTTTATAAAGTTTATAAGTCATCATTTTCAAATTCATCCTCTTCCTTAAAAAAATCTTTAAACGCGAGAAAAACTGACAATGAGTGCGATGTCACAAAATAAATTTTTGATTTTTTTTCGCTTTAAGAATTGAATTCAAAGGAAGAAAGTCAAAAACTTGAGACACTTCAGATATTTGGTTTCCTTACTATCGATTTATAAATTTAAATAAAAATTACAAATAAAAATACATTAATTGAACTTTTAAAATGGTTATATTTAGATTGATTTTGGTATATTTTTTTATTTGATACGGATCAACAATACTTCCAACTTTTTAATTGATTAGAATTAATAATAAATAAATGTTAAAAAACCGAGTAAGTTATAATAGAGTAATACATCAAATAAAGAAAAGATAAAGATATGTTTCTATTACACAGAGTTTCATCGACAAAGAAAGAAAGAGAAAGTAAAAAGAAAACATGTAAGTGAATATTATTAACTTGATAAATGATTTGAGAATAATTGAGGAATGTAAATCACAGTTAAATAATATGATAAAATAAAATGATAAAAAATTAAAAAATTATTTGTAAAAACAAATAAATATAAATCGAGTAACACGCAAAAGATATATTAAAGTTAAAAACATGAAAGTACTTATCAGTCAAGTATGAAGAAAAGATCATAAATATTGAGAATATTATTTCGAATGTCAAATGTGTGTAATAACATAATATGTGTAATTTGAAGTGGTTGATAGAAAGAAGTAGGTACCTAATTTGTTTTTCACTCACGAGCGAGATTGTGTTAAGTTGGATGATAGAAAAATCGATAAAATTGACAAAAGATGTTACAAGGTATCATGTCTGTTGTCCAATTGTAAGTAAAATTGTTTGCAGCTTAATTGAACGGATAAAGAGATAATAACTGTATATTTATTTATACTGACGGCAAATATCAAAAAACATAACAAATTATTAATATTGAATTTAGTTAATTTTTAATTAACATTAAAAATTTTTAAATGCAAAACCTTGGCAAATAATCGATGTATATCAAAGTTTCTTTCTTTTGAAAACGTAAATTATGTACTTTAAAATAGTATTAACGATAATTTTCATCAATTTTTTTGTCACGTTGTAAAAAATCGCAAATTTCAAGATTTTGTCCCAAAAATCTTGTTAAAAGCCGAATACACCTCTAAATATTCAAATGAATACAAATAGACAAAATACATCTTATAGTAGACCTATGGAGTAATAGAGAGAAATTATGTGATTTCAAAATCTATTATTTATTTTTTTACTTGGTTTTAATTGTCGCTGAGTATAGTTTAAAAATGGTCAAAAATTACGAGAAAAATGATTTCCTAATTTTTTTAGTAATATACATATATTCGACTTGATTTCTCTTTTTCAATGATTCGACAGTTGTTCATATAGTTGTCCTTCTTTCAAAATTTGGAAAAGATTCTAAACTATCAACCGGATATACCGATTATACTATGGCCATTACCCCATCAGAAGGTGAATTAAGTCTATATGTATGAATTTTACACCGTGTTCGTACAGCGTTTTTATAGTTTTACATTTCTTGAATGGCGTAATAACTGCCATATGAATTACCTTGTTAATCGAATTATAGCTTTTGAATTACAATAACTGCTTCCCAAACATTATTCGACAAACATATGAAAAAATTTACCTTTTTATAATTGTTTCTCTATCTCTATATATTAACAAAAATGCATCATTAAATATTGCAAAAAGTTTTGTTTATTAAAAAATACGGAATGATACAAAGAAATTTTTTTGGTTTTGCCTCGATTTGGCGATCTTATCACAAAATTTCGCGTAGCATTTTTTTCTTTAATAAAATTCTTTATCGATTGAATTTTTTAAGATAAAAAAAATTAATAAAATTACGGTAAAAATTTATTTTTTTTTAAAATTGTTACTTTTACATTTTCTGGAAAAAAAATTTTTTCCTAACAATATTTACGTTCAATTTATAGAGAATTCAAGTCTAAAATATAAAAAAATAAATACTCATGTCTGTTATTATTTTTTAAATAATAAAATTGTAGGAAAACTTAATTTCGAGAAAAACTAAAGTTTTATAAAAGTTATTTAACGTAAAATATGTTTACTCAGCTTAAAATTGTTTTAAGTAATGTGATGTTAAGTAATCTGATGTCAAAAAGTTCCTCAATAGACTTTTATTATCTATTGAAGACAAAGAAGTGTATCTTCTTCAGGACGCACTCTGGTGCATATTACTTTTTACAAAGAGTGTTTTTTTTAATTTTCCCGCACATAATGAAGTACGATTTAATATTTCACTATTTCATCGGAATTTAAATTGTTAAAGGGTGTCTCCCATTATAATAATCGAAATGCTCCTGTTCCGCTTTTTGAAAAAAATCTATTTGAACTTGTTTGTACTTTAAAAAAAATAAGTTCTAACCCTTTAGCGTCCCCCCCCCCATCCATATATACATATATACAACGTTACGAATCCAATGCCATTGGAATAGAGAGTATCAAACGCTACTGTTGTAATTGTGCTAATGGAAACAGGACCGTAGGGTGTTGTTCACACATAGTTGTTCTTATTTATTTCTTATTTAACGCAAAATTTTCATCCAGAGGACGACCATTAGAAAAATTAAAATATTTTTTCGACTTCGACGAAGTGACACCAATAATCGAAGAAAATAGTGATGAAGATTAATATTATACGTATATATATATATATATATATATATATATATATATATATATATATATATATATATAATTCCAATAGTTTCTTTTAATAAATCAACTGATTATTCCAAAACAATTAAAATGATTATATTTACAATCATATAAGGAGTAAAAAATAACAGATTATTTTACTTTAAAAATAACACAAAAACTTTATAATATAATATAAAGTTTTCGTATTATTTTTAAAATAAAATAATCTGTTATTTTTTACTCCTTATATGATTGTAAATATATATGTTTATAATCATTTTAATTGTTTTGGAATAATCAGTTGATTTATTAAAAGAAACTATTGCAATTTTAAAAATAAATTAGAATAAGTGTTTGCAACAAAAATATATCTGGAGCAAAGGTTCCAAAGTTTCTTATTTATTTATTAACTAGGTGTTATAGTACAAAAATGCTAATATTGTTAATAAATGTTAATATTTTTTCAACAAAACAGCAGAGTTATCTGTACACGTTCCATACAAGTTGTAATTTTTAAATTGTTTTGGAATTTTTTTTACTTTGAAGGAAACCTTGGAAAAATCTGAAAAAATTTGAATACATCTTGGTGTATGTCTCCTATATACACGAATAATTTCAAACTTTTTGAGACCGTTATTTCCGAGATAGAAATAAAAAATACGAGAAAAATGGGGTTTTTCGTATTTTTGAAGATGACGTCGCGGGATTTACTTAAGAGTAACTATTGAAGTTTGTAAAACAAACTAGAATACGTATTTGGAATAAAAAATATCGTGGATCACCATCTTGGTTTCAAAGTTATACAAAATTAAAATATTTTGGAATTTTTTTGACTTTGAAGATAACTTAGAAGAATCCGAAAAAATTCTATTTCTATTTGTATATTTGGTATACATCTCCTATATACTCAAATTTTTTCAGATTTTTTGGACGAAAGGTTTCTGAGAAAAAAATTAAGATATAAAAAAACATGTTTTTTAAGCTGCTGGGAAAGGGGAAGGGATGGGGACGCTAAAGGGTTAGAACTTATTTTTTTTTAAGTACAAACAAGTTCAAATAGATTTTTTCAAAAAGCGGAACAGGGGCATTTCGACTATTATAATGGGAGATACCTTTTAGTACGTTTAGATGATATAGATAATATCCATTATTAAATATTGTTACACTTAAATGAGTGTCAAAATTACTTTGGATATTTTTTTACTGACATATTTTATGGAACATTCTGAGACGAAAAGTCTTACGAGAAAATGTCGAGACTATAATAGTTTTAAGAGGAAGCACTTAAAATTTATCATTCAGTTTACGAAAATTCAGCTCAAATATGGTATCGTACAGTAATGAAGGTGCGTTGACTGATTTTTTAGATATTTAATAGATATTTAATATTCTACAGACAATAATAAGAAAATTATTTTGAAGCTTTGTTTTATTTATCTATAATTATTTAATTTATCATACATAAAAATTAGGTCAACATAATTACCAAATATCAATCAATAATGTATGTACGTACATTGAACTATCAAGTTTGTCCAAAGAAGTGCATTATAAGCTGGTGAATAATTTTTCTTATGATGGACATATTCAACTTATGACGCATTTATAGATATAATGCATGTATAGTAAATTTGACTTTAAAAGAGTAAGAGCGCGGAAATGTAAAAAAATCGACTGTGCATTTGTTTCTCAGCTATCAAAATGGCATTTTTCAATATTGTTTTATAGTTCAAGCAAACAAGAAACTTGTAAAATATTGCTTTATTCGAAATCATTTAAATAAAAAAATTGATTGTTCATTGCAATCTCACTCTTTTTTTAAATATAAATAAGTATCTAAATATATGATGAATTATATGATAAATTATATGATGAATTATACTGAAAGGCATATTGTATGTGAGTGTGAGCGGTCCCTTGCAATATAAATTTTTAATCTTGAATTTGAGGAAAAAAGTGTGAAATTTAAGACTACATGCTAAATTTACTATTTATTGTAATGTAAGTTTACAGTTTACGGTATTGAGTCTTTTAGATTCCACTAACTAGTTTAAAATATAATTTTATAAAAATGAAAATTTGTATTTTTCATTGAATACTTTTTTCTGAAGAATGTCAATTAAAATATGAAAAATATGATTATAAAATCGAAATTCATTCTATTTCGAAATTCAGATCTATTTATTTAATTGTAAAATACAAACGTTCAAATAGAGAAAATTTTTCAAAAATGTAAGTAACTTAAAATTTTTCATTCAAGTCTCACAGATCCATATGTTTAACTTAAAATTAATGTGGCAGCACAGCAAGATGAATTTCTTGCAGCTTGTTGGCAAACGCGGATTTAGACATAGACAGCTGAAAATATGTTGACAGTAAATTATTCCGCATACTTGACTTTACGACCGTAAGCACGATATTGCGCGTGAGAAATCGAGTCACATTGATCTGAGATCATTTTGAGAGATGTAACTCTGTGCTACGTCTGTTCTAAATTCTCTATATTGTTTTCATCTAATTCAACTCTCCTTAATAAGATTTATTGCATAAATAGAGATTTATACGAATTAATTAACTCTTTCTCTATAAGAGCTTAATATTTACGTATAAAGTTTTTTTTCTCTTGAAATTGTTGCAAGAAATTAAATTAACTTTTAATTTTGAGTAGACTATTTTGTAATAAAGATTCGACAGATAGTAATCGCGTGTTGTAAATTTTGAATTTTCCGGTGTTAAATTAGTAATTAAATATAAATTTAAATTTGAATTAAGATTAAAATAAAATTAATTAAATGCTAAAATATTGAACACTGATGAATTATTTAACTCCTTACGAAATCATTGATTTTACAATAATTATTAACCTTGTGCTTGTACTAAATTCTATGTACTAAATTCTATATTAGAATATTACCTAATATTTAAATTCATTAATTTTCGTTAAATAAAAGTTATTTGTCAGCTGTTGCAATGTTTTCAATTATAATTAATAATATTACAAAATTCTTCTATTATATGGACGTATTATATAACGCATGTTACGAGTCATTGATAGTTATAAAACCAGCTTGCAATATTAAAGTTTTCCACTAGTAATACGTTTTACAAATAATATCTTACTTTGGCTGTAACAATTGTGACAGCTTCATCAGTGTATCTTTTACTTTTATTATTTCTTTTATAGCAGACAATAATAAGCATCGTAATAATTGATGTAGCAATTTCCTCCGTCGTCTGAAACAATTAAATTTGTATCTCTATTTCTTTTTACTGGTAAATAACGTGTTTTAAAATAATTGTTTTTTTTAAATTGAAATTGTAAATTTGCTATTTCAAATGCAATAAAAATATGCTAAAAAAGTGCAATGAAATACAAACTTCTATACAAACGACACATTCACTTGACATATATTTGCTAAACCGAAACACGTGTCATGTCGTGTGGGTATAGTAATGTACATATGTCAACGCAACGATATTGTAACTGTATTGCAACAAGCAATTAAATTCGTCACATGAATGAGGTTCAGTCGGATTTCGTCGAATACTTGACAAGTGAACACATTGTTTGGAGTCGGTTTAGTAACGCAACGCTTACGCAGTAATTTATGAATAGGACAAGATTTTATGGCTGCTAACAATCTATATCAATGTAAATTTCTGAAATATCACGTTTATATAATTCAATTATACACACATAATTGAAAAATTTCATTCAATACAGCAGTGCTTCAATTTATAGCACTTTTTTAAATTAAGGTTTGATCTTTTTTAATCTTAAAGTTTAGAGTACATGTGCATGAATTTGCTGTGATGATTGATTTTAGTACGCCGAATGAATATTCTTTCAAAATCGCTGATGAATAAATTCATTTCTTTGAAGCATGCGCATGTAAAATGTTCCTTTAATCAACGCACGCTCTGTGCGTACCTTGAAAGCGCTGGAATTTGTTGGACAGTGGACGTCCCGAGAGAATCTCGCAATTGACCACGTTATTTAGCGCAATGCAGTTAAACGCTGATCGAATAAGCGCGATCGAAAACGCGCGGATGTTGCCGCGGACATCATTCTGCCGAAATCGAATGAGAGATTGAGAAAAAGTTTTGTTTCGTTGACTGGTTCTCTTTTTTTTCGCGCTTTCCTCACACGTATACATATACATTCCTATCCGAAATAAGAGTAACGAAACGAGAACTGCTAAATTCCAACAAGTAGAAAGGCTAGAGGAGAAAATGACGCTTTTTCCATCGCTAACGATGTGACGGTATTGAGCGAAAAACACAAGTTACGTTGCACGCTCACTTACGATATCAGAGGCGTATTTTACATTCTCGCTTCGAATACCTTTCGCAAAGGTATCTCGAAGATCTTGCTACTACAAAGATAAGGCAACGTGACATTGCAAGTATTCTTTTTCACGTATCAGTCTCATCATGCCGATGTACATACGTTGTTTCGCATAAACTAATGCGTGGTCAGAGAAAGCAATACACCACAACAGCGGCGAAATCGGACAGAAAAGTTTCATCTCATGTTTCTCATTTGAGTGTTTCGTCACATATCAAACGTGTTTTTTCATACCTCTGAAATTCAAAATTTTCTACATATGTAAATACATCGGATAAAATTGTATCGCGAACAGCGAAACAAACATTGCATAAATATCCGCTCAATTTTCTTGCACCATTATTATAATACGTCATTAATTAAATTCGTAATACGACTACCAATAATGTGAGTGTCAATTTATCGCTTACCGCGCTAATTTATAATTAGAAATTAATTATCAACATACCATACCATTGCAGCTACCGGATACAAGATACGTTCTCTACGTGCCTGTCTCGGCAATCAAATATTAATTAACTTGATTTAACAAAACGTACAGTCTGAGTTTTGACATATCGTTGCGCTTATAACTGCGAGCTGGTATAATGTGCCATTTACATAGTGTCGACACACAAAATTCAGTATTATTTCGCATACAGTGTCATACGATTCTAATAAAACGTGGATTAATTTTCCTAATTTACATGTTATATTCCTATTTCTTGAATGTACGTCCTGAAATATAATTGTATTAGATTTCAAACATGGTATCAAAATTAAAAATTGAGATATTGTTCTCAAAATTAATAATTGAGACTTGTTCTCTTTATTTAATAAAATCTAAATTTATTAGAATTTGCGATCCAATAACAGATTTCTCGTCTGATTAGCCATGTTTTACATTGTTTGAGAATTTTCTGGCGTCAAGTTATAAAAACTGTCGAGGTACAGTTCTCTGAGATTATCGTTGTAGTGTTCGGCAACATGACCTACAATCATTCGTTCCGAATAAATGGAAATTTCTGATATGACATAATTTATATTTCAAATCGGATTCACCCGCTAAGATACGCTAAAACGGTCCGTTTGTAAAAATCGGTCCGGCTGTTTGCGCATGTGATGCTAGAATAAACAAAGGGACAAATAAATGAACAGACAAAATCCGTAAAATTGGATGCAATCTTCTTTTCGGAAACGAAACAAAACAAATCAAACTGCCAGTTTATCGAAGGGAGCTTTTATATTTTTATTTTACATTTTTATTTTACATTCTCGCGTAAAAAAAAATAAGATAGCCGATTCGAAAAGAGGATTGGACAGTGACATTGATAAATCTTGCAATAGTTAAGACTCTTTCCATACTATTTTATTTTAAGCGACATTTTGTGTTGACTTAAAAAAAAGTTTCACATTTCATAAAAAATTTTTTACATCGTGACATTATTCAGAAATTTAAAAAGAGAACTACACGTTAGAGAATACACGTATACACGTGCACGTGTACACGCATCACCACCAGTCTATCCAATGTTTAGATTTTGGATCATATAAAACGTGAAGTTTCAAAAGAAATTTCGCCAGTTACATTCCTCGCAATGTCAAATGCATAACTCCCCTTTGTCGTGCGTTAAAAGCAGTGTAACAGGTTGCTATAGCAACCGCCGGTTATTGTCTATTTATGGTTTTCCCAATTCCCACAATTTTCAAAATACCACTATATACTGTGAATATGAATGAATATTTCCCAGATTTATTGTATTTCACAGTTCCAGCAGTGCCATAGCTTGTTACCACCACATATTTTCCCTCATATTTCGAAAATTAACATTTTCTAAGTCGATAAATGGATATACCCACAAACATGAAATTTGCCATTTTGTATAGAGGCAGAAAATCATAACTTTGAAACACTGTATAGTTAAAGGGATATATTTAGTGGATGGTATGTACGGGTATATGCGGATATAATGCATTATGCCGCTTTGCCCGATATCACTGATAGTTTCAAGTTAGTCCAATTTACGAGCAAGGCCACTGACTTCATGAACCATGCCGCTACACTCTCATCTTTATCCGCATACGTGTACATTGAGCTTCATTAAAGCCTCACCAAGGGGACACTCACACCATATCATTCTATACAGTTTCCTACTATAGGGAAATACGATGTATGAGAGAGGTTTTCCGACCACGGGTAGGTGGCCCCTGGCGAGCGCTTTCGAGGTCGTCGTCAAGTTATAGAGAAGACCAGGTAGATAGGAAGCTCCATAAAATGTCAACGTGATCTATTAGCGTTATATTTCATACTTTCTTTCAAGTTTACTAATACCATTCTTCAATTCTTTCCTGTAACATATCGAGTTGTTCATCCCTTTGAAGTATATTGTAATACTTCAAAGGAATATTTAAATTCAATCTTTTGGTGTATGGACAAACGTAGATTTTGATTTTTAAAAAATTTTTGTTAGAAGTGCAAAGAATCGAGGGGAGAATTCAAAACGAGATTCTCTCGGATATTTTATTCTTCAGATGTTTGTCAGAAAAGTTTTAATTAAGGCAATTTGAGAGATTAAAGGAAAATTTATTATTATTGTGAAACGTAACGAGGGGGGGGGGGAGGGGAGGGAATAACTCGTGAAATATAGATATTTTAGAAGCTTTCAGTTTACACGCGAAATTGGAATGAACAAAATCAATAACGAATTCATAGATAATCTCTCTTTACAAACGGACATCTGCATACGATTCGACCTCTGGATTGCGTTGCAGGAAAGGATGACGAAACTGCGGCAGCGTGCGAAATGAAATGGTTATGCTTCATTGACGGGAGCAGCGGACTCGCTGCTTGCGCTAATGGAGTGATGTCAATTGAACGAGGTAGCACGCGACGAGTGCTGGTGTTGGGTAAACCGAGGTGGAACGCAAATATTGGCGACGCTTGGGACATTTGCACAGAGCATTATGAATTTCGATTCAGATTCTAACGGCAGTGGGTCCTTCGCTCGGTAGGTCCTTCGTCGGCAGTGATTTGGGTCGACGATGGATTTTAAATCGATTAAGCGGACGCGTCGCGCCGGCCTGGTGAGCTTTAAACGTACACACTGCACGCTTGATTCCATTATTCGATTTGGCGAAAAATAAAATCCAGTTGCTATGTACGAACACAAGCCCATGTCTGCTGTGCACGCCATTAACGAGTCGAAATAAAAAGACTCTCGACCTGTTTCCAAGTCAAAGCTAGTTAAACGACGTAGCTGTCAAACTGTTAAACATATCTCTCTTCTCTCTTCTTCTCTCCCTCCCTCTCCCCTCTCCTTCTCCATTCCTTTCTTTTTCGCAGTATATGCGCACTCGAAAATTAATATTCATCGAAGTCACGTGCCGACGATAAATTCCGTTTTTTTTTTCAGAATGGTGCCACAGGGAGCTTTTTTTCATTGTCGCGTAATTAATGTGCGCCCTGGAAAACCTGTCATGGAAGTTGCATGAGTGAAAGTGCGTACAAACGTGCGACTACTATTCTGTTTTGGTATACATTTTTCGAATAATTCTTTTTTTTAACGTCGAATGTACAAGCACTTGAGCTCTTTTTAATTAATAATTTAATCGTAACCAGGGAATTTTCTACTTATATAAACGATTAGTATAAATTGCACATTTTAATGTTTGACTATGCTGAACTGTGATCCTTTGATAAATATTTAATACAACATGTGTGTGTTCGATTATTTTGCTGATTAAAATCATAAAAATATAAAAATCATTTTATTTCTAATAAATACATAAAATATTTTTATTTCTGGTTATTATTAATGGTGTTGATTAAATTACGAAAGTAATTTAATTATTTAAAAAAAATCAATAAAAATTAGTTTAGTGAATTCTAATTTAGTTATTTGTGATTATTCAATAGAGTCCACCTATACAATACTTACTCTCATACATATACATATATACATATACATATTATTTTTATTTTACAGTTTTATAAAAACATTAATGATATTATTAAAATGCATTTTGATATATTAGAAATAATATATTCTAATATTTTTATTATAAATACGTAGTAATAATATCATCATCATTGTGCGAAAGATCAAATTTGCTAATAGCAAGGCATCGCGACAATTCCGTGCAAAATAAAAAAATATATAAGTATAAAAAAGTTTTACTGATCAATTTAACAAAATTAATTCCATTTCCTCAATAAGAAGCGAAACGCATTTTCTTATGACTCGCTAAACGTTTGCAGCAAAAAAAAGATGTCGTTTGTCGGTAGAAGTTTTTATCCCACAATTGAACTTTATTTTTACTGGAATGTAAAGAAAAAGTCGATACATCTAACGGAACGATAACCATTTTGGATCAAACGTACACGACGATCGAGTTTCTCGGTTGACTTCCGCGGCGTAGCGGTGTATTCTAAGTCGCAAAAGTTCACGCGAATCTACGAAATACCTGGCAGTCTTAGAACGCAGTTCCTTTTAGATTGAAAACTTCGTTTAGAGGTGAAATCCGCCTTATGCAATAAAGAAAGCGCAAGGCAATTGAATTGAAAAGTTACGAAGGCGAGCCGATCGAGTGATTTCCTTGTTGAAACCTTTTAATTCTTTTTTACCTAATATCGCTAAATATTAATTTGTTAAAATAGCAATCAATAAACAGAAAGCTCATAAATATAATTAAATTGAGAAAAACCTATTTAGCTACCTATCTTTAGCGTTGATTATTCGCGGAAAATGTATCTTTAAATTTTCATTTATAATACTAATATTTATATTAAATCTTTATTATTGGAATTTTATAGCGAATTCGATTGGTCGCACTAGTGCGCACTCAGTGCACATTAAACCCGTTGTACATAAATCGACGTAAGGATGAATGCTTAACATAAATATAGAAACATGTTAAAAACCGAAATCTTTAATTCACTTTATCGTGTTAATATGCAATTTTTTAAAAATATTTATTATTCAAGATATTTCAATTTCACACTCAGTGTATTATTAATTTATTTATTAGAGACAATTGACTATAAATTAATCAAAAATATATGGTTTTAAGTTTATCTATTTTTAAACTATGTATACTACTTATTTTTTAAACCAAAGTATGTATATGAAATTAAAATATTTTTAAAAATCTATAGAGCTTGTCTTGTTCAATATTATTTACATAGTATCTTGTTATAGAATAAACATTTGTACATCTGAATTGCGCTAAATAGTACATATAGTTAATGTTAGTCAAAGTTTCGATCTCCGAATATAGAATCGCATCAAGTTGGGAGAATATTTGAACTAATTAATGTAATTAAACAATCGTTTCAGTTTACCATAAATTAGAAACTGCATAAAACATTTCAAATTATTTAAATATTGTATTAATTAAACATAATAGTTTCAAATCTCTGCAAGAGTTATAAAACAAACAGTATACAACCAATTTACTACAAATATAGATAATGATATTAATAATTAATAATTTCATAGTAAAAAAAATACTTTTTAGAAGCAGGCTTATACAAAACCTTTGCATCTAAAATATATATTTAAAAACGTGCTGTTTCAATGATTTGAAAGCAATTTCGAGAAGGCTTTAATAGCAGTGTGTTATATAAAATACATCATTAGCAAAATTTGATCCAGATTATGACGCATCCAATCTGCGCTAAATATTCATTTTATTATGGTGATCCCGCAATGCAGTCTTGTGAGTAGATATATCTCCCAAACGTATGCAAATATAATCGCGCTTGTATTCGCTTATAATCCTCTGTGCATTCAGGCCAGTAGCTTGTTTAGAATCCTCAAGGAGACTTGCTCCTTGAATCTCGGAAATTTGTATCTGCATGCACTGGCACTATATCTTGTCCACTCTTGTGCATCGATTTACTCTTATACAAGGTCGTTCCATTATTATCGCGAGAAAATGCTATGTTTTAACAGATTCAACGAGAATTATTCAACGAGAATATTCAATTCTTAAGAAATATAAAATCTCAAATTCACCATTTCCGGCAAGTAATTTCTTATGTTAATTTTATTCCAGCATTTCTTCCCCGATTCGAATCGTTTCTTCTTTACATTTAAACGTATTTTATGGAAGCACCCAGTTTCTTTTCGATGCTTGTATCGTTAATATTTATCTCGAAGTTACCCGACGATATCTGACAAAGTTTTACCGAAGTCTCGTGCATCTTATGCAATCACGATGAAATTGGAAAGTTTCGGAAAGTAGATTGATCGAAGAGGAGCAGCAAATCCTAGTGGATATCCTAACTGAGTTGTCTTTTGGCCGATTACCGTATTTGGCATGATGACATTCGTAGGTATTTTGCAGCCTAACCCTTACTGGTTTCCTTTTTTTTTTTTACTTTAAAATGGATAACATGTTTATTACGACTATTGCATATTTTCCGTATATATTTATGTAAAGCGCTTGTTTAGCAAAGTATATTTCTCTTACCTCTGGGCACGCCGCGTCGGGAGAGTCGTGCATGCTTTTGTAAAATGTTTACGTAAACTCTGATATTGCAAGCACTATCATTGTCGTACTCTCTTCTCACTCTTGGAAGAGATGATGCGTTTCTATTACAGCGGTTTTATGAGAGAATTATTTTTTTCATTACGTGAAATGTGTAGCGTGCAAAAAACAATTAATAACGGTACCTTCTTATTTTGAAAGTGTCTTGACAGTTTGTTAAGATGTTGTATAATGCATTTAAGAATTTGAAGAAGCTGTATTTATGTTAAAATTTAAATTCCGCACGATTTCGTCGGTAAGTTCTGCATTATTTAAATGTTATTAATACGAGTTAAGTTATGAAAGAGTACACACTGAGCATGTCGGCGCTCATTGCCGTTAATTAAGCTTGTTTCTGCATTCGAGCTTACATTCGCATTCGAGTTAATGTGCGAAATGAGCTATTGAGTCCGACACGATCGTTACACGATTATCATTATGCATCGTTTGTTGGAAAAATACGACGATATGACATTTCGCAACTCTGACGGGAAATTGCGAAACGCGCCCAAAGTTTGGGCTCTGATAGCATTAACCCGACAATCACCGAAGCGGCAACCATAACTCGATGACAAAATCATTTACGCAATACCTTGGGGCAAAGTTGTAGAAATGCAGCGGGCAGGAGAGATATAACATATGGCGCCTTGACACGTGCAAATTTTTAAACGCAATTTGTCGCTCGTTACAGGAAAGCTCGAGCCGTATTATCCATTTGACAATTCGTTCCAATCGCCTGTCACTATATCACTGTCTTTTATTACAAATATTGCGCGCTTCATCTGTATACAGGGGTTATAATACGTTTACTCTTCGTTCGATCTTTACATTTATCGCGTAATTCACGGCACGTCGAAACTATCAGCACCATCGACATTACCTTTTCCCGCGCACTAATCAACACCCATCTAATTTGCAGCGTAGTTCAATTTAGTGCATTAGTATGCCACGCAAATCATATACAATCATGAACCTCCGAATTATGCATGCATGCTATTTACGCGTAGCATATGCATTTATCTTCACCAGGATGCACATGATGCCGGATTTTGTCAGCTGTGGATAGATCGCTGAGAGTTTCCCCCACGTTAAGTTAAACCTTATTCCGGTCGACACAACACGTCGTACCAAAAGCTAATTTTATTCGAAGATTTTACTTAAGATATTATAATTCTAATCTTTAATCCAGCAAGTAACTTCACTACGAGTTTATAGATCACATTATTTACCGACGATAATGAAAGTAATATTTTAATAAGATTATGGCTTTAGGCGTCTTATTTTTGAATCTCGTAATCTCCTCGTATATTAAAAATTAAACTAATCCTAATATTCCAAGTATTTTTTTCATAACACTTAATTTCTAAGAGATACCGATTTACTGAAATTCTTATTTTATTTATATATTTTATACCATACTAAAATTTGAAGAAAATTTAAGAAAGAAATTTTTCTTAAAAACTTTGTAAAAAATAAAACTAAAAATTATTCTACTCTTCGTTATTTTTAAAATATGTAAATTGCCTCTACAACACTTTTATGATAAAACAATAAAAAGAAGTAATAGAGTTTTCATTTTTAAGGTGACAAGCATTCAGGGTGCAATTTATGAATTTTATACATCCATACGTATGATGTAAATAGTTTGCCTATCTTAAATGAAGAAAGATCTAAACATGCAATAATTAATTTCCTCTTGCTATTCAACGTTTGACTGTAAGAAACAGACATTACTCCTTATTATCTGTGTACAGTGCTGTATATACAGCAGTCGCTTTGAACTTCCAACGAGTCGCGTTCCACAATGCTACATTTATGTCTCTACATAAGTGAGGCCGAAAGCGCCACTTCTTTGCTTCTTCATCAAGGACAAAACCAGAAATTCGCGGGTAGCTGCCGGTGTCGATTAATTTAGCAAATCAGCTATTCGTTCGAATGCGCACCGTAATCGCAAACGTGAATAGATACGTAACCGGACCTAGAAGTGCATTCATTCGAGATTACACGCATATTCTGACACACACACGAGCGCGTATGTCGCCTTCGACGGGGCGTAATACGAAGTAGGGCGTCGCGCCCGGCGCAATTTAATCCTGCACCGCAACGGCACGTCAGAGTTGGTACCCCGTGTGTAATAATCTGAGCTTATCACGGTTCGTCGACGAGAGGCCCTACTCGCCGGGTCGAGCTCGTCAATTCGTATGCGGTCGATACGGTCATCAGAACGAACCGTGTCCAGGGTCATTTGGCGGCGCGCGCGGAGCCGGCCAGGTATGTCCGCATCATCATCGTCGTCATCGTCGTCGTCGTCGTCGTCGTCGTCGTCGTTGTTGTCGGAATCATCCTCGTTCGCAGGAATGGAGGAGGGTCCTAAGCGTAGCCGTGCCAGAACAATCACACGGGATATCTCCGTAGCTATGAAATTTACGGAATGTCGGCCGGAAGCACGTATGTATGTTTGGCGCCGAGTCGAATTGTGGGACGGAAGTACGTTGAGTCCAAACGAACAAGCGACCGGATGGACGTACAGAAGAATGATGCGAAAAATAGGTGTTTGTGAATTTTCGTTTAACCGCGTATCTGGAAAATCAAAACAAGCCCGTGGCTTGCGTTTTTTGTAAATAATGTTTTTTTTTTCCGTAAAAAATTTACGTAAAAAACTTTCGATTAATTGCTATTTAAACGTCGTAGGCGATTTTTTTTAGTGCAAAATAGTATTTTAGTAAAGAAGCAAAAAACGCTATTACTATGTATACTATTAGATTTAGTAATGTTAAGTTATGTCAAATTATATTCAATTTTTAATCATTTTTAGGTCGCCACTCTTCCTATTCCATTTATTATTAACTTCATTATTAACTTAACTAAAACAACAAAGTTAACTAACTAAAGTTGACTATATGTATGTGTTTTCTGTCAAAATAATAATTTCAGCATTTACTTTTACTTAACTCAAGGAATGGTTTAAATTTAATCCTTTCATATTTATAATGTACATTGATGATTGATAAAATCAAACATATTGTTCAATATTATTATTTTTTGTTATTGTAATGTTATAACAAGCCATTATTTTTTAACTTTTAATTAAATATAATTTTTATATTTAAATATTTAAAAAATTCCTTTATTTATTATATTTTTTATACAGAATCCAAATTAAAGTTGCTCTGCAACATATTAATGAATAATATAAAATTAATCTACTTTTAAATCTTCTAAATTCTAATATTTGCAATTTAATTGCAAAGAATACTTTTGTAACAAAGAGAAGTTTTATATTAAAATTTACAAAAATAAGCATTATGGAAATAGTTCTTTTTTAATTTTATTCATTTTTTTAAACAAAAAATTTTATAAAACAGACAATAAGCGATTAGACATTTCCTTATCATTTGTTTAGGTAGAAAAATTGCGGATATCAATTATATGCATGATAATATAGCTTTTAATCTTTTGTAATATTGTGCAATGCGACTTTATAAAATAAAAATTTTTGTAGAAAAAATTTTAGTATGTCTCTTACAAAGTAAAATTTTTATACACACATATCTTTTTCAAGATAACAGAAATAAAGATATGTTTTTAATTTGTACGTTTTTGAAGTTTTAATGTAAAATGGCAGTAAATTTTATTAAAACTTTTTTTTTTAAAAAGTCGTAGAATTGAATAGTGATAGATTGAAAAAAATTATATTTAATAAAAAAATATTTTGGTATGCAATAAAAAATAAAAAACTCAATTTATTTTAATACAATTTTTTTTATATAAAATATTTTTTTTTCTAATAAAGTTGTTATTATTGCAAATCTTCTATCTTTTATCTAAGAAAATAAAAACTGCAAAAATTTGGAAAAAAGTTAATCTTTCAAATATTTTAATATTTTTATCTTCACATTTTATTTCAAATTGTTAATATATAATAAAAAATATCACACACATCGCACAATTTGCAATTAGCTATATACATATAAATTATAATTTATTAAACAGCTATCGTATAATAGATCTTTAATTGCAGGTATTAAATAAATAAAAATTTACTTAAATATTAATTATTTATACGAATAAAATAACTGAATTTATATTCATATTACAGTACAATTTAGTTGTTTAAAAAGCACAGACACACATACAAAAAGAGAGAAAAATATAAGATGGCAAAATTTGTTAGGAAAGCTCTATATGAATTATAACAATATACATTTCTAACTGAGCGAAACATATTTACATAGACAGAAGTTAAATTAAAAGTTGATATATAGTGACCTAGGAATTTGGAAAACTTTATGAATATATATCTGCAGATGATTATCTATTTCAAGAAACATAATTTCAGAATTGTGTTTGTTATTCGCAGAAAACTTTAAATACATCCTTTATACATATTATATACATTATAATTATTAGGTAATGCACGAACGTCATATATTTAAATAAAAAAATATATAATAGTAATTTGTAGAAAACAAAGTCGTATTTTAAACATTTTTGACAATTAATATTTGTATTATGTGAAAGAAAGATCAAAGCTTTCTAGACACGATTTAAACCACCATTCATAGAAAATAGCATTTTCAATTACTATAAAAAATTTATTGAAAAATTCTTGTAGATATTTTATAAAAATATCTTCAAATTGTGATATATGGAAATAAGTACTTAGTAAAGTTTTTGTTTCTTATAATTCTCTCTCTCTCTCTCTCTCTCTATACTTTATAAATTCTAAATAAATGTAAACTATATACATATTAAATAAGGAAAGGAAGAAATAAGAAGCTAAAGATAAATAAATATTTTAGTAATATAATATTGTAAAATTGGTATATAAGATATAAAATACTGAAAACATATATATTTTACACAAGATAAAATTAAGAATAAAAAAGTTAATAAAAGTAAGAATAAATGATAGAATAAAAGAATAAAAGTAAAAATTAAAAGGAATTAATAAAAACAAACTAAAAAGAAACGAGACAACATTTTAACAAAATTATCGATTTATTAGGTATACTATGAGTCAATAAATTATTGAGCTATTAGCAATCGTGTTTATTTCGCGAGAGATTTGAACCTCGTGAAATATGCGATACACAAATATTTATGATCCTTTCGTACTAACTTTGGCTTTGTTCATTGATTAGTGTATTTTTGCAATGCATATTGGAGGAATGCAAAATATGAATTCAGCAGCGCAATATACTACATAATAAAATTGCAGTTTGAAGTACATAAAATCACTATTGGACTATTGGAACGAAAGATATTGGCATAGTGAAAATTTGCATTTAATTTCGTGGAAATGGCGAATAATACTGTAATCAACAATTGCAACCAGAAACAGTTGCCGTGATTTTGCATCACACACGATATGTTGCAACCATTACTCTTAACAGGGAAGGTCGGGGAGAATCTCGACTGTCGTTTTCATAATGGGAGTGTCGAGTGTAAGTTCGCATAGATACATATGACGCTGAGATATGCGTGAAACGACCACCAGCAGCCACAATCATCGGTATTCACGAAATTTCGAAGCATTTCGAAGCTCTATGGTGTGAATTTTCTCATTAAAATTTCACGAACATCGACGGAAACTCGATGGCAATACGCATTTTCTCAAGACTATTGTCATTATGAAAATAACCGAAATTTTCATCGATGTTATATCCAGCTGATTAAGTAGAACGAGGCAAGAAACCAAAAAATTAATATCGGCTAGAAAATTTATATTTGACATTATTAAGAACTTTAAAGTAATTTTCATGTCAGAAATTGCAACAAACTTAATTATTTAAATCGTATGCGTTCAGATGAAAAACAAAATATTTTTTACATGTTTATGTGATAATATTACAAAAATGTATATATGAACTATTATTGTTATTATTAAAAAATGATCAATGATAATAAAAAATTTTTATTATTATTTCTTATTATTATTATTTCTAAACAAAATATGAAATTATTGATAACAATTATTTTAAAACTTTCCGTGTTATGAACGATATTCGATTATAATATCTACAAGAATATTCCATACAATTTACTGATCTTTTATATTTGAATTCGATTCTGTTATCGTGTAATCTGTGTGAATGACTTGTGTTTCGTGTAGGTGAGACTTTAAATTAAAAGTTCCAATTAAATTAAATTTCTAAATTACAATAAAATTAAATGTTTCTTTGAAATTGTAAATCAATAAATGCTTTCAGAGCAATGAAAATTTAGACTGCAAGACTTTGGAGTAATCAGTAAAGGACTGATTGGATACTGGTAGTAATTCGCGTAATTCCATCGGAACTTCGAACGGCTGTGCACACCTCTGTCTGGAATTATAAGCGGATATCACCAGCCGTCTTGAATGCCGATGCCTCTCTCGAATTTGACCACTACCGCAAAATAATTTCACTACCATCCGCATGACTATCAACACCTGTTCAAGTGGAATGCATTAACAAGTTTAATAATATTTTATATTTATACAAAACTATTTTGTTTTTTATCTTTCCTGTTCTATGATGTCATTTTAATAATTATCACATATTGGGAAAAAGTGGTCAATTTTTGCCCCTAGCCGGTAAGTGAATCAATATGTTTTCTTATAGTTTTTTGGTCGTAGAATTACGTGGTATTTATTTTGTCCGAAAATGTGAGGAAACGCATCAAAAATTAAGTTTAAATACGATAATCGCTAAACTCCGCGTTATATCGTTTTTTGCGGGTAATTACATGATGATATTTTTTGTCTGAAAAAGGTCTGAAACTTAGACAAAGTATGATTATTGCGAAGAATCGAATTCTACTGATTTTTCTTATAGATAACAATGGTTGATTTTTGCCTTTTAATGGAACAAAACAAATGAGACAATATACACACATACATATACATATTATGTATATACATTTTTATATATTAATAAAAATGGCTAAGATGTACTCTCTCTTTATATTTTTTAAATCTGAAAGAACACAATAAACAAATACTTCCCGTTTTTCAGCCAATAATAAACCAAGAGCAAAACTGACTTATGATTAAAGAGAGGGTACATCTTAGCCACTTTTATTTTCAAATTTAAAGTATAATCAAATATTTCTTGGACAATACATTTTAGAGAAAAACGTTTTGCAGATAAAAATTGCATGGTTTTAAGGAGGACATAAAGTGGTGCCATCGGTTTGATCTTAAATAGTCGTTGAACGTCGTCATTTCTTAAATGGTACTCTTTTTTATTGCAGATTCTTGTAACTTATTTCGAGAGCTTTCCAAAACATACTAATTAAATATTTTTTCGTTAAGTACTTTTCGAATTATAAGTGAAAGTTACAGTACTGCTATCATTACCCAAAGTATACCGCATGAAGATTGCACAGTCGCATTTACATCTCTGTTGTGTGTGTGTGAGTGTGTGTTACAGATTAATGAGAATAAAATTCCATCATCTAATTAAGTGCTCCATATTCTCATATAGATATGTAATGTGGTGTCCTAGATCCCCGGATTTAACAAGTCCGGACTTCTTTATGGGATTTTTTTAAGAATATTGTATGCACAGAAACGTTCACAAGAGAAAATATGATGCAACGCAACTGTTACTTACGGGAGCATTCCAAGAAAAGTTCTTCTATCGACTGTTGAGAGCTTGGAACACTGAGTTCAACTATATATGCTTATTCGAGCACTTAATTAGATGAAGGAATGTTATTTTCATTAACCTGTAACACACGCGCACATAAAACGAAGAGTTGGTGTAAATCCGACCGTACTCAACTGAATAATTTAAAGCCCAAAGTGAGATATGTATTCAATCATCGTTAAAAAAATGATTATTGCCAATCATGAAACAATAATTTACAAATTTTATTCTTTATCGGTTTTATTCCTACGTTAAATTTAAAAAAAATCACATGAAATATCTGCTTCAATGACTGATCGTTGCTTAATTGTAACTTTAACGTTTCAAAAATGTTTCATAAAATTTCTCAATTCTGCTTATAATTTAAAACAATGGTGCCCAAACTTTTTATATTCGGAACTCTTTTCCTTATTGTTAGATAAAAAAATTAAGTTTTAGTTTTCTCGGCTATATCATAGTTGCAGTTTTCCCAAAAATTTCTTTTTAATGTATCCTTTTTATTCTATGAAACTATTAATATTTGATCTATCATGATATTTCTATTTTTTATGTATGTATGTATTGAAGGAAAGAGAAAAATACATAGATATCGTATTAAGGAATGACTTAGTTTTGCTACAAAAGTAATGATATTAAACATTGCGCCAACTAAACATAAACATATAAAATTTAATTCTTTTATTATAGAAATTTAATAGAATAATAAAATATTTAATCAATTTTATATTAAACATGAAAAATTATGTTTATTATGACGTTTAATTCTTTTATTATATGCACATTAAAATGACAGAATGTTTCGTCCAAACAAAATTTGGCGCTGTTAAATGAATGTGCATGCAAATGTTGCATGGGCATACGTGAAGTTTACGTGAATAAAGGACAAATTTCATTTAAAATGTGAATAGACATATGTGCAAAATAAATTTAAGATAGCCTACCTGTTCATACATGGAGAGATGATTTTCTTTCTCTCACAAACATTTATATATGCATATTTATTTAGCAATGTCAAGTTTCTTTGGACAAAATATTATGTTACTTCAATAGGCATGATAATAAAAAAAATTGAATATCATGATAAACATAATTTTTCATGTTTAATACTAAGTTCTTTTGCATTAAACATTTTATTATTTTATTAACTCTTAAAGTATCATGTAAAAATAATATCTTATTTGTACCATCATCCGAGTCCAACCATTTCTTTATTTATTTACAGTAATTTAAAAAATTTATAAAAATTCATGAACATACTCTCAAGTTTCTAAAACAAATATCTGAATTTAATTTTGGAAAAAATAAAAGTAGTATAATTTAATACATATTACCGAAAATTAATCACAATAAATTGAAGAAATGAGCCATTTGATTTAAAAAATTATAACTTTTTGTAATAAATATATGCATATTAAAAAATGGCTCTAGAGTTTTATAATTTAGATATAAAGCTTTGAAAAAAATATAGGAAATTCAAATTCTGTAAAAATAATTATTAGGGAACATAAAAATGAATGATATTTGATAAGGCAAAAACAAAAGCGAATATCACAAAAAAATAATAGCGCACGTTTTTTTGTTTTACTAAATAAATAATTAGTAAAAAAATTATGTTTAATGCAAATTATGTTTATCATGACATTTACTGAAATATGATTACGAAAAAAGATATCACGCTTTATATAGTCTAGGCTATCTAAATTCATTTTTTTTAATGAGTAATTTTCTTTTGAAAAAAATAATTTTTAAATAAAAATAAATGTTTAGACATTAATTTAGAATAAAAATTTAGAATAAAAACTACTTACAATGATTTTTATACAATTTTTACTTTTCATAAAACGATCATGTTTAACACTAACAATGGTGTCACAAATGTCCAATTCAGAAATAAACTCGGTGCTACTGAAGGAAAATTGGTGGATTTGATCGCCTTATGGCTCAAAAATTCCTCTACACTACCAAATTTATTTTAGAAAGAGATAAAGAGTGATTCTTAAAAATATCTCCTTCCATGATAGAAATTGCTCAGATACGGATAATACATGATGGTAATCTAAGAATTAAGTATGATAAAAAAATTAAATTTTGTGTGTAAACTCACAATCAGTTGGCGCAATGTTTGATATCACTACTTTTATAGCAAAAATAAATTAAAATAATTTTAACACAATAACTATTTTAACAAGCGTAGACACCTGGCGTCTCGTTTTCCTTTTCCCTTTTATAAAAGAGAACATATTTATGGTAATATAATGTATTTTGTAGTATTAAGTCTCATAAGTAAATCGAGATGTATTGAGATGTTAGGAATGAGTGGCATGGATGAGGAGAGTGGAGATGAGTAATATTATGTTTGGGTGATAAAAGTGTGTTGGATATGTCGAGATATGTATAGTGTATTGAGGTGTTTAGAGTGGGGATGCGAGGAGAAGATGAGTGATAATATGTTTGGAAGGGTAAGAGTGTATTGAACTGTATGTTGGAACATGTCGATATGTGTGTGAACTGTATGTTGGATATGTGTCGAAGTGTATTGAGGTGCTTGAAATAAAAAATGTGAATAAAGGAAAATTAAGTGAATGGTATGGGTGAAGATAAATCAAAGTGTGAAGATTGCTTAGAGATGTATGTACATACACGAATATTAAAATATCGATTCATAATCGAACTGTGAGTCGACGATAATGACATTGTTGAAAAGATGTCTCTTAAATATAAATTACCTGATTTTTATATATGTATATTAAAAAATTTCTTTTAATATTAATAGAAAAAAGATGAAGATATTTTATTACATAATATGATCCCAAGCAATTGATTTGTTGTTGTCGAACGTAAGACTGAGTTTTGTATATCTTGCAGAAAACTTTGAATATATTTGTTACCATTCCAAAAACAATGAAATGGATATTTTTGAATATGAATAATTCATGAAGATATAAAAACGTCGATTTTAAATTATAAAGTCAAATACATATACATAAAAAAAGTCTCATATTTATATCATCAAATTATGTACATATATTTATTTTCCAGTTCTTTATCTTTACGCTTTATCTTAAAGCATATGCCATAGTATCTTTTATCGTGCGACAAACAACGTGAATATATTTTTTATTTTACCTCTTATTTTAATAACGCGCATAAATAACGTAGATAATCATTTTTCACGCATACGTATGAAAAAGAATTATGATGTACTTTAGTATTTCTTACTCTTTTCATTCTTTACATTATGATATATTAAATATGTTTTATATATTTTTTTACAAAGAAGAGATTAGAAATATTCCATACGTATGTTATAAAAATAGTTTGGTAGAAGAATCAATCGATATTTAATTTCTTAACAAATACCAGATTTTAACTATTACAAGTAATATTAATGCTTTGAGTGATTGCGTACTTTAAACATATTTTTTAATGTTTACTATATCGTATTAATTATAAAAATAAAGTTTTATTTTTAGCAGAATTACTAATTTAATATTACAGAATTACTAATATAATGTATACTCATTATCTTTCTTGTTATAATTTCTTGTTATATAAAATGATGAGTTAAAATACATTTTGCTTAGTAATAACCCGAGAAATAGAGAAAATTTGCTTTACAGAGAATTTACAGAAAAATCTTATGGACCAATTACGAATAATTGGACTACAGCAGCAATGTAGCCCAATTATTTACAATGAGAGAGCGCATCGTGGTCTTGTGAGGTTCTTGATTTGATTACCTAAGTGCTCGGTCGCTCTCAGCGGTTTCGATATGATTTGAGATAGAAGCTACGGCGAAACACCTCAAAACGATTGTTGTATAATTAATCAAAATATTATAAACAATTTGTCTTCCAATATTATCAATATTTTTTATTTTACATAATTCGTTAACACAAACTACGACAATTAGAATCTATAAAGAATTATTAGCGTATTATAAAAAACATTTCAAAAAGATGGGACGTAAGGGAATTATCAAAACTGAAATAAATAGAATAGTAAACATTTAAAAAAAAGATGTTTGTTGTATTACTAATTATAGAACATAAACAAATTTTCATTAAGAAAGTTACAAAAGCATAAAATTGAGCAAGTTGGCGTTATTAAATAATCATCCTAATATCATCTGATGTGCATACATCAACATAAGTTTGCAGATTTTGATTACTAATGGATAGAATTTGAGCTGTAGATTGAAAAGATAGTATTTAAATCCCTTTAGATTACTTAGAGTATTTTAATAACTAAAGATAGGTTTATTAATTAAAATTAAGTCTACAATACTTGATTATTTAATTTATAATCAATAAATGTACCATAAATCTCTCTTTTTCTCTCTCTTTTTTTCTCCTCTCTCTTTTATTCTCTCTCTTTTTACAATGTAAAATACTGTTTCACAAAAAACGATATTATCTTAAAAGTATTCTAACTTCCATGAGTTTAATGTTTCACATTAAAAGAATTTTCATATCTCTTTAATATTATCTAGTCCGCTTAAAATGTTATCATTTATTGAAACATATTTTATTATAAAAAATTGAAAACTTTAATAATTAATTACTAAATTGATAAAATTGAGAAAAACATTATTTCGGAAAAATTATATTTATAATACAAGAATCTAAAATGAATCAAGATAACAACAAAATACGATATAAAATCTATTCTTTATTAAATGTTAAAAATAATATTTACATATTAAAATTAAATATTCATTTGTGTGTTAACATTTTCAATACATTGTATAAACACGATTTAAAAACAAATTGTTTTAATTCATTTATATAATAAAATTAATATATCTTTTATTTTATTTATAAATAAAATATATGTAGTTAATATGTTAAATATTGAACAAAAATAATATTAGCTGGAATTGTGACAAATGTGTCCAAATTCTCGAATATTTTAAACATTTATCTATTTAATATGCATATAGATATTCAAGTGACAATAATTTTGTTTTTATATTATTAATTATAAAAATACAATATATAACGATAAGTTATTTACAGACGCTAATTCAGACTTTGAGAATCTTAGATTATAATGATTAAATTTTTTTTATAATATGGTTGTCCTAAAATAGATACATAAAATAATGTAGAATTATATACATATAATTATATTAAACTTTATATAAGTGTATTAAAGGATAAGAGTTTTTCTATTATGTAATGTACAAATTTCTATAATACGAAATCTTTGCATTTATGTTGCACGACTTGTGTTCTTCAAGCATATTTTTATTATTTAATTTTTTTATAAACCGGTCTTACTAGTGGTATAGTCAATCACTAATATTAGTCGAATTATTCCAATGAGATCTCGCGATTTTTCCGTCGGTTCGTTGGTTGGCAATTTGGTGTATTTTGGGCTTTCCGGCTCGCCGGCGAGGGAATTAAAATCAACGTGAATTAATCAAGCGTGGCTCATGGCAACAACGCCATGGCGTCACTGAATTCGCGCAAGCGGTTATCGGCATTGTTATCAGAAGCGAGGGTGAATATCCGTCATGGCTTTCATGCTGACACTCCCTTCTGTCCGTCCGCCGCGCCGCGAAGAGATATATATACATATACAACAGCAAGTACATATAATAATCCGGGTTTTATCCCAATGTAGACAGCCGAGGCTACTTGGAGATCCGCTAGCCTAAGTGCGATACACCGAGGAAGATTGTCACGAATAGCGACGGTGAACCGACGAGAGAGATCCGACTGTGCGCATACCTAACTACGTCGGCATCCTTATCGAGGACATGAATCAGCAAAGCGTATGTATGTACGTACGTACAATCGGCCCTACGCCCATGACGAGACCGCGGGAATAGATTAGAGTCATCTTCCTGGAATAATGACGACGTGTCGCTGCGCGATATTAACGATTCAAATTTAGCACGCTCGGATATCGGAGGCTGATTGTGAATGCAGCACCCATTTGGGCCAGCGGCCGACGTGCTCGCCCGCTGAAATCTTTTTTCCTCTCTCCCTTTTTTCCCTCCTCTCTTTTTTTTTTATTTTGCACAATCGGCGATCGGTGCAACGTGTTTACGTGCAAATGTGTGGGTGAGTTTCATATTTACCTAGCTAGAGATGTCGACGGGTGTTGGCTGGAATTGCGCCGGTGCCCGATTCCCGAAACCAACCAGAAGAGTTTCGTCACGCAGCTGAAAGAATCGATTGTTCCGCATCCGTGGAGCGCGTCAGGTATGACTTCGAAAGGGCGGCCGTTCATTTCGCACTATGCCGGAAATGTTGATTTGTATTTCGGCGTGAATGCGCTCACCTGATTATGAAGCGTTGTTTGCAGACCGGCTCAGAGGGTGAAACCCAGACAGGTTTAGCGCGCGATTGGAAGATTAACGCCTGCCAGTTTGCTGGTCGACGCGGAAAATCCTGCAATCAATCACTTGAAAGTCGTTTATAATCTATGATGACAGATTAATTTTTAATAATTAAGTTTTTTTATATTAACTAAAATAATAAGAGCGCATTCAGAGAAATCAGTTTAGACATAATTTCTTTAATACACTCGGATTTAAATGCGTTTTATATAATACTCCAATTAATAATCCAACCAAATGATCAATAAAGAATCGATAAGTTTGTATACATGTACATACATTTATATAACAAAAATTTATTAATAATTTATAAAAGCATGCATAAGTATAAGACCGAATATATAAATAAATTTCATATATTTTTATTTTTTACGTTTAACTTTTATTTGAATATATACGACGATATATATGTATATATATATATATAACATTAGATACATTTAGGAAAAAAATGCATAAAAAAACCAATATCTACTATTAGGATTAAACGTGAATTTTATTAAGAATTTATTATTTATAACTCTATATGTATACATATATTGATTTTTAAATGTATCTAATATTTTAGGAAACATACATAAAATATATACTAACTACACGTGTACTACCTGAGAAGTATTTCACCGAAACTAGCTCTTAAGCATGACATATTATTACTTACAAAGTGACACAAACTTCATGAACAAGAGTTTCTGTATTTCCAAGCAAGAAACTTGTAACTATGAAATCATTAGCTATAAAGTTGGGGTTAGAAAATTAAATAGGCTTATTTAAAACGTGATATTTGTTAGTCTTCACTAACACGTTTGCGACTAACATAGTGCTTTGTCTTTTTACGAAATAAAAATGGCAGCTGTTTGTACTACATCTTTTGTCAACGTTGTTATTTATGTGTTAATTTATGTACTGTTTTTTTATTTCTCTTTTATTTCTCTAAGATTAACACACAAGTTATTAATTTAAAATAAAAAATTTTACTACATTAATATTTTATAAATAAAAAAGTCACTTTTTGTTTTATTATTTACTCTTTTACTGATATAAGAATTCCGTAACTTAATTTAAATATTTTTCATTGTAATACTGTACATGTATCAAAATATTATTTAAATTAACTATTTCTTTCAGTTTTTGTAATTTAGTTAATAAATTTCTTGAGTTTTTCGTAATTTAGTTAATAAGTGTTCTTTAATTCTCTATTTTATTTCATCTTTATACACAAATGTTTTATTCAAATTAAAATTTTGTTTCCAATTTTATTTTTCAGTTACAATGTTATTTTAGTGTATCTTACATGATTATAATTTTCATAAACATTTGTGGATATCTTTGTGAATATAAATAAATGGTTCCCACTGTATACTCGTTCACATAAAAAATAGCGTCAAGTACATACAATATTAATTTGCAATACTGCGAAAGTTAATAATGGAAACTATATGCTATTTTATTTTAAATCTATCTTCTTTATTCTGGTATGAAAGGTGACATGATGGATAGCTGTATGTCAAGATCGATATACGTGTCATGCTAAGATGGATAAGTTAATGAAAATAGATATAATATAATAAAATATTGGGATGAGACACAGCTGTATGTGTAATTGTAGGTGTTTAATTGCTATGCAAAGTTCGAGCAAATTATCAGAATATTGTGATTACATCAAGAATTAAATTCGTCACAAAATGGCGCGCGGGTAGGACATAATATCGATTGTAATTAAAATATACGAACCAGATCACAGTGCAATGGTACATTTCAGAATTGAAACTTCAATTTCAACTCTCTGAGTAAGATTACGTTCCGTTGAACATAATCCTGCAAATTTGATTTTCTCAAGGTAATCAACATGCACTCTTGGCTACAAACTGTTTCATCAGTGCGTTTACATTTATGGAATAACATACGGAGCTTTAATCTAATAGTCTATATGGATCAAACAGTTATCGTAATTTAACCGTGTGTACAGAGACAGAGACAGAGACAGAGACAGAGAGAGAGAGAGAGAGAGAGAGAGAGAGAGAGAGAAGGCGGTCATAGGGAAATCCAGTGAATGTTATTACGATTGAATCCAATCATCCGAACTAGCATATCTATAAGTGTTTCATCCCAAAACAGAACTACAATTAAACGTGTGTTTAATAGATTTTAAACATGATCACTAAATTATAAGATATTTAAATATGTACTTACAGAGAAATGTTATTCAGTTGTATAATAAACTGTTCTAGTTTTTTAAGAGCATTAAAAATTATGACAATATTGGATTATTCAAAATTTGAAGCGGCTATGTCCGATAAATTATTCCACAGTAATATAAAACCTGTAAAAATTTACAAATTTGTTGTATTATATCGTTTGCATCAATCTAAAATTTTGTAGAAATACAAAGAATTTTTAATTTTGAAATTTAATTTCAAAATTATGAATTTGTTAATAGACTAATAACAACTAAACAATATGTTATATAAATTATAAGTTGTCTAAATGTAGGAATCATTATTTGATATTAACCTTAAGTTTCGTAAAGCAATTCACAAACGTAATTGTCCGACGACGAGGATCACCTTTCGTAAATTAATGAGAAATTATCCACCTGTGTGCCATTCGAGCATGGCACAATGATCGACTTGTGCCGGTCGAATGGGAACGTCAATTTTAATGTGGTAAACAATGTCATTAGCACGCCGATATTATCGAGGTCAACGCTTCAAATTGCAGCGTGGTAATTACACTTACCGAAGGTACCAATCAGAATGTTCGTAACGTAAATAGTCTAAACCCTGGAATATTACATGCATCATAGTTAATTTATAATTTCTTAGATAATTTATAATTTCTTACGCATAGATAATTTATAATTTCTTACGCATTTATAAATTTGATCTTTGTATTAACTTAATATTTAATGCGCTGTACCATGTTTAAATAAAAAATTACCTTTGTGAAATAAATCATTAATTATTAATATGCATATATATGTATAGCTTACATATATTTTTAATATATCTGAGCAACAAAATTATCTATAAAGTAACAAGAGTAAAATTTATTACTAAAATATTAGAAACTGTTCACTTTTATGACATTTTCTAGAAATAATAATTTTGTAATTATATGTAAGAGTTTCGTCAATAGGAGAATAATTACATTCAAAAGAACGACGGATGATTGTTTAAACCATTTATTATACGCTTAGTGATTAAACAATATTCCAGACGATGTAGTTACAGAGATATTACCGTTTAAAGTTATTTGAAATCGTACGTTGAGCGATCGAGTCCTCTTCGAAGCAGTCAGTCGTTAAAACGTGTAGTTCCTTAGTATTAGGGAGTAGCTCGCTAAACGGATTTTCACACATCAGCGAGATCTCTTCATTCAACGGCGCTGAATGATGCGTTCGTTGAGTGCCATTCGCAGTACGAGGGATTATCTTCGTCGAAAATGTACGCGATACATGGCCATTGGGGACGCCTATTGCTGGATAATGAATTAATGGAGGACAGAGGTAAATGAAACAAGTATTTAAACCCACTGACTGCCAGATATTGCCGCCCATTTCCATTTTTCGCTCGTTGATAGGTAGGAAAAATTTAATCCGATCATAAATTTCTCTTTTGTAATTAGTCGCGGTATATTTGATCATTCGTCTAATTAAGCCAATCATTCGGAAAGGACATTAAGTCGTAAAAAGGGAGCCACTCGAAACGAATCGCCATTCCGTTTTTATCTAGTGACACGAGTCCGGTAGATCGAAACGATATAACGCGAATTTTGTTTCTCAGCAAAACGCCAAAAAAGTATCAATCATCACAAGCGGACAGTGGCATGACCGCCACTTTTATTTCGCGAGACAAGTCTGGTAGATCGAAGCGATTTAGTGCGGATTTCGTGTTTCTCGGCAAAACGCAAAAAAAAAGTAGCAATCATCAAAAACGGACAACGAGGCATGATCGCGTCAGCTCGCTGCTTCGACAGCGAATAAATCCAACGCGACATATTTTCCACGATATTTCACCACTGAAAATTGCAAAAAAAAAAAACACCGGGACCGGAGCGGAAGGAAAAAAACAACGGAGAAAGGAAAAACGACGGGGAGAGCGTTTCGTGGAAATCGCGGAAACCGGAGCATCGCGCGTAGAACTGATACGCAACTCTCGCGGACAAAAATCTCACCGGAGAATCGTGTTTTCCCTCTTTTTTTTCGATGGCATTTATTAATATCAAATCTTTCTGCCACCTGTTCCTACTCCCAAAGCGTTGCCCCAAGGTTAAATGCGAACACAGCGCGCGCGTTGCATGCGCGACGCTGCGCTGGGAAATCCGCTGGGAAATGTTCCTCGCAACTTGTAGCCGGAAACACGATCTCTCGTGAATGTTGGGTATAACTAATTTCGACGTTATAAACAAGGTCAGCGGCGCAGCGACGGAGGATAATATCGTTAGGCTGCGCTGCATCACGCCAGGATTATCGCGATTAATTATGTGCGCCGGTTACGTAGACCGAATATACAAGATTATTCTCTGCGAGAGTCGCTTACATTCGGCTGCGGCTCGAATTTGCTCGAGTCAAGTCCGACCGAGGGGGAATTACGGTACCATTGAAAATCGTACGCACGTACGTATGACATACGCATTCTGAATATTTTCGACAGATCGTCGACGTTGATACTTACATTTTATCGTTTAATTTGCCGATTAAAATACAGACTTGTGTAATCATTTTCTAAGAGCAGCGAAACGTCATTTTTTTATACTATGTGATTTACATGTGCATACCCAGATAGGAAACTTTTGTAATAAATGCACAATTATTGCTCGTTTCGATTCATAACATTTCGCAATACGTGTCATAAGGTGATTCTGCAAAACGCATATCTTTTGCTAAAACAGAATGTTATAATTGCAAATTGTAAATATTGAGAAAATTGTGGAAAAAATTACTTAAAAAATAAAATAAAATAAAATATTTACTATAATTACTGGAATAATAATTGTACAATTTTATGCTGTAACGCGGTTTTTACAATAATTACAAAATTAATTTCTGAAAATGTATTTAGTAATAGTTGTGCCAAGATGATTCGCTCTAATATCACAATTATTATATATAAGAATTTATTTTAGTCATCAATTTTTTAAAGATTGCTATATGTTACAATAATTAAATTTAGAATTAATGATTTAAAAAATTAAATTTAGACTTATCGCACAATATATTACACATTACATTTTGAAATTAAAATGATGTTAAAATTTGTCTGCATGCGTTCATATCTGGGTGTGTACTTATTAATCTTTTAAATTTCTGCAGCTTCGCGAGAATTCTACATTAGATTCTATCTTTTCAAAATAAATGAAATTTTCATCAAACTATATTATTTTATCTTGAAAATATTTAAACTGCAGGTTGCGATAAGAAGAGTGGCGTCTCAATTCGTTCTGCATTGTTTTCCGAAATATAAAATATCTTCTATTATCTATAACATCAAAATCAAACATATAAGGAATCCAAAACTTAATGCTCTCCGTGGCGTTCCTGACAATAAACGTATCCCGAAAACACGTAACGCTAAGAAAAGTTTGTAAAGTCAGTTAATTAATTCTTTCCCTTCAGCGGTGGAGTCGACTCAAGTTCTTCGTCCGCGTGTTGTGCCAACTTCCGGGTGGATGCTGCGCATTAAATCCGGTGATTCCGGCAGTCTGCAGTTTACCGTCAGCTTTAGAACGAACTTTCGAAAACACGCAATATATACTTGGCAACTTTGTCGGGGCCGACACGTCCGTTCGCGGCCCCACAATTTTTCATCGCGCGCATCGCCGCGATGGCGCTGTGTGACGAGGGTGATAATCGAGATTAACAAGTTCTAAACTTGATAATTTGTCAGTGTCAGTATTTCTCACGCGCGCGTACGGCGAAGGGTTATTGGCAGCCACCGCTTGCACTTTCGATCGAGGGTGCACGCGTGCAAGGTTAGCGGCTTTAGGTTCGCGCAAGGTCGCGTCATGGAAAATTATGCCGGCAAACTGGTGGCATCGCGCGCAGCGATCCGAGCGATATATACATATATCGTCGTTAATCATTCTACTCGTAGACCGATTAAATAATTATCGTTTCGTCATCGAGAAAGCGCCCGTCCCGCGCGCTCTTCCGCGCCGTCATGTTAAATAGGTCGGCTCCATGGTACGTATATGAATTCCGCTCGTCAATTTGATCGACAAGTTTCCTGTGTACTCAAACAAAGGTACGTCGTCATCCTTCCTCGAGTATTGAGCGAGCACGCTAAGACGTATACCGAGCGCATTTCGCATCTAATTGGGTAGTCGGGGATAAAATGAACGACATCCAGTTGCAGCGCGCTTATTATCGTTATTTACGTTACGTTGTAACGTTATTTAAACTGATCGCATCCGTTCCGAGACGTTCGAGAGACGCGAGTTGCATTGAATTGCGTGATTGTTCTTGCACGTAAATCTATGCGTACTTTCAAGTCCTTTAACGTCAAAAACAATAATCTTTTTAATGATAAATTGCGAGATATTTAAATTTATGGCTAGCGAGCAAGTTTTATTCCAAAAATATCACGATACAATGCGGTGTATTTTTCTTCAACGAGTTTAACTGGTTCACAAACGCGAAACACATTTTGCTTATCGATGCGAACGGTTTAATATCCTAATATTGGCTTTCAGTGAGATTTCAATTATAAAAGAATGTTGGCACAACAATTTCGCATCCTGGAACGTAATAAGCGTTCGTCTGCGCGCGCAAACGTCTTCCTACAGAACACGTAGTAGCGAGTTTAGTTTGTTTAGTCTCAACGTTACTTTCACTCGCGTCCATTTACCACCTATCAAAGTGCTGCGCCGCGCTCGGAGCTTCCGAAGGAGGGTAATATCGCTGCTGACTTTCGTTAACCATCGTTAACCGTCCCGCCACTAAAGTATCTTAGGCCGCCCGTGAGAAAAGACGTTACTTTCGTAACTTGGCGGAGCCATATTTCTTCCGCAGCGTATTTACGACACCCTCGTAAAATGAACCAAGGAGCGGCGGTACCGCGCGCGCGCGCGCGATTAACAATGCCTTCATCGTGGCGACGAATGCATCATCGTCGTTACTCTAATGCACCGTCGAGGCAAGCGCCGACGCTCATGCATCGCGGACAGTTTTGATCCACGCGATCGATCTTACTTTCACGCGTGTCACAAGTAGGGCGAACGAACGCTCGAGCGTCGTCTGTCGCGCGCACCTGATTTTCCTATCGATTTAAACTTAACGCTTAATTACATATGTATCACCCAGTACGAAGTACGAGCGAGTAGACGAATCTCCCACACACACACACTCTCTCTTTCTCTCTTTCCAACAACTGACTTTCACACGTGTGTTATCGCACTCATGCTCGCGCGCACGTACAAGTTCCAGTTCGTCAAAGCGATACGTCGAACTCTTCGTCGGATTAGTCGGATTGACGAGTCTGTCCTCGTCTATCTCCATCGCGAGCGCGCGAGTCATAGACGATCGATCGTGAGCATGATCTTAGCGGAAGTTAATCCGGCGCTCTCGATGCCGTCCGCCTCTGCAGTACGACCTAATATTTCTCGTTCCAACACGGTGACACGGAATGTAAGCGATCGATCGACAGAAGAATAAATGATATAGTATGACTCGTATGGAAGGTGGCACTTTATTCCAGACTAGCACTCAACTTTTTCTCGTCCAGCGAACATCCTGTTCAAATACACGCGCAAACAACATGGGCCATTGTTTATGCACTTTTATTACGTTCAACTCCGTTAGACGTACTGCTTCCCGATTAGAAATCTTCGTCGGTACACAGATCATCGAGCACACGATGATCGATCACTACTAATCTCGCAATGATGATGACAATTATCCTGTTTTGCATTAGCATATTACGTTACTGCACACTCCTCACTTCAACTATGATTAAACGGGCATATAATGGATATATGGATTCGCCTCGCGGTGACACGAATAATCACAACTGGTCTTTCGGTGACGCTTTGCCCGCCGACAAAGGCGGCGACGAAGGTTGAAACGGGTTCGAATGGATAGTAATCAATCACAGCCAATCTTGCAGCTCCAAGAGTTCCGTTGCCACCATTCCGATAACAGAGATGAATCTTTAACTGGGACCACCGTAACCATATCGCCGTTCTACTAACTACGGCGATCGAAACTAGGGCACATCCTCGCACGAACATAGATCGACACGCGACACGCGAAATGACAATATTACACAATTTCGCTAAATACACTCTGGATTTTCGCAAGTCTCGCACTTACGCACGTCACAAGCTCCAGTTCGTCTGCAGGGCCAGCTTAAGCGTGACGAACATGGTGAGCAAGGCGGTGCAGGCCATCACCGACGGCGACGACGCCATGCTGTGCTGCATCGCGGCCGGATTGTCGCCCTTGAAGACGTGCACCAGGACGCGCGCTGGCTGGGCGTTGCTGGCCTCGCAGGTGTAATTACCCGAATGACGGTCCGACGCCCTTGGCACCTCCAGCCAGCTCTCCCGGCCGACGAGGTCGGTACTAACGTTGACGCCCTGATCAACGTCGTAGTTGATCATACGGAAATTGTGATACCAGAAGAGGTACGACGGCACTTCCGTCGACTTCTTTACCAGACAGTGCAGCTGCAGCGTGCTACCAGGCCTCACGAATTTCTCCGCCGGACCGGCTATCTCCGCTCTGGCTTCTGCAAATGGCCGAACGTGACACGTGAGACGTGAGCCCTTCATAGTCCCGGCTAGACATCGGGGGCATTGTTTACTACAACATGGCTATGTGAGTGAGAGCAGGCTCTCCCGAGGTCGGCTGAAGGGAATAGCTTGTATAAGAGCGACAGGATCTCGGACACGTCCCGCCAGGGTTTCTCAAACGCCAAACACCAGCAAACTGGCACAGCTTTGTAAAACATTCTCGCGGAACGGTCACGTTTGGAAATTAAACTCATTTTTTTATTTTATTATATGCAATATCGTAAATAATAAACAATTTTTCTGATGAAAGTGTTGGCATATGAAAAGTAATTTAAATAATTTTACATGCATCCTCTATGATTATCCTTCAGCCCCACGAGACATGCTTTTTCAACAAGCCTTAAATGTTCATTTTAATAAGCTGTGCCGAAACAAGAGTTATAAACGAACGACAATAATCCATTTCATCCGTACTTTCATCCACTCTTTTATCGAATTTAGTTTCCATTTTTGTACTTTAATAAACTCCTCGATATAGTTGCCTATGAAGATCCTTGTAATTTGGCAACCATTACAACTGAATATGTCGTAATTTGTCAGGGACTGTAATGAAATACTTGTCTGACGAGGGAAGGGACTCTAATGATATTTCGTCTATGAGATTTGCGTAGTAGGCAATTGATATAATTGCCGCAGGGTAATTTATCGGAATCGATGATAGGATGTTTTATTTGATAATATCAAAATTATAATTAACATGTAGTACGTACATGCGTATGCATGTTTGTAAACAGTGTTTGTATTTGAAAGCAGTCCGATTGCATAATTAACCTTTCATCTAGAGTAGCAGATCCGCATGTTGCTGTTTCCACATTACCTGAGCATCAATTGCATTTATAACACTCGGATCAGTCACAAGGATGTCAGTCATGATGTGCAGCATTTTGTTGCGAGAACATACGAAAATATCAACTTTTTATTTTAATAATAAATTTTCAGCTGTGAAACTGCATGCAAGACAAAAAGATCTATACTTGTCACCATTATTGAGAACGTTGAAAGAAATTAAAAATTTCGCAAATCTAAGGAGAGTCTTTTTGCTGGACAGTGTGAGTCAACGAAACGCGTTTACGTGATTAATTACCCGGTAAGGGCAACTCTCTCGAGGTAATTAATTTCTAGAACAATTCACCCCATTGAGTAAATTGTCTATTAATTAAGTATTCGCAATTAGGCGATGTTCCATGGAAACGGTATGTCCCACAGAGCACTTTTTCTTCATACAACAGTTGTCACGTGCAATCAATATTGCTATTCATGGAAATCCTAATTTATCGGCGACTTAATGCGCCGAGTGACAGCTACTGCTATTTCTATTCAGATCGCATAAAACAACTCTGCGAAGAGTACTATTATGATTTTCATAATCGGCTTTACTGGTCTTAATTACTTTATTAGTTGCCATTCAGTTGTAACGCTATTTACTACGCTATATTTCCTAAAATAATGGCCTCGAAGAGATTATAGAGTTTGATAAATAATCAATATTCAATATATTCATTTACGCTAGTCATAGAAATTTAATACGTTCTATTACCATTTAAAAGCTCTTTATTTTACCCGAACTTAATAAAGCTATTTAAATGAAAATGACATACGCGTTTACAAAGATTGAAAATCATGTATGTGTATCGATAATACTTTATACAATCACGGATTATCATCATGTATCGCTAATCAATCGAGAATGAAATCAATCATGTGAAAGGATAATCTTTTTTTGATATCTTTCCGTTACCAATTGTTGTGCTTCCACCGAATTTTACCAGGTTTCATCGTGAACTGAAACTGTTTATTCTTTTCTCTGTCTATATTGATTTGTAAATCGATAGCACTGAGTAGCATATGACACAGAGCTCTCAAAATATTTAAACCGAACGGAAACATTGAATTGATAAATTCACGATTTGAATGTAGCGTTTCAAAGTGATTACAAACGCGTGATATGAGCTTGATAGTTTGACAGTTGTACATTTTGGAAAAAAATTTACGTCTACCGCTGGTTATCTATTTTTGCGAAATACTTCGTATTAGATGTCAAACATTTCAAGCTATTGATTGATTTTTGGAAACACTAGTTCTTTTGGCACCTTTATAAATATATTATTGGCATATCGCATATCTCCTTATCAGTGATGAATCTGTTTGTGTTATTTTTGGAGCAATAGAAAAAAAAGATTGAAACTTTCAAATTCATGCATACGGAAAGAATGAGTGCCTTTTTCATAAATATTCTTATTATAGTATTCTGTAACATTACACACGGTCAAATATTAAAAAATCGAATTTAAATCAATTCCTAGAATTAATAAAAGTAAATAATATTCGATTACTTTTAACTATCATGTATGTTGAAATTATTATTATTTTATAATTTTATAAAACAAAACATGTTTTTAACTTGTTAACTATATATTTAACTGTATGTTTTAATTGAATTAACGACGTGTTGAGTGGAAGCAGTAGCGATTTAAGAAGTAGTTAAAAATGACTCAAATTGAGATATAATTCTAACATTACGAATTGAACATTTGCCCATTTTGACGTTTGCATTTTAAATCTTTTATTTATTACTCGCTGTTATTTCATATCGCATTATTTATTACAACAGTGGGAAATTTCCTGTCGTTTTGAATAATAACAACAATATCGTACGGTCGGAAGTATCATTTGTAAGCATCGGCTGAATTTTACGTGATATAGGAGAATTTTGAGGGAGTTTCTGATCCTGACTTTGAGAAATACTGTCGGGATGACTCACGTTCCACGGCATCTCGTACGAGGGGCTCCGCGAATTTTAAGTCCGCTCACGCCCGAGCGCGTTTCACCCTTTCACTCGACGCGACCTGACACGCCGCGCGTCGGCGGCGAGGCATTATAGGATCAGGTGTGTGAGGGGAACACTGTAAACACGCCGCCAACACCCGCACCAGCCAGCCCAGATACGCTTTTACTACTAGCCGACTGCTGTTACGGCCGAGCGGTCGCGAACGATAGTCGAGATGTGATTCGAAACGTTTGCGCGCGATCTGAGGGCTCCCCGGAGTGAATGGGCGTCGATTCCTGTGGAAACTATTGCAGTTTCGAATCGCTAGACCGTGCGTCCTTGTCTGACGCTTGCCCGAACAATTTTTTGACAGCCTTTACGCAGGCCATCCCCGGATTTTGTCGCGCGACAAAGGATCCCGGTCGTTTCTGAAAAGTGCGATATGGATCTGCTGCGGGTTCACGATGAATTTTCCTCTTTTACTGTTTACAGATCTCTTGCTCCTATAGCGACGAAGGTTTCTGATTTTCATGAATCGAATGAAAAATGGCACAGAACATGATAAATCCTCGCTTTTTGCGATCGTTCAACTTTATATAGAGAACGTTCACAAAAAGACGCAACACTCTTGAATTATTTTATTTATTTTATTTATTTATTATGTTGTTGCACGACGTACATTAATGATTTTGGTGTTGAACAATTCTTGACAATTGGAGGTTCGATTCCACATAACATCGTATTCAACATGAGATCCATTAGTACAGCCACCAAATCTAAACATCTACAATAACTGCTCACCACTGAAAGTTGCGAAATCCCTCTGAAATCCTCTCTACAACGGTTTGAATGTTGGTTTTCAAATCCACAATTATGCGAGGGTTATTCTGGTAGACGTGATCCTTCAAATATCCTCATAAATGAAAATCACTTAAATCCCATGAACAGGAAAATCAGATCCATTTTAAGTCTGTGAAATCATTTTGGACATTGATTAGAGTTTACTCTATCGTGAAAGTGCTCAACCAAGATATATAAAGAATCACAGCTACCAGAATAAAATACCATAATAACTACACGTAATAAAAGATTTAAAAACGTTCGAATTATATTTGTAAAGATTTCTATCGTAACTTTCGACGAAGTGACGAGCAGTTTCTGTGGACGTTTGAATAATAAATAGTTGTCAATGAATCTCGTATTAAATATGTTTTCACAACTCCCAGTCATCAAGAATTGTTCAATATCAAAATCATCAATATACAATAGTATAAATATAATAATTCATAAATGTTGCAGCTTTTTATAAAATGTTTAAAAAATTAAGAAACATAACCTAATTTATAAAACAAAATAAATCCAATAAAAAAAGAATTAATAAAATTGAATAAATATTGATAATTGAATTAATAAAATTGAATAATAATTGGCTAGTTTTTATGAAAAATTACAGAAAATCTCAATCAAGGTCAATATGTGAATATACGTGTTTGTGCAATGATATAATTAAATTTCTACGCTTTGCAATTAAACTCTTCCCTCTGTACATTTCACTCAATTTTCACTAGTTTCGACTTTCAAGATTCTCCTCAGTTATCGATACAAAAAATAAAAGATGACTTGAAAAGATACTGAATATTGTTTTATAAAGTTAAAAAAAACCAGTGATATTTATTTCAAATAATGTATTTCTCGATCAGAGTATTTAAACAGAACAATAAATATAAAATTAATTAAATAAATAAATATTGGTTCGTTTATAGAAAATTATAGAAAATCGATACGAGCGTATGGATATGCGATAATACAATTACACCTTTTATGCATTTTTAACGTTTCTCAATTGAACTCTTTGTGTTTCACACAAAGTAACTCCTCGATCGTAACTAAAGAGAGAGAGAGAGAGTTTAACTCTTTATCAAACCTTTTCATTCAACTCTATATAAAAAATAAATCAGCTTTATGTCTGCAGATTTGTGTTAAGTCTTGATTTAATTTAAACAAATATTTCTATCGAACAAATTTTTGTGTTTATTAGTACATTTATTTTTTACAATATTTTTTAAAAAATCATATTAAAAATTTTAGTTTTTAAAAAGGAAAATTAATAAAATAGAAAAGGAAAATTAGTAAAATTGATATGTCGTCATCTGTCTAAAAAGTAACGAAACTTGTGCTATGAAATTTTTTATTAACAATTAAATTACAATTCAATTATTATCCCTTTCAAAGTAGTTTCTTTCGAAAGCCACACGCCGGAAACATAACTCCTATTCCTGATAGCAGTGCCAAAAGTCTTCAACTAGAACTGCCTTTAACAGGCCTGTCACGACTTTTTGGATGTTGTCCATAATTTTAAAATAATGATTTTTGAGATAAAATTTGAATTGCAGAAAAAGGGAAAAGTCACACGGACTCAGATCAGGCGAATACGAAGGCTGCAGAATTATTAAAATATTTTTTTAAATCAAAAATTTGATCACAGTCAAAGTGACAAGATGACAAGTGTAACAAGGAGTATTGTCATGATGCAGCATCCAAGAGTTCGCAATCTCTGACTGAATACGACTGATTAAGATTTTTCTCAAATTGTTCAAGATGTTCTCACGATAGTACTTATTGATTAACTGTTAATTGCACTCGAGATTTCATTTCTTATTTTCATAACGTGTCACTATTACACGTACTTACACAATTCGCTGTTAAGTCAGACGTATTCACGCTGTCGAATTGAAACTTGCACTGAGCATCAAGTAGAAATGTACATTTCGGCTAGTGTCGAAGGCGTAGCTATAGTATTATTCATTCTTGAGCCAGTCTCATTACTTTTTACACAATATAATTATTTTAATTTTATATTCGAATTTATCTTACAAATATACAAACAAATTCGATTATATAAATTTTATCAAATCAAACTAATTTATAATGTACACTTATTACACAATTACATTAATTCTTATTGTAAAAGTATTGAATTCCATTCATCATTATTACTGTCGGTTTTGAGTTCGCCCGTGTCATTTTCGTGTAACAAAATCTCGACGCAGAGCATTAACGCGAGCGGCATGGGATAGCGTGCTATCCCATCGTGCCGCGCGTAAAAGCATAATAAAACCGACATAAATATCGCGGGACGTAGCACAAACTACATCACGCGAGAAACATTATCGGCCCGTTGAGGGTTAATAATTCAAAGTCTTTCACGAAAAGCGTTGCGCCGTTTAATAAGAAGGACACGTCGGCGTGGCGCGGCGCGGCGCAACGTGGCGCTTGAGAGCGTATCATTCGCAACTTATCGGACGTACTGCACGCCGTTCGTAATTAAATGGGAAACTGAGAGCCCGTGTAAATTAGAAATTCGAGATATTACGCGCGGGGAATTGGGCAGCTTATAAAGTGCCGCGGAACATAATATCGCACTGGCACTCGTGCGCCAGTTATTGTGAGCTTAAGGACGATGTGCCGCTATCGGATGATCAAAGTCGGAGTTTGGCTTCGCCGAAAGAGAAGGGCCGAGATGATACTCCTAAGGACGAAATACGCCCAGAGTAAGGGGAACAAATGGATGGGAGCAAACGCACGTCTCGCTCCTCGCGCCGATTGTATTTTAATGAGAGCTCATTAAGGCCGAGTTTAAAACTATCTTCATTTCAAAGACAATATTACGATCATATTGATTTTAAAGTTATACCGGATTCCTTCCGACTCGCCGCCTTCATTAAATTCACCTCTCCCGCTGAGTTCTCTCATTCTTAGTACCTCAATTGGATCTTTTCCATTCACTTGCGCGCTGATATATAGGCATTTCGACAAATTTATTTAAATATCCTTCTTCTTCGATATTCGGTGCTGCACATCCTCGAAAACTAAGATTCAAAGGTTATTATATTATACTATTTTATAAGTAGATATATGTCGTAAAATTATTTATAAAATATTTCTTAAAGCAAGATACAAATAGATTACAAAGGTGACAAAGTATATTATCATTACAAAACTATTTTAATTTGCAAAGCAATTCAAATGTAATAATTCGTCCAACATGCTTAAAATCGATTCAACAGGATTGAAAAGAGCCATTAAATACAAATAAAAATATTCATTTGCAAAATTTAATAGAATTTCATTGAAAATATAATAAATTAAATCCATTTCCGTTTTGATGTTTGTAATTATATTAAAAATGTTACACTTAATGGGGCGATGGAAATTAAAAGAATCAACGTTTTCGTCAATTGGTTTGGGACTACCTAAGCGAACATCTATTATTTGGAATAAAAATTTATTTTATATAAGATTAAGTTTAAATCTCTTTAAAATAACGAAAGCACAAACCTATAAAAAGTACTTCTGATAATTTACCAAACGACAATACACGACAATAGATAATTTATCAAGACATTTTCCATTTTTGGCGCTTTAATAGGTACGATTGAAAGATCAACAACGAGAAAATATCTTAAATTCTGCAAACGAGAGCACTTCGGGGAAAAATATAAATATTAAAGGCACGTAAGAAAAGACCTTAGTTACGTATAGAGCGCCAAGACGCCTCAGAGGCAAAAACACGGACCGACATCTCGAGAAAATTACGGTGCTGCATACATAAAATATGGACTGTCAGGAATTAGAGTACACATTATAAACAACTTGGCATAAATTAACTCCCGTGCATAAACAGGAAAGCATAATCAGAGCACAAGCGATTCGTCCTATGAAAATAAATCGAGAGATGCTACTTGATTATTATACATACAAAAAATATGTACAGCACAGTTTACGTCGTACATATTATATAATTATATTATTATACTTTATTTACAAACAATTTCTTGAATAATCAATGAAGAAGTTAATCAACTTTATTTAACTGATACGTAAAACTTATCAAAACATTTTTTTATATGCAGCAATTGAATATTATAATTTAACAAATTTAAAAATTTGTAGGCCAAACTGATCTCTTTTTACCTCAAATATTTACGTTACGCTGTTACATTAATGTAATATGACAGTTCGATCAATATAGAATTTAATTCAATTTCTTAAATTGTTTTCACCCTCGTCCTTCGAGATGTTAAGGATAATAAAAAAGCGCGTGTGGGTAGAAATGTATCCGATGTATTTCAGACGAGGGTACATAAATATGAGAGAAAAGCAGTGAGAAAGATATACACATGTAAATGTAATCCGATAAAGAAGAGCAAAAACAAAAACAAAAGCTAAAATTACATAGTAAATGCATTATAATAATTTATTGGATAATTTTGCAGTATTCTCTGTTGAAAAAGATTTAAAAATAAATACAATATGTATTACATCAGCTAGTGAAAATTAATCATACCTATAAATCAGTAAAAAAATATGTAATAATTTCATGAAAATTGATATATTGTGTATGTGTGTGTGTGCGCTCGCAGGGTGTCTGTAAACTCATTGTCAGTGCCAAAACTGGTACAGTGGCTTTAGCACATGAAAACAAGTAAAAAATGTGTAATAAACACATGTCCGAATGCTAACTGTTTCGGAGTTACGAAGTATTGAAGTTGCTTTCGTAAAAAAACGTGAATTCTCAAACAAATATTGTTTTAATGTTCTTTATTCTGTTTAAACCTTTACAAAAACTTAAAAATTTCATTCTGGTCCTTTAAATGTGCTGCAACATAAAGATAATCTGTGTTGATACTTGAAAAGTTTACTTAAAGTAGTTTATTTAATTTATTTTGTTTGATTATATGGTGCCCATACTGTTTAAAACGAGCATTAATTAATAAATTCAATATTCAAATCCAAACATATTAATTAAGTTTATTTTGTTCACATACACATGATATATTTAAAAAGTAATGAGATTGAACGTGTGGCCTGAAAACTGGCAATAGCGTTGCCACGCCTTCGACACCAGCCGAGACATACATACATTCCTGCTTGATGTTAAATGCAAGTTTCAACTCGATATTGTGAACATGTCTGATTTGATAGCGAATTGTGCAAGTGTGTGTAGTAGTGACATGTTATGAAAATGGAAAAATGAAATCTCGTGTAACGTTGCACAATCAGTTAATTAACAGTACTATTGTGAGATTCTTGGACGCCTCAGAAAAAGGATTAATCGTGTCCGACCGGAGATTGCAGACTCTTGGATGCTGCAATCCACCATGACAACGCTCCCTGTCACATTGTTATCTCCTTTTTGATCAAAAAGAGTATTCCAATTAAGAGTTTCCATACACGTCTAATCTAAGTCCACAAGATTTTTTCTTTTTCTATAATTTAAATTCCGCCTCAAAGATCGTCATTTTGAAATTGTGAACAAAATCCACAACATCCAAAAGATTATGACAGCAGTTCTAGTTGAAGACTTCTAGCATTGCTATCGGGAGTAACTCCGGCGGTGTGTGATTTCTAAAGAAAAACTACTTTGAAGGAGATGATGTTGATTTGCAGTTTGTTCATTAATAAAATCTCATAGCACCAAAATCTCATTAATTTTTTAGATACACTACGTATATTCACATAAAATATAATATCAATTATATTTAATTTATAAATGTATAATCATTTTCATAATCATTGATTATATTGGTAATTTAAAGAAAGATACGTAAAAGTCCTGTATAATTTCTAACAAATGATTTAGGATTCTTTCAAAAGAAATAAAAAACAATTAAGAAAACACATACAAATTTTTTCCTTTGATTTTGCACATATAATAGTGCAGAATAAAGAAAATTAAGACACTTTTATACAATTTTTTTTATAAATGATCAAAATAAGAGAGCTCTCTTTTCTTATAAATACTTTTATAGATGTACTTTAAAAAGAGAGAGTATGAGAAAATATTTTTTTGAAAAAAATTCAGTTTTTAAACATATATTGTTGAAATGAAAACAAATATGTATAATTTTAAGTAAAACAGTGCATTCAAATTTTTAAAAATATTGTATTTTTTCAAATATTCTATTATTATTTTTTAGAAATTTACATAGCTATATTTATTTTTGAATAGTCTTTACTAGTGTTATAAAAAGTTTTTTTTTAATTTTCAAAAACAACAGTGTTGCAATATTCTGAATTACATAGTATTATTCAAAATTTGAGCCTTTAAAACCTTTTAAAATGTTTTTAAAACCTTAAAACTTTTAAAATATTTTTTTTTTATTTCTTAATATTTAAAAACAATATATATTTACAATTAGAGATGTAAAAATCAAGGAGACATTTACAACATATATTTACAACATATCCAAAGCTTATCAAAATCAGAAGAAAACATTTGCATATGCTTCCTTTTAAGGAAAACATATTTTTTAAAAGATTAAAAGATATTCTAATTATGATAAAAAATATTATATTATTTGATATATGTAGAGTATTTTTCTTACTCACAGACGTTTATTCACGTTTACTTGTCAGACAGGATATTGCCATATAAAAAATTCCGTTAGAATAGACAGATTCATCTTTTATTTTTTAATCTAGTTGTATTTTGAGCTTACTTCGTTTTCGTTGCACGCACGTAAAGATTTCCATACTAACTTTGTGAAATATTACTTGCTCCAGGCAATATCTGTTGGCATGAAACGACTATTAACGTTGATATAATATAAAACTTTATAGAGAAAACACTGTTAGCCAAAGAAATATTTGGATTCAGATAAATAAATATTTCTATTTTCTCACAAAAAATTCTCTTTCTCCATTTCGTACTGAATTATTTTTTTTATTTATTTTAATACAACGAAATGTAAATATCAATACTCGATAGTATGTATAATTCTGTATTCTATGTATTCTTGAAATAATGCAAACGTTATTATTTATGATAGTGTACTATTATTTTGTATTCTTCTGTATTATTCTGTATTCTGTATTCTGTATGTAGCATAATTCAATTTTGATAATTAAATTTAAGTGGTAATTTAAATTGAGGTATCATCAAATATCAAAAATTTGCCTGAACTACTGTTAATTAAAAAAATCACGACAAATCATAATTTAATTCGTTGGCAATACTTGGTATTTAATATTTGGAAGTTATTGCTTGGAAGAATCGCTCAAATCGTTTGCAAGCGCACAGAATGCTAGTAGTTGAAAAAAACTGAGTAAAGAGGTGACACTCAAGAGAGCGCATGTTGCGAAAGCATAAATATCGAGAGCATTCTGAGGAAAAGGGTGGTGAAACCGCATAGCAGCGACGCGTACGACGTCGAAAAAAGACCAGGGAAATCCCGAGGAAATTAGATAGCCTCGCGCATAAGAGATGCGCGCCGGAAAAAGCCGAATCTAAATGCAAATATGCGGCTAGCACGGTGCGCGTGCATCGAGCGCGAGCGTCGCGTCGCATCGAGAGCGTATTTCGCAAAATTCCCGCGACACAACGGGAAAGTATTTTTCACGCTATCGATCCCTTCCCACCTGCCGCTTAATAAAATCTAAATAAAAGTGCCTTGTCGCCAGGTGACGGCTCGCGTGAAAACGCTTCAAAATTATGGTCCCCGATTTAGAGCAATAGATGATAGACAAGTTACGCGAGGAATGTTTAAGGAAATGTGTAGAATACGTGCGTAAACCATTGAGGTCTAGGCGTCGAGAGCTAAGCTGACGTTACAAGCGACGGAAAAGAGAGCTTCCGCCATATATTCAAAGACGTGCTCTTATCAGCAAATGGACAAAAGCATCGCGGCATTTCCGCATACGATGGCTCTTCACGGCTCCTCTTCCTTTCATAGAGAGCTAAGATATACGGTACGTACGTATGTACATATGGCTGCGCCCGAGAAAGCTTACGCATTTTTCTCATAAGTTGACGCATGCATTGTGCGTCACACCGTACATATTTACTTCGTAATAATACGCAAGTTGAACACGCAAAGACGATGAAAGAAAAACATGTGGGAGAATATTGATAAACAGAATTTCAAAATGTTATTTGGATTTTTTCTCGCTGGAGAGAATCTTTTTTATTAGCTAGCTTTTTTTATGACATTGAGAATTCCGAAAAAATACAGATATCACGATTTACGAGTTGAATAGTTTTTCAACTTTTTCTTTAACGAAGAGTATAATCTATCTGTTCAATTTTAAATGTCCTCCAACTCTTTCATCATTTACAAGTACATAGAATGTGGGAAACGAAATAACAGGGAAGCACAGTTTATTTTCACAAACAATAAATTCATAGATAAAAGTGTAGCACGAATAAAATTAAAATCAAAATTTTAAACTAAGAAACAATCCTCGTACATTAAATATAAGTGTAAAATTATATATTAAAATATAATGTAATAATAATTTTATATACAATAATGTAATAGGCAAAATGTTACAAATCATCACTCATAACCGTGAAAAGTTACAAATATGTGAATATGTAACGTTGTGATAAAGTTTCATGCTTACCGACGACCTCAAGGCGCAGAAATATACTCGTGGGTGGATGAGTGGATACTTGGCACTCATACAGTCCGGCATCTCTTGGTTGGGCGTATTTTATTTGAAGCGTCCAATCCTCGCTGTGGTGGAAATGAGTCGCCTGAAACCGTTCGTCGTTGGCGTATGTCGTGAGCCCTACGGTCAGTAGCTCACGTAATTCTACATTCTTCCGCTTGATCCACGACACCTGCGAGCAGCCAGAAAGAAGAAAATTTACTAATAAATGTGATTCAATACAGATATCACGATTTACGAGTTGAATAGTTTTTCAACTTTTTCTTTAACAAAGAGTATAATCTATCTATTCAATTTTAAATGTCCTCCAACTCTTTCATGCGAATCTCATATCATTCACGAAAGAGAAAGAGTTATTTTTTATCATGGATTTCACTTTGTATCAATCTTTTCTTGGCTAATTAGGCAAAATTTTTATTTGTTAAATACTATTTTAATCTCTTATTCTACGTAAGAATATAATAACATATTTTGACCGTTATTAATTTCGATCAATATTTATATAGAATTTTTATATTTGTATTAATTTCATGTAATAATTGCAAATGTGGAAAAGCGTGTTGAATTCAATATCGCCCACATGCGTGTAAATCGTAAAATAAAATAATTTCAAGAATGAAAAATGACAAAACTAAATTTAAAATTATATTGTATAGTATGTAAAGTTCATATTGAATTCATACATTGATAAAAAATTAACTTCAATTTGTTCCAACGTCAAAATTAAATGCAATAAAGCGAAATAGGCCATAAAAAGTGGAACGTGAAAAAATATGCGCGTTACGATTATTAATCTTATGTATTATTTTTAGTTATTTAACGCGAATAGTTATGCGTATCATCTCTATTCGCTATGCGAATGAAATTGAATATTTCGCTACGTTTTCATATGATACGGATAATTGGAACATAGACTGCCAACGCATCTGTCGCAATTGTTAGTCATAACAGTCGGTGACTACTGTCCGTATATAATGAACAGTAATCACTGCCCGTTCATAACGGTTAGAAACTACTGTCCGACATAGCGATTCGCAACTACTGATACGCGTCCGCAGAATACAAACAGTAACTGCTGCGCGTAACTCTACTGCTCGCTCCGCAGTTCTCATTATTACATTAATTGCTCGTGTCTTAATTCTGCATACGTAGCTATTTACCAACATAATTCTACAAACAAAAGATATACGTATTTTCCACAAATTTTAAATACTTCGTACAATTTTAGTGTCTACGTTCCTTGTGAAATGTAAAAAACAATATAAATAACAAATAAGATGTTTTAAGTTGATTCAATTTCCTCTTCATTTTATACTAATGCTAAACAATATTCCAATATATGCAAATTTGATCGTGATTACGTTATATTAGTTACCATCGTGCACGTATAATTTCGAAAGTTCAATTACCTTATTTCGCTCTATATAACTTGCAGATTTACACGCAAAATCTTCATACTTTTACAAAAATATAAACAAATTGGCAAATATTGTTTTTATAAAAACACAATTTGTAAATTTATTTAGACAGAATACTATAAAAATAATATTATAATACTACAAAACAATATTAAAATATCATATTTGTTATTCTAATAAATATTTTATAACAATATTTTCTATTACAATAAGTATAATATACGTTTTTGTTTTTTATAAATGGATTTTTGTTCCTTCATAAAAAAAGTCATGATATCTATAAGTGCCTCCTATGTATTTTTTGTAAATAACACACATTTTTCCGATTTTCCATTTCCTGTACGAAATCCATAGTTGTCTACATCATAAAACTTCCTTGTGTCACTATTTATCGTAAAATCCGCACTTTCGCGCTAACGCGGTTGCTTTATCGCGCGATATCGGTTTAGAAGCTCAAACAATGAATATTCCCATTTGTGCTTGGCCTTCATCACAGCTGTTAATTACGAGCACCTCGCACAAGATGCGGGAGATGCACGCCTATTAACCTACGCCAAATTAGGCACAAAATTTGTGACGTCAAACGAATTCTCTCAGTGTTCGACAATTATTAGTACACTCTGGATGTTCATAACGAATAATAACTGAAACTTGGCAATGGCCAGTAACTGCGACAAATATACGCATACGTGCGCGAGACGGTCAGTAACTACAGGACGTCAATAACGTCCAACTATCGTACGTACTTCCGCTCGACTCGGACCACCTGAAAGCCTCGTCCCAAGAAGCGCTGTCAGCCAGAATAATCCGACGACTGTGCCGCGAGATGATTGTAGGGCTCGTGACCGGAATTGATCGTGAACTCTAAAGACGTTTAGATCCCCCCTGATAACCACATATTTCTTACCCCTTTGTCACGCTCCTCCATCCCTCACGATAGAGAAAAATATACGTGTCGAATAAAGAGTACCGCGATGCATAAAACATTTGATATTTATAAACCGAAAAGTATTTGCATCAGAAATACGGCGACACCATATATAATCGAGTTCATATATATTTTGATATATTTTAATGTTGTAAACATACAGATGTAATGGATAATAATATGAGTGTTAGAGCTGAATATTCATTTCCGAAATATTCTTCTATGTACTACTATTCTAGCTCTGGCGCGATAGTTTCGCTTCGCATCTTTCTGCATAAACCGATGTGATATTTGCTCGCAGAAGGGATATACCGTAGAGAAATATCCCATGGAGTCGATCAGAAGACGTATTTCCGCAAGAAAATATTTTACGTTGATACGACTTGGCCAGTATCCATTTTCACATTTTGCCGAACGGAAGTTCGCAGTCTGTAAAACCGAGCGAACGAGTCGTTCACTCGGACAGAACACACGTCACGAGTTAGTTAACTTTATTGCGCATTTAAACGTGCCAGACACTAAAAAGATTTAAAGTGATTTCCTACCCCAGGCAAGATCTATCTTCGACCACGATTTCTAGAGAGTGAAAATAACTCGGGGCGACTGAGAATTTAAGAAAAAAATCGCGCGTTAAAATTAATGACTATATAAACATTGAAAAATTCCATGGTAAATTTGCCTCCATCGAACTGGAATGCTCCTGTATATTTAATGTACAAGCAACATTTATAAACATAGAGCATTTTGCAAATAGCAGAACGAAATATTTGTAATGAATTCGTATGTATATGCACTGGAAGAAGTACCGAGAAATTTACATAGAAAATGAGGGTAAAAATTTTTCTGGAGGAACTTGCAATGCGGAATGTTGGAAAATAGGGAGAAAGAACGACCAGAGGAAACCAAATATAATTAACTCTTTTATTTCAAATGACAGCATCTCTCGGCATCTCTGCGCGCGCGTTGTTATCTTTTTTATTATTTCGGTCTTAACGCTATCATTGTTTTTTGTTTTTAATATAAAGTAATTACTACGTGTGTGTGTGTGTGTGTGTGTGTCAATTAGAGATACATTTTTATTTACATATGTGTTTTTAAAGAGAAAACAAATATATGTAGAGATATGTGTTATATTTAAAATTAAATATGAGTTCATGATTTTTTATTATATTCGTTTTATAAAAAGAACATTATATTTGCCTGAAAATCAGACACATTTAACGTTGAATGTACGACATGTGAATTCAAATTTAATAATTTATAACAATTTAAAAATAATAATTGAAAACTTTGCAATAATTGCATTTTATTTACATTTCTTGATTAAAACCTTAACATATGTATAATTTATTGAATAGACGCAGCTTAATATTCTCTGGCACACTTTTAAAATTACAAAACTACTTTTTCTAATGTCTAAGAGCAAATATCCGATTTATTCGTCTGTAATAATTCATTATTTACGTGTAAAACGCTAACAGGCTAGAATCTTTTATCTTAACAAGGAAATATTTTATGTGTCACCTGGATGGTCGATACCCATTAACCTGTAATTTTAATGGAGCTGTATTTTACAAAATGGTATAACATGGAAAGCATCGTTAATATAATATATACCGTTGCAAGCTTTATCGTGTATTCTATCCGTTTTGCATGAAAAGATTTAAAATAATCCCTTTGCGAGAAAGTACAAGATCGACATAGCGAAAGGTTATAAAGAACCCTAAATTCAGTCCAAAGTAGTACGCTGGACTCGAAGAACATAAATATTAAAAGCACCTGGGAGAGGTTCGTACGTACGTAGTATTTCCCAACTGGATGCGCTTCTTGAAATCTCGAGAAAATTAGATGATAACGTATATCATTTGTACAAAAATACAAATGAAGATTTGAGAGAAAAATCTCTAGTTCTTTATCTTTTATTATATTTTTTTAAATATATGAATTTGGCCAAAACTGGATTTATCATATTGTAATGCTTGATTATGTGATAATTTGATCATATTGATTGATCATTTGAGAGGGAATATATACGTTAAACTATAAATAGAGAATATTATATAATTAACTATGTTGATTAAAAATAGTTTGTATATGACACACGCATTCATGCATACATAAAATAGATATTTATTATCTAAAATTTTAAAGATAACAATGTGCATTATTAAACATTATTAAAAAATTAAATATTTTAGAAAAAAATATTTAGAAAAAACATTGAATATATTTCGTAGTTCATTTTTGTACTATCTAAAAAAATTTCTTTATTATTATATTGCAAGCATATTTATTATTATATATTGAAGAAGATAAAATATTTCATATTTTTAATTATAAGAACACAGAGGAAAGAAAAGATACAATTGAAATATCAAAGAAATAAGAAAGAAATAAACATATGTTTATTCATACCTCATAAAATAACAAGAGAAATATTGAATTTTTTAAGAGATTAAATGTTGTAAGGTACGGTTATAAGGCACAGTATAAGGTACTATCAAAAATATCGTGAACACAGTGTACGCTATTAAGATCTTATCATTTCGTTAGAAAATATTTTGAAGGTACCGCCGACGACGGTGGTGCGGATACTGTGAAAACGAGAAGAAGCATAACAATCAATATCCGTTTTCGCACGTTCTTTTGAAAGATGTACGAAGCCTAAAAACGGTCAGTTGCCATCACAAGAAGAGCTATCAGTGAGGATTATCCGGCAAACGTGACGCTCCCTGAACGACGGTACCGCTCATCGACAGGATTGACCGTCGAAATCGGGAAGAAAGAGGTCTGTCCGTAACGATAAGATCTCTCTCTCTCTCCGCCCATACACTAGTGCTGAAAAGTCTTTTGACATTCAGTTTTCATGCATTCATTTGTAATTTCTGTGCTATTATCAACTCAGTTTAATTTCATTAATCTTCGTATAATACAAACGTACTTTTCATTATAATTGAAAAATATTTTCAGATTTAGGTAAGAACAATTTTTTCTTTAAAAGTAACATTTAATTGATAACTCAGAGGTCTTTCATTACTTTTGATTATCAGAGATAGTTAATTATTAAACAACATAAGTGTATTAATATTAAACTTTTTTAAATATTATATGTTAGTTATGGCATTGACAAAATATCGAAAAGAATATTCAGGAAAGCTGTAATACGTGCTTTAAAAGAGTCAATCAAACGTTGCTCGTTGTTTTGATATATTTTATATCAAATTATTATAAAACTATCGATAGAATTATCAAAATGACATTAGTTGCTGATTCTTGCAAGTTTGCATAGCAAATCGCTTGAGAATTACAATTGAATCATAGAGTCAATATTCATGATTCAACTGTAAAACATCAATTTAAGGACTAAAGCTTACTAGATCACTGTCCGTCTGTCAAGAAATTTTTTATCAGTGCGAAAAATATAAAAAAGCTAGGATTGCTTTTGCAAACGCACAGCGATTGGACTAATCCAATCAAAGACTAAGGTGTTACGATAAAAATTTTTATTTAATCTAATATCTTCTGATGCTATAGTATTCATCGCTTCAAAAGCGAAAGAAACAATCCACGGTATCAAGTACTTATTATGAAATATGGCAGGGAACGTGTCATAATTCAGGAGTGTTTCTCTGCTAAAGGCGGTCCCTATTTCGAAAGATATGATATATATTTCGATTTATTTATCAAGATATCTTAGAAAAATAAATGGAATATTTCAGCAAGATAACGATTTAAAACGTTCTAAGCTAATTGAATATTTTGTAAAAAAGAAAATCAATATTTTGAAATCAAAGTCTAAAAAAAGCTAGTCAAAGTCTCGATTTGAATCTAATCGAGTATAGTATATGAAAGGAATTGGATACTCTTCTATGCTTTGCAAAGTGAGTGGACAAAAATTCCAAGAATGTATAATAAAATTTATCAAATCTGCCCAGGATATGAAACTATATTATTGGCAAAAGGATATGCAACTAAATATTAGTGTTTCATTAATATAATAATAATTTTTATAATGCTCCTTTTTCAAAAATTCATTATTTAATTGTTAAACATTGCTATGTTAAAAAACTTAAGAACCATAATAAAGCAAATTTTTATTTATGCAATATTTATTTAGAATTCGCCAAGATATAAGTTTGTTATAAACATGTATTATTATTTACAAAGTTTAATTATAAAGTTTACTATTTACTATATGTATAACTGTAATGCAGTTATTAATAAAATAATTTACAAAAAAAACTATTTGTCAAAAGACTTTTGAGCGCGAGTGTACCTTTATATTTCCCGTATAGTTCTAAGTACTTGCTAAACCGAGATTGAAGGACTTTTTCTCGCGGAAAATTGAATTCCATCGATCGCACACGCCACGTCGCCGCAGCCACTGCCCAATTCTGGACATTAAACACTACGCTTTAGTCGAAATACTTCAAAATCAATTTCGTGTGACTTCAATTTTGTTAACACATGTACAAATCACATGTACAAATCAAGTAATCACATGCACAAATGGAGAGATTATTATTATGAATATTGTTATAAAAAATTAATATGTTCTTTTCGTTCCTCGCTTCCTCCGAATTTGAAAAATAAATATCTCTTTCCTTCTTGCAGACAAGTATAATTATAAATTTGAAAAAATATTTTTACACTTAAATTTTATTAACAAAAATAAAATAGATAAGATATATTTCGTTCTTCTTTTCAGAAGGAAACAACTTCTTATCTGCTATAGATTACATATAGATTACAATATTATTATCTAATCTAAATAAGTCTAAAGATTTTTTAACAATAATAACTGAAAAAGTTATTATTAAAGATAACTCTAAAAATAAAACTATTTTTTTATTATGTATTTAGAAACATAATATTGTTACAATTTTATATATTTATTACAATTTATTATAACATTTTGATTATTTTTAACACATATATCTTTATAATAGATAAATAAATTCATTATTTATTTTCTTGTAATGTAGTAAGTACATTTGTCACTGATATGGTATCAATGCAGATTGAGACATAAATTAAGTGACCGCAGTTGTCGTCCCGCCACAATACGAAAATATGTCCACCGTATTGCACGTCGAATGTAAAATATTGTAGCCACATGCACTATTTCGCATGGTTTATTCGACTAGATTGTTCTGAGAATTTATTCATCTGCAAGGTTAGCTATTTTTCATCAAAAATAAATGCTTCCTCATATTTGCGTGTGTGTATACGTTTCAGAATATCTTACAAGTTTTATAATAAATGATTTAGAAATATCTTTAAATTCTACTTTTTTTAGGAATATAGGACATGAAATTAAAGGATATAAATTTAGATATATATCATTTAGACATTTAACACAATATCGTCTTATTTAGCAACTTTATGTTCAAAAATATCAGTTTATATTTTTTGTTGTAAAATAATTAAAACAACTGCAATTATGTTTGCAAAATATATTTCTATTTTAACAATTTATTTTCGATTTATGATTTTATGAACAAAAATGATTTTAATATATGTAACTGTGTAAATAAAACATGTACATGTGTGGATGTATATGTTGAAATTCGATTTCTCAAAAGTGTCAATTTATTAACAATGAGAAAATTATATAATTTACATTTACGAACTTGAAACTCTGTATCAGGAAACTAGAAATTGTGATTGTAAAACCCAGATGGATAGTCACTATTATAGTTGAGTGATGTGGATTTAGGAATCGCTTAGTTAATGAGTGAAATTGTCGGAAGACGCCCGTGAGATGTATTAATGTAAATGACAGAAATTGTTATTGTCGAGATGACATAGCCCTGTCGCTTCGCGTAACAGGATGGCGAATAGCAGTATTGTTGTACACTGCCCTATTCAGTTCGAGAAGCGTTAGATATCGGTCACTAACTCGCTTAGATTACTAATTGGGTTTGGCCCGTTCAACGTACGCCAACCTATTGTGTATGTATACTTTAGCCACATTGAATCAGTGCGATCATGCGAAAAACAATCACATAATACTTGCAAATATCTCTGCAAAAATTTGAATATTACATAAAAATATATAAAATTGTAGAAAAGTATATTAATCTTCATATTTTTCTTAAATAAGAATATTTATTGTTGAATCATTTGTTTTGAAGAACAATTTAGATTTCTATTTCCGATAGTGAAAACAAAATTTCAACAAAATCCAAACAAAATTGCTGCCACATGTTATAATACAATCGTTTTCTTTGTAGAAAGAAATTTTCCAATTTCTTTTTAAAAAGAACTTTAGTTTTTAACTTGATTTAATACAAAGCAAGTGAAAAAAAAACCGATAAACTTTTTGCATTAACCATGATTAAATTTGATTTTAAATTATCAATAATTCAGATTCTTCCACGATAACTCATTTCGATTCAATAATATACCATGTAAATCGCCGAAGAAAATCGATCGAAGGAACATCATTACCTTCGGCAAATTAAATGGTTTCTTTTGAATGAAACCGTTTTTTCTGTCCCTACCGAAACGGAAAAGGTATTCAGCTATTTAACGAAGATTCGAGATTCAGTAATGAACTTCGACTCAGCGAGATCTTATCGTTGAAGACGAATTTCTTGTCCTGGTTTCACAAACAATTTTAGACGCCACTTTTTCAATCTCTTCGTATAGCAGCAGACGGATTGTTTTTTAAACTATAAAATCTAAATCAAATTTTAACTTTTAAACATCTCGAACATGCTGAAACTTTGACAACTTATTTATTATCGCAACAAAGAATATATATACATACACATATCGATCGTGGAAAGATGTGATCTGTATAGTATATTTTACTATACTATTTATTATATTATAATTTTTCTCAATTTGGAATTTATATGCAATGAATTACTCACTTAATCTTAAGTTTATCTTTCTTTCCTCATAATATATCTGCTTCTTCTATATCGCACTGGATACATCATATATGTTGCTCTCTACTACCGATTATTTCTTACGCGAATGTTTCCCTTCTTCCTGTTTCCGCCAGCCTCCTTCCCGCTATCGCTTCACGGTTTCTTGCGTTCGTTGGTACTCAATTCTTTTTCTTTCTCATGTGTACTTAACCTACCTATCTCTTGGTCTTGTCAATACAATATACTTTTTATACATTTTACAATACATTTAACTTTGGCAGAATGTAATATTTATATTCACAGCTATTCATAACCGTACAAAATGTAATATAAAATGTAAACGTAGTTTGCAAATCCAATTTATGTAATTTTTGTTATCAACTTAAATCAAAATCTGTAAGCTCTCTAAATCTCTAATGATTTAACGTATGTAATTTCCACATATCATATACGTATAATTATTTTTATTTACCGCTAAATTTCCATAAATTACGATGTAGGTGAATTGAAAGCTTATGAGCCATAAAAATATATAATCGCTCACCGGAAATCGCATTAAATATTTTCCGCTATTGAATATTAATATTCAATCGATTTACAAACTTTCGGCCAAAACAAATCATAACGTATCACTTTAATATAAATATTTAATATATTATGAATTACATAAATATGTATAGACTTTGTCTTCAAAATATGTCGCACCATTTATCTTCCTGTTACAATTCATATTAAGGGAAATATAAAAACGCGATCCGTAGTGGTCGACACAGTTTCCAAGCAGCTTCAATAGACTGCGAAATCCGGAAAAAGGAAGACATTTTTTTTCCGGCGATAAGATCTTTTACGTTCCCGTTATTCTTTCTTATTCGCCTTATTTCCTAAACTACCCTTCTCCAATCTCTCTTCGTCTCGACATCAACTAGCATCACAACGCTAAAACTGGGAATGGCCCCGAACGGTTTCGCGCAATTTCCGAGATGAGGCTTTGAATGTTTACTCACTATCTGCGGATATTTTCTTCGCGGAGGCTTTTATAGAGGAAATTAGGAAAGAACGGTATATACGCCGTTCAAAAGCCGGCTAGAAGAAAAACTCCGTAAGAGGAAAGAGAACGATTGCACAGTCCGCGAACAGAATTGGCCGTGTTGCCAGAAGAGCAGGATGAAAGAATAAGGTGGCGGAAGGGAAGGTGGATGGATAAATAGAGCTCGAGTGAATAGCCATCGTCAAATTCTTGCATACTTTCTGTACCTGATGGTTGGATGAAACTAGGGTAGAACGCTTCGGGGAAGAGAATACATCGCGCCGCGCCGGCGTGCCGTCGAAACGCGAGTGCGCTAATAGCGCATTGCGCGTAATGGGAGATTCATTAAGCAGCAAATTCGATTTCCGACCAATTATCAGTGAAAGAGAGGCGAGGGGGGAGGTGGGGGAGACTCCGCGAGGCTCAGTGACGAAAGAGCCATGCAGCCAGCGCGTCGTCGCGGAAATTTAAAGCAGCTTACAGCAAATCCCGGCAACGACAACGATATGAATCGATGATGTAGTAAGTAATCGAGACGCGCTTAACGCGTCAAACATGATGCACGTTCCGTGGAAAGCGTATCAAACGCGAACGTGCCCGCCTTATGCGATGTACTACTCGCGAAAAGGGTATTACATAGCCACCGGCTGCAATTTTATTCGCGCTTGAAGGAAGAATTATTGATAGCTCCTTCAGAGCTTATTACACGGCGCTTTCAATCTTTCTCGCCTTAAGAAATTTCATAGAATATCTTGTATGTATAAAGACAGATCTTGCCGCATAAATATAGAGCTAAATTGTTTAAGAATTTTTCTTTGGATTCAATTGAATTGAATAAAGAAGACTTAGAAATCTTTTACGTAAAATGAGAAAAGATAACTGCGATACAATTAGAGCGTTACTGTAGTAGAAATGCAGTAGAAATATATTTATTTCAAAATTTATAAAGTTATATTTAATGAAATGTGAAAAAGAAGTAAGTAAATGTAGTAATCGTAATTTAGTATTTCCCAAATTTTACTCAGAAAAGTTCAATCAAGCTTAAATGAGCAAAATAAAAGGAAATTCACTTCAAAGGCCGCAAAATCACCATATTCCTTAATTGAGGAAATTCAGTTAATTGGTATTACAGATAATCAGGATACGGATAATTGATGTTCTGCTAAAAGAGGCGAAAGCTCCTTATTTCAAAGCCTATGGAGCAGTGTTTCGCAGTGGCTTTAAATTTCGTCCTTTATAATCTCTGAAAGAAGCATAATGAACACAGTTGTTATCGCAAATCCTTTTTAACGCTATCAGTAGAAACATTTGTATTTCCTGCAAACAATTAGAATATTTTCTATAGTGTTATATTATAAAGTTTTCGATTAAAAGCATTCTATCTATCATTCCGTAAATATTTTATCTGCAAGTGGCGCTTGGCATGTTAATGTCTCCTAGACGGTAGAATAGTACGCTACGCGCGCAGGAGGATTCCGTTCGGTGCGAGCTCCCACGGATCATTAAGCTGCTTTAGCAAAGTGATAAATACCCTTGCACTTTACAGCTTCCAGATACAATCTCTCTTTCGCTTCGCCTCTCCCCTTTCTATCTGACCTTTCGGGCGAATACGGTAAAACAAATATCGTGTCATCCGTCGCGGCACATATTTCCCCGTTATAGGACAGTAGATGTTTATTTCCGAAGAAATTCACCAGAGAGATAAATATAAGGAAAGATGCAGAGAACAGGCTGTGCAGGAGCGAGGCGACCACCAAGGGGTTGAAATAACCACGCCCTCACTCTAATCGATTTCATCGTCCATTTGGTTGATGAACGCATCTCCAATGGATCCAAAAATAATCGCGTGGGAATATACGAGGAGGAGTAATTATCCGCACATACGTCCCGATCCTTTGTTACATAATTTCTCGTCTCGGTCGTCCATATCCGATTCTTCCATGACGAAGGTATAGATATAATATGCGATGTATTTGTCGAACGAACAAACGCGCCGGGCAACTGCTGCATAGCCGGTGGAAGACCGGAAAGTTGCGGAGAATAAAATAAATTAACTCGTCGTTCATGAAGGAAATCCGAGAATGCATAGCACAATCAACCAATTGAAATCGATCTACCCGCTTGTACCACCGCACACCGGTTAACGGAATCCGTTCCGCTGTGTATACAGGAGCGTAGCTATTCTCTCCTTTGTTCCCCAAGTATCGTGATAAATATACACATTTACGGCTGGCGGAAACGGCGGAACGTATTTAGCACGCGCTGTTAACAGTAATGGTGACTCGCTTCTTCTTAACCCGACTTTCAATTCGATTGCTTTCCAATCGAGCGTACATTTCAGGGAAGACTTCTTTTCAGCATGAATTATAACTCTGGTTACTAATAAATATAATAGCAATAAAAATATTAGTAAAAGGAAATTTGTAAACCTATCATCGCCATAGAAGCTTACGTAACTGTTAAATACTTTCTATTTAAAGACGAACATTGTAAATAATTCTCTTATAAATCTCAGCACCAATTTTTCAATTTTAAACCTAAATTTTTACTCCTCAGATTATGTTAAAAATATTTGTTACCCACTGAATTAGAAAAGAATAAGAATAAAAGAATAAAGTCTCTCTGTCTTAAAATGTTAAATATAATAATGTTGTACGTAATAAATTTATTTCTAAAATTATTCCCAAAATTTATCTCTTATTACGTTAATATTCAGGATATATTCAGGATTTATTCAGGAATTGTTAGTTTATTGCTTCACAAATTAATTAGTAATGATGTCAATACTGTAATTCATTACGCAATGATATCATTACGATTTAATATTCTGTTAAACGCAATTAATTATCATTGTTAAAAACTTAGTAACCCGTAATGATATTATAAAAGAGGCAGATCGGACAATCACAATTAATTATATAAATAATTTCTGCTTGCTGCAGATAGTTGGGTGCAAAATAATCAAATCATTAATTAAAAGTTACGTTACTCGTCACGGCATCAATCTCTCCTGCCGCATTCGTTACTCTCTTCTCTTCATTTTCAAAGTAGCGTAATAAATACAAGGCATCGCACGTACTTGTAACGCGCTCCTTAGCTATAATAACGTTCTCTCATCGCTCCCCAATCCTCTCATGGAGTAATTTCTCCTTCAGGCAGTTTCTCGGAGAATAAAGAAGCGTAATGTATGTGGAATGTACTTCTATGAAAATGTGCCGTACTTCAAATAATAGTCGATGGTAGATGTAAGGTTCAGTCTCATACTTAACAGCGTTACGTGACACTTCATTAAACGTTAAAAGACCAATTTTATCGCCGATATAAATGGGCGATAATTATGTTCCGCTTTGTGAATTTTCTTCCTTACTCTGCAGCCATTTTTAATACACTTTCTTATTTAAGATTAATTTTCATTAGCGCCTTCGTTCCGCTGCATTTTTTTTTTGTTAGCCAAGTGCACTTATCTCGTGCTGCACAATGAAATATGCATTTTTCGTCGGGCTGTAAATTCTTTTTCTCGACCATTGCATATATACGTGCGCTGCGTTTGTACGTGTGCAGCCTGTGACTCATTGACTGGATGCAAATAATATGTTTGCATATCCAAGAGTACCATTTTTTTTGCAGATCACTCTTAATTCACGATGCACCATGATTTATACATTTCATGCTGCAACCGTTCTACTTTTTGGCCAACTGGTGCTTGCAATGCTGTATTATATAGTTTTACTTAAAATTCGAAAATGCAAATACCGCCCTCTACAGTGAGACGCAAAAAAAAAAGGAAAATACATCCCGATGGTGACTTGCGGTACATGGTCAGTATTTTATTTATTCTTATATTTTTCCATAGTTCCACTGAAAAATTCTGAAATAAAAATACATTGAGGAGGAAGAATGAAACAAATATTAATATGTTTCAACACTCTGCTCGAAAAATTATTATTGTTTACAAATATAAATATATCTCAATTTAACAGATTTATACTAAATGCCATGATATTTTAAGCGCAAGTCATGACTAAATTCCGATTAATAGAGACAAATAAATTATTCAAAGTAGTATCGCATATTAAAAGGCACAGTTATACCATTCCGAAACGCATCATGTTAGTCGATGAAATGCTCGCACGCACGCAAATTCCAATAAACGTACGTGTGTATGTACGTACGTACGTACGCAAGACGCACGTACATACATGCGTTCAATAATACATACAAAATATTTAATACCACTATATGCAGAGCATACATGCATTCTGGCCTAGTAGTTGCATTTTTCATTCTCTATGGCGGCGCTATCGATTTTCCGATCACCATCGATGAATGTCTACGGGCCGCGCACGGGATTACCGGCGCACTATCGGCAAAAAGTCGACAGTTAAGAAAAAATGGATTAACTGCGTAGTCATTGTCCCGGGAGCTCCGCCGAATGTGCACGGCGCTGGATCAATTTAGATCGATCCTACAGTGCTCGCGCCAGTACCAATAAAACCGTCCCTTTGAATGAACGCGCACGTCGGCCATCCGCCTTTCGCGGACTCGCGGACTCTTTTTTTCTTCGCGCCGCGCAGTTTTCGTCGACGCGATTCGCGATCTTGCGGTGTGCGATCGGCGAATAATCGCGACGCCACAGATTGAACGCGGCTATCGAACACTGCAGCTATACAGAGGATTCCGCCATGCAAAATTCGTTATTTATTTATTACATTTATTTATACCTTCGCGTACGGACACTGTACTTCCGCATATAGGGCACGCGCATTTCACGCGGTCGCTACTCATGCGTTTGTGTGGATTTCCGTGCTTTATCTCTCTCGCCCGCTCTCTCTTTCTCTCTCTTTTTCTCTCTCGCGTGCACCCGCGCGCGGGTCAGTCAGCGAATTTTCGAATAATGCTCACGATACATGCATACGCGCGAGCAAGCACGACACAGCTTTATCTGTTTGCATGCGATACGGATGCAAATGCAAACGGGGAGGGAAGAACGGACGAATACTTATGTAGACATCCCAACACGTCCGCGGCTCGTGAATTGCAAAATCATCTCGCGAACCTCAGTCTCTTTCTCTCTCTTCAAGAGTATCCGTTTCAGAGTATCGGAGAAATCATCGCGTTGATATCTCCAGTTGTCCTAGCTGCAGCACTTTCTTCTTTTCCCTTTGGCGCACTCGGTGGAATTTTATTTTCGAACATTTTCATTATACCGATGCATTTTGAGAGACACGACGGCGGTGATGGATGCGACTGTAATTTCACGCGTGTGTGAGGTCCCTCGGAGTGTAAAATTTGAATGCATTATTTATGTATAAAATGCATCGTGTGCATTTCACACATGAATAACGGTATCGCATTTACTTGCGATGATGCCAGGTTAATGCAAACCGTGTGTTTACAGTAATATATGTATAAGTGATCTGAATAAAATCATATTAATTTAATTTATCAAAAAGCACATCTACTCTCTTTTTTGCCAGCCTCCTTGTCATTGCTTTTATTTCATTATGTGTTTCAATACCTATTAATAAATGGTTGTTAATGAATTGTACTCGATAATAAGACAAGTTATATAAAGAAAGATCAATTGGGAAAAATTATTAATTTAAAATCAATAAATAAATAACGGCATTAATTTTAAAGATAAAATATAAGTACGTAAACATAATTTTACGTACGTAGAACGTTGTAACAATTACTATCGCGAAAATACGAACGATATATTTTCGTTCGAGGAACAAACCTCGCGATAATGGCAGCGTTGGCAAGGCAAAACGCGCGCAAATTGATTTATAGCACGCTGCGATTTACCGCTATTTCAGATCTTACTCCGACCCACGGGTCGGTCTCCGCCGCCGCCGCCACCGCCGCCAGAATTTCGCAGATCCTGCAATCCACTGCACTCGCGCGGTATTTGTCAGTTCTCACGTTATGCCACACATGTTCGTCGCGTGGCAGCAGAAATTCACGTCGAATATATCCAGCATCCGACCCCGTCATGCTTTCCCGACGCGATTTTTCGTATAGCCGTCGTGCCTCATACGCGCCGGCATACTCGGGCGAGTCTTACTACTCTGAAAGTATCGGCCGCATCGATCGTGCATGTACAATTTATGTGCAACGAAACGGCCCACGCGTGATTCCGGTTCATGGCACGAGTTCCCGTTGTCCATCTTCGCGATCCGCGATGCCCCGGAAACTTCTCCATAAAAGAAATTCCCCGACTGTCACCTGCGACATCGATTTATGTTCTGCAAGACTGGTGATGTATTTCAATAAGAGAGCGACGCAACAGAAACGTAAATAGGGTATATTGATTGGACCGAAAATCCCGGATTTTTATATTTGTATAATAAATAAAAATTCGCGTAAATAAATAAATAAATTTGCAAGGAATTGAAACCATTTGATTTGTATTTATTGTTAGTATGCATATTTATTGTTAGTCAACACTTGTAATGTAGAACAAACGATAAAATTTGAAAACGTTGAAAGTTAAATGGATCACACGCGCTAAGTGAATAAAGATAACAAAAGGCATTTTGTTCATTAATATCTAAAATATGTTATTAATACGGTTACAAGAGTGACTGATTTTGAAATAGCTGCATGAATAAATGAATGAATAAATAATGACGTCGGATAAACTTTGGCGCGTGACGCGCTCGCGCAAATTTGTCAATAATATCCGTTATTTAACGTTCTAGCGAAAATAATACGACGAAGCTAATACGTGAAAACGCTCGCGGGCGCGCTTGCGATTTCATCTGGCCTGGCGAAGGCGGGTGCACCTGCTGCGCATCCGATACGACGGTAACGGCTACGCGCTGTTAAAATTCTTCAGAAGTCGCGTGCATTATTCCCATTCTCGATCGGTCGCGTCGCGATTTTTCCGAAAACCACCGTCTTTATGCGCACGCGAGCAGGTGTGCGCGCTCGCACCCATCGAATACCGAATACCTTCGGGACTGATACATGTTTATCCACCCACCTCTCTCTGAGCCACATAAGCGATTCACGCTTATTGAACGATATCCGGATACGGTTTGGATAGCGCTGCAACGGCATGTATCCAGCGCCAACTCCCCGACGCCCCCCTCCCCCCCCCCCCGCGCGTCGCTTTCACGCGCAGACGGTTCCTCGTCTACGGCAGCCCAATTACCAGGATACAGGTCATTAGCTATTCCCAAAGAGTGTTTTAACCGCATAACGCGACCGTCCCTCGCCATCACCGTTTTACTCTTTTCCCACCCTCCTGCGTTTCCCACTCGCTGCCACAAAAATACTTCCTCGCATAACGAGTTACACCCCGCACGTCGTTGAAACGATGTCGCCACACTTTCGGAGATTACTTGTGGAAGAATCACGAGGTCTCGAAGAAACGAAATGAAAATCGACTTTTCGCACGCTCGGTCGAGGAAAAGAGAGAGAGAGAGAGAGAGAGAGAGAGAGAGAGAGAGAGGAGGAAAAGAACGAGAGAAAGAAAGAAAGAAAAAGAGTGTATGTACATATGTAAGAGAAAGAGAAAGAGAGAGAGAGAGAGAGAGAGAGAGAGAGAGAAAGGGAGGAAGGGAGGACCGAAAACGAGAAATGCGCGCAACAAAAGCCGTGGCGTTCACTTTGATTTGAATATTTTAATGGCGCCACGTACCTACATACACATGCTTCTTGACAGTGCTGTAGCGCGGTATTAATGAACGAGGAATGAGCGGAGGACGGAAAAGGAAAATGGACGAGTCGTTATGCGATTTCTTTTTTCTTTCCTTTTTATATAAATCGGCCGCTCTTTCAATGTATGGTTACAGTGATGAAAAGAAAGATTATGTTTGATGCATTGATGGTGCTCTACATATACACAAATGCATCGGACAAAATACATGTGCGTTGCACGAATAATGTTCTATACTCTTCTTTCGGACGTACATATACATATACGTGCGTTTTGAGTACCTCAGTATTTTTCGCTCTTTGTAAATAATACGCATAACGCTTCATACAGATTTAGTATAAAATATATCGAGTAACCGTATTTTAAGAAAAGAGAGATTGCTACAGGTTTTTTTCATTATCTTTATACACATTAATACATTTCTTCATCCGTATATTCTTTTTCTTCACTATACCAGTTGTTATCGTTATTTTTGGTATCAGTTTTTTGTTTATTTGTACGCGTTGTAATGAAATTATGCATGTGCTTATTTCTCCAACTTTTACATGTTTTTATTTCACAAAAGTATAGTGATTCGTTAAAGGATTATATGTGTAATTAGATCACTGTAAAAAGTTGAAAACACGTTAATTTATTATGACCCCTTTTTGAAACAAATTGTTAACATTTCAATATTTTAATATTAAAAATTTATATTATATTATTAACAAATTTAATAATATCTTATACAAAGTTTGAAAACATTAAAGTTATTAATAAAAATATTTAAAAAAAATGTTAAAATAATATTATAACGTTTAACATTTTAATAAAAATGTTAAAATAACACTACAATAAATTTTTAATTTTTATTTTAATTACTATAAATATTTAAATTTAAAGATAACAATTTAATCTCGAATGACAATCTGAAATATAAAACTCAATTTTTTTCTCTCAGCTTTATGTTATTTACACATAACAAAATCTTAAAGTCTGTCAATATAATAAAATAACATGCTTACAAACTTGTTAATATATCATAAAAAGTTTGATTGAATAAAAAATTTGATTATTTCAGCGATAAAATGTTATCAAATAGAGAATATAAAATATTAATATAAAAATTTGTATATCGAATTAACAATTTAATTAAAATTTTTTTCAGTTGTCAAAGCCATTGTTTTGAAAAATGCAGTTTTAAGAAAAACAATGTTTGTTAATTTAATACATTATCTAATTGTAATTTCTAATATATGTATACACAATAAGACAAATGCGTGTATGTACACACAACTTCCATAAAATTAAGAATTATTAAAAGGAAATTGACTTTTACTTTTGACTTAAACTTTTCAAATTAAGGCAAGTTTTAATAATTCTTGATGACTTTTAATAAAGAAAGAAATAGGACACACATTTTATTATAAGTACATTGGCCTACTGAACTTATGCAATCCTGAAAATCTAGTAGATATCTTTCCATTCAATATTCAACGTTTCCCAAAACGGTAACGTCAAATAGGTCACCTCTTGCATACAGAATGACTCGGAATGCTGTAACTTTAAGTTTATTTTACATATTTCGATATTTTCTTATTTATTTCCCAATTTCTACAACTTTTTTATTTAATTTTATTCCTTTAGAGAAAAATTAATTCTCTTATTCATATTCTCGTTTCTTTACTTTTAATAAAATAAACTTAAGCATAAAACAAAGAAAAATATGTTATAATAAGAAAGTGCTATTTTACAAGTGCAACGAACATAATACAATGAAGAAAATATATCTAAGCATATAAAAATTTCTCAAATATTTCAAGATGCGTATACAAAGTGAATAACAATATTCGTATTTAAAATAAGCATACTTGTATATCTAAAGTGGCAATGTAAGATACTAATGTATGTTTTATAACAGTCACCGTTCAACATAAATCTCTATCGAGAAATTAATAAAATATAAAATATGAAATTTTGAACTAATAATTTATCTTACATTTGACGTGTATTATCCAATCAGTACACGAGAAAGTCTGATAAACAATTAGTGTATCTTCGGTCGCGCGGATCGTAAACTACCACCCCCTTCCATTTATCCCGGGATCCAGCTTCAACGCGGCTGTAATCGCAAAATTTCATAAATTACTGCTTGATTTATCGTCCTGGCGATCTTTCGACGTCTTTTGTATCCGGCCGGGAGAATACACGCAATCGCACTTCATTAAGATCGCCGACACACGCCGAGGAACCGCGTGTCCGTGTATTTTCATATCGGGACGCCTCCGGATTGCGGAGCTCCGCAATCTAGCCGACCCCGTTATAATTAGATTTATGCCTGGGCGTTCATCTCTCTTGAACGAATTCCAAATATTGCTGTAAATTACGGATAAAAAGGTTGGCGGTGCGACCCAGTTCGCTCAGCCGTGATTGTATTTCCGCAACCTACCAGCACTCGGAATGGTAACATCGTTACTTCCGTTCGCTCGAACAGAAAAAAAATGACGCGAGCGGGCAAGTGTGTGTACGAGCGAGCCGTGCAAGCTTACAACTTACGGTGAATTCGACGCATCCGAATTTCACGTTAACGCGGATTTAAATGTCTCCGCTGGAAGTATCGATCGACGACCGTCGTACTCTTATCATCGTCATCGTTCATATACGTTTTACTGCATGGAACGTTCAGCTTATATCGCATCGCTTTCACCTGATAACATTGTCAAACAACTCCAAAAGAAGCTTTTAGATTTATTTTAAACATCTCTCCCTCTCTCTCTTTGAAGTTTATCTATAATATATTCTATATAATATATTCTATGTATTTATCTATAAACTATTTGAATCCTATAAATTCTTTTAAAAATTCTATCGTTTATATTTCGTGAGAAATCTTCATTCGTTGAATCACATATGAATTTCCATATTCATATAAATATAACAAAATGTCGTTACTTAATAACGATGAAATATCTCGCAAAAGTTTTGTTCACTCGACGGGATGATTTTGTCGATCGTATGGCAATTACTCGGTTAAAAGAAGAAAGTTTCAGTTGTGTCAGGAATATCCTTTCCTGGACGCGATAGATCATTTATTATCTCCATTGTTATCCATATGCCGCATCATAATTCACGTCCAGCGTGACTGTAAACGTATGCACGAGCTCTCGCACAGTCGTATATGTGTATAGCGGTAAATGCCACTGCCGCGATCACCGGTGAATTTACCGCATGAAACTAATTTTCTCTGAAATATCAATTCGATGAAATGGGAAAAGCGCGCACCCTTATTATTACGGTTCGTTTCTCGACTCTCTTTGTAGGCGCCTCCCGGCGTTCCCTCGGTGCGTTGCCCCGTTCGCTCCAGTTTGCGGCTATGAAATCTTATATGTTCGCGAAACGATGCGCGCGTAGTATCGGACAACGACGGCTGGGTAGGTAGGTATAACAACTGAGCGAGTCGTTCGACGAGGCTGTCCCTATCGATTTCCACCTGCGTCCGTTTGACTCACGCGCGCGCCTGCTCTCCTCTGTCTCTATAACGCGCCAATTATTCTCAAGCGCTCGTGGGAAGGGCGTAATAATTCCGTAATAACTTCCGGAACATCGCCCGAGGAACAGCAAGAACGCGATAGCGAAAGGCCGCATAACTGACAAACGAGGTGCCGCTGCTGAACGATTCCAATCACCTCTTCTTTTCGGACAACACGCGCCCCACAATTTATATCTGATTTTTATACTTCCGTGCCGATATCTAGCAATAAAGAGTTTCACTTAAATCTTCGTCCTTTGACATACGTATGTTACGCTTTCATTTAATTTCCTACTTTTCATATCAGTTCCAGAATTGTAGCGGTCGCCCGTCACGGTTGTTCGACAGTATGTCACGCGAAGGAACGCGAGCTTCCACGTGGATGTGTAACAGCGTGCTTCCACCTTTAAAAGTAAAGTCGTGTCAAGAAGAGAAGATCCATCGCTAAAGTTGTCAAGATGTTCAGGTCTTGATTCATACCTTCTTAATAATTAATGTAAGAACAAATATACATAGAAAACACGGAAAACACTATACCTTTTATTTAATTGCATTTTGCAATAAACGTGCCTCGAACTTTTACCACTTTCACGTCAGAAATTTTGATAGTATGTAAACACAGTTCTGACATTATTTGTCTTTACTTATGAAACACTCCGGTGTATTTTTCTTGGATATCTCCTCGACGTGAGCTCCAAAGAACTTCTCTCATACCGAGAACATCTCGAATTAGAGGAGCAAAGAAATATTTATGCGCCATTTTTCACGTTATTCGTGTAACAGCATCATCACCTATAGCTATGTAACGCCGCAAATACGTAACAGCGACCAGAATGGCGCGAATATCGAATTAATTAAATAACGCTTTAAATTTATCGTTTCGTTAATGCAATATTGCAGTTTGGAATTTCGGTCGCGCGGCAATTTGCGCCTAGATGTAACTACATCTTCCCCTAGGAAGCAAAAGGAACTATTTCTAATAAGATCCAACCGCGAGGACACTGCAAATTAATTAATTAAATTCTTGAGATTCTGGAAATGGTCAAACGTCGTACACGAAGGTGGATTGCATTCTTCCGCGCGACACCATTTTTTAAAGCATCCTTCTAGAAAATCGGGGATCTTATTAAATCCGTAGAACTATGAGAAAAGATAAGAAAAGATCGTGAAATAAATTTCAAGCATAAAAATAGCGTTAAACGGTAATTATACATTTGATAATTATGACTATATTCAAAAATGTCCATTTTCCAGCATGATAAATCATGTGCAATAATAAAATGAAATAATTGTACTTTATAACCGGACACGTTTTGAATAGAGTAGAGATTTAAAAAAAGAGAGGTGTAATATTAATTGTCCCCTTATTATATTTTAATAGTTGAGGTTTATGCTGCAAGATGTCATCGTCATTTTTATAGATCGAATACAGATCGAATTGTCGATTACTTACATCTAGTTTATAGTTAATACTCTACGTCGTATTATCCAACTTTGACGCGCGCGCGTGTGTAGTGGTAAATGAAGTTGAACAAGCAATAGGTTCATTAAACGGTTCATTAAACTCTATTTGATTGTATTGCTTCGTGTTTGCGTCGCATGTTAAATCAGCGCAACATTGCGGCGGGCAAATGCCAGTTGTATTAAGTTATGACGAGCTACGCTGACATCCATCCGTTGAAACAATGTCAGTGCTTTTGGTGTTTTAATAGACGGTCCCGATTATTCGCGCGTTCACCGCGCGCGGCGATTTTTCCATTTTTCCAGGCACTGTGCACGGGCTGAGACACGTAAATCCGCGCGACGCCGCGTCGCTTTCCGCGAGAAAAACCTTGCATGGCGTTGATACGCGCGCGCGCCCGAGTAAAGTTATCATGTAAACAAAGAAAACAAACTTGATAACAACGTTAACCACAAACCGGCAGAGTTCTCGCGCGGTTGCTACGTAGGTACATCGTAAAGTCGCGACGCCGCGCGTAAGAAACCGCGAATGCAGTTGTGAAAACATCGGATTAATTAAACAGCGCTTTAAACTTGTAATCGTCGCATTAATTCTCTCGCCACGAATTGCGTTCTTCTGGAGCGAGATTACATTGCGGAATTTTATGCGGCGAGGGTGCTAAGCGCGTGCTGCGTTAAATTGTTCTAAATGCATACCGGTTTGTTTTATTATAATCTCTCTTTAGTATAATCTCGTATAACGTTGCAGGCATATCAGTACGTTATCTAATGGTGAATCGACGTCCCGAACACCAATCCATTTCGCAGATGGTATAACTTCAGTTCCGAAAACTCGGCTATGATCGACATGTCACGTGTCGGTTCATATTCGTGTCTCATTGAAATTCATGATGTTTCAAAACTGGACTTACACAACTTTCCAAATAAGTGACACGATTTAGATATAAAGTGCTATCTAACGCGTATGGATTGTACAATACGAAATTTGTGCGTGTGAAATACATGTTTCAAATAAATACATTTAATATTAAATGCAACCTGAATAGCATTACGTTCTTTAATTTGTATAATATTGCGAAGAAATAAACTACACTCGTGAAAGCAGTTAAAATCAATTTATACAGTCAGTAAACATTACATTTTATATATATATTAAAATAAAATATATTAAAATTACATAAGATGTATAATTAATGCTTTGCTTTAATATTTTCTGATGTTATATTTTATTTTATTTGTTTCTACATTTTTTATTTTCAAAATTACTACGCATTTTTATTCCTGCAGAATGAGAGTATTATATTATATTATTATATTATATTATGCATTTGTTATTATATTATTCCCGTTCTGCAGAAGTTTCTGCAGAAACTTTTGCAGAACGGGAATAATATAATACCAAATACATAATGTATGCTTTTTTAAAATTGCTGTTAGCGAGAAGCTTTAAATAACATGCACCATTAAAAAGATAATTAAATATGATTGAAATGCAATATAGATAAAGTATGAAAGAATAAAAAACAGGACGGAACGTGTACGTATACGTCATTTCATCACACAAAAACATGTATTTAATGTTCTGTAAACTATCTCACTGCAAGTTGATTGTTCGCTGTACAAATCTTTCTTGCCGATTCTAAAGAAAATTGTCATTCTGCTAAAGATTCGTGAAAAGGAGCGGTGAAGTTGAAAATTTCCCGAACCGACGAAATCTTGTTTATTCCCGCTGTTATCTTGTCGTGCCGAAATTAGATGACACTAATGCTTTTACTTTGTACAATTGCAAGGACGTTGCCGTCGCACCGCCTCGTCCTGCATACCTAATTAAGGTGCAAATAAACGTAACGCTACTTTGTCTCGAGATCAACTAAGAAAGGAACGTGCAATGGCGCGCAGCGCCGCAATCTATCGGATGGATTTTATTTAAAGAGTTTACGGAATTTTGATATCGTTGACAGTAGACTTGCATTCTTTCACTAATTACGCGACGTTAAGAACGTTGAGGAAAAAAAATATCAAGAGATTTATATCAGCCTGACGTGGAGCACAAAGCAGTCGAGAATAATGTTCCTCCAAACATCGATGTTGAATTTACCCCTGCATCACTATTGACCCAATTGTGATTCTATGTCCCCACGACTTTACACCGATATCGTCGAACGACGCTTGGCTACTGATATCACACCAACTGTTCCATCGTAGATATGACGATTGGCACTTTCGCAATATTTTCACGTAAAGTGGAAAAGTGAAAAGCGAGAACATTAGAACTCTAATGTTCAAGCAAATTATAATTCACGTCAATAAAATGTTCTTCTTGCTAATATATTTAATTTGCCATGAACTCATTTCTACCGTCAGCAAAGTTATCAAATTAAATGCTACTAGTTAACATACGCGGTATTTCATTTATTTTCATTAATTAACGCGTCACACACTCATATTATTCACGTTTTAAACGAAAATTCGATTTTCTATCGTATGATGACACTGATTATCACAAAATCGGGTCTAATTAATGAATATAGCTCTGCGATGATAATACCAGTTACAGAGAAAGCTCGTTTGTGCTAATTACAGAATATTGGTGGCCATATGGTTATGCACTATCTATCCGAAAACTATTAATCGTTCGATTAGCATATACAGCATTAACGAAATGAAAATTTAAAAATTTAAAAAAATCTTTATTTTTACAGAAAGACGAACCATGTAAATATTTAATTTGGTTAAATAATTACATTTTATACATATATGTATATACATATATATATATATATATATATTGTATATATAATTGATACATATCTATATAATATAATTGATCCCTTTTTAAAAAATAATATTTTTAAAAATCCTTGCGCGCGCGTGTGCGTGCGTATGTGTGTGTAATATATTTAATTTCATTGACCAATTACAGAATAATGGAGTATTATTCACACCTACTTAATTGCATATCAAATTCACATGCATCAATCAACGGATTACATGTTTCAACAAACCCTTACCGTGCCCTCTCCTAGATTGTGGACAACACAGGGCATCAGAGCTGTAGACCCTGATTGCGCCGAAACCGATGTTGAATTTTCCGTGCCGAAGGTCATCGGCAGAGTTGGTGGTAGATCGACATCTAATGGCTTTCCTGTCGTACCATCCAACGAGTTCATGTTAATATCGATTATTTCCGCCGTCACTGCTGCTGGATATTCTGAAACAAATTAATTATTAATTACTATTTTCACGATCAAACTTTCGATGATCTGGCAAATCTGATAAGTAAAAAAATACAGATAAAAGAAGTTCATACAGAGTTATACGTAGTAGTAACGTAATAGATACTGAATAAATATCAAAGTATACGCTATAAGAGAAAACTATTCTAATGAATTAAATTTGCCTTATTTAATGTCAATTTAATCGAGTAAATTACATAATTAATGCAAGAAATTATTAATTAATTCAATAATTGATGGATGAGTAAAATTTACGGATGCATAAATATATAGTTTACACAATTATTTTGATACTTTGAAAACAAGAATCGTTGTCAATTTTCATCTTTGTAAGCATTTTTCACTACGTTTACTGTTTTAAACTTTATTCTCATTTATTAAGCTTTAGCTTTTTAGCAATTTAACTGTATCATTTCACAGACGGATAGGTTGAGTTGATCAACAATATCGGAATTATACGTAGATATTTTATTTGATTACGTTATTTGCGACGATTGAAAACAATAATTATATATATTGTATATATATCGTTCATCATCAACAATTTTCTATGCGACGTAACACTCCAGTTCCTTATCACGGATTAAAACAAGTTTTTGGGGACCGAAAGTTATCAACTATCTTTAAGGTAACCACCGTTAGATGCACCGAGAAATTGGCATTAAATCACGACGGTCTTTGTAAAGTCGAACTTCCTTACAATATGAGGTCGTCTGCGCACGAATGTGAGTCAAACACCTAGTTTCATATTTCACTTTTAAAATGCTGCCTGCAGCTATAAAATTTAATTTAATTATTGAACCTATAATTAATAGCCTTCATAGCAGCGTATAAATAAACCCGTAAATCAAAAGTATTTATAATACAGCATTTCAAAACAATTTAAAAGAATTATAAATACAGAATCTGTCCAAAAATACTGTAAGAGTATACATAAAATTTTAAAAAATCAATGATTTTTTTTGAAAAATTAATCCAAATCAATGTTTGACTGACTGTAACGTTTTAAATTTCAATTAACTTATATTTACACAAACAATTATTAATATATAATTAATATATTTTTGGAAGAAACCAGATATAACAATTATTCCAGGTATTGATGAATACTTGTAATTTTGACGATGCAATTATAAAAAATATAAAATTTTCCAAATTTCTGATATTGCAAAATTTTCATTTTTATTTATTTATTAAAAAATTTTTAACAAAACAAAATATTAAATTATAATTGCAATAAAACAAATATTATATTCAATGAGATATTTATAATATTATTGAGTAAAAATATTGCAACATAATGCATATAGCATACTTGCGCATACACTATATACTTGCATATTTTATTAATTTTAATAATATACATTTAATATTACACGTGTATTCACACGTTGATCCACGTTGTTGTTAGTTGTAAATTATAACTTATAATACACAAAATTTCATACACTCTATTTGTGCATTATTATCATTTGAAGTGGAAACAAGTATTACGGACGCAAAAGAGTTTTTTTTCTACGTCACATTTCGTATCCGCGTTATTTTGCCTATTATTGACCCTAGCGTGCAAACGTTTCGTTGCGCTGAAGATACCCGCCATCAGGACTAAAAAGTACTTTCCACCGTATACATCACTCTTCATCCATGAAAACTTACGGAATGTTGTCGGTCATGCATGGCGCTTATGGCTTACGTTACATTGGATGCGTCATCTTGTCGGAATAATTTTATTTTTCCTGATGGTTAGAGAGAAGCGGAGGAGGATCGCGCGAGATGGTTATTCGTCCATGTCACGTGGATTCCCGCAAGACCGTCATCTATTTTGCCGTCATAAAAGAAGATACCGAGTAAAAAATCTATATCCCACGCGTACAAATGTTTGTGCAGGGGCGATCGTGGCGCGAGGGTGGTTAAAGTCCAGCGGAAAGCCTCTTAACGAGAATCCCTACGATGCGACGTCGAGGCTTTGAGCGGGCAACCGTTAAACCTCGTTCGACCTCGTAACGACTGCTTTGATTTAACGTCTATTTTTCAGAGGCGACGTTTACCGCGAGCGATGGTATAATCGGCGGGGTGAATTCGTTAGAAGATGCTCATGAGGAGAAGCCGCCTGGTCGGCGACCTTTGTTGACAGACTACGTCGTTAACGATCACGCGCATTCGCGGCCTCGTCGCGTTATTCCAGACGGATAAAAGTAGAGGAAAATGATAGCTTTGGAGCTTGACATCCAAGCTAAAATGCCACGAAATTTATAAAAAGGGCACCAAATGTAAAAAGTTCAAATGTGCAAGTTGAAGCTTGGAGTTGCGCCAACTTGCAACATAAAATATAGAAAGGGTACGAGAAAGGAATCAGTGCAGAGATATGGAAAGAGTGCAAAATATATCGAAAGCATATAACAACCTGTTCCAACTTGTTACTCTGTGCTTAAAACAATATAAATGATAATTGATGTATATTTTGTTTGAAATGTTGGAAATAGAGAGAAATTAAATATTTTTCAAAGCCGAGGGCTTTTGATCGATAAATTGTAACTTAAACTTCAACGACGAAATCCCCCTCAGATCCTCCTAATTACCATGTGAAATTCAAGTCGTAATATCGGGTGTCAAAGTTTGGAACTACAGAGCCAAAGCACTAATTACCATTGATTAATTGTTCAAGAATATGCATGGTTTCCTACCGCGATCGCTTCTCGGCGGTGCGTGATTATGAATTTATGAAATGTGTAATTAATTACACACAACACACGTAGATATATAAGACAAGGTGCGCGCACGTTTTGGAATACGAAGGCTCTTATTCCAGTTCTGCTGAGAATATTGTTCGCATTTCGTGACGATGAAATTTCCGTTAGCGATTTCCTGGAAATGTTGCCGCTTGCCGGAGGCATGAGCACGATATGCATTCGAGATGTTAGCTTTGTGCTCGTGTCCTTTGATCTAACTTGCTAGTCTTTCTTGACCCGTTTTTCACCCGAGATGAAGGTGCATTCGATGACCTGCGACCCGCTCGGTTGCCCGAAAATATTTTTGAAATTGTGTCAAAGAATTTTTCCTTTTCAAACGCGACCTCGTCCGTTATCAGACTTCTGATAAAGTTCTTTTTTTATGTTTATGACAAGAAGGGAAGAATAATGAGAACACCATTATCGAGACCAAAAGATCGAGTTTTTCATGAGTGTACCAATAAATTCGTAAAAGACGAAGCGATAGTGCTAGGAAAATATTTGAGCAAAGCGACTTCTTTAAGTAAATAGTAAGTCTATATAAAGTAACGCCTAGTTGATATACACATATTTTTGCTGATATTCTTAAAAATTGTATCTAATCAATGTTATATATGATTAACATATCAATACATTATAGTTTTAATATTGGGCGAATGCATAAAAAGTTTTCTACAGGATTTTTTAAAGATTTTACTCATGAAGAATAATGACGAGAATATGATAATATTATTTTCATTTTGTACATCCAAAATTATAAGAAAATATTTCAAAATGTGATAAAATAATTTAACTTTTTGATATATTTTTTATATAATAATAATAATATTTTACGAAAAATTCTTTATAGCTAGGATCTGAAATATTTATTTCTTAAATATTTACATTTTATTACACTATTACATAAAGACTATCTAGTAATGTATTCAACATATACAATATAATGCAATTAAATACATAATGTTAAAAGTTTAAATTTATTAACTGGTAGAAATATAACTGATAAAAAAATGAGTTCTTTTAATGTATAGAAGGTACGAAATATTAAAATTAAAATAAAAACTTTTTACGCATCTATATATTTATAAAAATAAAGAACTTTATAGATTTGATTATATATGCCTGAAAATTTGAGAGATTACGACTATTTTGTTTGCATATGGGGTGTGTAACTTTTGTATTGTATGAAAGCGATTGAAATGTTACATTTGAATATGTAATATAGTTAAAAATTAAATAACTCTTTTTTTTATAAAAAAAAATAATCCTACTTATCAGCGTGAAATTCGTTATATACTGTTTTATGTACAATAAAACGCATATAAAATTCAATGAGAATTTAACAATGATTTATGCCTATTTCTAGTAAGAGATCGATATAATAGAATAAATATATGTATATTTTAAAAATATTGAAATGGCATTTAAACACGAGATATCAGACACGAATAATGTCAAACGTGAATAATGTCAAGCAAAATACCGACAACTCTTTTTCCTCTTTTCAATGATATATAAATTGCAAGTATATGTAAAAAGCATGAAAAATTTTGTCTACTAAATAGTAAAATGTAGTTGCAAATTGCAAACATTACAAAATGGAAAATAAAAATGTAAAATGAAAATTTAATTATAACATATCTAATAATATCTAGTTCACAGAAAATGGAATATTTTGAAACATGTACACCATATAAGGTTTTGCATCCGTTAAAAAAATTTCTCGTAAAAAAATAACAATGCAGAATAAATATGCTAGATAAAAATACTTTGCAACAAATTTTGAAATTATTATTATTAATAAATATGTATAATTTTTAAAATAATGTCAAAAAGCCGAATTGTTGAGTTTTACGAAATTATATCGCATATTATTACCACAAATCTGCAGTAAACCTTGTTTCATGATGGTTAATAATGATTTGAGATTATAATCAAAATAGGTTACCATAATTAAACACAAATACGTATATACAATCGTATATAATTTAATATAGATTAACTGATGAAATAGAATTTATAATGAAAGATAATAATAAAGAATGAATGACGCATTTATTGAAGAAAATAACTTCCTAGGATCTCGCAGTGAGGCAAAATCCATCAATTCATTAGCGCACATCCTATACACCTTTTTATCGCTGCGAGCGACATTATGCTTTAATGATCTAACCCTAGATTACTAACCTAAGGTTTATGAGGCGTCCATATCAAACGCTTATGTACTATACTATACTGTTAGTTTTTAAATCCTTATTTTAAAGCTCAGCATTTGAAAAAATGGATGCACATTTTGTAAATTTATATTAGTGGCATAAAATGGAATATTCAAACTGTAGGTACTGTAAAGTTATGATTGATTACCGTATTCAAAAGGAGCTCGTTTCGTAATCATACCTATTATTTTTAAAAATTTTATTTAAAGCAGCGTAATCGCCACCATTTCTCGTAGAAAAATAATTCCAATGATGATTTAAGAGCTCAATTTTTTCAAGTCGATTTAAGAGTTTAAATCTAATTCAAGTTTAATTATTCATCGCATTATGCATTAAATAAGATTATCTGTCAGACACGTACATTTAATAATGTAAGATTAATTAATGAAAAGGCGCAGGGTTTAATTTTCAACATTACGGCGCGAAATGAGAGGATACGTAACGCTTCTGGCGGACAATTTTAACGGTGATTTCAATTGGCGATCGGCGGGAGGCTTTAATTCCATCGCTGTGTCGTACCCATGAGGCACATTATCCCTCCCGCAGTAACTTTTTATAAGGAGAGATCGTTACTTTCAGTTACGTGCTGGGTTATTAAACTGCTGCTCCCCCACTTCGGGGGGAAGAATAAAAAAATATCACGAGCGAATCTCGACCACGGTGAGCGAGCGAATGGTCTTCGATATAACGATGTCGCGATAAAATTGACCTACTTATATTCTGATAAGTGGCAAACAACAGAAGGACGGGCTTATTATTTCGACGAAACTTAAATTGTTACACATCGCTTACAATATCGCTTCCCCTTTCTTTCTTTTCCATTGTTTCATTTTTTTTTTGTTCGCTTTCCCTTCACGTTCAACTTTAAATCTCAAGCATCACATTGCCGCGAGATACACGAGGATAAACCCCGAGAGACTCGACAAAACAAATAGTAAAAGTTTAAGGCCATCGGAAAAGTTTCATTATTTTCAAAAGGTTACGTGCCTCGTATTTTTAATAAAACAATACCAGATAAACATTTGACGAAACCCTGAACCGATCACAAATCTGCGTCGCTTATTGTTTATCGATTAAAAGCTTATACATATATGTATGTTTTCTAGATGCGATCAAAAAGTATGATTTATTCGTTTGAGTTCGCAGAAAATGTTACAAACGATTATCTTTGAAAGCGTTTGAATTTTCAGGATTCTTATCGACGTTTATGTTAGCTGCAAAATTGTGACAAGTTTTGCGCGCGTATAAAAAAGACTTTCAGTCATTTTTTGGCAAATTACGTTAGTAATCTCGATTAAATTTACCGCGAACGGGCAAGCTTCTTTCACTTCTAGATATTCAAAGCATTATTTCAACTCTCTAAAAATTGTTACGTATTGTTAGTGATTAATTTTTAACCTATTTTATCTTGTTTAACCTAAGTTTCTAATACAATTTATATTAAAATTTGGTTTGATATACATTCCCATACAAACAGAGATGATGGTTACGAACTCAAAGAGGATTCACTGTTTTAAGTTTTTTATGAATTGACGTAATCTGTTCTAAATGGATTCAAAAGAAGTCCTTTCAAAAAGAATTCCAAAGAAGAGAATATATAAAAAAAAATAAATATTAAAAAAATTCCTTTTGTATTCGAAAAAAAGTACAAAATTAATGACATAAAAGTAAATTTTTTTTAACTTTTAATGTTTTTAGAATAGAAATATGATGGAAAAAAATTTATTTCATAATTCAGGAATTCAAAATTTTTTAGGATTTTCTATACTATCTGGATTTATATTCTTCTAAAGCAGCTTTACAAGGAACATAATACAAAAAAATAGGCCGAAATATGTATGTGATGCAATCGGAAAGAGACTGATTGTGAGTCTACGACTCAAAATAAGTTGAAATGATAGAATAAATTTTTTTTCGAATAAGGTCTCGTTTTCGAGGAAAGATTTTAACAATTTTTAATTTTATGGTCTGTTTACTATCAATAACTCAATCAGTTGATAGACGAAAAAATTTGTGTGAGGCAGAGAATAATTTTATTTCGTATATATTTATTTATTTCTTTTCGTTCAGAGATATTGTCGAACTCACCCGTTTGGAAGTCGACGATTGGAACATCGCTCACGATAATAATTTACCGCAGCAAATGCGTTTCCATTACATGCTCCCAACGCAAGGAGCATGTCCGTGTACTCTGTTACTAGTATATTTTGTCATATCGCTTGCTCGACAGAAATCGATAGTTATGTAATACTGATTGTGTTAGTAAATGTGTGATGTTGATAAGTGCTTTTTTATTGTTACATGTAATGAATAGTAGAACTAAATTCTGAAAAATTTGCGTACAAGAGTTTCGAAAAACAAAAGAGCGAATAATATGAATACGCGTCTATCACTGTGCCTCTCTCGATCTTGGTAGCTCACTGGCTAACAGAAAGTAATATTAATATAATCAAATTCAAATGAACTGTGTCAAATAATATGTAAATTACGCATCGGTCAAGTGCATGCCTAGTCAATTAACTTTCAAAGTTCTTTTTCACGAAACCGAGGTCTTATTAAAAAAAATTTATTATACCATTTCAACTTTATTTTGAACTATAAAACTACTCCTTTCCCGCTTGTCCCATGTATTTCGATCTACCCTGTATATTGTGGATCAAGAGTTGATAAAAATACACAGTTTTATTTTTCCTGTTGACAATACCGGCAGAGTATAGTTTATATCTTTGCCTGTTATTGATTTGTAATCCATATTTTAGTGTGAACGCATTGTACTATTCGGTCGAAATGGAATGTCGAAGCACATGCATCAATTGCAGAGAAAGAGTTTATTGAATAAAATTCATTGACTGTCCTTAATCGCCATCCACGTTTCTAATCTAGCACCATACTTTTTTTTATTCACGGAGATATGATGACAGTTGAAAAGAAACCAGCACGATTTTAACGTTTTTGCGGTATCTATCGAAATATTTAAATTTGTTAATTTAGTTAGTTCCAGCAGCATTGAAATAACGTGTAAGGACGGAAAATAAGGACTTTAAAGAAAATGCATCTAATTAAAATTAAAAATAAAATATTTTATAATAATTCTTTTGTTCCAATTTTTTTGTCCATAATAAAACTTTAATTATTTATAAACTATTGTTAAATGTAGAGCGAAAAAATAAATATCTACAAATCTGTCAAGTTGTATCAAATAATTTCCTAATCATATCGTCATTCTTATTAAAGTTTGTGACATCAAAACGAGTAAAAATCGTTTAATCCATATCGTATTTTAAACATTTAACTGTTTAAAGACTACCTCTGTTCGAGTTAACTCCTGAGCGGAACTTGCGTCCAACTTTTTCTCGCGTAGGTAGTACATGGGAACGCGAACTCGTGCAACTTCATATAGTCAATTTAGAAGCTATGCGATCCAAATTCTCTGTTTCGAGTTAGCATGAGAGTATTTTTTTTATCGCTTTAACTTTTACCTCACAGTTCTCTCTCTCTCATATTTTTGTTTATATAAAGAATGTCTTTGTGACATTAAAAACAACTTTCATATAATGTATAAATAATTTCATTTGTTTTATTGTAAAGTCGATTTGTTGTCGATTGTGGAATACCATTTTTATTTATGGAAGAAAATAATATAAAAAACAATTTATAATCACAATTTTTTGCGCACAAAGCCCAAAAATATTGTCGACATGATGGCTATAAATTTAAATCGATTGAATATATGACATTTTTTTAACTGTTTTCTTGAAAAATGGACATTTTTAACAACCAATAAAACAATAGTCCAATAAAAAGTACTCCTTTAAGTAGAATAGTAGAAAACTTTGTTATAAAAAAGAAACAATTTTATAAAAACTAAAAGCTTGTTCCTGTACATAAAGTATGATGTAACATAGAAAAGTAAAAATAAGATAAAATAAAAAAATTAGTAAAAAAAATTGGTACATATAACTCGACACAATCCAAATTTTTCCTGTAATCACAATAATCACCTGAAAATTGATATACCTCTTTATATTCCGTAATAGCGGATCTACATAAAAAATTATCCATAAACTAGTTACCAAAGTTTTAGATAAGAATATAAGTTCAGATTATAATTATAACATTTAATGCCTTAATTATTTATAAGATATTACACCTAAAAAAAAAGTATTTACGTTCAAAGTGATTTTTCCTATAATCTCATATTCTAAGCTTACTGTTTTACAGCAAACATATTCCTCTTTCAATAAAGTGTAAAATACTTTTTTCTGTCTTAAATACTCTTGCTTATATTATTTTTTTCTTGATCTCAGAGGAATCCTTTTGAGGTCAATATAAGAGTAATATCTTTTAAAATTTAAAGGATTCCACATATATAAAAAAAATTTTTTTTTTAGTCATTTCTTTCATTTCTTAGTATCATTTCTTAGTACAATATTTAAAAGCAAAGATAAAAATAATTTTTTTGACACCTATTTAAAAATCTCGCTTTTTCTAGGACATACTTTTTTCATTTTCATGAGGTTATTTATTAAAATCTATTAAAATCTCGAATCCTGTTAGGTTATTTATTAAAACTATTAAAATCTCGAATCCTGTTATGAATTAAACCTTTTATCAAATAGATATGCTCTATCAATATATTATTTAGCTATAAAAGTATGAATGTTACTTATGGTTTCATTACAATGTGGATATTCCATATTAAATGACTATTCCACAATCGGCAACTTTACTCTATTTTATTTATGCTACATAATTCGATAGAGAGACGAGAGAAAAATTAATATTTGTGAAAAGAAAATCGAAGGAAATTCTTATAGAGAATAAGTTCTTTAAATATAGCGCGAAAATAAATTTCAAACGACAATTTAAATTCTCCTACGCGTATATTCATTTCAATTTATTTATTTTTGGTTGAATTTGTCATTCTGATCAAGAGCACAACACACAGCGCGATAAAACAGTTAGAATTATACATCTCTGTAAACGCAATTTCAACGATTGCGTTTCTTGACGTAACCGTAATTACATCGCGTTTTTCGATTAATTACTCGCTGACTTCGTTAAAAGTACCGGCCGCGGGATTGCTATGCACTTCGCCGCGAAATACGGCACGTTAAATTGCGACGTTAAGCCCGCGCGTTCCACTTGGCGAGTACAGTGCGTTAGCCTCGAGTGACACAGCCGGAATAACATGACGCCCTTGTGCCGCGCGGAATTAGACGTATCTGGAAAAGTTTGATGTCAGTTCACAAACTCCGGTCACTCTCATGAATTATGTAATCTCGCTACTAAATGACGACTTATTTTTACAAACAGCAAACATAGTCGTGCACTCTTCCTCCCCTCCCATTGTATATTTCTGTTAATGGCGCAATGTAATCCAGCGACGTGGTGTAACTTATATAATTTTGTTGATAGCAATTTTATTTGGATGCGGAGGCTGCATATGCGAATATTCAATATATTCGGGAGAAAGTATACAAAAATGTAGGACTAGATTTTTTTTCGATACATATGTGACATTTTGTAATATGTACAGAGTTTCATATGTCAAACATGTGTCAAACATGTAAATAAATAATGCTCACTTTTACATTTAAATCTTGACAAATATACGAGGAACAAAATCGGATTCTCTACGAGTCCTTCGTAGGTTGCACGAGTGGAAAATTTTTCTCCGTTTTCTCCGTAAAATTCGTTAATTATGATTTATTGCTCGCGTGCACCCCGGGACTTTGGAAATTTATGCGGTTAAGCAACTGTAATTTCCTTGAATTTCCGTAACGTGCATCTTTCGTACTAATTTTAGCTACGAACTCGGCGTTGGTTAAGCCAAGCTAAAATATTGGAGTCGTCTCGAGCATTCGTTTTACCTCGCTCGTCCGCATTCACAATTTCATTGCGGTCACTCGAATTTGTCTCATAATTAGATACATTATGCATGGGCGTTTTGATATGCGGTCACTTTTGCAATATGCAGTAGAAAACACAAACGCCGCCGACCAAACAACAGACGGACACATCGTAATTGCTTTGTATATTTCATAAGAAAATAAAAATGACCCTTGAGCAGACCTCGAGGCAAGGTGGCGTTATTTATTTTCCCTTACATAAAACTTTTATAAACATATCAACTAACAGATGGTAGTAATTTCATTTCAATATTAGAAATTATAGTATAGAAACTTAAGAATGTATCGGAGGTACAATCTTAGATAAAAATATATGAAATTTTAAATACTTGAATATCTATGCCTTATACATCGTAAATCTAGACGTAAGGAACTCAAACTATAATTGGAGTCTTATTTTTACTTTTAGAAAGGTATTTTTCATATTACGAATGTTTTTTTCCAACATTATGTGGTACTAATGACATATTTTTGTCAATTTATAATTTATTTCTTTAAAACGATGTAGTGAAGATAATTGAAACTTGGTAGATAGTTTCATCTATCCGTCTACTAGATGTATAAAAAAATTCAAAACATTGGTACCATTTCTTCAATATTTTTATCCTTGAAGACCGTCTCTTTCCATAAGAATAAGTGTGAAATCAATGAAAATTAAAATCGTTATTACTCAGCAACTGTTTAGTGGATTCGTTTAAAGTTTTTTTTGCAGCACATCAGGAAGGCTAAAAGAACAATCTCACAAATTTTTATCGACTTGGTACTATTTTGAAGATAGCTTCGATACATCCTTAATTTAAAAATGCATTTAATATTATGTATGTAATAACATATTCATTACAATGCTAAGAATAAAAAGGAAGAATAGAATGAAAGAACATATATATTTTTTTACGAAGTGTTTCTTTTTTTTGTAGAATTCATTACCCTAAATAATTTTGAAAACAATATAAATTTCAACTATTTCTAGCAAACGCACATTTCAAAGTTTTTAAATAATGGTAGTTAGTACATTACATTTTGTTCGCGAACATTAACAACTTTTTAAGCGTACAATTATTCCATAAATATAATTCTCTCCCAAAATATCAAATTTGATACCGTTTGAAACATAATCTCTACATTTGAATTTGCATTTTTACGAATTAAAGAAATCTGAGACCTTGTCTGCTCAATCGGATAATACTGCAATTTCGCTAAAATTATCGTCAGTATTGCATAAAATTGTAAAGGCTCTTACTCCATAAATGCGCGTGTGTATTTGCATCGTCGGAAATCGATCAAAATTGAGGCAATAATGGAAAACAATTTGGGTATTATGACTTTTTGCACGTCAATTTGCAAATGATAATTGAAGGTGCTATATTGGGTTGCAAACCAACACGCGAATCATTATTCTATTGTTTTCTGTTTTGGGTATACAATTTCGGTCGAATTTCCGAGATAAATTTGCGCTCATACTTTTCGCCGATGGAAGCTTTTGTAATTTTGGACAGCCAACCTAAAAAATAGTTCTATAAAAAAACTGTGTTCGACCGTCAATATAGACGGCCGAACCGAGTTCACTTAACGCTGCTAAACTGCAAATATTTAAACACTGCAATTGTTAAAAAAAAAGGCAAACTATGGATGAAACGTTATTTCCAGTTCTATTGCCGTAACCCATCGTGAGTGCCAATCGATTCTACTCTTAAGAAACTAATCCACTTGCGAGTATCCTGCGGTGCTTTTGGCGCGAGACAGTTGTAGATGTATTTGCACTGAAATTAAGATGGATATGTTTACACGAACGATACTGAACTGAATTGACTGTAGAAAGCTGCATACAATTGCAGCTTGCCGCCGTCACCGCACAGTGGAGCAGCAAGATTTTTACAGAGAAATCGGCATACTGCTTTACAAAGACCACAAAGCATCTCCAAATTGAAAAATAACTTATTGGAGTTTTATCTCAACACAGAAACCGCATTAAGTCATTATGAGCTTTTTCACGTATCCATTGTTTCTTCTAACCGCTAATAGTAATGCGATTAACACGTCCTCCGCAGCACTCAGTAAAAACTAGTAGTAAATAAAAAGATAAAAGAGAAAATGTCAAGTGTACGCGTTCCTCTCGAAAATAACTGTTGTTGCAAAACTATATTGAAAAAATCTATTGTGTAAAACTGTTTTAATAAAGGCAAAAAAAATAATTGTGTATTGCAACAGAAATGCGATGTTGATTTCCATAAAAAAGAATGCTTAGATGAAGTGTTATTTAATACTTCATAATTTTGTTACAAATGTTTTTTAAAAAAAAATATTGAAGTCAGAAAATTGCGTCAAATAAAAAGTGGAAATATAATAAATATTTTGAAAGATTAAACATTTGTGAAATATTTCTCAAAAATAGTACAAGATATTAAAATGCAATGAAAAAAATCATAAGATTCTAAAAAGAATTCTTGAAGATATAAAATAAACAATCAGCTATATGTATGTGTATCTTAATGAAATAAAAAACTCAATTAAAAAGAATAAAAAAGGTAGTAGTACAAAATGAAAAAAATTAATTGCAATAAAAAAGTATTTAATTCAAACAACTTGGCTGCTAAATCTCGAAATGCGTTTTAATGTATAGCTAACGTAATAAATAATGTTTTTAATTTTTATTTTAACTTAATATACACATATTGCATACATATTCATCATATTTATTCATTTATTTCGGCTGCATTTGGTTTAGCAGCACCAAGTTTTTTTAATTAAAAAATGTTTTAATGGAATTAAATGTTTTATACAAATTGATCCTTGTGAACAAAAAGATTGTCATCTCTTTATTGTATTGAAAATACGTTAATAAAATTAAAATTGTATAATATTTATGTAAAATTTTTTATGAATAATAAAACTGATCGGATAACTAATAAAATATCGCTGATTGTTATCAAAATTGATTCATGAACTATCGCATAGACTATCAATTACATTTTATCATGACACACATACGCGTATAAATTCTACAAAGGTTTTACACGTTTCAAAGCACATCGCAGTTTGTATATCTAACTACTAATCTATAAAACAAAATTTGACAGTTAAATTGGAAAGTCACCTAATAATTCAAAGCAGCTAAATTGTAACGCGAGAAAAAAAAAAGAAGCTATGGCTATCCACTTTTATTATCCCAAGCTCTTCGCATATATATACGTATATGTATACTTTTTCTTTTGTGTTGAAGGGGGCATATAGTCTCGTACGTATATTCAGAGTGTCCCAGAGTAACCTTGGCACTGTTCGTATGACGATAGGACAGATTGAACTGAACAAAAAAGTCCCATACCATTTTGCAAAATTCGTAATAATAATAGAGATGTTAAATGTTAGGAGTGGCGATATAACGGTGCACTGTTCTTTCTCTCGTCACGCGTCGGCAGCTAGTATTTGATACACTCGACGTGCTCGAGCGGCTCCATCGTTTCTCTCATACCATCTTCGCACGCTATCATTCGTCCATCTTTAACATTTAATATCTCGATTATTACTGCAAATTTCGCAAAACGATATAGGATCTTTTTGTTCATCTCAATTCATTCTACAGCTACATGAGTGGTGACAAGGATTTAGTCTGGGATACCTTATACAAATATCATATAGACGTTTTCATGGACATACTCTCACAATAAATAATTTCCTTCAATACAGCGCTAATGAGAAACTATGCTATATCTAGTGATAAAAAAATGAAAAAGCAAAAAAGTATATATATAGCTGTCTGGACGATAACGATAACAACGACGTTTCATAAATGCCGATTTAAACTTTGCATTGTAATATCTCTATTTATAGAACACGTAGCAAAAAAATAAAAACTTTTTTCTGATATAAATCGAATCCAAGCTATCAGTTAAGCCTATTAGGAATTCGATTGGCCCAGTCATTTTTTTAGATCTGATAATTTCAGATACTTACTCGCATAAATATAAGGATCAGGCTCGCCGCAAGTGCATCGTTGGTTCATATACTTGGCGCGAGACAAATATCGTGTCTCTTGATAGTAAAATTTGCACAAATGTTAATTTGATTATTTTTAGGGGATTTTAAGTGGCTATCTCTTAGTTACAAAATACGGCAGTAAGTTTAGCGAATTAACAATATTAATTGTTAAATAACTATCGTTGTACAGCAAAGTTTACAATACGATATTATCTCAATCTAACAATTTGCAACATCGTTCGCAATTCGTTATCCGATGCGACACATTATTCCATATAAAAAATGGATCGGAAGTGAAAAATGCTGTCGATATTTTTGCAACGGGGTCGGGGCGGTTTTGCGAGGGAGCACGCCTCGGGGTCTCGATTTTACAGCGCATTTAACGAACACTGCACAATGTTACCAATATACATATATGTCTATACTTATATGTTCGTATATTTATACATATCTTTTTCATCCTGACACATATTTGTCATCTCTCTCTCTCTCTCTCTCTCTCTCTCTCTCTCTCTCTCTCTCTCTCTCTCTCTCTCTCTCTCTCTCTCTCTCTCTCTCTCTCTCTGCCGTCTCCATGGAGACCCCCTGTAGATCGCTAAATTTATTTGACGTGTCGCACGCACTAATCTGTTTCACCTAAATACGCTATTTCTGCGTGGGTGATTTGTGTAGAGGTGCGGGAATTCAGAAAGGAGTAAAAGAACGGGAGACACTCTCCCACCAGGCGAGCGTGCAGATGGTCTCAGATATAGAGCGTGGAACATGCCTGGATCCCTTCTCGCCCGTTCGCGCAAGTATATTTAGCGGGTGGAGAGGCCCGGTGTACATGACGTACTGGCCTGACTTCCTTTTGCCGCGATAGGGCTTATTTAGTGTCGCGAAATTACGCTACTCGCTGCCGCGAGTGCCGCCGCGCCGTGTCCGAATACGAATAAATCGCGTTAAATTTAACCGACGGCTAAACCATCGGCTACAGTTACAGAGATTAATTTGCTTTTTAGCTACGCATTGAGCTTCAAAATCTCGCTGCGGGCTTACGTATAACGCAGCGTGAAGAGCCCCGGGACATTCAGTTTTAGTGATTTTAGCGTCCTGTTAAACGAGCCATTGTTTTAGAGGACTTTAATGCCCGATCGTCTACAATTAATTTGATCGATCCTGCCCCGACGATTTAAATACATCATTTAACTTGGTTCAACAACAAATTTTAAAACGTAAAAAAAATTCCTAATTCCAGATTTAATATATTTTTTAGAGGGAGATATTCTGCCTCTTTTGTTTACAATGGGCAGCGCAAATGTTCATGTTTAACCAGGTTAAACAATGCGTGTCACAAGCGCGCATGACGTGAAATTTAATGCACAGTGAGAAGCTCCGGGAATTATAGGGGGGAGGGGAAAAATTTTAATTTATAACCCAGATAAAAATAAAATTTTATCTCCCCCCCGCCTCCTCGCGCTCCCTTCTATGCCATTCCCCTCTCTTCCTTCTTTCCGGCGAAACGTTTATATTCGTTATGACTAGCGCGCAAGGTAACTGCGACGGGCTCCGAGAAAAAGTTTTCGCTTAATATCGTATTTGCGAATCCCGCAGTTTGCAGTTACGTATATTTCAGATTTTACAGTCGAGATATTTGCATTAATTTTAAAGTAATTATATGAAAGTCTCGCCCAAAGCTGAAGTTTTTGTTTCGCGGCTACTTAATTCCACGGCCATGCCCATATGCGACTCGCATACGACGTGGAATTGTTTCAAAAATTATTTTAAAATTTAAAAGAACGGAAGACAGTTTTGTTACACCATTTAACTCGTCGTGCTTAAGGGATTTAAAAAGGGAATTACGAAGTCACCCTAAAACACCGGCATATAAAAAAAAGACATTAAACGCGTCTACGCAAACGCAAAACGTGCAAATACGAATTCAATAATTTGAGATATTCCGAAAATTTTCTACACAATTGCAAATAATGTAAAGTATTACGGGTACATTCTTAACTCTCCGAGGCCATACCTCTTTTTTTTAACGTTCCGGCCACACTAGGTGTTTGCCACCAACGAATTCAAAGTCTATAAATTCAATTGATATACATCAATAAAGTTACAAAAATTCATGAAACATCTTCAAAATGTTATTCAATAAATTTTACTCTATAGAAGTCAAAAAGTGTCCCTACTTTAAAAAAAAACTAAATGTGGAAAAATCGAAAAAAATTAACTTTTAATTAAAAATTTGTATCTTTTTTTAGTTCGATATTAAATAGCGCCCAATTTGAAAATGATATAGAAAAAAATGTTATTTTAAGAAAAAAATAAGTCTTATAAAGGCGTTTCAAAAAAACAATTATTTTAAGAATTAAAATTGAGATTTTGGACAGGTGAGGCAAAGACATATTTTCACATATTTGTACAACTTATATATTTTGAATTACAACTAAAATACAAATCAAGTTATAGTAAGTTTTTTTATTTAAATATATAAATAAAATAATTAAAAACCTCTTGAATTTTCGTCGGAGTGGTCGCCATCCAGTCTGGCCTCGAAGAGTTAACATCTTTTTATCTCTTCAATCATAAATTATCGAATGTCAAATTACCTCTCAATTAGAAATTTAAATTCTTTCTGGTTTATCTGACTTTTTTCTGAAAGTTCCAAGTCCACCGTTTCCGCCAATTACTTCAAATCATCCCGGATAAGCTCCCCCGGAATCTAACGTTTCCACCAATCACCAGCGAAAGTCTCTAAACGAAGGATATCTCGGGAAGTCTGCCGCGGGCGTAACTTTAACGAAGTAAGCGCAGTCCCTTCAAAATTCCGATTCCTCGTATCCCCTCTCAGGAGGGTGGAGTTGGATCTCAAGCCACCAGCGATCGCCACTGCAGCCCGCACCACGTACTACCTTAAACAGCTCGAGGAACTCCGTCCCCGTTTGAAACTCTTCGGGACCAGGCTTAGGGCGGTAAGCTTTTTAGAACGGCGAAATTTCCCCCGGGGGAGGAGAGAACGGAGGGAGGGGGGCAGAGGGGAAACGTTTCGCTCGGGGGCGAGCCGTTTAAGCCGCTGCGGAAACAAATCAGAGTGTAAGATAAACGGAAGTAACACACCTGACGCTGCTTCCTCCCGGCAACTTTCAACATGCGAGCAACTTCACCTGCCCAAATTTCGCGGCGTATCGAAATCGCACGGTGAGTATCGTTGTCGCAGCCGAAAGGCGCAATTTCTTCGCAAGTACCGGAGCGTAACTAATTTTCGCAAACACACCCACCGTTGTATACGACCCGCATATGGTGTGTGTTGAACGGCAACGGTAATTCGCGGCAGACAGAGGGACTTTTACTCTCGTACGTGCGCACGGGCGCTGTCTTATTTGCATCGCAGCGCGTAAAGCGGCGAGCACGTAAAGCAAGTATTACGACAATTTACATCGTATTAACAGTTCTCCGAAAGGGGAGGAGGACACCCGTGAGAATAATTTCACGAACGAACGCGAATTCCGACTTTAATGACTTCCGAGCGTTAATTCTTAAACGGACCGGGCAATTTAAATCCACTTTCTTGCTGTCGGAACCTTGTACGCCTTCTAATGCACATTAATAAGATATTCCAGCTTCCGAGCGTGACCGGATTAATCGTTCAGAGGCGCTTTTTACAGCGGAGGTTTTTCGCGGGATTTACTCGGCAAGTAAATTTGTGAATTAATTCCACGCACACCTAGCGTATCTGTAATTTACAAACAAGATCATAACTGTCACAGCAGTTATTAACTTCTCACATAAGTTAATGAGGCTCGAATATGTGGAAAATGTAAAATTCCGCTAACACGATGTTTAGTCATATTTTTATTGTGAGAAAAATGTTTTATTCTTAAAAATAAGATATACGGGTATTTCTGATTTTATATGTGGAAAGATTGATACTGTTAAACACTTGCAATCTTTCCTAAAAAATAATGTTGAATATAGCTCGATTTATTTATTTAGTGGTGTTATTTACTTTTTCAATAATTTTAATAATTATTAGGCCAAATGTAATTAGGATTTTATTTGGATGGGATGGATTAGGGTTGGTACCTTGTTTAGTGATTTATTATTAAAAATTAGGGTTGGTACCTTGTTTAGTGATTTATTATTAAAAATTATTGTCTCATAATTCAGGGATGATTACAATGATGTATAATCGAATTGGATTATTAATATGGATTACAATATTATTGATAAAAGGTAGATGAAGGAGTTGAATATTAAGTGGGAGAAAAGAGATTGAAATTTTTATACTATTTTTAGCTGCAATCATTAAGAGAGCTTCAAACGAAAGCTAGCGATTTGTCAGAGACAAGGAAGGACGGACGTGCTGCTTCAATCAGTGAAGCAGCAATATTGCAATCAATCTAATGGAAAAAGAGCTGACGCATAGAAAAGCTTTCTTGAAAATAAATGTCTCTGTGTCTACTAATTCCGCTGGTTTGTCTTGGCGAATACATGCAGCCAGACAAACCCGGAGGACGTTTACACGAGCACATCCCATCTCGGCGCTCAAAGCCCAATTCCGTCCGAATTTAACGGTAGCTCGACGGTCTTAACGGTAGTTACATCCGCACACTACATCGATATCCGTAATTAATTGTTGGCGAAGCCGCTACTTTATTGACGCCCCCCGATTATCAGTGAGCACGGGCGGTGCAGTGCTCGATGCTCGACGTCTCCGTCTTTCGGTAATTTGCGGTCGACCGTCACTTTATCGCCGGCGCATCGCCTCGACCGAGCTCTCTCTCTCTCCCTTGCCGTCGTTTATACACTTAAGGACTTCTATCGACACGTCCCACCGCTCATTTGAATCGCAAATAACGCGCGCGCAGGGACCGAGCGTGCCGACTCGCGACAGTTTTCGAAGATGAATACACACCCCGCTTGATGAAAGAGCGTGTCGTGCGCCAGCGCGCCGATTAATCTTTCACGTCCCGACTTTTTATCTTTCTCGATAAAGTAATTCGCAACTCCTCGCCACCACCTCGCGCCACTCGGTTCTATTATACATTCGTGACGGGCGGTGATCGATCCATTAAGCTTTTCGCGCCTCGCTCGTTTTTGCATGTGAGAGTGGAGTGCATCTCTGCGGGAGATTGATACAATGTTTGCAACAAACATAATAATACTCCTAGGATTATGCAGTGATTTATATCTAAACTTCGTCTGACGATATACATGGCGGAGTGTCTAAAATGAAACACCAGAATATCTCTCCAATATCGAGCCTGGCAAGCAAAAATGTTTTAAACAGAAGTTGTGGTCTGGAGTGGAACAAATAATGATAATCAATTTTCGAAAGGTCATCAGTCTTTTAAAAAAAATTATGATCTTTTTTAATATAATAATTTAATATAATAATTTAATGATTTTCTTGTAATTATCAAATCAGTAAGGTACGAAATACTTTATTCTGACATATGTGAACATAAATGATAAAATATTACTGTTAATTTTTCATAACCGTACCTTAATTACCGTACTAATTAACCGTACTTTTATGTTCTGAATAATGAGATTAATCCATTGATGTGAAAAAGAACGCATACTTACTTTTCACAAAAGATACATAATTGCATATTATAAATTGGAAAATTCATAATAAATTCTTCTAATAAAGGGAATTAAAAACTCTATTGAATTTATCACAATTATACATTCCCCTCAAAAACAAAATTGACATTTCGACATTTTTCGCACAAATCAATCATTTACAAAAAAAGTGGATAACTAGATAACTTTGTTGCCTCACTCTACATATTGTATATATTTAGGCTAATTGTAAGACAATGAATTGTTTTTTTTTTGTTTTTCACATGATTTAATTATGATTTTTCGTGACTCTCTCTTTCTCTTTTTCTCTCTCATCGCACAGTATAATATAATATATAACTCTCTGGACGTTGACACTTCTGTCTAGACTATAAACTACTCCAGAAGCTGTCCGCATATCGAGTGCTTTTTGTTTCGAGATCGAAAACAATGACGCTGCACTCTCCACGTTGCGTTCACTTGGTCAGGATGGAGTTACTCTCGAACTAAAGCAGTACTTTCCAAACTCTATTCAGGGGGTAGACCTGCGCGCACAATGCGTATCTCGTTGTTGTACTCAACTCACACGTGATCTAACAGCAAAATCTGCCATTAAAGCCGAAAATAGTTTAGAAACACATGGTTAAATTTCGTTCGTAACAATCAATTTATAATTCAAATATAATCTTCAATATTAAGCCGTAGGATAAATTATAAAGTAATATTATAATCATTTTCAGAGAAATATTACAGTCATTTTCAGCCGACTATGTGTAACAATCATACTTTTAAAAAAGAATTTCGCTCACAGTTGATAGTACTACTAGCTAGTAGCTGCATTACTAATTTATAATTCAAATTTTTTTAAAATTATCTGTTTAATAGATATACATATTGTAAAATTAATATGTGTATTTCGTTGATAGAAATCTACAGATAATATTACAAAAGAATTATCAAAGGTAAAATCGGAAAATAGTTTAACCATTCTTTTTAATACTCACTATTCTGAGAATATTATTATCTATGCAAGTGCAAATTTCAAAAATAAGAAATTTTAGTTAAGAGATAAAAGCGATATGTATTTCCTCATTTATCTTTAATCACATAGTAAGAAAAAACGAAGATAAGGTAAAATGTTCACGCGCGCTGTGCGGTACTGAAACTGCAAGTGGCAATATGGAAATGTATGATTATGCAAGTAAAAGAGTTTCAGACGTATTCATCGTTTTTGGAATGAATACATGAATTTATAGGAAGTTAGAACTTACGTTTGGAAATATTAAGTAAGAAAAAAGGGTAAGAGAAAAGAAGCAGTTTAAAATGAATTACATCATGCCTGTTAAGCGCAGGAATAATCAAAAATGTAGGTTAAATTGTGAAATATCATAATAATTATGCATTCACCAGCAAACTAAACTAAAAATAAGCAGCTAAAATTAAACGAGGTGCTATTTAAATATTGATGTTAAGATAATTTATTCGTTGCTTCAATTAAGTCCCAAAATAGCTATATCTTCCACTAAATTTTCGACCTCATCCGACAGAATTTACATGCAAGCAAACCATAAGTGAGCGATAAAGCACGTAAAAGGTTCATATAGTAGGGGTGTGTAAAGGAGCGGGTATATTGAATGTTTATTGGACCATATACATTCTCGACCAACCCTGAAATCTATTCTGATTAAAACCATATATCATTGATGACCCATAATAATCATTTTACTTGGAATCGCTATTTGATGCGTTACACAACTTGACAAAACGTGCCCCAACTTGTTCGATAGTAATTTTGTCTATGAATATTTAGTGCCTTCGAGATAGTTTCATTTTTCGTAAACGATAAAAACTGCATGCTGGGATCTTTAATGATAGATATACAGCTGCCATTTACCTCGGGGTTGGTTATTGGACAAAGTTTTCAACTGCTCAAACTCAAACTACTTATGGCACTTATGTTTTTAGATGATAACTTTTCAGTCCGAAGTTATTTTATTCTTTTAGCAATTTGCGCGAGTTACTAAAAGTCTACAAAATATAAAATCGCTTTTTATAAAGCTGAAAAACATGGGGATTTAATTTTTAATTACAACTAACTACAACTATGCGATGAAAGGATCATTTAAACAATTTATGCTGCAAGAACTTTCTAATTAGTACACTGGTACACGGGAATGCTCTCTTTGATGTCTAACAATTATGAAATTGTTTAAGGACAAACAAATGTAAATGACAAACAACTACATACGTAGTATATAAAATAAATCTATTGTATCGTGCTCTACGATACTGTCAAGTACAATCGATGAATGTGCATGTGATTTGGAGTGCAAGTGTCACAAAAATAATTTCATTCAATTCAGCCGTGCCTATTTCGCCGTGTAAAAACTGTTTTACACGTATTCGAGAAACAACCGTTACACGTTTCCGAGAAACAACAGAAGTTTAAACACCACTTTCGCTAAACGAAGACATAATCTTTGTAGCGCTCCATTCGTTCACGCTTACGCGCAATGACATCTCAAATATTTCGAGTTCCATATATCGCAACGATTTGTAGTTCCCACCATTACGTTTCTCGTGGAAAATACGTTTTCCTACCGACACTATCAACTTGCACCATCCAGAAAATAATATAATCGTGCTAGGTGAACGCGATGTGAGGCATTTATCATCATACATACATGACGCGGAAAACGAGACTCGTTATCTTCTTTTCAAAATCATCAATCATATATGGGGATCCTTGTATTATTATCATCTTACTACATAAGCAACTTTCTACATAAAATTGCGCATAACGGAAATCGATAACTTTCGACAAATTTTAAGGATTTTTTCTTAAAATCTTTTTTTTTCTTATACGCATTTCTCACACGCACATGAGAAAGAGAGAGCCATTATGCAGTTATCTAATCGTGTTCAATTTTCTGCGAAAGATAGACGTGATTATAGATAGAGCGCTCTTCCGAATATCCAAGTTACGATCGAATCGGAAATTTCCTGTTTGAAAGTTTTCCTCAGATCGAGATTCTGATCGAAACTGTCGGACGCGAATACTTTCAACTCGAACTGATTGAAACTTACAGGCCGATAATTGGATCGCAGCCATCGCTAGCGAGGCGTGTATATCCGAATGGATGCAATGGTGTTGCTTTGTCAGGTTGACTGTAGGGCCACCACTAAGGACTGAATCGACGGTAAACGGCACGCAACTCTCTTTTCCTCTCTCTCTCTCTCTCTCTCTCTCTCTCTCTCTCTCTCTCTCTCTCTCTCGCCGAATTCCTTTTACAGATATTGTTTCTGTTAAAGAGTTTAGAATAGAAATCTCGGCCACAGATCATGGATGCTCTCTCGCCGAAAAATAATTTGAAAGTTCAGCTTCAATCAGCTGCTGCATAAAAACTTTATGGCGTATGATGCACCGTTTAACCACATTCCATCAAAATTCAATTAGTTGGTCTCCAGAGACCAACAGAGCTACATTTTAGCCTTTTTTAATTTCACCTACTCTTGATGTTATCTCGTCGCACGACTGGTCTTTTGTGTGAATTTATAGACACTATTTTTTAAAAAGAGAGAAATACCTTATAACCAGCTGCACGATATTTTTAGACGCGAGCAAGAAGGTGACTTGTCCATTTGTCATCGCGAAAATTGTAACAGAAATATAATTCGAGAATAGTTGTTATATCAATTTTTTCTATATTTCTTTTATCATATCATATCTATAAAATTTTATAGAAATCTATGTTTGTGTGTTTCTTTATTTCTTTATAATACTTAAGTGACTATATTAATTAACATGATAACGTATCAATTAATTTTAATAATATTGTAATAAATGCTATTATTTTGTTCAATTGTAAAATTGTATAAATTATTCTTATTTTTTATAAGTAGGTGTCTTAGAGCTGTTGTTACATTCTCTCGTGTGGAGATTGTATGGATTGAGATGAATAAAAAATCCCATACTTCTTCCGATTTTAACAATTAATATCTCGATTATTATTGTGAATTTCGCAAAATGATATGAGACTTTTTTGTTGAATCCGTTTTATCTTCATACGAGAAGATGCTCTAAAATACCTTTTTAAAAAAGGTAAAACTTTTTTAAAAAGTATAAATTTTATGAATTTTTATATATGTATATTTATAACCTAAACCTGTATAAAATAATGTTATTTTTAATAAATGTACCTAAAAATTTATTATAGCTAAATAACTTAGAAATATTCTAGAAGTATTTTGATATGCAAAACTAAATTTGAGAACATTAAAAACAGAGAATAATTTTAAATTAAAATATATTAGTTAAAATATATATACATTACACACACATTATTTAAAATCTATTTTTTTTTAAAGGTAACGAGATATTAAAAATTTGTAATGGCAACTAAAATAAAATTTATACACCATATATGTACATATAATTTTTTATTCTTCTACTGTGATAGAAATATTATATCCAATATTTCTGTATTGTATATAATTATAAAGGCAAAAAAGTTTCTTAAGAAAAATGTATGGTAGAAAAATATATGATAGAAATTCTAAAATATTTCTATAAGAAATTCTGCACGAGATATGAACAATTAGATACATTCAAATAAAGTAGAAAGCTTGATTAAACATGATAAATGATAAATACTACAAAACAAATAAAAAGATTAATGCAACAAAACTTGGTTAGACCAAATATATGCCTATACAATATATGTACGTATTATATACACAATTATATCGTATTAATAATCATAATATTAGTTTTTCCACACTTTATTTTATTTTATTCCATTTTATTTTATTAAACGCAAATTTAGTTTATAAAAAGCGTATTATATATACATGTAAATAAAATCTAAATTTAGGTATATTTAATTTCAATTTTTAATAATATTTAAATAATACAAAATGTATTTTGTATGTAGACTATATGTGATCAATGTTATGTTTATGTAATACTATGATTAATTTTTTTTGTGATATTAAACATTTGTGAATGTAGGAAAACATCAATTGTATCAATTAAATTAACATATTATTGTAATTATTTGTAATATTAAAAACATCTGTAAATATGAACATAGTAATTAATCAATTTACAAGATTATTTTTGCACAGTAAAATATTGATTGACTATCATATTACTTCTTTTCATGCGAAAATCCAAATATTTCTGTCTGCATGAGACCTTAATCTCGTACAATTATCGATACAACAATGGCCAATACCAATTAAAAACGCCTTTAAAACAGGTATTATAAATTTTGATTACAAATGATAACATTTTCAACGACAATTCAAATAAAAATTTCATAATTTGAACTTTACGTTGTAGCATCTCTATGTCTAGTCACAAATGAGAAATAAAAATACTTTTGTAGTATAACAGAAACTGCAACTAATGATTAAGTCTATTAGGAATTGAGTTAAAATGCTATTGAAATATTGTTATTGTACTCTCAAATTGCAAAAATACACGGTTTATGTCATTGTTGCCAATAAACTTCATGTGAGAGATGACTGATTAACTAAAATTATATTTAAAATAATCAAACGTAATATTTGAAATAAATACAGATCAACATACAATTTTTTTACTCATCGGTACAGAAATAACATCTGGATATGTCTAGTAAAAATTCAAAAACAGCAGAGATTTCATACGACGATATTTGCAAAAGCGAAATATGTTTCGTATAATACGAAATAAAAGAATTCACAATATTCAAAATAAAATAACAGACGATTTTTTAAAACGTTTTGCATAATTTTTATCTTATTGCAGCCAGATAAATAAAACTTTTTCACTCTACTTTGCTATGAGCGCCAGTTATTTTATGTTTTTAACAGTAGAGCATGCGCGGAATTTTATATTTTTGAACGCACATTTCATACGATGCGAATGCTCAGAATATCTTTTTGATATTTATATATACATATATTTATATATCTGTTTACATATGTTTTGCACATAGACTATTATAGTATTCTGATACTGACATTGCATTTTGAAATATCGTGAGAATTCAAACAAGATTTGTTTCCGCAATTTTGTTGCCAATATTTTAAATAAACAATGTTGAATTTTGTACTTTATTTATTATAATACTTATTACAATACAATTTTTGTTTAAATAAGTAATAAAAACTTTAAAACATAAATAACTTTTACTACAAATGTACAGGATGTTTCTTAAAAGAAAAAAATCAATGTTGCGAAAATTTAGAGAATGGTTAAAACACGTTATCGATGTGTATTACTCATGATTGATATTAGTGTAAAAATAAATATCTTTATATAAATTTTACTGCAAGTGATCGAGTGGCAAATAAGTATGTCATCATGTTTTGTTTACAAATGTTACATCGAATTCATAAAACATAATATGACGAACACACGCATGAAGCCAGATTCCACTTTTAATACTCGTGTCGATATGCAGCAGTATATCTGCGCATACTAGGACGTAATTTAAATGCATTAATCCTTTGAGTGGCGAACTATGATATATCGTCATATCATGCGTGCGCCTGGAGTGCCAACGTCGATTTATCGTCGTTGCTGCAAAATTCGAGAGATAAACAAGATAGGTATACTTGAATTTTAAACGAGATTTTGTTAAATTCTCATTAAATGCGAATAATCATTAACTCCTACAAGTCACAGACCCACAATTATTTATAATTATTAACAATTATTAATAGAAAATTAATGTTTAAATAATTAGAATAGCATCAATAATATCAAGATATCTAGTGTAATATATGGATCTTCTTGCACTTTCAATTATATTAATTATATAACTGCATTGATTTATTGTGTTGTATGAAGTTATAAAATAATAAGAATAATCCTGTTTCATTCCCAATTACACATATTACGCCAACAAAATAATTTGTTTGAGAGAAAAAAAAGTCTTATCCTATATAAATATCAAATAACTCTAAGGCTGCATATGACAGGCAGAATTTGTCAAATACATTTTACACGCACTCATGCACGCACTCACACAGAAAAGGAAAGAGAGAGGGAGAGAAAGAGAGAGAGCTGTACTAAGCAAAAAAATCATATCTATAGTTTACTTTTATCACATACATATGTGTGACGATTTTACGAAAATCCTTAAAAATGTTAAATGTATACCTGAAGACGAGGATTAAAAGGATTGTAAAATTTAATATCATGTTATGTCAAAATGTGTGTGCTGGAATAAAATATCTCATAAACTATTGATTTTTTTCATCAACGCTCTCTATCTTTGTTAATACTTTTATATATAGAAAATACTTTTATATATAGAACTAGAGGAATTATATTATGTAAAAAAATCATATAATTCGAATTTAAAAAGTAACAATGACTTTTGAAAAAAGTTGATTTTTTTCAACTTTTATTTAAACTTAAAATTAATTTTAACATTATTTGTTCCCTCTCAAATCATACAACTATTGTCTGAAATATTTTTTACCAAAACAACGTGTTTTCGAGCTATTACAGTGCGAAAGTTAAAGTGGAATATTCTATATACACACACGGAAAAAACAATATGGTTGACCCGTACAGAAATCTAGTTGTGTCAATCAGATTCAATAATAAAATACGGAACAACTAATTATGTGGTTGCTCCAACTACAGAGTAATGACTGAGTGACTTTAATTGTAATAGTTATGATGCATAGTTACTTCAATCAAACTGTTTCTTAATACTGCAACTACGAATGTTTTAATAGCAGCTACACCATTTAATTATAGCTTGTAGATTATTGTAAAAAAAAATCGCGCAGGACTGGAATTGAACCCGAGTTCGCGATGTGATAATCTTTGACCTTAGTATTTCAATTACGTTGTCTTCTTGCAAATTAATCTAACAGAACCGTACTTAAATAACGCTATATATTTTTATTAATTTAACTTACTTTTATTAACTTAACTTTATTAACTATTATTAACCCAGTGAGAAATGATTGGTCAAATCGATGAGCAGTCCTGCTGACGTCTTTAAGATGTCTTTAGGATAAACATGTTCTGTGGGTATAGCATTCTGATTGATGCAACTATGTAGACAGATTAGCTATTTTAAATAATTCCCCAACCAATTTCTAGTTGCCACAACTAGATCACGTGCAACTACATTGACGTAATTGACACACCAAAGTAAAGTAGTTACATTAACCATGTACATAACTTTCACACAAAGATAAGTAGAGTGATGCAGCTATCTGCTTACAACTAAATATTTTTCGTTAGATGTACTACATCTTTTTTCTCCGTGCAAGCTTTAAAAATGTAATTTTCTATTTTTTTAATTTAAACGAAATTGACAAATGATAAATCAATGGTAAATAACTTTAATTAATTTACTGCTTTATTATCATTGTTATTATAATAATCCACTGCTGTATAAAAAAATTGTAATCCAATATTTAGCCTGAAGGAAGCGTAATATTTGCAGAACAAACCTTCGAAAGAATACGCGAATGTCAAGTGGATAAAACAAAAAGGAAACAGTCAATACGAATAGCATTCGAAGGCTGCCTCTACTTTACGCAACGCCGGGGCCGGAATCCGCTCGGCTTTGACGACAGACAGGGCGTGCGCAAACAACCCGCGGAAAAAGCACACTCACACCGAGGGGGAAAAGCGGAAGGTGGTTATACTCACCGGTGCGCACCAGCACGTTGAGCAGGATGTACAGGACGAGGGTGGTGACCCGATATCCATGTATTATAATCATCAGCCACTTCGATGCGTTGAATCCCGCCGCGTGCCACAGACCCGTGCCCTCGTGCACCATATTTTCCCGTTCGTGCCTGCCTCAAGGCCGTCCTCGCGCCCCGTCTCTGCGTACCTCGCGGCCTCATTCACCGGCACTCTGCGACCACCAAAAGTACCAAACGGGATGTAACACACGGGTGTCATTCGGCGATACGGCGATACCCACGACGTCTCGGTCCGCGTCTACGAGAACGACTCGTCTCTCGAGTCTTCGTGTCGCGACGCGAACCGAGACGTCGAGAGCTCGTTTCACGAGAGAAACAGTAGGATATTAGTCACGCCGCTCAGGTGCTCGGAAATTCCTGGCGCAACTTTTATCGTTGCTCTCTTGTCGCAGCTACAATTACGCCAATATACGTATAGTCGATTTTATTTCATTCGTGCTCCAGCAGTCGGTTCTAACGGCGACATTTTATTGAGAAAAGAATGCAAAGAAAATAATTTAGAATTATTTTATGGAAAAACTTCGAATTTGTACATTGGAATTATTCTTGGAAAAATTATTAGACCATTAAGTTCATGACAGCTGTTGAAGAATTTTCCTTTCTCTAGATAAATATCAACAATTCATTTGGAGAAATTGTATAATGATACGTGTAAAACGATTAAAAGGCACGTTTGTCATGGTGCAAACATATATTGTGAAGGAAGCGATTAATAACTTATCAATTTAACAATTAAGTCATTGTATTGATGTAACAACACATTTTGTTGTTACAACTCTATTAATAATCGTGCCTATTGAATTAACTACATATTGATTGCATTAATTGTCCTACAATATGCTCAATTAACTTGATGTTTGTTCGAACAAGAGCAATTGTGCGTATATGTCGATTTCGGTCCACAAAATTTCCTCTTTCGATAGAACAAGTTTCGAGAGTTATATATATAAGATATTCAATCTTATAAACTTCTTCCGACTATAAATTCACCGTAAAAAAAAAGTTAAAATTTACTCGGAAAATACGCAGATCTCTAAACACCTTTTTATACCTTCACCTCTGTAGCTTTAATTTTTTAGTCCTGTATAATATGTCGTACTGTATAATATAAGTGTGAAGAATTACGCAATATAGCATACAAATATATTGATGTGCTAGAAACGTATAAACTGATTGAGACTGATTTACCAATAATCAAATCTTCAGGAGAACAGTAGGTATTGATCGCCCAATTCTACTTGCGGTGAATGAGAATCGATTGGAACGCATCAGACTATTTGAGATGCGGTATAGTTCGGTGATGATCCTACCATACTGCGAAGGAAGCCGATAGTACCTATTAATGTGAGTAAACAGGTTCGTCGATCTCGAAATTTCTCGATTGCGTCGCGAGATATTAGACAAAGTTCTCCGAATAATTTCTACTAATGTCGAAAATGTTTCCATCTACATATTTCCAATAAATCAACTTAATATACAAATCTGCATTTTCGTACGGATAGAAAATGGCTTTTAAAAAAATCTATAAAGATTTAAAATCATTTCTATCTTATTATAGTTACAGATTATACATGTATTATATATTTATATATTTATAGAATACAGATGCGGATTTACCGTGAATTCGGTGAATAACTAACGTTCATTTAAATAATAATTGTTTCAACAATTATATCCTAAAACTGAAGCAAGTAGATTTTATAATTGATATTTTTGCCTTATTTTTATGTTACTTTTCTGTACAAACTATCTTATATTTTTATTTAAATCATTTAAATTATACATAAAAAATATTTATAAAATTCTCTAAATAATTTTTCTAAATAATTCCAGACGGGTAATTTAATCAATTAAGTTCACAAATAAATTGGCGACATACATAATAGATAAGTTAAGTGAATAATTTTAGAAGTTATAAGAATAGATGTGGTAAAGTAATTAAAATTTGGAAATCACTTGAAACTGCTCAATATGTGAATATCGTGGCCGCTATTAAGTAGTTATTTAATACCATGTAAACCAGTTCAATGTATCGCGTCTTTTATGCATTAGGGAAATATGGCATAAACTGAGTTCCGAGTTGTTACAAGCTTCAAAGTTTTCTTCTCGTGGAACTAAAGATATCAGAACTCGTTTGCGTAAGAGTGTGTCTAGAACGCGTCACCCCAACGAGCCGGGATCTTCACCTAAATCTTCTTTCACGCTGTTTATCCCTTGTCGACTGAGGCTCTATCAATGTACAACAAACCAACGTATCCAAAAAAATGTGTGCACCAAATTAAGGAAATCGAAATTAAATAAATTACTAACGAGAAAGGGATCCTGTAAAAAAATTATTCATACATCGGTAGTGTTTTATTGAACCTCGAATGCTGATAAAGTTTTTATCCGACATCGTTGATATATCTTAATTCTAATATCTTAATTTAAAATTTTATCTCTTTAAAATGAGAAAAGGGGTTCATTTCTTTAAAAGCTTCTTTCAGCATTCTTTGCCACGGATGGTCTTTCAGCGCATCTTTTCTATGATATTTCCTCGCTCGGAAACACGCAGGAAGGAACAACCGCGCGATCTCACCGGCGAGGAGCGAATGCTTATTCAGTAATTAACCGCGCTGTTACCGGAAAAATAAATCGGACTCTTTTTTTCGCGAATTATTTACACAACGTTGTCGTAGTTCCGGCGGCTTAAATGAAGGGGAATTAATATAAAGTCCAAGAAAGAGAAACGAGAGTTGGGAGTCTCCGCCGCGATGCTACTTTTTCCGGCCCGCGGCGTCTATCGACGTCACGTAAAACAACCTTTCACCAACGCAATTACTCGAAGACCACCGTCATACCAGCAACGTGACAACGTGCCAGCGCCCCGAACATCAAAGTTCTCGCTCTCCTCTCTGGTTGCTAATTCCGAATGCGAAACGCCGAATGAAAGGGTCGGGCAAGCGTTTTGCAGCAGCGCTTCCATTCTGATGACCGAGCGAATCACGTGCGAGAAGCTAACGTTACATCTTGCGAACCTCCGTTCACGTATTCCGCTCCCTCCTGAGCATTATTCCGGTCGGCGTCTGACCGAGGTCAAAAACATCATCGTGCAGCCCTTACGGAGATTTCCCAGAGTGTTCACTACTCCTTGATTAGCGATCATCGCTCTTTTCTTAATATCAGAGTACCCGCGTTTCCAAGATCAATTTCTCAATCTCGCCAGCTCTGCTTTTGTGGAAGTAGAAGCGAATGAGGAACGGCAATATCCAACAAGCCGTGACAAAGCCAAATGTTCTTGTTTGCCGAGGTGCTGCGACAAGCCTGAGTAAGTCCTGCCGCACAACCAAAGTAACGTCGGCAAATCGCGACGTATACGTTTGACGTCGAGTAAATAGTCGCCACAGCTGACTTGACTCGTATATTGCGTGTTCAATATAAACTTGGCCTAGAATACGAACCGAAAAGATATTCAGCTCGAAGAGATACTGTCAACTTTGTCAACTGAAACTCGGTGCGAATTCACGGGTAGGTGTAACGTTAGCTATATACGATCGGTCGCGTACTTGGTACGCCATGTAACTTCAACGTTCAACTTTCTTGATATCGTCAAGTTCAACAAGTTCATCGACATACGCGAATCCAACGTCGTTCCAGAATGCAAGAGTCGGAACGTGAAACTGTGTGTAAGGAAAAGCAGACGTTCTATTTTCCAGTTCCGGGGACATTTCAGAGAATATATCTCGTAACTCGGATTAAGTAGACCGCGCCGTGAGATCATGATGTCTCACCCGAGACGCGCACGCGATTAACTTCGTCACCTTCGGCGGCAATGATAACTTCATCATCTAAAGCGCCGTCTTAAGGGCGCGTTAACGGTCTGGTGGGGTTTCGGCACGGCGGTTTCTCCGTCTTATCCCGGCGCACTCGCAGCGACGATACCGTGTCCAAACTGGCGCAATGACCATAATCGTAAGATTTCCGGTGGCGTGCAGCTGACGCGGTCTAGAGACCGCGTTTCACGCTCGTTACGGGAACGTGGGGAACGGCGGCGCCTCTATGATCTCTCCCATTTCGCCGGCTACTTCGATAAGTTCCGTTGCGCTTTACATTTGCAAGCGGATCTCGGTTGCACGTTACGGCAGCGTGCGAGCCCTCCTCGCGAGCGGGGGCGCGAGGGAAAGAAACTTCGGAGTTCCGCTTCGCGCCCCTTCGCCGTCTGTATTTCTCACGCGCGCTGGAGATAACGGAGCAGACGTCGGTCGGGGTGTAACCCCCAACGTTCGTGACCCAGAAGCTTTCCAGCGTACACATCCTCAAGCCGTCGCGGCGTCGTGGCGGTGCCGCGCGGCGGATGCCGTGCGTGCGGATCTTCCATTTGGCGGCTTGCATTCACCTGGCGTCTTCTCGTCTTGGAAGCGGGAACTTTGATGTCTCGCTTCGAGAAGCAGCATCGTTACTGAGTAAAGAGTTGAAGGAACGCTACGCTGCGGTGCGCCGCAATACCGTAGCCCGAGATCCCCGTAAGAAAGAATGTTTTAGGAGAGTTCGAATGAAGAAGTAATGCGGGAGAGAAACGACGAGTGGAAAGAGGATTTTCAAGGCTCCTCGAAATATTCATATTTCTCGTCTCGCGACAGTTTAAGGAGAATAATAGTTGGCTTACCGCGCGCGCGACCCCGAGATCTTTCTCAAAGAAAATTATGGGCATTGCATATGAAAATATAAAAATACACGTGATAATAAATATGCACACAAAATAATTGAAGAGATTATTTATCAAGTATATATTGTCTCAAAGTAAAAGTTTATAATTTAATTACAGTGGTACCATGTGATACATGAAATCCTAAACATGTTCTTCGTTCATGGAGTATCATGCGACTCCGGTTCTTCATTCGTGTCACGTGAAGTCCGAGAGAAACTTTAACTGACGTACATCTTCGTGATACGGAAAATCAAGAAGAAGAAGGAGAATAAATTTCAAGACACGTCACTAACATTCCAATAAAAATTATAAAATATTGCAATTTTCCAAGGCAAGATACAAAATTAGACGTGTTTAATTTTAAAGATTTTAATAAAAAAAAACTCGTACAAATTCACTAAATGTAATTCTTCATAAATGTATGTTTTCATCATTTGTATCATGCAAGTATATAATTTTGAAATTATTCAATACTCTTGCCGCAGTTTATAAATACTTGAAGCAAAATATATAATTGAAATTACACTGTTAAATGTAATAAATGAAAAAATAGTAATTATAGAATTTATACGAATCAATTTCGGAGAAATTTTAATATTTTTATTTAAATTTTAATATGCCTTGTACATTCGTGTACATGCATACATGTATACAAGATGTATTATTAGACAGTAGTACAGAAATTTGAAAAAATAATTGATGACCTCCAAAGAAACAAATAATCATTATACATCATGTTTGCTAATCGTAACCGAATAAATTGGTTAATAATGTAATCATTGACGACAAAACAATGAGTAAAAATGGAATCAGAATGACAACAGGAAATATAGATGTAATAAATTAATAATGGATAAAGGTAAATGAATTATATTACTTTATACATTTACTTATACATTCGCAGCTTTGCGAATAAGTTTACTCGTAAACAATATATAATTCGGTATTTATTTTATTTAATTATTAAATATCGAAATCAGAAAAATAAGACGTGATTTAAAAATATAGATTTATATAAGGGTATAAATAAGTTTTTATAAAATGAATGGCATCTTGTCAATAAGCAAAACTGTATCCCAGATCTGAAAACTGATTCGCTTTAAGAAAATTCTCAAAGTTTACAGCAATTGTTCTCAAACTTTTCATATTCGCAGCATAATATTGTTTGCGCGGAATCATGGACCATTGTAGAAAAACAGAGAATAACCATTTTGCAAATACTAAGTCAGTACATGCACATTACTGTAAGCATTGAACAAAACAATTAATATTTTAGTTAAACAACGTTTTATTAAATTTCCTTTTATTTATAATAAAGCATGCATAAATTTCCTTCACAAATCTGAGACTGAAATAATTCTTTAAATATTCCAAAAAACACAATTTTTTATTTAAAGATCTGCAATCGTTTCGGAGTAGTTTGTGAAAACTTGAAAAAGCCCAAGTGCGAGTTGCCGTTTTATATTTTTCTCAAACTTATCGTTCTGCATATCGCGTAATTCGTGATGTCTCGCATATCAACGAACATACGATTATCTATATAGGTTGCATTCCGACGTCTCATGTTTCTCATAATATTCCCGCCGAGGTTACGCCACCCTGGAATGTCCCAAAGACATTCATCCGTAACATTGGAAAGACAGACGGCGTCGGGCAAGAAAGCGCTTACGGGATGCCATTAGCTTTGTCACCTAGGACATTTCCTTGCAAAGGCGTGATATTAACTACGTGATCTAACTGTCAACGCCTGTCTTTGTTACGGTAAGTCACTGCTACTCGTGGTTGCGTCGATAGTCGTTTACGTTTTCGTGCCGTGAATGAACTGTGACATCGAGTCATCGCAATGGAGAGGAGAGAGAGAAAGAGAGAGAGAAGACATTTTAAGAACGTAAACATCAAGAGCGTCTCGAAGCAAACAGTACATGTGATTTGCATAACGTGAGCTGCGTTGCGTTATTCTAACTTGGCAGAAGATAACAGTATGCGAGCGGAGACACGTACGTACAACAACACCAACTCGCAGAAGGAAACAAACGTCGTTAGAGAGATGCAACGATGCTTAAGTAGGCAAATCTGTCGGGCGAGTAGAAGCCACCGTGGGATTCGCCTGCCATCCGTATCCTTTTCTGAAATACCGAACGTGCAAAGCGAATGAATAATTCGGAACGGCGTGTTTTACTTCGTTATTTAGATTGTACACCTCTGTATAAAAGGCACATAGACTTGCGCAAAAGTTCGCCGTCATTCGACATCTCGGAAAGTCAAACTTCCGCTTTCGACAAGGGTCCGGGGCTTTGAGTAGTCGCGCGATTCCGGCGAGTACTCGAGCGAGTTACCGAGAGTCAACTATGCGTTGACAATCACGTAATTAATATTAATTCTCGCTCATTACTCCACACACCACCGTCGCAGATGTTCTCGGGGTGTAGCGCCTGTCGGAATATTACAAGAGGCACGAAGCGCTCTGGGTCATGGAACTTCTTCTTCTTCTCTCGGGGTAGCGTCAAAGTTTCTCCTCTCGCAAGTACGGAAGACGCAAACTCGAAGATCCGCATGGACCTCCTCCCGGTCCCGCGGATATTGTGCAAGTTTTGGAGATATTGCGCGAGTGTGGGCACGAGTTACGCTTTAACGGAAGCCCCCTAGAACACGCAGTTAACGTTATGCCCTTCAGGGAGATATCGTATGTACCTTCGAGCCTAACTTTGTCAACTGCCATTGCTAGCACGCTATCACATCTTTCAATTTTTCATCATAGATATCTGATAGATTTTTTACAACACCAAACTTTTAGAAACGTAAACTTAGAAAATATGATTGAATGAAGAATGATTCTCTTCGTAATTCTATCACTGACATGTTTAACAGTGTAACTCATCTCTCTTTGTTTTTTATTGAAAATATATTAATTGTAATGCTTGTGTAAATTTTCATGTTAATGCATGTAATACATTTAATTCTGATTGTTTCAAAATGCTGGTTTTTTTTTACTTGCGACTTAGGTAGGTGAATAATTTCCATACATTTCATAACAATGAATAATACCTTCATGTTTCAACCTAGAGTGCTCATTCTTTTATTTAAATTATTTGTGATTCAGCAAAAAAATACACCCGTATGTATCATCCTGCGCTAGGAAAATGGGCTCTTCGTTTCACGAGCGTCCACAATCACCGCTTGGATGATATCAATAAATTATAAATAAATATATATGAAAACTAATTCTTAAATATATCTATTTTGTATTGCTAAATATATACTTAAAAATTGCTTCTTTTTATTTTTATTTAGCATTTATTCTTAATCCAAGAAAAATCGCGCTTTTTTCGCGCGGGCAGAGCTGCTCGTGTAAAAATTGAAGAGAGTTCAGAGGTAAGCGTGTGGAAAGACATTTGCTACTTTTGCACGTGGGTAAAATTGCAGGTGGAAAAACATTGTTTTCTTTATTTTGTTTATATATGAAAAAGACGGCAATATTAAGCGTGCATGGGCATGTAGAGAATCCGCATCTCGCGAGTAACTCTCGCTATCCATATGCAAATAGTGTTTGCAAGTAATTATTAAAATCTGTCATTTGTATGATAACGTGCCATTTGAATGACAATATTTGGAGAATTGTGTTAAACAGTATATAAGGCGTCTCACGGAAAAACCGGCCAAGTCCAATTTTTAAAAAAATTGAGCCAAAATTCATATTTTTATCAACCTTCTCTATACATTTCACATCGAACATGTCCAAAATTTACTCTTATTTGTCCTAAAAACTGAACGTAAACTTAATGTTATAAATAAAAAATCGACCAAGTCCATAATATTTACATATCGAAACGGGCCTTCTTTATATTTAGGAGCTTGATTTTTACACATACGCGGACATTAATTTTTTTTCGGCGTACAATATAATCTACATTCCAAATTTTTTCTATACCTATCCGGTGTACGTTTTTTGTAATTTTCTCAAAATGCTATTATAAGGACTTGGCCGGTTTTGTTGTGAGACGCTTCATATGCTTTTAAATTTCAAATTTTAAGACATTGGAGAAAATTTCATTAATTCATCATCGATAGTACAATTTTTTGTGCATTAAAAATCCCCATCAAAATTTCAACGTAAAGAACACGATATTCACTGAAATATCGTGTTGAAAAGATGATCGAAGCTACAACAAGCAAGGTTTCGATAAATTTTCAAAGGAATATGTCGCCGTTCAGTGTGTATGTAAGAGAGTGAAGATATTATACGTGTATCTTTATTGAGCGTCCAAGTCGCGGCCAGTTCGCGTCTTTGTGGAATTCGAGCCGAGGTTTGTGAAGGATATCCCGGTCTAAGGCCTCCCTCGAATGTGCGGCTTCGGAGATTACGAGGAACTTGCCTCTTTAAGGATCCACCGTCGCTCTTGAAATTCGAGCAAAGTGGATATAGTTCGCGGGGGCAATTCGGCCTCGCACTATAGCCAGGACATGCTCGGGTTGTCGTAAAATGTTGAGGGTAACCTGCTTTTTGTTGAAAGCCCAGGGAGTTTGGTATGTAAGGGATGCGTTGCCGAGGACACGGCGCTAACTTTAAAGAGCTTCTCATAAAAATATAATTGCACGTATATCACGATTTATCGTATATACTCCAGTAATTGTGGATCTTAGGAAGAATTTTACGACAATAACGTAAGCGAGGAGCATTATCTCAAAACTGAATCCGCGAGAAGACTGTCAATTCGATCCCGATCGATAAATCAGCATTTATTCGATATTAAATAAATGTTTAAACAATCCCGTTTTACAGCATGTCTTTAGCAATTTATATTTATAACGCAGTATGTTATGCAACATTTACATTTGTACGGTATTGTATATACTGATCAAAAAATATCGTTCCAAAATAAAAAAAAAGTAGTACACGGGATAATTAAAACACTTAAACAGTGTATTGAAACTTTCATACTGCCTGTGAAAATAAATGTAAGAAAACAAAAGAAATGAGAGTCTAGTTTAGAATTTGAGTTGTAATATAATTACTTAGAAAAATTATTCTTGTACTCTCTTATAATAGGTATTATATGTCCAATACTGTCAAAATATCTCTTAATGGGTACTCAGCTTCAACGTTAATCCAATATCAGTCAATATACTCTTATTACGTAATATAATGATCCCATTCTATAATATCCTTTAAAAGATGGTAGACATTACTTACATATTAATTTTATAAAAGGAGCTTTTCACAGGGGAAAAGAATAAAACGCTTCCACTTAATTAGCGCGTTCGTATAAGCTTTCGAAAAATCTCAGAGCTCTACGCGGAAAAGGAGGAAAGCTTTCAAAGCCATTTTCTCTTAACGACTTTACGATGTCAAACAACGATAAGAGAACAATGTGAGATGATACGTAGGAAACATTTCAATATTCGAAAAGAAAGCATCTTTGTAACGTTTACTTCCCTTTTCAACAATCTCTCTCCCTGCGACTTTTATATCTTTTATTATATCACAGATTGAAATTATAGAAACATAATTTAATAATGATAAAAAGAAGCAACGAGGCGAAACTGACAAAGATAGCAATAATATTTACACGATTCAATTTGCATATATTATGCACGGAAATTGTTAAATTTAATTAGGTTAACGAGAAGCAAATGCGAAAAGTCCGGATTAACTGAAATTTGACAGCATTAAAATTGAGATAAATTTCATGACAATGGCGTGACGCGAGTTGAGCGCGAAAGGATGTCGAAACGTTTCCATCTTGTACAATCGCGGATTGTAAAACTTCCCTCTCTGAAACTGTAGAGCGTTATTACACGAAATCGATAATGACATACGCTGATCAATCAAGGACTTGAATAGCCGGGTGCACGTTTCGTATCACGAGAAACGCGCTTTTGCAATCCAGTCATTCGTTGCACACACACACTCACACACACACACACACGCTCTCTCTCTCTCTTTCGCTGATTTAAGCGAAGGAAAAACGGTGGGCGGTGGTGGCTCTCGCGCGCACCACTGGAGAATTTTCCGATACGTGTTAATCATTCCGAGACGTCTCGATCTCAACGGCGTATCCTTGAAAGGAGGCTAGTACAGCTTCACTGCGGCAAGTGGATGGGCTTCTCGTATCTCTATTACGGCGAGCGTTAAGCTCCGGAAGACGGGCAAACTTTAACGAGCGACCTAGGTAGTCGGTATAAGAACGAGCAATAAAGGAAAAAAAAATGAGGCGGAACGGATGCGAACGTCGTTATGGCAGTGGCGACAGTGCAGTGCAGTGCAGCAGCAACAACAGCAGCAGTAGCCACTGAAAGTAACGACATGGGCACGGATATACGTGGTAGATCAAGCATAGCAGCCGCTTAGATTAACCGGTGGACATTTGTCCGGCAATACGGTGGATTAAGTTTCAGCCGAAGACCCTCCCCGGAGACCCGCGTCGCACTTTATGAATACTAATTGCTATCGGAGAAGACATTTGCCGCGGAAATTTATCGGCTTTATCGGAACCGGACGCTCCCGTCATATCCCGCAGGACCTCATTGAAAAGAAATATCTCCGGGAGTGGTAGATATGGAAACGATCGTGAAACGCAAACAAGCCCATATTATGTAGCAAATTATATCCTTATAATGCTCTCTTTCTCGCTGAATGGCGTACGAACGTACAAAGAGACAATTGCTGACTGCAATTGCTAGATTCAAACCGGTAAGCTGCATGCAGCATGAACGCACGCCAAGATTCTCTTGTTATCACATCAGTTATGAGAGTAGTACTTACGTTACATTCTACTATTTCAGTTTAAAGTGACCAAAAATCTCTCAAGTTTAATATATTTTTTAAATATTTCTTTTCTCCTCTTTATTTGTATAATGTCTCCAACATTTTTATAAATGTCATTTTTTTAATTACATTTGAATTTCTATAATTCGGAATTATAATCTCATCAATACAACTATGATTAGGCAGAATTATTCAAATTAATGCTCTTATTATAGGATGAGGACTATTTAGATAAGAGAAAGTTGGAATATATTATTGAGTAAGAGTACAATCATACTCTCGCGCTTATTAGTACAAGAAATTTATTTAATATGCGCTTTAATTAGGACTCTCTCTTTCTCTCTCTCTCTCTCTCTCTTTCTCTCTCTCTCTCTCTCTCTCTCTCTCTAAAATGATACAATGGTTAATCAATTGAGAATTTAAAAAAATTTTTTTGCAATAAAATTCTGAATATGTATGCGCATATGTATGTACAACATGCCAAGCATGGAAAATATTAAAATTAAATTTTGATCTTTGTTCCCGGTAATTAGATTTCCACTATACGTGTACAGTTTTGCGTAAAACTTTCGGCTCGGGATTTTTTATGCGTATTATGCGTTTCACCCAATCGCGTGTGCAAAATACGCACACACACACACACACACACACACACACACACACACACACACACACATACACACAGACACATAAACACACATACGCCGAATGCTTTAACAAACTGAACTTCTGAATAGGTTTTTATCTTCACAGTTACGAGAGTGTTGCTCGGATATAGCAGCTCGCATGGAACACGCGTTTGCAAGCGGCTTTGCGGAAATGTGGATTTATGTTGTCAAGATCTATGGTTTTGCCAAAATATGAAAGAACAAAGCGTGTGGGATATATATGAAAATAAATAAGCACATTATTTTCCTACATTTTTACTTATAAATAATTTAGTTCAAGGAATATACGAAGTTTTTAAAGAGACAATCTGGTGCGTGATATTTCTTTCTTGATACTATGCGTGCATCTTCCACATGTATGTAAAAAGTTAACTGCAATAAAATTCAAAAATATTGCAGAAAATGCTAACGCGATGTGCACTCGATTGCTCTCTACCAGCTGCCGCTTTATGCAAATTTTAAACTTTTAAATCGCGTTTTCTCCAAACAAAATAAAAGATTCATTCTTTCGCAATTGTTCAATTTTTTAACTCATTATGCTTGTAATTTGACTAATGTGTACATTAATTTTGATGTACAGAATAATTGTATTCATATAATAAATGTACGTACATCGCAATGATTTTTTTCCTGATTTTTTGGCGTCTAGACTGTAGATGACAGCTATTTTATGAAAACTAAGTGAAAAAGATTCTTCTTCAAGAGAACATAATTATAATATTTTTTAACACATTTCTGCATATTTCTTTTAAAAAATAAATCTTATTAAATGCACAGATGTATGTATATACATATATTAAACATACATATGTTTATAATTTCCTTTAATTGCAATCTTTTCTAAAAAAGAGTTATTTTATAAATGGATATACTTTTCGCTTTATTACATATTAATAAAACTAGTACTTATTGTCAGTATACTAGTTTTTTTGTTAATGTTACTTACGGATAAACTCGTTAAGTTTAAAGCAAGAAAAGCATAGTAAATTATAAGTATTTCATTTTTCTCAACAAGATTTATCAAAGTTGCATTACAAAATCAATACCTACTCTACTTAGGAATATATAATGCTGAATAAATAACTATTCACACAATTTAGACATTATTTTAAATTACAGCAGTGTGTAAATGTTATATAGCAATTTTATATAATAAAATAACACATTTTTATGTATTCTTAATAAGCATATCCGTTATATGTATAAATTGAATAGCCATATTATGCATAAGACAAAGGATGCTACTCCCTCTCCTATCAGTGCATATATCGCTATAAAATTAAAAAGCGCACTAGCAGAATAACAATTCTGCGATTTCGTGCGTACTGCATTGATGATAGTGACAATAATATTTTAGTACGACTTTACCTGACTATTTACCACCACTTGCAAAGTAATGCTAGTTTATTCAGTAGCAAGAGGCGCTCGTAAAGCTGCTACTGTTTATTTTACTGAAACCGAAGCAGAAACGAAAAGGATTCATAGAATATATATTTTGGTTTAGTAGGACTTATCTATCAACGGAATCGTAAAAATTATTTATATAAGTTTGTAACTTATTGCGTATATTTTTAATAAATAGAAAAACAAAAAGTATACTATTTCTTAAGTATAATTATCTTTCTCGAAGTCTGTAATATACGATGCAGATAGATAATCGGCAATAATATTTTAAATTAACTGTTAGTATAGCGGAAAATATATACGAAATATGTTTTAAGATATCAATTGCTAATATATACTTTCCGAACCTTATAAATATACATACGTACGACTTTATATATTTAAAAGAATTTTTCACAAATAAGATATTTAATTTTTATGAATATTTTTATAAAAAAGAGAAAGAAAGAAAATCTTAAAACAAATGAGTAATAGAGTATTGAAAAACTAAACATATATCGATATTATATAAAATAAACTTTACTAATAACCGCGAGTGTTCATACTAATTCAATTACTTTTTAATTTGTTTTTAACATGAATAACTTCCGTTCTATAACACGTATTGATTCAAATAATTCTGTCTACTAACTTAGTTATGTTGATGAGACGATAATTAGTTTCTGACCTAGAAATTAAAACCAAAGAAATGTAATCAAAAACATAAAAAAATGTTTAAAATATTTAAGAAACAGTAGAAAAAAAATACAATTGGAATGTATGTTAAATTTGAGAAATTCTAGTAACTCTTGGCAGATAGCAAAACATAACGTATCATAACTGATGTGATAACAAGGGGTCCTTGCGTGCATGCACGCTGTATGCAGCTTGCCGACGTGGCAATTGCAGCCAGCAATTAACTCTAGCATCATCTACAAAGCTACGTCAAAGCGTTAAATCCCACGAAGCAGATATTGCTAACCATTTCCTCGCTCATCCCATGGTATTCCAAACGCCGAATTTTTTTGTCTAATTAACCCGCAACTATCGTCTAATTGTCAAATGGCTTGTGATGTGAATGTTATTAGCAAAAAGTGATCAAATCATGATTGGAATAAAAACAAAAATCTGTGGCTAAATTATCAAGTATTTATGATCAGGTCAGCATTTAGATTCGCAATTATTTCCGTAATCGGATATATGTATGCAATATTAAGCCTCAAATATGTCCTTGCAATGTATTTTTAAAATTTATTAAAACAAAGAGCAAAAACATCGTTTTTCACAACAAAGTCCCTTAGTTTTTGAAAATATTTGGTTCATCTTGCCACAGACTTCTATATGTTTTTAAAAAAATGTTTAAATGAGGAGATGAGTTATCTGTGCACGATTTCAACAATCTTTTAAGGCATTTCTGAGTAAATTAAAGAGATGGTAATCAAAAGGGCGAGATCAGGAAAAACTGCGAAAATTCCGATATCTTAAAATTCAATTTTTGGAAAGTACTTTAAGAAGTCATCAGTTTTTTTTGCTTTGAAATAAGAATTGCGAGAAACGATGCACAGATGGCTTCTCTCTCAAGCTGAAACATTTTTTTCTGAGAACAAAATGGATTAAGTGTATTAAAAAGATAAAGGATTATATTGAGAAATGATATACTTGTTCTTTAACGTTCCAATAAATTTTTAAAATACATAGTCGATAATTTTTTACTTGCTCACATATATGTATTATTTCAATTTTAGTTTACAATATATTTTGTTGTTCATAAACAACTTGAAGCATATACGGAAAAATAAATATTTTTTTATAAATATTTACGTCGTAAATTTTATATTTAAATATACAATTTTATTTATTTAAATAAATAATTCTGCATATTTGCAACATTTTGGACTACAAAACACCGTATCGTTTATCTGAAAGTTAAACGTACGCCAAAGTCAGAACAACTAAAAGCATCTGCCCTCGAACAGAGGAATCATGAGATTCCTCAAACGCAGTGGCCCGTAACGCTAAATTATTGGATCGATTTGTATTGCGATACGCGAAAATTCTACTAGTCCTGTCTCGTAAGGCGCGCGAGGAAAATAAAATATCTCGTTCTCTAATCCGATAGTATCGAGTCTTCTCGAATGTAGCGCTTCGCATCCCACCGAAATTGTATTTCGCCGTTGCTCTACTTAAGAGTTGAATTCCGCCTCATGTCTCGATGTGCGCTTGTGTGCGAAATTGTGCTGTGGTCGTTCACGTCGATTAAAGAACCCCAGCGATGCTCAGCACAAATTTAACTTACGGCTCGGTATATCAATTACCCGGATCAATCATCATCAAATAACATTTAATCGGTGACTCAGGTTGGGCCAAAAGTAATAATGGAATAAGATCATTTTAATTAGCTTGTAACGAGGATGCGTCCAATGAAGAGAATTAAATAGATTAAATTATTCGTTAATATTAGTTGAATGAAATTTTATTGTAATTTTTGTTTTATATGATTGACCTAACTTGCAAAATTAAAACATTATGTAAAAAATTCTTGTGCTTAACAATTTTATCTTTATTTTTTTATTTTAATTTGCAGCAAATTCTTCGTCATTTCTGCAACAATTTCATTCGAGATTTTATTATTAGAACTATTTAAAAGATTTAACTATTAAGATTTGATATTAAACATAATATACACACATATATATATATATATATATATATATATATATATATATCTTAGCACATAAGAAGGAAGCGACACATGGACTTTCCATCATGAAGAATTTAAAAATAAGAAAAATTTAAAAGTATTTTTTAAAAAATAAAAATTACATCGATTTATAAAACTAACATTTTTGTAGAATAATCAATTGATGTATTATAACTCTCAAAACGGATTTATAGGTCTTTCTAGTCTCATATATATTATATCCTATATTAACGTACGATTGCTCCTCAAAAAATAAAAATCAGTATTTAAAATAAACTTTTTACCAATATCATTATTTAGACACATTTAATTAACACTTCAATAAACTTACGTGAACTTTATCAGAATTTTTTTAAGCACATTAACATTATGGTAAGAGAGTCCGATTTGATGGAAGTTCCATGTTGACGGAAAACAGTTCGTTTTGAGGGTTAATATCATAATTGAATTATATATAATTAAAAATTACATTATTCAAGAAATGTAGTATGTATAGTACTTATAAATAATTTAATAAAAATTCTCGACAAAATCTAAATAGTGATTTTTCAAAGCAAAAATAATATTTGTTTATTACTCTAAATAAATATTAATTTTAACTTCAATTTTTTATGAATCGATCAGATAGATCTTTTCGTTTCCGTGATGTATTACTGAATGATTTAATAAGATTATGCCGCGTAGATATTTGGTACAAGCAAATAAACACTAAATACAAAAGCTCGACGCATGCAAAATCAACGCTAGTTTGAACATGAGTTAGGTAAAACATTAATAAATGTTAAATAGTAATTGATGTTTTATCTACTGACTACCGTCAAATTACACACAAATATGTACATTTATAACAAACAACTAATTATTAATATAATATTAATATAAACAAGATACATTAGTCAAACTATTAAATACGTATCAAACTATATTATCATTTATATTGTCCTGTTGTTGCCCATTCTTTGCACTTGCTCAATTAATTAGAAGCATATAAACTAAATCTAAAGAGATTAAAATTATTATATCTTTGCCTCTCTTTGAATTTACTCATTAAAAGGCTTTCCTAATTAGCTTAAACATTCGCAAATGACATGTTCCAAAATAACATTGTAAATTAAAAGTATTCCTACTAACGCTATCAATTATGCCATATCAACTCGTAACCTGCATAATGCATGCAAAAGTAATCAATTGAAAACCTGTATTCTTGGTGTCCAATATTCATTCATATTGCACGATCTCATTATACACTGGATATCGACTTGTATTATATATGTGCATAATTTGTCTCAAATGCTACGCCCTACACTAACGTCTTTTTTAATCAGCAAATATTATGCAAAAGCCAGTGGATTTATATGACATATTAATGGTTCATAGATAATATCAATATGAAATCATGAAAAAGATTACATTCTTTCTGTAAATGATATTAGTTGTTACAACTTTAATTGAAAATCTTTTTATCGAAACACAATATAAAACATTTTAAATTGAAACTTTCATCACATATATTTTATAGAATATAAAAAAATCTTTTTCATTATTTAATTAATTTTTTAGTAATTTATTTATGTAAACATGTTTTTCTAAAGAAATTATAATTTATTGTTTGTTGCCCAATTAAATATTACAGATAAAATGCATGATAAAAAAACATGTGTAAAAAAATTATAAAAATAAAATGACCCTACAATATTCTCTTCTGTAAAGACATATTTGGCAGAATCAATAAATAAGCAACTAAAAATAAATGTTATGTACTAAAAAAATAAATTTTGTGTACTTAAAAAAATTAAATGCGAATATATTTTAAATTAATTACGCGAGAGTTTAAGTAAATAGTTTAAGTAAATTCACCTTTCACAGAATAGCTCTTAGAATATACTTTTACAAAATATTCGAAAACAAGGTATATGCTATCGTAGAATATTCAGATTTATGTCATGCCGCGTAATTCACAATTAATCCTGAAAGTACTGTATTATACTAAATAGGATATGAACGTGAAGTAACGACTACCTTCATGCAACAATTGCGCTATTCTTCTCTTTCTCGTTTTTTACAAGCTTTGCTAATGGGACCGACATTCACTCCCCGTGAAGCATTCCAAAGCAATCTCATCTAAAAAATATTAAACCATGTATCCCTAATAATAATGTAGTAAAATATATTTTACAACTGAAATTTAAGAAATAATCTATAACAATGCTTATATCGAGTTTTTTTGCATTAATTTGGATATTTCCAAATCAAAAATTTATCTTACTATTACTAATAATATTTAGATATCAATTTAGATATCATTTTAATATCCTAGACGTGAATTATTTTGAATTTTGCATCCAAATGAAAGTTCTATATTTTCAAATGATACATATCATAAATACAAATAAATGATGCAATATACACATAAATACGCACATAATATAAAAATATACAAATATAAGTTACATTTTAAAGTTTATTTTTTACACTGTCATTTCTGTAGCTTAGTGTCGAGATATAATATTCTCTTGGCAATAAAAACAACGGCCAACTAATTGCGCGGATATTTAAAGTACAACTGACATATTCCCGGCAGAAATTTTTTTAAATGAGCTAGCTACAGAAGTGTTACTGCAGAAAAAAATATACAATTAACACCGCAAATGGGCGAAGGTAGATTTAAAAAATGCATGCGGATGAAAACGTTTTGGAATCTTGGCAAAAGATGCTTTTGATAAAAAATTCGTGCTCGCGGCGCCCGATTATCGAGCCTTCTACGTATGTACCGTTGACCTTAACGTGAATCGCTTCATGCTCAAAGTTTTCAGAGAGCGAAAAATGTTGGCGCCACGAAAAAACGCCACTTCGGGAGGAAGTGCGTACAAAAGCCAGAAAGCTCGGTGTCAAACTTGATTTCCACTCGTTTCTCGCAAATTGAGAAATGTCGACCAGCCCTTTGTTAATATACTTAAATCGTCATAATTTCATGGAATTCAACAGTGGGGAAATAGGTAATTTAATCAGCAGAAAAGCTAGGCTTGGAAAACAAAAATTAAACGAGGCATCGACCTTATAAAAAAATGTGTGTATATGTGTGTGTGTGTGTGTGTAAAAAGAAAGCAAGATAAAAAAAGATAAATGTGAAGCAGAAAAAGAGATAGAAACTCTGTAATCGCGGAAGTTTTTAAGCTACCAAGATTTTTATATTCGGGACGAGAAACTTTTCCATAACCTAATAATTGAGTAAAAAAAATGGAGGTCATGTTTTCAAGATCACAAGATTCTTCTTTGTGTCTCGATGTTGTTTCTTGCAAATTTTCCTTACTTTATCAATAAAACTTTTTGACGGCGACACTGAATAACTTTATATCGAATATTCGAAACAAGAAGCAAGGCAACATAAAGTATTAAATAAAAGCATTTTAATTAAAATCTTAAGCACGTAAAATTATCAGAAATTAAGGGCAAACTAACAGATAGATGAGATTTTATTTTGAATTATTTGATGTTGATTTTATATTGAATTATTTATAGGAAAAAAATTAAACTTGAGATTCATACACACAATTCGATAAATTTTTTTAAAGTATATTGCATAAAACAAAAATAAATAACTGTAAATATAAATGCGAAATATGCAGTTTAAAGTACGAATATAAATTATGATATAAATTGAATCCGTAAAAACATATTAAATCGCACCATTCATTTTTTGGTAATTAATTACGGATTAAAACGATACCTCGACGAGCAACATAAAATGTGCGGATATTATTATTAATTTGTACATTATAATGCACTTAATTCAATTAAGAATAAAATACGCTATGTATATATATATATATCATCATTAGTCATAGCAAAATAAATTTGTATTACTTTAGATAAGCATTTTAATCAATTATTGATAACAAGTATTAATAATTTTAGCAATTACATTGCTGCGTGGCTTTTACTTAGCAGTAATTGTGCATGAAATGAATAATTACAGCCGCGGATGTAATTATTCAGGATGCGAAAATTCAGGATTTATCACTTATCGTTGTTACTTGTACCGATTTATTTCGGCTTTTCGCAACATTGACAATATAGAAGAAGTGACTTTTGATATTCACAAAGGCATAGAAGCCGTTAAAGAGAAGCCTGAGGCTTTTTATCCAGAGCACATTGAATATGGCCAGAAAAATATGTGATACATTTGATACATTATCATTCATCGAGTCGAACGATCGAAAGACTCTCTTTTCACTCAAGATTAGCATAAAAAAAATATTGCCGTAACAGCCAGTAAGTTGCTTGCACGTCGCTTAACTCCTCCGCTTTCCTGGCATTATTATCTCGCCTGAAAGCTTTGCAGAAAATAACGCCATATATATTGTCACCGCGCTTATTTTTTCCATTAGACCTTGATATACTCTTCTTTTGTTCACGGCAATCTCTCGCCGTGAGTCGGTGGCACAAAAATTAAAGTGCCACCAGAAAAATCCCCGTTAACCATATTTCGCTTTTTGTATCATAGAAGTTTCCTTCTTTTTTTTTATCTTCGCGTCTCTGCATCCAAATTTTTTGAAAATTTCGGTAAAATCGAGCACAGACGAAAGTCGACACGTGATCGATGCAAAAATTGAAAATTTCAAAAGCTGCAGAATTAAACTGTCTAACATGCCAAGTGAAACAACGTCGATAACAAGACTGTTATTTTAAACAATTTTTAATTTTTAAGGGAAGAGAGTAGTGTGCATGTTCATTTTATATTCTCAAGAAGAAAACTTTTATAATATGTAGTCAATGTGAATGCCATCCGTATGTGTATCTACATAATAAATCAATTATTCCATAATTTGTCAATTCTCAATTTTTTCATAAGAGAGAGAGAGAGAGAGAGAGAGAGAGAGAGATATGGTTTGTACGAAAAATGTACATATGAAGCTCCATCAAAATCTTACAAGGCATTTACAAATCTTTACTTTCTTTCAAACGGCGTATGAAATTTCGATTGGAAATTTTGCGAGGGTGCCGACTACGAAAAAATGTGGTTCTGATACGTCGTCCATCATTATCGACAGTATCATTGATCATCGTGGAACTGGCAGGGGAAACTGAAGGAAGCAATCAGCAAGGACATTCGATCTATCTCACCGACGGGCCGCGCGTGTTCCGCTGTGTTGTCTATGTCAATGGCAAACACAGAAAATGCTGTTAACAGTAATGAAATCCTCCGCAATCCGAGTTAAACGATAAAATGTACATCCGAGGGATCCGATCGTTCTGATCGTATCCGGGCTGACGAATATTTATTTTACTCGTCCGTAGAAAAACGGTGATGCTAAGCGAATGGCGGAAGGGAACAAATTAGAAAGATGTATGTATACATACATATTTAATTATGGTATAAAACGTCACGCTTTTAAGATGCCATTAAAGTTTCAAGCGGGTCGACCCCGATAACGGAGTTAGGTGCTAAAATGTACATACTAAAGAGTAATGCGGCTGCAACGAAAGTACGGTTGGTCAGAAACAAGTAATAGCTCGATAATGCATTTCATTTTGTAGCAAGTACCGCGCGTGATGATTACATTTTTTTATTCCATTCATCTGTCAAATATAACTGCATTCCTCGATTACATTTGCCGAGCGATAAATGCTTCAATTTATTTAATTCATACACTTTATACACTATAGAAATATGAAGTTATCTTTATATCAAATAATTTGATATATAAATGTGGCTTTAAATAAAAACTATTTAAGAAGTTATCATTCGAATAAAATTAATAAAAATGTATGTCTCATTGCTATTCAAATATTACAAATTACGTTGGTCACAATAGATAAAATATCAATAAATACATGTGAAATAATACGTATATCAAATTTTTAATTCTCAATATACAAAACATAAAAAAATATAATAATATAAAGATAGAAATAATATAAATATAAAGATAGAAATAATATAAATGTTTTAGTAAAAGAAAGTAATCAAGGTCCTTGTTAATAATTACAGCTGAAAAGAGTAATTTACGAGTTTGTAGAACGTCTGTAGTAGAACATCTGAAATAAAATAGAAAGTCTGTTGTGTGAAAACTTTAAAGCTTCTCAACATCTTGTTCAAGTTTAAATACATCCTGTTAATAAACATTGAGTGATAGACGAATAAATCTCTACAGAGTTTAATGGTAAGAAAAATATGACATAAATCGCCTGGCAGCGACGGGACAATATCTACTTACAAGAAAGAAGATATATAACAAGAAAAAAGATATATAACTTTGAGTATTATGTACAATATTATTTAACAAATATCGAATTCGCTAATTTATCTAGAAAACCCATTAAAAATTAATAAAAAATAAAAAACTATGATAAAGCTATAATAAGTTATTTAATCAATTATGTTTTGTAAAAACGGAGTTTTTTGTAGGAATATAAATTCAATTATTTAATTTAATTTGTCGTAATTTAATTTGTCGATATAACATATGCTGACAATTCGTTAAATAAATTATATAATTAGTTGTATAAAATAATTTAATACGTTTAGATTTATATTTACATGTATACATATTTTATTCTACAGGAAAATGTAAATGTTATTTACAGAAATATATTCACATCTATAAAAGTTAATAATCTTTCTCGCTACACAAAGAGCAATAATAGTATAATCAGTATAATTATGAATCGGTATCTCGAAACGCGTGGATATTCAGTTTTGATAAGCCGAATTCGATAGGTATGAGTAAATTTAACTTACTCATTGAATCTAACCAATGAACAAGTTAGACCCGTTGAGATCTAAATTTGTCATCGATCCAGAAATTTAGTTTCTCACACTGTCAGACAAATTATAAAGCCGAGTATTGCATCGAAATATACTAATTTAATTGATAATATCCAATATCCAATCATTTCAATGAGAGAAGTCCCTCTCTCTCTCTCTCTCTCTCTCTCTCTCTCTCTCTCTCTCTCTATTGATTACAAGCTTCTATAGTATAAGCATATATATGCAAATTCGTTATCTTCATTATACAGAACTGTAGAATCCAAGAAACCGGATTCTGTGTCGGATCCCGGATCTCAGATCCGGATACCTGAATCCCAGATCCGGATGTCCAGATTTCAAATTCGGATTCATAATTTTTATCTGGATAATTAAGGCTTTTTAATTAGAAGAAGACTCTAATATATAGTTTTTATACATTTAAAGAAGAGAATTATTATGAAACTTTTTGAACATTTATAAATTATTTACAAATATTTTGTAAATATTTAGTAAAAATGCCTAACTAATGTTTAAGAAACGTAATGCCAAGACAGAGATGTATATCGTAGAGTTTATTAGGTGTGCGAGTTTGTGCAAGAGATTGCGGTTTCTCCCGCATTGAATGCAGAAAATATCGCGCCACTAAAGGCGATAAAATGTACAAACCGATGAGTACCACAAAAAACGTACGTTACATCAGTGTTTCCCAAATCAGTCGGTACAAATTCTTCGTTAAATTATTTGTTTAATTTCATTTAAATCGTAAACGGGAACGTTGATTTTGTCAGATTCAACGTTATCCTTACTGTATTCCCACTGGTGAAGTCAGTTTCTAAACGTTAAATTCATTTTTACATTTTAGAAAAAAAATACCGATAAACTAGTGCGCCAAGACTAAAAGTCTTTTACACAACTTGTTCTTTTCTGCAAAAATATTACTCTTTTACACTTTATGATCTCAAAATCTAATCATAAAATCTAATCATTCATTGTACATACACGCTTTTACGAATGAAAGTACGTCGATTACTAGAATTGAGAGCCACTGTGCGATACGATTGTTCGCGCGGCCAACCGAAACGTATCCGATAGGATAAACAAAAAAAAAAAAACGGAACAGAAAATTGTCGAGATCTGGTCGCGCACGATCCTCTGGGAAAATAACTTCGACAAACAGGCAGTAACATTTCCAATGGCGCATTGTGTTTTTCCGTCCTACGAAGAGATTATGCCTTAGAAACCAGCATTGTGCACCTTTAATCTACTGTTTAGGGGAGAGCCGGCACAGACGCGGATCCACGGCATAGTTTCGCAAAGTCGCACGCGATTAAAATTGGAATCCGTTCAAACAATCAGCCCCTTTTATAATGTAACAAACCCACGCCGTGTTGTCCAGTGCGGATAGGAGTAGCGCTCTCTTTTATGCGAGCTGGCTTTTCCCTTTTATCTTTTACAACCGCCTGCACAAATATTAAACTATTCGACCTCTTCTTTCGTCCCCTCCTCCCCCCCCCCGTCCCTGTTGCCTCCATCATCCCCGCGGTGTTTACCGTTACATACTATCACCCTGGTGGACAATTATCCCAGGGAAAAGCGACCTAGTGCAATTAAAATAATCGTTTACGAATCGCAACCGCATTGTGCTGCCGATGCCAGAGAAATTAACACGCTAAATGAAGCTGCCGATAACGACGATTAATCGACTGGTAATCACCGCAATTATTGGCGTTTAATTGTCCCCTCCTTCTTTCTCCCCTCCACCAACTTTCCTCCTTTCGGATGTCCGTCACCGTCGCTCGTTGAATGACAACTTCTTTTCCTTCAGTTCTAAAAGAACGGCGGGACTTGTTCAACTGCTGACTTGCGCGCACAGAGTGGATAAGGAAGAAATAAGAAAGTTCCGACGAATTAGTATTATCTCGCGCGGAGCTACAGGGATTAATGAGTTCCCGTCGTCGCGTATCCTCCACCCTCGATATCCCCGTCCCCCTCATTCGCGGCCTTTAAGAGAACTTTTTTCGGCGAAAGCGACCCGTCCCGGTTATGGCGCGTAATCTTATAAAATACGGTGTAACCGAACTCTCTTTCTCTCTCTTTCTCGTACCGTTTCTTCCAGTCGCGCGTCGGAAAAGCGCTTCACGAGCGACAAGAAATACAGAGGACAAAAGAAACAACGAGGGCGAAATTCTTCCGCGAAATTCTTTTCCTCTCCAATGTAATTGCCCGTCCATTTACGACGTTGTCGCAGGTTGTTATTACTTTCAATGAAGACGAGAGAGCGCACACGAGATATCAGTATTAAAGGAGTTTTTTCATGTAAAACTTCAAAACTTTTAAATATTTTAGTTTGCTTTTTTTCTTATCAAATTTCAAACCTTAAAAATGTACTTCTAAATTTATTGTATGTATTTGTGTGTTTATGATATCTGTAAATTAACAACAATATAAACGGTATAAACATTATTAAGAGTCGAACGATCTAATTAAGCGAAGACTGTTCAATGATGTTGAAAAAGTCAGAATAAAAAAATAGAAAAGAAAATTTTCATAATACGAAGAGAAAATCTATATTAAGTCGATATTAAAATTTCTATTAAGAAAATCTTATTTGTAAAATGTTTATGACTATATTTTTCCTAAACTCTATTTAAGTGCAAACATCTAATTCTAGTAAACATTATTTCTTATTTCTTATTCTAAATAAAAAAATTCCTTAATACTAATACAACCAATTATATAAATCTCAATTTATTTTTATTATTATTTCGAATGTTTTCGATTGAATGTTTTAATTGTACGCTTTTCATAATTACAAAAATAAAATATATAACAAATAAATAAACACTATTCGCGTGTCTCAATAACTTGTTTCCTTTTATTCTATAATTATTCAAAATAACATTAATTAAGAAATAAATTACCATCTTTATTGTATCATTTTACAATTTTAAAAATAAATTATATACATCGTTCTTAACGTAAACTGAAAATAATATTTATTCTAATTTAAAATTCAATTATTGTCCAGCTTTTTAACAATACGGATAAAAATATTTTGAATATGTAAGATTTTGATTTTGTTTATTATTCGCATATATAAATATTGGCAAAATATATTTTCGTGTGAAAAAAAAGCAGTACAGTAAGCCTGGAGGCAAGAGTGAATGGTAAAAGCGTATGTATGTAGATGTATGCAAGAAAGAGAACCGCGATAGGATTTGGTAGCAGAGGCCAAAATCGAGAGAACGTTTTTCTTACTATTTATTTTATCTCCTTGTTTTTACTGCTACACGATAAGCTGCATTGGGAACTCGCGCTGTTATCAAACGTTCGGAAAGAACTTTGGGAAAGAAATCGTATCCAATCCACGATTGTTAAAGTGCTCCTGCGCTTCCGCTAACATCATCAAGAAAAGTATGATTATCGAGTTAGGTTTCATCTGCCATCGATAGACTCACCGCCGCGAAATTGTCGTACTCGTTTAGGGAAATCACTCTCAGTCGTTTTACTTTTTCAATATTCCGAGTGACCCGACACTTTCCGCCAACTGAATCATCTACAACATTTCACAGCTCGCAAATTATGTCCCGAAATTACCTCCTTCATTAACCTCCATGCCTGATTACTCAAGATAACTTGGATGCTCTCCACTCCCGGAAATTTATAACTTGATTTAAAATCCACTCTTGGGTCGGTTTTTTATACCAGATGGATTTTAAACGGAAATACAAGGACATCCAATATCTGCGAATAATAGCGAATTCTCTTTATCTTCCCCTCGTGCTCTATTTATTCAGAATGAAAAAAATGAATTATATATACATGCAAATTCAATGCATGTATAAATATGAATAAGAGATAAGGATTAACGCCTTGTGTGATTGATTATTTTAATAATATGGTGAAAATATCTTTTGCACATTATAAATAATCATTTATATGTATATATCCAAAGTAAAAGATATTTTTTATGAAGGTATTTTGAAAGAGATTTTAAAAATATTTAGAAGCGCGTACAGTAACACGAATAATAATACAGAGCAAATTTTTTGTACAATAGTAATATTCCAGTTTTCGTTTAAAATTTTTATAAAAACAAAAATATGCAGACGAAATTTAAAAAACGGACTTGGATCATATTTAGCTATAAATAACAAAAGAAAACAATTATGTTGAATTGCAACATTGTCATATATTGTTTTCAAAAGTAACATCAAGTCTTACCTTACGACATATTGAACACTGTGAATAGAAATCAGTTTCTAGTACAAATAATAGCATATCACGTCCCACTATATCAACCAAACTTTAGCGTAGCGAATACCGTCCAACTGTGCATGTAATGACTATGACGATTGTAGCATCTTAATGCGCATGTAGTTACGACGCGTACTGTACGAGCATGTACAAGAGAGATAGGTCGTTATATATACATATATATAATAGTTCAATAATGGAAAATGCTAAGAATACAATATTGTCAATTAAAATAATAGAAAATAGTAAACAATTTTGATATCGTTCATTTTTTGTAAAAAAAAAAGCTGATGAATGCAAAAAAATAAAAGATTTCGAGAAAAATAGAAACAATTTTATAGAAATAAATCTATTTAATAGTATCTTAAGTTGACTATAAACATAATATAATAATTTTAAATATTTTTATAAATGTAGCATATTTACAATGAAGATGACATGATAATGTGATATTTTAAATATTTCTTATTTCTTAATCAAAAAAGTCCATTTTGCTGAAAATTATTCTAGTATCGAAAAAAATTAAAATACACTGAAAATAACTCGTCTCAAAATATTCAAGAAACATAGCTTTTATTATACGCTAATGTAATATTTTCAATATATGTCATATATATAAGTATGTATAGGTATATTGAAAAATTAGCATAAGTCTTTCGTAAAACATCAATATAATATGAAATGACCAAACAATTTTATAATATGAGTAAACATTATCAGACATAATATCAGACGTTTTAAGGATTGTATTTAGTAATGTATTAATATTAATGCTACACTGAAAAAAAATTCTGGTTAAAAACGGAAGAATCAGAAAAATCTTACAGGATTGATCAAATATTCTGATTATTATAATAGGAATTTTGGTTATCATAAGTTATAAAGTATTGAGTTCTGTTGTAATAACCAGAATATTTGATCAATCCTACAAGATTTTTCTGATTCGTTCATTTTTAACCAGAATTTTTTTTCAGTGTACAATTAATAATTGCATAGAAATAGACTTACGTACACATGTATGTGCGTATGTCTATGTCTATCTGTAAATACTAATTATTTTAAAAATTCATTTTTTTATAAAATGCAAAATAACTTTGCGAAAACCTGGTGAACCACATATAAAATAGAAAAACTAGATGGAACTGTTCAATTACAGATCTTGTTTTGCACTAAAAATACCATATGATGTTGAAATGAATTTCATTATGTGGAAAATTGAAAACTCATGTAAAACCAGATTTAACATATTATTACAATTCAATTTCGCTTTGCGAAATATATGATACTTTAAAACATTTTTAATAATCTTCAATCAAATTATAAAATTACTATTGCAAATTGCAATTGTGTCAGCGTTTTACACGAGTTTTCTATAAAAAGATTAATTTACCAATATACATGTATAAATTTTAATTTTAATTTTAAAAACTATTTTTATGTAAATTATTTTTAAATGATTTTTTCATGCAAGATTATCTTCTTTTTCAATTACGCTATTTTTTTCTATTCTACTATTATTCTACTCTATGTTACACAGTAAGCTTAACATTCATTTTCCACATATTATTCGAGACGGATTTAAAAAAAAATCTGCCGCCATTTAATCTTACTTACAAAACGACTATATACAGAAATTTCATTTAAAAAAAGCCAACTAGGTATATATTAGAAAAGAGATTGTACATATCCTATATACGCGAGAACGGAATAATCCACGTATAGTCGGAATATGGGACCAGCATATGGGACGAGCACACGTGTGAAGAAGAAGCCAGGAAATAAAAAGGAAACGGCAGTTTTATCCTGATTTGGTAGAATTATTAACGCGTTCAAATATATAGAATGCTGCACATCATAAAGATCAGCTCAAATCCAGCCAGGACAATTATTAAAGATCCAACATTGAGAAGCGTGACGGCATGACCTAGCATAAGTAACGTGGAAAAACTTACGCAACCCCAGGGAGAACTTACGTGCAACCTTTATGAGGGTTGAAAATAATTCGACAGTAAAGTGTGTGCCGTACCGTGTTACAGTCGCACGATGGTCATATTTCCAGAACAAAATTCGACGAGTGGCAAAGGACTCTCTGAGAGAGAGAGAGAGAGAAAATGTGCTTGTTACGGAAAAGCACAGTCATTTATTATTCCTATAGAAATGCTAAATTTAAATGTTATTTAAAATAACAATTTAATTGCCACATCACACGGATGAATAAATGATTAAGTACGTTATATTACCGCGGTTTCCCGCGTTTACGATACAAACGGCAATCCCGTATGGAATTCGTTTGTAATGCTTGCGAATATATAGTATTTCAATTACGCATAAAATATTCTCTTTATACAGCGAATAGGAATTGTAACGTCATATGCAAAGAGCATTTGAATTATGAGTAAGTAACATTTTAATAGATTTGTTACAACTATGCAAATTGTCTGATATTTGAAATTATCTCCTAAGTTCTCTCTCTCTCTCTCTCTCTCTCTCTCTCTCTCTCTCTCTCGCTCTCTCGCATAAGGATATTTATATAAAAATATAGAAATTGGAAAAAGTTAAGTTCACGCTTTAACAATCTGTAATACGAAAAATCACAATTACAATCAAATATTAAATTTAGATAAACTATGATAATTGTAATTTTTACAGGAGAAAATATGTCATAATTATAATTAATAGAAAAATGCACACTTGGGAAAAAAAATTATTTCGTAATGTGTCAAGCTGTTCGACAAATCTGTCTGACAAATATCTCCCATAAATCTTTGTAAAAATTTGAACACGGGAAAGGCGGAAAATGCGGCAGCGTCTTTCAGAGCTTACAGGCTTCACGTGAATTAATGTGATCTAGTCCATCCTGATCTACGACAAAATCTTGTTAGTACACCTCACCGAGCGGCTGAAATTCATGTCTCCAACGACGTTGCAAAGACAAACGTACGTAATTAAATGCTCACGTGAACGATATAACAAGCAGATATTGGAGAAGCGAACGGAATATTTTCCGTGGCTCCTAAATACGTCCTGAATTAATGATGATAGGCTTCTAATTCGAGACGAGATTCAATTAATACGCCCGAACGATTAACTGGAACTCGTCGCAGAGAGGATGAAAGTCACGCGATGCATAATCTATATCGCGATACGAATCTGCGACATTATAAAACACGTTTCTCTGTAAAATATAATTTGTTTATTCATTGCACATAACGTCCATATTTATTACGTATATAGGTATATTTCATACAGTTGAAATGGTTTCAAAATATAAATTTTGTGTCAACTCCTTGTTTAATATCCTCTTTAAAAAATATAATTAAAAATAATTTTTCCGTAACTTTTTAATTGTTGACATGAAATGTTTTAATAATTACACGTTTAAATTAAGATTCTTAATTAGACAAAAATTAATTGATTCAAATTCGAACAAAAAATCCCAAAATTACTAATTCCACAATAAATTTGCTAGGAAGAATAATGATAAATATTAAGATGTCATATAACGTGTTTCCATAAAAATATTACATCTAAAAATGCGTTTTATGTGTAATTACATTAAATGTCTGTTAAAAATATCTTAACTATTCTAATCATTCATTACGTTAATTATTTGTTTACTATTCTTTCTTTTAATATTTACTTTAAACGTAAGAACAATATTTTTTAAACTCTTTGATCAGTTGTAAAACAATTCACGCACGCGCGTGTGTGTATAACTGTGTAATATCTCATGACAATGTAATAATAATTATAAATATATAAATAAAATTTTATATACCATACACAACTGAATGATATAAATTAATAATAAAATAGATGACTTTATCCTAACATGGGTGAAAATAGGATTTTGATTTTAATAAGGTAAAAATTTAACAATAAATTTTAGATTATTTTTAAAATATCTAATCTAATTACTTACTCTTATCTAATTATAATTACATATTTTGTATAAAATATAATTTATTTAAAAATATCTATACACAAATATAAAGCTGAAAATATCTATCTCTTATAGTTTATCACGTATATTTTAATATACTGTAGAGAATTGCGAAATAAAATATCGCCGGAAGAAATCAAACCATCTCGCCATGTAAATCAGAAAGGTCTCGTCTACCTAGAGATTCAATTAATACACCGCAGTAACGGTTCCGGCGTCCGCTAGAAGCGCAACGTATTGTAACGACGGACGCCCATGTCAGAAGGGCTTTACAAGGTGTGCCCAATAAAAGTTTCAGGACTTGTCGGATGGAACATCGAAAATCTCTCACTGAAGGAATGTAATGCACAGTTATTGATTGCCACGGATGTTAAGACCAAGAAATTTTTATAAATATTCTGCACAGCAACACTTTTTGCTCCTTATGCTCTATATACCTTTTTATTAGTTTATTTATAGCCATTTCTTTCCTATCTTTTAAATAAATAACGCGAAAATCAAATAAAGAAACGTATTAATATTCGTAATCAAAAGTGATCTGAGCTTAATAGTTTTTAGTTATTTCAAAAATATTTTCGAGCGTATTTTTATTGCACTTTTATTTTGTGTTTGACTGTACGCTACTAATTCAGAAAGTTGATAACATGATATTACTTATAATATCATATAATATATTATTTATAATAGTTTAAGGTAACATAATATTATAAAATTAGTAACAATTTCGTTTTTAATTAAAAGTCATATATTGCAAAATATTTTAATTATTGCTTAAAATATATATATTCATTATATTAATAACGTTTTATTATTCTCAAAATATCTTTTTAAAAGAGCAATTTAAAATATTAAATAACTCTTGACACTTTTCAGTACATTCACATTTCCACAGACAATTTTTTCCTCAAATTATTTTTATTTCTAATTATAGCGCACCTTTGTTTGTTTCAATATTTTATTCTTAAGATATACAATATTATGAATTCTTTTATGCCTTATTTAAGTTTTTATCTGATAGTAATAACGTAATGTTTTATTATACTAACGTATTTGTTTTTTTTCTCACGTCAATTTCGAATAATCATCAAATAGTATTTTTAAAAAATCCAAATTTGAATATGACGGATGCTTTCAGACGAAGCTTTCACGAAAAGTCATGTCATGGAGATAGACCTCTCGCACAATAGCATTCGATACAACACGACAGAGAAATTAAATAACGCTGAATTGAAATTAAACAACGGCTCTTTCAAAGATTGATTTAACAGGATGGTGATAGTTATTGTTCGGCAACCGATCGAATGTAATTCAAATTCGGCAAAAATTGATCTCTGAACAATTGATTGGCATTCGTGCCAATATCAATCTACGTTTCCTGTCTGCTCTGATTCCCCGTTTCATTCATTGAGTCCTAGAACTTGTCGGGCACTCCGGGGTAGTAGTAGTAGTACCCCGGAATAATTTACGCGCGGCGCGTGCGAAGGGATTATTTTAATTAATCGCCGGGCAGCGCGGCGGGAGAGTTTCGCGAGCGACGGTTTCGTAAGGACTCGGCGAAAAAGCGAGGAGGGGGAGAGGGAGACCGATTCGCGAGTTAAGCGGATTCGGTCGATCGGTCGACTCGCGGGCGTGTTCAATTAGCGGGAACGTCGAGAATGGAATTGCGCCGTGAAAATTTCACCGCGGGAAATCTCGGAATGCCGTCCATCAAGCGGGTGCCGAAAATAACTTTGAGCTGGGATGAAGGAAGGTAGAGGAGGAAACCTCCCTCCCCGACACACACAGGATCCAGCGCCCATCGCCTCACGATCCACGCGGTGGATCCGATCAATACAAGACCGCAACGCGCCCACCGGATTCTGGCGGATCCTCCTCCTCCTCCTCCTCCTCCCCCTCCTCCAGCTCCCCTCAGGACGAGACGGAACTTACGTGTCGCGGCACGATGTCGCTGGATCGGATCGCTGGATCGCGGTTCAGCGCGTTGCGGCGAGCGTCGCACGGTGTTGACATCACGACGATTAATCCCTTCAGTATATATGAGGCTGCGTGGCTCCACTTGGCGAGTCTATATTCCCCGGAGCTGTACGCTGCCCGTCCCGTATCACCCCGTATCACTTTTTGACCGTACCGTTTTATCGCTCCCTCGCTAATCTCCACCCGCCCCTTCGAGTTCCAAGTGATCGACGTTTCGATCGAGTTTCGGAGGGACTGTCATATTCCGTATTCGGGTGAATTAATACGGTGAATTAATTCGTGACTCGTCGCGAAAGAGGGGCAAGAGCAGGGAAAGAGGGGGAAAAACGATTTCCCTCGATAGCGAGATCTCTCGGAAATAAAAGGATGCCGCGCGATGTCGCGGCGACGTGCCGGCCGGGAGCGCGGACTCGACGCCGATCTCGTCGGGAATTGCACTGGCCGGTTCAGCCCTTTACTCCGTGGCGGAGGGGTGGCGGCACGAGAGAGCGCGTCGTGAGGAAGGGATAAACGGAACGGGAGGGAAAGGAAAGCGAGAGACAGGGCGCGGTGGGGACGGTCGGGCTGGCGTGGGAGGATGGCGAAGAGCAGACGAAGGGGGAACGATGAGGAGAGACATAGGAGAGGGAGGATGGGGATATATACCCAGCAGCATCCACAGTGCTGAAAACCACCGTGGTACATTTCGCGGAGCTCCCACGAGGGACGACGAGCAGTGGCGGCGGCGGCGGCGGCGGCGGCGGCGGCAGCGGAAGCCGTGACGGAGGATAGGGGGACACACGACGAGGGAGGGAAAACGAAGAGGGAAAAAAAAAAGAAGTGGGGACGGAGAGGCGAACGAGATGGAGCCGGTGGCCTCTAGAAAATTAAAACAAAAAGCATGGGAAAGCACGTCGTGTCGCTGGAAACGGACTCGTACACATGCCGACGCGCCTCCCCCTCTTGCCCCCGCGGCCATGTCCGTCTTTCTTCCGTCGCATTCTTTCCGCGACGACCTCTTTCTCTTCTCCGTTGGGCGGAGGCACTTTTATTTCCCTTTATCGTTTATTATGAGTGGTACGTTACCCGCCGACACGCTCGTCCTCGAAAAAGACGCGCAAGAAGGTGTCGACGCGAGGTCGGTTTTTTTTCCTCCTCTCGCGCCGCGAGGCTCCCTCCACAGCTTCAGCCGCAGCTTCCTTCGAACGTTCCCATTTCGCGGCGTCGCTGCCGTTAGAAAAGTCGAAAATTCAGGCTTGGAGACTTCGGGGACCCACTGATCGATATTGTTAGTCGATATTTGTACTTGTGTCGGCTTCCTTATCTCATTTCACTTTGGATACGGTATCTCTTACTACGTATTCTTTTCTCTTGTATCTTCTCCACTGTATTCGGTAAATCACTGTATTTTCAATGTGAGTTTGGAATGGCATTTAAGTCGTATCCAATCTCAAAATGCGCTTACATTGTAAATTGTACAAGACATATTTGAGAATGATCATGACAGCGGCTTTGTAAAAAGAGCATTTTCTCGAATATCATTTTCTAATAATAAAGAATCAATGACGAAATTCTTAAAAAAAATTGCAAGATTTATTATAGATTGCTACCCTATATTAACTTTTCACATCGATTTCGTCTTCTTGTTTCCACATGTGGTAGTGCGCCAATTTGCCTGCCATCACATTAACGAGGTTGTAATTTATCATTACATTAAATTAACTAAACTGTGTATACGTGTGTACGTGTGCGAGTAGCGTTAAGATGTGGCAAAGTTATCGCGAAACTTGTGATTTGTAACGTTCACGTAACAACGCATAAGAAGAGAGTTTCAGAGCGCAAATTTTACACGCATGTTCGAGGAATATATGTATACGTACATTCGAATATCGCGATGACTATTATCATTACTACGCGGAGCGTGTACGCGTCAAGCGAAAACGTGGCTTAAATTCCATGCGTTATCATTAAACTGGATAAACAAAACGTGTCGCAGTCTGTCAAGCTGTCATGGACCTCGAGCGCCACGCGTTACTTCATTTGCGTCACTTTACTACCGTCCCAAGTTTATGTACATTTTCTTCCCGCTGTCTCCCGTCGGCGAATCTCTTAACCAGCGGGAAGTTCAAGGTGTTCATAGAAAAGGTGGTTCCGGGAAAATTCATACGCTCCGGCAGAACTGTCTTCACTCGTACGTCATTGAGAATTCTTCCGCGCGCTTCATATTGCGGAAAGAATCTCGCGCGCGCGCGCGCGCGCGCGAGATAAATCGAGTTTTGGAACGCGAGTACGCGGAAAGGGCGGCAAGGGGGACACAGGATCTTATTGAAGATAGGTGTGTGCTTAGTGGACGAGCGCGATTTATCCGCTATTTCTCACGAGATTTATCTATCCATTCTTTAATCCTTCCCCGACCCGCGCTCTTGCCCGCCCATCGGTACCGCGCAGAGAAACTTCCACCATCTTTTTTTAATCGACTTCCAACTATTTTTTTCTCGCGCCTCATCCTTTGTGCGAGGCGGAGTTTCTTCGCGCGCGCGTTCTTTGCGATAAATCGAAGCCGCGGGGACGGAAGCGAATGGAAGAGAAAGCGAGAGGGTGGATCTCTCATCTTATTGCAGACGTATAAACGCTCCAGAGAGCGCGCGCGAGACTCTTTCGCCATTTCTCGCGCGAGACTTTCTATCGGTCTCTTTAATTCTTTCGTCGGCTGTTGGGAATAAAATTGAATCGAGAACGGCGCGCGTATACGAGCCAACCAGACGAATTTTATCGTACGTCACACGCTTCAGCGAAGATTTCGTGCGTATCGTAAACTGAACTTAATCCATTCATGCATTTTCTCTTCGCGAGAGATAACACCATTTTGATCCTCTGCAAACGGAATACAAAAATATAATACAACAAAGACGTGAATTTTTGCGAAAATTCTTTATTCTCCTTCTTATTGAAATTGTCCAAAATCTCCTAAAATAGCCAGCAAACTTTTAAGTCAAATGTATTTGGCGTACAATGGTGAGAAGAAGCGGTTTATATTACATTACAAATTTTATAACATACGTAAAGTAAAGGTTGAACGCTTAACGTTTAACGACGTTGCGAAATTTTCGCAACGCGCCAACTAATCGATATGCTTTTGTAAATTTCTGGGAGAGCGGGCCACGTTGAGGGATGGCTGAAGTTCGTGTAGACGAGAAAAGAGCTCGTCACGGACAGGCAAGTGCAGAACAATTCCCGTCGTCCTCATTTTATCGGTCGATCTACCCTCGCTTTAATTCCACCGGTACGACAGCGCACGTCCCGCCTTACGAGATGGGAATCTTTTATTTACACACGTCACGAGGTTGCGACTCTTTATTTTTACATCAAAAACTTCTCTCCCGCCCCCATATATAACCTCGCGCGGGATTTTATGCTCGCGCGCGAGATAAGGGGACTCGGGGTGCCAGGGTCGGCTTACGTGGCGAGAGAGGGGTGCGCTGTCTTATTGCGGATAGGTAGGTGCTTAGTAGACGGCCGCGATTTATCCGTTCTTTCCGCCGAGATTTATCCGACCCTTTCTTTAACAACCCCCATGCTCCTTCCCCACCCTCCACCCCTTCGCCTATCATTGTGGGTGCAATACGTCTGGTGCGATAAGTGAGTACGATAGTAATAAGTTCCCGCAACTCTCTCGAACGAAGCAAGTCGGGCCGAACTCGCGAAACTTGCCGTCCGTGCGTATCTTATTAACGTTTCTGGCGACGTTTCACTCTTTCGTCTCACGCTTTGAAAAAAAGCGCGAGATAGATCTTTTACAGGGGTGGCGCGCAGGTGCTCCTCGCAATTAACCCGGCAGGATGCTTTAAATTCTCGCCAAATTACCGGACTGTAAATTTCCCGTCACATACAAGCGGCCGACCGTTCGCTTACTTCCAGCTTCCTCTCTATTGTGCTGGAAGATGCGAAGTCTTTGCCGGATCGTCTAAAGTTTCACAAGCGAAGCCAATCATCTAGGGAAAAATCTATATCTATCAAATCTCCGCGCGGAACTTGGAAATTATCAAACATTCTTCCTGGAGGCAACTTGAAGTTGCTTCAAAACAATATTTTAAGCGAGCGCTTCTTTTTACGTGTTTCTATGAGTTAGGACGAGCCCTTCAATCTCTTTGTCTCTCTCTTTCTCTCTCTAAAATAAAATGTAACGCACATAAAACGTAGATTCCTATTCCTTCCAAGTATTGTTAAAATTAATTTTTTCTTCCCACGTATATAGTTACAGTAAATGCAAAAAATATTAATATGTTGACAAACCTCTGACAAATGTTACCGCAACATACACATCATTTCGCCGGGTTGCCTATCTGCCTATCGACAGGGGCATGCTTTTCCGGACTGTCAGGATAAAGTCAGATTGCAAGTTCAGCAAATAATTACGAAGAGGAGATTGGCTTTTACTAACTTGATATAGTCCAAATTTAGTAATATAAATTATATACATATATATATTACTAAAGAAAAATACATAGCATCAAGTCTGACTTTATTCTGAAAAATCGGAAAAACACGTCCCTGCCGATAGGCAGATAGGCAATCCGGGATAACGATGTGTACGTTGCGGTAATATCCTGTACAAAGAAATTATTAGTATAATAACATTAACAATAAAATATTATTTATTCTTATTCTATGAATCGTAAATATAAGCAAACAGAATTTAACAAGCGTTAGAAAAAAGAAAGCAAAATGTATCGGCAGCTGAAAGTTAGTAGGAAGTGTGATAGATAAGATCTTTGTTGGTACAGTATTTTTCCCAAATTTATTGATTCTACGGATATTCATGAGGCAACGTCCTTCGAGTCGTTGTTCCCCAATGCCAATAAATTCTCCCCTGCCTGTCACTGCTGACTATCCGGTCCTTAACTGTCGTACTCTAACCCGCGTCTTTCGAGATAAAAGTCGATCCGTAAGTGCGAAAGCGAGCAAACACTTCGCTCATCGTCCGTAGATTTATCATTTTGCTCAGCGGACCGACGTGAATCGTACTGGGTTTGCCGAAGAGACAGAGAGTAAGAATGAAAGGGTGAGCCGTGTGGCGGGGGGGAGGGAAGAGGGAAAGGGAAGGGAGGTGTGTGCGCAGTCAGAGTAGACTGTGGTGAAGAAAAAGTCGAACGGGTGACGCGCGAGCACGCGGCCGATTATAAGACCGATATATGCGAGGAAAAACGGGACACGGCACGACACCGTCGCCCGTCAATCCGACAGAGAGAGAGAGGGAAAGAGTCCAAGATTAATGACGAGCCGTCGACGATTCGAATTTCGTGGTAATAGGATTGCGCGGATATTTTAAGGATAACCCAAGAGACACGTTCCTGGATACATCCATCCCTGACGCAGGCGCCCCTGCACCACCGTCCCACCCGGTTACAGGAGTCTTCACCGACACCGCTGCAGCCGCCACCACCACTACCACTGTCGACGTCGAGCGGGGTGTGCACGTGGCCGTGAGCGTCATTTTCAGGGGTGGCGAACCAGTCAGAGATGGTGAAAACTGCGCGAGAGCTTCGCCGTTTGTACTTCGCTTTATTACCGACACTTTTTTTTTCGCCTCCGGCTTTCGGGCCCGCAACTTATACGTCTTGTTTCGATTTTTTTGCTATCCTACGAGTACGGTACTGTGAAACGTTGTCTTCCTGGTCGAGCAATATCGATCCAAGGTATCGACGGGGGAACATACCAACTGATCGAGAAAATTAAATGTGGAGAAGAAAGCCGTTATACGGCGCCATATGGTTGTGGCAAGTTAAAGAAAATCCTGCTTCCAGAATTCTTTTTCTTTGGAGATACATAACACAATGTACAAAACGAATTTAGATGAAAGTAAGAAGAAGCTTGCAATTGATTCCCCTTGCGTTATTAACACTCGCTTTATATTAGAAAAAGAATATTATATTGTCACATATTTTTGAATTCGAAAAAGTTTCAATCTGTTTTTCGAAGAAGATCGTTCTTCAGAACGTTTTAATCCTATATCGGGATAAATTCGATATAAAGTTTTGTGGCAGATTCCTGCATACAATCCTGCACACAATCCTGCAATCATTCGAAATAATTATAATTACAATTAGAAAACTATATCTTTAGACTCTTAATAAATCTCTCTAAATAATATAAATTAATTGTTACACATAAAACCAGCTAATTAAAATGAGAACAACATGCCCTCTCTCTCAACTTTCTTTGATTTATGAAAAGTAATTTTAGTAATTTTATAAAAAGTAAGTTTAGAGTGCAAAAGGTAATGTAAGAAAAGCACAAAAAAAAAAGAGGAATCAGTCATAAAGAATGAAAATTTTTCATGTATGAAATATTAATTTTTTTTTTAGTAAAAAACGTATATGCGCGATTCATATAACACTATTACAAATGTACAAGGTGAGAATTATGAGAAAACAGTTTCCATATAGTCGAGCAATAGAGCCCTTATACGCGCTCATCGTAGAGCGTACGTATGTATTCAAATACATGCGCGTTCGTATATATGTGAAAAACATGTCGGTGAAACAGGGGTGGATTCTCGGCGAAATATCGCGCAAAAACTCAAAAGCCAACGGGGCAAGAGATAGATATTTATAGGCAACACTTTTTAACACTTTGTCGTGTAGCGCGACGTGTATACAAATTCATTTATTACAATACACTTACTCTTACTTAAAATTGTCCAACCATACGACAATTCGGTAAATTAACATCAACTAAAATTGCCCAAATCCGAACATAAAATATATTTTCTAATTTCGATCGATTATACTTACAATCGCAATTCAGCTTACATGATTTAATTTTTCCTGCTTATAAAAATAATTTTTTAAAACTGAAGAAATTATTCTTTATATGAAGAAAACAATGATATTGCATAAAGTATTTTTATTGAAAAAGAATCGAGTTAAAGTGATAAAAGTGCATAAAATAAGCAGTGATTAAATAGATGTAGTACAGGATAGATCGGCGAATACGAAAAAAATCAATTAAAAAAATCTTGTTTACAACAAATTTCCGTCGTCGAGAATATAGCATCTCTTAGATAACATCTTGTTCCGTTCTCTGATTTTATGGATATCCTTCTGACGGCATTTGCTCCTTCCAGTCACTTAATCGAGTTGCTCGAGCTATACTTTTTGCCAAATATATATACGTCGCTTCTCAAGTCAAGAAGGGGATTGGCGTTCAGTTAACGGAAGGTGCTGTTGGCAATGTAATTCTGTTCCGAATAATAAGACGTAGAAGGTTCGGAAATTAGATGCAAATGGAGTAGTGGAAAACCGCACGTTTATTGATTGATGGAACGTATCAGTTTGTATATTGTGATTCTATTCAAAGTGATTTATCAATCAATTAAGTAAAAACTCATTTTAGAGAAAGTTTTATTATTTAAATTTTTAAATACAATAGAATTTTAATATTCAAAATTTAGTTATCAGTATGGTTATCACATAGAATACGAGCGCAAATTTATCACCATCTATTTCCTTTTTATTTCTTACTATATAACGTCTATTATGCGTTTTATAACGTATCCGTGCTCTCCATTAAATTTTTTTCACTCAGTATTGTACTATTCAATGGCATAAAGAAATATATGACTATCCGATTGTCCAGTGACCATTCTTGAAAAAAAGAGAAGATATCGAGATTATTTCAATTCTTTTAATAAAGAGAGATCTTTTTGTAAAAAGATCGGATAAACACGTAACGATAGCATTTTTCTCCAGTAACTTTTTCAAGAAAGTACTTTAATCTTTTTCACTCTTTCCAAGATCCTCTCTGATAACAATAACAGATGATTATAAACTAAATAAGATATGTGGATTACGTCTCAACGACTATTTGTAGTAAATAATACAAGGATACAATATTTTGTAAAACGTTACATTAAATCGCGCATATATTAAATTAACCTTGGTGAAAACTTTCTTAGAAGAAATTAAGCCATTGATTCGATTAAATACAACGCATCAAGCTGATATAGGTAAGTTGTGTTGAGTAGTAGGTTAAACCAGTCAAGATTATATTAAGTTACGTTACGCTAGATTCAAAATTATGCATCTTAATTTAACTAAAAACCATTCCTCTTCTCCCTTTACATAACAATAATCGGTGTAAATGGCATTTCATTTAACATACTGAAAGGCTTCTTTGAGACTTTTATGAGATGCAAACAAACTAATCAAAATAAACGCGTTAAGTATTTACCATGTATGCATATAGAGTATGTGAGCGCGAGACGGGGTCGATTGGTGTTTTAATTATCGGACCGTTCCGAAATTGATATGCAAATTAAGTGTTTGAGATACTGCTTTCATATAGGACCGGCATCTCTAATAATGCGCATCCGCGGGATGGCGTGCCATTGATTTTAGAAAGCTCTTACAAAGCACCTTTCCTTTCAAATATTTACCTATCTTTGTGCGAGATCAGATCATCTTAGATTAACGAGAGGATCGGAAGATTAAATAAAAAGCTATACCGGCGAACGACAGTGAGATCAATGTTTTAATTAACAGACGTGGCTCGACAAGCTTTTAATTAAGCGAAACAATGTGCAAATGGATACTCTAGAGCTTCTTCAAAAAGTTGAAAAAAAGAATTCAAGAAAACTATCTGACTATATATGTCAAAGTTCACTCGATAAAAGGTTAATCCGACTTAAGATTATCAATAATATCGGATAATTGTAAATTAATTTTCCAGATTATATATATATCTATTAATGCTAAAATATATATAATCAAGATGTAATTTTTGTATTGAAATAATTTAGTGTACATTGATTACTTTGAATGGTTCAGTATTTTTATTTTATATTAAAACCATAGTTATCATCATTTATATTTGTAATTATAATTTAGTAACAAATTTGAAAACAAATTTATAATTATTAATTTAGTTACAGTTTATTTAATTAAACCAATTTTAATTTTACTATAATTATAATTTATAATTAAGTAATATTTACTTAATCTTTATTAAACTTTAAATATAATTTGTTTATACGAATTTTATGTTAGTCATACATCTATTCATCATCATCCTCATCATCATCCATTGCGCTACAATCCATCATTGGATTTAGGTCTGCTCATACATTTATTATTAAAAATCAATTTTGCTTTATTATATTAAATTAAATATTAAATTAATTTTTATTAAAATAATTTATTAAAATAATTAATTTAAAAATTAAATTAAATATTAAATTAATTTTATATTTAATATTTATATATAATTTATATATAAAATATTTTAATATATCATATACAGGGTGTCCTATTTTAAAGGATCCAACCGAATATCTCGAAAACTAACTCAGTAAACAAAAATATTTTATACAAAGGTTGCATGGTTTTGAGGAGATCATATGATGAAAAAATTTGGACTTAATTATAGTCACTTGAGTCATCTTTTCAAGGTTAGCCCGAGATCACCTTTAATTTCTTAAACCTCTTATTTTTCTGGAAATCCTTATTTTTTATTACATATTCTTATAGCTTACCTCGAGAGCTTTCCAAAACACTATATTTAAACATATTTTCGTTAAATATTTTTCGAGATATATTAATTACAATAACAATATTGACATACACATGACAATACTGTTGTTCGTATTTAGATAACTTTTGCAATATTCCATAATTTTTTTTGCATCATCATTTCTAGTCTAGTGAACCAAGTCTGAAAATTATTCTCAGATTCTTGAAATTGTTAGCCGTACCAACATCTTGATTGCAATGCCAGCCCTTCATCTTTCTAAACATTCTTGAATTTCCAAAAGCACTTTAAAATTAATCTGCATGCCTTGAGCGTATCTTACGCAGTCATATTATAATTGGACAAAATATATAAGATATTATCGTCTTGAATCAACAAGCATTCGTATTAAATACACATTACATTATCCACTATCTTACATATAATAAAGAGACGTATACAATACCTAACGGATTATATTGTTATGACAAATGAAATGCCATCTGAATACATTTTCTAGCATGGATAATTGTCAATGCAAATCGCGTATCTCTACTAAAGTAGAGAAACATTTAGAGTCCATAATTATAATAACTCGACGATAATCTTCCTTTCCAAGTACGCAAGAAGAAACTTGGTAAACTTGTTACCATAAGGCCGTCCGAAGCGCCTTAGGACAGATTTGTCATTCGTGTGTGGTTTAATTAAGATTTCTAACGAGTTTATGTAACAAACGCGCTAGAAATTACGTATTTTGATACAAAATTCTTCATGATGCAAGTATGGCAAACATCGAAATTATCTTCCTCTTCCTTCTTCCTTTTTTACAAAACTCGTTAACAGCAGCTATTTATCAATGTCGCAAAAATCTTCGCACAATGCGAAAAAAGAAGAAAAAGAAAAATTACGTCGCGGTGAATTCATCCCGCTTTGATATTATATTTACCCGCGAAACAACGCGCGATCGATCTCCATTTCCACCCTCAAAACGATATCACGTTTTCATTCGCCAATTTACCTCGCAATTATAACGTTTCCCGGGAGCAGTCATTTCTTATCGTACCTGCGAGCGAAATGGTCGCTCGTTGAGAATGAGAGTATTATTTTCAGTTTACCGCGAGTACATACGCGCATTTGTATTTATTAGCCGGTCGCGCGACTTATCGCGCGAATCCACCCCAAAGTAGAGCCGGTACTTTACAAAATGTGCGCGCAATACAACACTGCTATAGGTGTACTACGAATAACTGCGAGAAAGAGTCTCTTTCTCTTTCTTCCCCTCAAAATTCTTTTCTCCCTCCGTTAAATCATTATTATTGTAGTATTTCTTTAAAGGTAAAATCCGCGTCATCTATTCCGCATTTAATGCACATCTATTTCTTATGCTTTCGTGTAGACTTTTTTATTTATTACATACTCCTGTTTTATTCATGAACTTGTAAGATGAAACTTGTAGGATGAAATCGTTAACAATTTACATTTTTCGTGGCAAGATTAATCCAAGATATGCACACTACGACTAATTGAGTTAATTCTGTAATTTTTCCGTAATTTTAGAATTTACTACATGCATTGAGTAAATTTAGCTATCATTTTAAATAGATATATATATGTATATATATATATATATACATATAGATATATATATGTATATATTATATAGATATATATATATATATATATATATATACATATATATATCTGTATTACAATTAATATATAACTGTAAGATTGTAACGTATATTATTAATTGATATGTGATATATTTGACTGCATAATAATTATAATTTCAAAAAAAAAAACAGTAACGTTTCCCTTGTGATAAAAATAAAAAACAAACCGCTGGAGATCGTTATTTTAAATCTCAGTATTGTTTGATTTTCTCTCTCTCTCTCTTTCTCTCTCCCTCTTCCTCCCTTCCTCTTTCCCTCTCCCCTTCTTTTGTTATTAATATAATATACGTATACAAATGACAGAACTCTCTAAACTCCGAAAATTCCAAATGACACTATCCTGAAAATTCCCGCTATAAATGGTTATACCAGCCGGGATTTATCCCGCCGTCCGTAATGGATTACAGAATTCAGAAGTCCCGCGAAATACATTTGAAAAGCATTCGGTCCCGTGAAGGTAGAGGCATTTTATCTTTCTTTATACATCAAACGGTTATTGGCGACACATTGCGCGAAATTGAGTCAAATGCTCGCGCGATACTCCCCGAGGTTTTCATTTACCACCATTTATTGCACTAAGCGATGTAATTAGTGTCCAGTCCTCTTGAGGCTGCTTTAATTGCAAAATGGAACAGTCGCTCGATATCGACAGACAAAATAAGAGAGATGTTTCACTGCGACGATTTATGTTTTTTAGAGAGAATCTCGGCCAACTCTAGCACGGATTCAACGATTCCGTGCGTTGTATTCTTTTACCAAATTCAATGACTTGAATGGAATACGAATGAATAGACGTCGTGTATGAAAAAACCAGATTATGATGGACATGTATGTGATATGTAACTGTTCCTATATTACATCTTGCTATATAATGTAATGCTTTTCAATTGATGTAAGGCGCTATAAATGTGTTGATATCGATGCATCTAAGCTTTGTATAGTTAGTCTTCTTTACTTTTTTATTTATTTCAATTGCCTATACATCTAAAAAGTGGAAGAATGTGTAAGCCCAAAAACTTTTTTCTAGAAATCTAGAATTCCCATCTTAAAAATTAAATAAACACAAATACGAATAAATTCAGTTGTTACTTTAAAGTTGTTACTTTAGAATATTTAGTTGTTACTTTAAAACTTAGTTGTTACTTTAAAATATTTGTTTTTGAAAATAACTTTAAGAGGAAAGTAATTTATATCGTATTTGGCCTCGTAAATGATACAACTTTTTCCTTAAATATTTTCTCGAACCTTTGAACCTACTAACAAAGCATTTGGATATTTCATTTCTCATAATTCATCTTATAGAGTAGATGCAAACTATAACTTTCATATATTTATTGTTATATTTTTGAATAATTTATTGCTACTAATTTGATAAATTTATTTATATTCTATTACAAGCAAATAATTAATCTTATTTCAGAAAAATATCAAAATTTATCGTTTTAATGTTAAAAATTTTTACTTTCAATTTTCTTAAAAGACTCCTTAATAAGATACACTATAATAGCGTAGGGCCATTCTGATACCGTAATTCCCCAATGGCTCGTAATCTACCTCGAAACAGTAGCTTCTAAGCTAATGACCATAGTTTGATCTAGTCGATAAGAGCTTCGAGTTGCTTTTAGGCTACTCGTATTTAAATTCTCAATATTCTTGAATGTCTCTCATTATTATACATTTATTTCTTGTACAGTGTTCCAAATTATCTTAAATTATGTACGACATTTACTTCTAACGTTTTACATTTTGACTAATTTGTTATTAATTTGTTCTCAAAATTTTAAAACGTCAATAACTTTAACTTTGACTAAATTTTAACAAATTAAGTTTTAATTACGTGTATTAATAATGAGATTTTACTTGAAATAAATTTTATTTTAACAAAATTCGATTTTGTGTGTTCAAATTAACTGTTCTTATTTGACAATAAAAAATAAAAATTGTTTAAAAAGTTTATAATAAAAATATTTACAAGAAAAGCAATTTTGATTGAAAATTGTCGAAAAATTCTTCGATAAAGAAAATACCTTCTATATAAATAATCATATTATTATTATTATTATTTCTAGACAAATAAGAAGAGGAAAAATATCAAACAAAAATATAACAAGAAAATATGTTGTATCAAATAACGTATTAAAGTCAAATAATGTATCCAAGGATGTAAGAAACATAAAATTGAAAAACTTAACAACTTTAGTATATTACTTGCTTTTTATCTCATTGTTAGAAATATCTTAAATTATACTTTTGACTACATCTCTGACATTTACTATAGTCTCTTATCGGTCTCACTTGTGAGTTATATATTTCAAAATATATCCAAAATTAAGCAATTTTTTTAATTTGTCGAGTCTAATTATATTATATTTTTACTTTTTGATTTCTTATTATGTACTGAGGAAGACTAATTGCAAGTATAGTTGAATGTATATTATGTTTTTTTTCTTAATAATAAAATGTAATTTAAATGATCGTTAACGTTTTTCATTTCTCATACATTGATCTTTCTTGTTTTTATAATGTGACTTATTTACTGTTTTTGTAAAATTGAAAAAATACTGATTATCTCTGCTCCCTATCTCGATCTATGATTTGATGAAAAGTGCAATGAGAATCGAGCTTGGAAAAACGAAACGAGGTTTCACCTGCTCGTCTCACTATTGTTTTGTATCATATTTAACAAGGTTTAAATTGCTTTCCATCGTGTACAGCACGTGTCCGTCAGAATCAATTCGATCTCTGTTTGCGGTACAAACATGGAGTGCGGCAGTTCCGCAATTCCGGCGCAACAGATAATATCGTAGATATGGCGTGCGGAAATACGAGTACATTCGTTTGTAACATCGATCACCCCTCTATATCCTTTTTTTTTAATCGAAATAAAAATCAATCTTATGCGTATACCTTTCGCACGGATATTTGAAATTATGACGCCGCTTATACGTTTCAGTTTATGTTTTCTGATAAGCGTTATCCGCGCGTCTTGTTTTCGTGCTTAATCGAGTCAATTAATTCTGATTATCAAGGCAAAATGGATTATCGTAGAAAAACACGATCGAGTAAATTGAATAAATTGTATCTTCTCATGTGCTTTGCAGCCATGTAGGCTCTCCAAACAAAATCTAGGCTATTGTCTGATATCGCAACGATACCGTTTCTATTTGCAAGCGAAATATACGGATATCATTGGTGTATGATATTCCTGTTAGAGATAATGTTGCAGACATCTTGTAATAGAATACAAGCGGAAATGTTTGCGGAACGTTTTCCGGATAATGCGACACATAGCGATAAATTAATCGGATACGGCGCTTTGCCGAAACTGTAAGGATGCTCGTGCGATTCCCAATATGTTTGCAGATCTGATAATTCGCATCACTATTGCATAACTATAAAATTGTCCCAACGAAATTTGATCGAACATCTATTCATAATCTAATTTTACATTTTAATATTTGACCATATAATAAAATGGAATCTTATTTTAAATTAAAATTTATAAAATTATATTTTTGATAATTGATTGTTTGATTGTCGGCGGATAATTATTTATAAAAAGAACGTGATGAAGTTTTAAAATTATTATTTCGTAAAATAAAATTTAAATCAAAATTGAAATAAGAAGCGTAAAATTGTTAAAAGAAAATGCCATAAGAGTATGGAATAATAAGCATTGCAGTAATATATGCAACTATTCCTTTTCGCTATATTTCAGTAAACAAGAAACATCGCAGAACGCAGTTACACAAAATTAATATTGACGTAGCCATTCAACCTTATTCTTTCACATTTTTCTCCATCTGTTGTACATACATAGAATTTAACCCAGATCGAATAACGTAAATTGAAATCCATTTTCTAATGCCCTCTCTCTCTCTCTCTCTCTCTCTCTCTCTCTCTCTCTCTCTCTCTCTCTCTCTCTCTCTCTCTCTCTCTCTCTCTCTCTCTCTTTTTCTCTCTCTCTCTCGAAGTCACTCATACCAATTTCACAAAAAGACTTGATCAATAAGAATTCTATCATAATTCCTAATTTAATTTTCTCTTCTCCGCCTTTTAACACATAAAATGTCATAATTTTAATATGTAATGACTGAAATGATATGAAATATGAACAATATGTTTTCTTCTTTTCACACTTCTAACTATAAAAGTATTTTTTTTCAACGTGCGTGATATATATGTATGTGTATGTATATCTATTTCCCATCACAATTTTTTAATAAATCTGATACTATTTGGAGAACTGTGTAGATTTACAATTATAAATACCACGCGCATTTGAAATAACTAGGTCTACATATTCAAATATTCGTTGAGAACGATGTTTCATCAATCGCGTAAATTTTATTACTCTTTTACAGACATTTATGCACACACGTTTACGAGATTTATCACGAAAACTGCATTCTTGCAATACAAGATATCACGTGCAAGCTGCTGTACACTTTGCTACTCTTACGTCACAACTAATTAGCGCCACAAACGCAACAAGTACCGCTTTCCATTTTCACCCTTACTTTAGTTCTCATAAATTCGAGGCCGTAATCGGTTCCTCGAGGGATGCGAAAGCACGAAATTGCTCTCTAAAATGAGCGGCAAATTGTGATGCCAAAATTGAGTTTTAGCCTCGGGTTAATGTATCATTATCGGCGCCATCGAGACCGGTTCTTCGAGAACAAAAAGCGTCCGCTCCCACCTCCCTCCGCCGTAACAAGAGGCACTTGCCAGTATGCGTATCCAAAGTATATTTGGAAGTATATTTGAACTTGGATATCGCTTTACGTAACTGAGCGAGATCATTTCACGTAATCTGGGAATTTATCTTTGTTATTTTTAAATCCCAGCTTAGTTAATACTTGTCATAAAAAATGTTTTCGATTTATTTTCAACTTTAAAGCGGAATTTGTTGGAAAAAGATTCAATGTATGACGTACATCTCTGTGAATATCGCTGAATTCAGTTGCTTTCATGTATCTCCAGGGACTGGAACTAATACAACGGCCATTAATCTCGGTTACAAGCTATTCTTTTACTTTCTCATTAAAATGAAACAAACACTATATAATATCAAAACTGGGAGCAGTTGCAAGGTGGAAAGGTCGCTTTTTCGGTCATACGTCCGTTTAAATGAGTATAACACGGCCGGCAAACAATGGCCGCGGTTTATGTAAGCTACACCCCTGCAAAACGGCGCGCATCCGATACGCATACCCCCAACGTGGCTATACTCAGCCCTTAATTTATGGCGGCTTAATGCCAAACAAATAAACTCGCAAATTTACTTCCGGCATGCGCGGCAGTCGCGGTCATCGTTGGGATAAACATCCCCTTTTATTAGTCTCGTGCCCATCGTAGAGGAAACGTAGACGGGGGATTGGAGTGGCTACCTTCCCTTTTTGGATCGGCGGAGTGCAGAGAGCGAGAGGAAGGGATAAAGCGCACTTTGCTTTTTCCCTTTTTGCCGGACGCTTTTTGTTGCGCGCGCCACGCTCGAAGGATTTATTGGTGCTGGGTTACCTGTCGGCCCTCTCTCTTTCTCCCGTGATAACCGCGCCCGTAACTCCGGTAAGTTTCGGATTATTTCCTCTTTTTTTTTTTACGCGCGCGCGGGTCACGGTCGCTTTAAGCCCGACCGACTGATAAGGATTTGAAATATTCCGCACACCACGAGTCTCGATCATGTGCGATACACGGGAATCGCAATTATATTACAAGGACGGTGTTGCTAATCCGCGATAAATCACGGTTGGAATGGGGTGCATATTATTAATCCAATTTCTTTTTATTCCTCTCTAGAAGCTTTCTTTTTTTTTTTTTATTACAATAAACCGGAATATTAGAGAGTGTCGGCCAAGAGAACTTAATGTGAGATGGTGTCTGTAAAGGTGATTCGTTTCATCCTTTCTGTTATGCTTGTTTTAGAGAACGGACTCGGAATGGGCAATCTTCCAGAAGTCTGTTGGGCTGAGTTTTGGAAGTTTTACTCACCGGTGGAATGATAGCATTGAGGTTGCGGGAAATGTCAGGGTTGGAAATCGATGAGACTTCTTGCGTCCAATCGGTGGCTGCAATTAGAAACTTTTTATCATAGCAAGAAGCTTGTCAATTCTTGACATTAATTACTTATGATTATTTCTTTTAAAAGATTGTAAATAGCTAATCAAAGCTGCCAAAGACAATATATCGTTCACAATAAAACATGCACTACTAGAATTTATAAATGTGTGTTACGATCATTATTATTTTGACAACAAAATGTCAGAAAAAAGTCTAAAATCGGGTCATAAGACATTTTAAAGTCGTCTTTAAGACTTCTTAACCCAATCCGATTTTAGACATTTTTTAGACATTTTGTTGTCTGGAATACTTATATCCACCTCTGAAAATAATGTATTCAGCAGCGCCAGATATAAATTGAAACACGAAATCCAAAATAACTCGCTCGAAATGTGAATTACGTAACCGTCCGAAAATCTACAAAGGCTATGGTAAATTTATAAAGAAATTCAATGATGCAAATTTCCAATTCTCCGACCAAATCAAGAAAAGCATATTACATCAGTGCTCGATCTAACATCACGTATCTGTGATTTTCTGCAACTAACGTGTAGCAGTTCTTACAAGCACCGGTTACAGAAAAGCAAAATATAGAAGCAACGGTTTTAGAAAAAGCTGTGCAGAAAATAGCAAGTCATAACTTTGAAATTTTTGTAAAAGGCCATAGGAAATTAAGCATGCTTTTTAACTAATTCAACAGTTATTCATAGAACTTGGACTAATAAACAGAGCAAATTAACATTAGTTAAATGTCACCATTATTACAATTTAAATTACTAAATTAACTTGTTAATTAATAATATAATGGTTTTATAATAATAACATTACATTTATTAGTAATATATAAAATTACAATGAAATACAAATAAAAGCATAAATATATCCAACACTATGAATTACTAAAATATATTACATGGATTTTATTTTTAAATAAAGAGTGTTTCAAGTTAGTTCATAACATGGTTAGGTAATCAATAAAAAATTTTTATAAGAGATAATAATTTAATATAATTTAATTTAAATTGTCTTTCTCTTTGCGAATATCTCTTTTCAATATAAATCACTATAACCATATAATTTAAAAAGCCAAGAGAAAGGTTGAAGTAATTCAGTTTTTACTTCCATTTTCCTTCCGATTTACCTAAATACAGAAAGATAGTACTAAAAAAGACGTAGCAAAAATGTTAGCCAAAATTCGCAATAACATGCTAACTTTATTCTTATGATAAATTCTTAAAGAAAACGTAATTAACAAATATTCACTATAACTTACTGTCAATTAATACTTCTACAGTAAGAACCCCTATATATATATATATATATATATATATATATATATATATATATATATATATATAATAGACATATGTAAACTAAAATATATCAAACTAAAATACGAGCTACGCAACTTTGTCATTAAGATACTGCTGCGACAGATTAAATACCGGCTTAAATTTAATTATAACCATATTTAATGCCCGTCTTCGAATTGCTACCATAAGAAAACCCTGGCTAACATACGACCAACTTACGAAACTTGCCAAAGACAATGACAAACGCGCAAGCTGAGATTATTTAGTAATATAACTAGAAAATAGTTCTCAATAACATTTCTCAATAATAAACAAGAAATTGATAAGTTTTAATAACAAACATATATAATATGCAGTAATTAATAATAAATACATGTAGGATTAAAATTACTGCGCAATATTCTCATTACGAAAAAACTTGAATGCAAATAGAGAATCAACCATTGAAAGTGAGACTGTGCCAGTCAATAGCAGATGTCAAATATCGACAGAAATGTAATTACGATTCAAAGACATTTTGAGCCATTGATAAATAGAACTCTCAAAATCGGGTTTAACGATAATATCGGACAAGATAATAAAATCTCCAATGTGACACCGGAAATCTATAATGCAATTAAAAATTTCGCTTTCTGTACTATTGGTAATTAATTGAGTCCCGTAATATCGAAAATCAATAGCTGTCATTCGCATCAAGATCCTAGACCTAATATTGTGCAATATTAATACTCAATGGCATTACAAATAAATAGTCTGCAATTTTACTGATAATTACCCATTTCTCATGCTTTCTAATTTTTTAGAATTTGTAATTCTATATATTCTGAGATAAAGCAGGAAATTATAGTGTAAATTACCACAAATAGATATTTTATACTTTTTTAGATAATTGGACTTTTTATTTATAATAATAATAAGAAAATATAATGTATGTATTCTTATATTATATATTAAATGAAATATCTTTAATTTAAATGTGACTCATATATTATTGTTATCGGATTGAAGTAAAAGTAATTGATTCGAGTTGTTGGAAAAGTAGTAATATATATTCATAAAAAAATTTCATTATTAGTAATTTACAATGCATCTCTTTTATAGCTGTTTATTTTTTATTTTTCTGCAAGGTAGACAAAAAGATCTGTTATAGACAAATGTGGACAATCAAATATATCAATTTTGAAAAAACTGGCATTTCAGAATGCTAACTCCACATATTTCAAATTATAAGTATAACTGTAAGAAATTTATATTTACTTTTTTCAATCAACAACTAACAATTGCTATGTAATTTATTTTCATATATATATACATATATGTAATAATTGTTAAATAATGAATATATTATTCTTTAGAAAGACTTTTCCTTAACATTATTAAATAATTGCAAATATCAAGTTTATTAATAAAAAAATTGTACAATGTATGAAATATATTAATTATATACAAAAATATCTTTAAATAAATATCTTGAGAATCGTTTGTTGAAAATCAAAAACTTAATAGATTTGCATGTGTCTTGAACTCCTCTTGGATTCTTCTTTCAATTCCTGGCAATATTATGTTGTCTGCGGTCATGTTAAAACTAACATATACTGGTTTTCCAAGCTTCATGCTTAATCTTTTAGCCATGTTTGTCGATGTAGCATCGGCTAAGGAACCCATTATCTTAGTTGCAATAGGCTGTCTCTCAAAATTGGATGTAAGAGCAAAAGACAGGTCTCCCATGCTGCGATTAGCAGAATCTCCAATCCATAGATACAAGCAATCTTCCATCTTTATTATTTGGCAATTAATATTAACATCACTGACTTTGGCAACGAAATCATGAAATTTGAAGCTGCATGGTAGTAACTCCACTTCGGATCTCTTCTCCGTCACATTTGCCATCCTTTATTTTGGTTCCCTCACCTATGGATCATTATATAATTTTAAAACTAGATTATCAGAAATGAATTATCAATAAAATGAAAAAGATAAAGCAAGTATAGAATTTCATTAGAACAATATCACATGTTAATATATTAACATATAAAAATTATATAAATAAAGGCAACAAGATATTTTAATTTTTTCTAAATTTTAAGCTTATATTTAAAGGTCTTTTTAAATAATCAACTTCTTTAAAAAAACAGGATATTGTTTTATTTTGATAAATAAGATTTAAGGTGCATTCCATTTCATACATGATATGCATAATGCATCATTTATTCTTGTTCTTTTTTTTTGGTTAACAAGAAGGATAAATGATGCGTCATGCGCATCATGCATGAAACGGAACGCACCTTTAAAGTATTATAAATTATAACACAAAAGAAAATATTCTGCTAGTGATAGAAATCCTGACATGAATCAGACTATTAAGGAAACCTAAAAATTGAGTAATTAGTAAAGATAAATGACCTGATTGATAACCTTGATCTTTAAGTAGCTGAAGAAGCTTGGCTGACCTCCAAGTTGAATAGCTTGTTGAGTATAATAATGCAATTTTTATTCCAACGTATTATCAAAAAGAAACCTGAGAGCGGCTTGCAGCAGCCATCCCCGACCTTTTTCGTGAAACCGATATTTGGCCTAGCATCCGCGCCAAACATGGATGTAGAACTACGTGGTCACGTTCACTGTCGATAAATCTCTTCCGTGCATGGTGTGTATCCGTGCTAAATCCAGCTTTTTGACCATGTCGATAAATAATCACTTTTTGGTGTTTTTATGCCATATCTCTACAATTTGTGTTTCGCTAATTTTATTAATAATTTAATAATAAAATTCGTGAAACATCCACAAATTGTAGATATATGACATAAAAACGCCAAAAAATGATTTATCGGTATGGTCAAAAAGTGGATTTAGCACGGATACACACCATGCAATAAAGTGAACGTGACTACGTAGTTCTACAGCCACGTTTGGCGCGGATGCTAGGCCAATGATCGGTGTGGACCAAAGAGGAAAAAGACACAGGAGGGAGCATTTAGATCAGTGATTGCCACGATTTGCACTTTTCGGTCGATTTCCGAGAGTCAATGCCTACTGCTTCCCACTCCTCGTCTTGAACTGTCAGTTTAACAGTTTTAAATAAAACACGCGGCGCTCTGCTCAGGTACGTCAATGCTTTAAATTTAAACGTCACTTTTTTAATATTTTTTAAAATAATTTAAAAGAATGATTAAAAAAATGTTAAAGAAGCAACGTTTAAATTTAAAGCATTGACGTTTAGCAGTTAGGGAGTACGGAACCGTATCGCGCCGTACCTGAGCAGAGCGCCGCGTGTTTTATTTAAAACTGTTAAACTGACAGTTCAAGACGAGGAGTGGGAAGCAGTAGGCGTTGACTCTCGGAAATCGGCCGAAAAGTGCAAATCGTGGCAATCACTGATTTAGGTGTTCACGAAGCTGACGGAAGTATTTATATACATGAGCGAAAAAAGTGGACGCTCAAGATGGCTGCATGACGTATTTCCGTCAGCGATTGCCCATACCCCCACTACCAATACATTCCCTCCTGTGTCTTTTTCCTCTTTGGTGTGGACACAAGGCTTTACAGCCTAAAGTCAGATTTATAGAGCCCGTAAACTGTTAACTTAGGCCGAAACAGCAGCCAGTTGCGACTTACGACAGCCAATGAGCGCCTTGTTTCTAATTAAAGTTCGACAGTCATTGGCTGTCGCAAGTCGCAACTGGCTACTTGCGATTAATGTAGAACGGGCTTAATAGTGTCTCGCCGAACGCACTTTCCGTATGCAAATGATTTTTTTATACCTACAAATATAGGGTATCTAAATTTATATATCTATAATTCTAAATTATCTAAGATTATCTATAGGCCTGTTCTTTTTAGCTGAACTAGTGCAGCCAGTTCAGCTAAAAAGAACAGACTTTATATATAGATTATCTAAATTATAACCAATACGGCACAAAACTTACAGTTACATTACAGCAATGTTGCAAGAAGATTGCAATCTTACGGCAATATTGTTACAATGTAACTGCAGGTTTTGTGCTATATAGGAATTATAGTCTCATTTTTAAGAAAGTATTTTTCAAACTTTCTGGACCACTCTCTAATTTGAGTTGGAGTACGACAGGTATGTTTCCTTTTAGCTGAATTTCTTGCACCGTTCATCTTTTTTTCTTTTCCTTTTAATGTGGAGAGAACAAGAGAAAACATAAACGGATCAAGAAGTTTAGCTAAAAAGAACAAACCTATTATTTAAACGTGAAGATACTCGTGCGCCTTCTCGGCGTCCATAAGCGCAGGATAATCTAATACACGGTAAACACACGAGGCTTCATGCTGTAGCGCGAAAATATAATAACAACTCGGGCGCATACTGCTCTATAATTCTTGGGCGAATTTCTTGCCGCGCTCGCGCCCGTCGTAACGCATGTCAGATTTTAACAGTTAACAACTGTTTTTTTAATGGTAGCGCAGTGTCACCGGAAGCGTACTTCGCTTCGTTTGCCGCCAAACTACCCTGCGTGTTGCAATGAAGTTGTTTATCCGTCGGCTCGCGGATCTACGACCGTAGTATATATAATCACGCCAAACGTGCGAGCGTTACTCGTTGTGCACCAGTGACACGGAATCGTCTTCGCGTGTCCATCGAAACGGATTCGTCGTCTAAATCTCGAATTCTTGGGATAAATCATGGCTAAGGTTCAGCTGGCGAACGTCGCTGTCCTGGACAATCCCTCGCCGTTTCTGAATCCGTTTCAGTTCGAGGTCACATTTGAGTGCATCGAGGAATTGAAAGAAGGTACGAATTATGATTCTACGACCGTTTTGCGCAGCGATGCCGTTACTATATTCGGTCAACATTCTCGAGCGCACGTTCGTTCTTTAGGTTATTTTTACAATTGCCATGATGTCGCAGTCGCCAATACGGAGTTACACGAATGTTTTGCAGTACGCTTGAATGTGAAACACAGGGTTTATTTATGATGAAAAGAATATGATATACGCGCTAATGTGATAATAATTTTTGTCGATCAAACCTCTTTGCATTGTAGTTGTTTCGATTTTCTTGTATATGTAGCATGTAACAATGTGTATGATATCATTTCTATATATATGCTGTAACATATACACGCTGATATTCTTTTAGATTTGGAATGGAAAATGATATATGTGGGCAGTGCAGAATCTGAGGAATTTGATCAAGTCCTAGATACCATTTACGTCGGTCCAATCCCTGAAGGAAGACATATGTTTGTATTTCAGGTAAAATATCTTCAATCAGTAGGTATAAGTGTTCCATACTGCAAATCGTCTAATTTAATGATGTTGGCATTTCTGACAATTTTCTTTCTTTCTATTCTTAGGCTGATCCACCTGATGTAAGTAGGATCCCAGTCAATGATGCTTTAGGTGTGACTGTAGTGTTACTAACATGTTCATATAGAGGTCACGAATTCGTTCGGGTGGGTTACTTTATAAATAACGAGTACACAGATCCAGAACTTCGGGAAAATCCACCGCCACAACCACAATTCGATAAGGTTCAGAGGAATATATTAGGTGATAAACCGCGTGTCACTAGATTTAAGATAAACTGGGATGACTGTCCGACTGGAACGGCAAACAATCTTCCCGAAGGCATGGATGCGCCAGCATTGGAAGATACGTCGCAAGACGCGCCCACGTCCACATTAGGCTTCACAGAGAATACGCAAAATGGTGGAATGGAAGTGATGTGAAAAATGATTTGCTGCTGATAAGAGAATAACTCGGTGAACTAGCACTATACAACAATGAGTTTGAATGATAAATGTAGTACCTGGAAACGAAGAAAAAACATTCGGTATATATATATATATATATATATATGTATATATATATATATATATATATATATGTATATATATTTAGATAATTCAGAAAAATCGCGCAAACCAACCTTCCATATAATTATTAATGTTTTCATTTTATAAGATCCAAAAAGTTTGTACATTTTGAAAATGAAAAGAAACTATCTGTTGGTAATGTGATAACCTTCCACCTTATGTTTGAATAAAAAAGGATGATGAGTTTTGATTAATTGTTTGCGGGATATTTACTTTCAGGTTTCTCATGGTGCGTTCCGTTTCATGCATAATGCATGCATTATTTATCCTTGTTTATTTTTTGGTGAACAAAGATAAATGTGCATTATGCATGAAACGGGACGCACCTTTAATCGAATAGTAGTACTTGATTACAACTTACAATCTTTAAGATGTAATTTCTGTAAAGAAAATCTTATAAATAACAAATAGCAATTGTGACGTCAATTCTGCACAAATAGATTAATTGTAACAAGTAATTATATTATCTTGCTATAATGCAACAGTAAATTTAAATGCTGTTATACAATTATTATTTTAAAGTTACAATGTTTAAGTGGCTTATAATTTGAAGCTTGAAATTGAAAGATGTGTTTGATGTTTTAATGTCCATTTCTACTAATGCAGATTAACTTCAATCTCGGTTTAACTTATTTTCTATCTTTTTTTAGTCCTAAAAATTAGAAAAAGATGAAAGTAAGTTAAACCAAGATTAAAATTAATCTGTATTGGCAGAAATGGACATAAGTATTATATCATTATTGCTTATAACGTCACGTTGCATTAGACCGTAAGACAATTTCCATTTTTATTAGTGTATATATACGTACTAAGATAAAAAAATACATATGTTTTTTACTTGAAGAAAATGTATTTTCTTTCTATCTGTATCTTCCTTTCTCATTGCGACCTTTTCTCATTCAAAGTTTAATTTAATCCACAATTAAGTTATTTCATGCAGATGAAAATTTGTGCTATTGTATATTTTACTTTTTTCTATGTAGTATATAATAGCGAGCATAAATGAGCTCAATTTTAGATTTAATGTAGTATCGACGAGCGAACTATGTTTAAGCCCCCATTGGGGATTTGAATTCAAAAATCAATGAGAAGTTTAGAGGTGGTGTGCTCATCTATATTAATTTACATCGAAAACTGTTCATTTATGATCATTGTACATATTTAAAATTTAATGATATCTGATCTTTCAATTAATCTGAAATGTGTCAAATTTTAAAGCATTGTTAGCCTAGATAAACAATTACTCGAAATTACTAAAAAATAAAATTTCCAAAACTAAAATCCTAAAACGCAATTGACTTTCTGTTTAACATATTATAAAGAAAAAATTCAATAATGCATTTGCATTTTTACTATGAAAATGTGAATTTTTCTAAATTTGAATTTGTTTTTTCTCATAAATATTAACTCCCAAAATTAAGTATTAACGCTTAAATTTTAGTGTAAATACTCAATATTTGAGAGTTTTTTCCGTAAGGGCTGCTAGGCCAAACGCTCCACTAACGCTTAATTTCATGCACTTTATCTCGAGTGGACTCGAGTTCCATCAGACGCGAAATCACAAACCCTGAGCCGTCGCCAAATGTCGCCGCAACTTATGGCTCCGAAGCAGTTATCCCTCTTTCTTCCTTTCCTATGATCTCCTTTCATTTATGTATAATCTATATAGAGTATCTTTTTCTCTATCAACTATTTCTTTCATTTACGACTATTTTCAAAGAAATAGAATAATTCACTTTCATATACACGCACACACTCATATGCAATTTAAATTAGCACTTAATTTAAAATTCATTATCACAAATTCTGTAATAATCGGGGCAGGATACGTTTTCAGAATAAGTCTTTCCTTCAATAGCTCCCTATGATCCTCGAATTAATATAACACTCATGAATCTATATCACACTCGCACATACACTTTTACATTTCACGTATTTTTAGTTTGTCAGTGTATTGTATTCTTTTCCCTTTCTTTTTTTATTTTTATGTATAAGACTTACTATAGTTCTTAATTAAAATATTGTATTATAAAAAATATATTTATTTCTTCAGGGGGATTCTAGCGTAACAGGTAAAAAAAATCAATTTTTTTTCTTTTATTAATCAAAAGTACAATATTTCAAAAATATGCTCCTAAAGTTTTAAGATCGAATTCGCAAAAATGAAGAAGTTACAGGTATATTTAGTAAGACGCGTTAGAAAGTTTTCGAAATGGCAAGAGGTCGGCGGTACGTCCCTACTAGGTCCCTACCGTGTATATTAAACTATCTGAGTCAAATTATCACAACGTAACTAATAAGATTTGAAAATTATTTGCTAATTTTTTGCTATTTTTTGCTTTTAAAACTAATTTTACTTTAGTTTTTAAAAAGTTACGAGAAGCTCGATAGCTCAATATTAAGTAACTTTTTAAGAAGTGAAGTAAAAAAGTTATTTCTAAAAGCAAAAAATTAGTAAATAATTTTTATGTCTTATTGGTTATTCTCGCAATACAAAGTGACCTAAGCGAGAAAACCAATCAACATCGCAGAAAAGAGGCAACAATACTTCGAGACTTTAGAGTATCAATTTAACACGCTTTTGTTAAGATATATTCTGACATAAAATATGAAATTTTGTAAAATATAAGATCTGATAAAATTACCTCGAATCACCTCTTATAGACAGGTAGAGCAGGTTGGACTAAATAAAAAAATTTTTTTACTATTTTATGATTATAACAATAATTAATAAGAAATTAATTAATAAAGATCTGTGAATTAGTATACATCCGTATACGAGTCGGCGATAAGAGAGTGCTCATCGCATAGATACTATATACATAAACTGAATGCTTTTATAAGAGGCTGCAAAATTCTTTATTTTGTTAAGTTTCTCAATAATTAATAAGAAATTAATTATCAATTATCAAAATCTATGAAACCAGTATGTATCCGTTCGATTCAATGAAAAGAAGCAGCTCAAGCACGTTGGTTGCTAGGCGAGATTTTGGGAGGAGCGCTTTGTAAAACACACACACACACACATACACACAGCTATGCATGCGTAAATGCACTGACGTTGGGTCTCCGCGCACCTAGCAACCACTAGATCAAAGGCCAAAGGTTTTTAGATTTTGAGAATTTTCCCGCCACCTTGTTACCTTGGCAACAGTCTCTATATGCTTTCCCAAGAAGATTGATTTGAATAGAACCCTCTTCATTGATACCTGTTTAGAAGAAGACATCCAACCTGACTTGGAAATTTTTCAAGAGAATCTGAACATTTTTCTTTCTTTTACCATGCTACGATTTCTTATTTGTCATTTCTTATTTTGAATAAAAAATATGAACACTCTTCTGTTTATAAAATATCAACTTGTAAATACGATATTACGATATTGATATATTATAATTATGATTCACTGTTAAACTTTTTTATTTAGCGACAAACGCGCGACTATTATTCGAAAATATTCTTTACAATTATCTCTGATGTTAATTAATAAATTATTTATACTACATGATGCAAATTTTATTTTAAGAAAAAGTTTTATTATATTTTAGAAGTATTTAAGAAATATTAAGAAATATTAAATCAGGTTTTGATATTTTTTCCAGAAAACTATATAAAATAATATTGCATTTTAATAATAATTTAATATTAAATAAAAATTGGAAAATATCAATTTATCTATATGTATATCTTTTTTATATATCTACATATATGTATATGTATAACTATATTAATTTTTTTATATTATTGCGTTAAAATGAATAAATATTTGTTTATTTATTCCCCACATAATGACGCATTAATCTTCAACATACAGCATATACAGCTTACAGAACGTGACGCTGCCAGGGATAAAAGATGCTTGAGTTCAGAAACGATATTAATTGTAAGCATATTAAAATTTATTTACATTTAACTGATAAATAAATAAATACGTAATTGTAAAATCATCAAATTAAAGAGTAATATTTGTCATGTCAAACGATTTATTCCATTCGCAGGGACTAGATAGTATTCATACTTAAAATAATTATATGGTCAGTTGTTCAATGAAACTGCCACTGTTACAATGATCTCTACGATCTATAGATTAATTTCTCTCTTGTAAATTAATTTATAAGTTGCGATGTTAATCAATAATTTAAATCAAATTTTGTATAATAATTTTTCTTTTCTTAATTCCAATTTATCAGAATAAATCTTAAGGATTAATGTAATGAATTCATCGTCCTGATTATTTTGAAATTAGAATCTCTTGATTCCTGCTTCGAGAACGCATGTGATTCTGTTCCGGGGTAAAAGGGATTAAATTCCTTGAAAACTTAAGGACCAACACAATATACAGTTCAGCGGAGTGTCAATAGCAGCATCCCTTTCGAACGTTGACCAACAGCCAGAGCATTACAAATTAGTCAACCCGATACGCACCAAACAGTGTGCGCCTGAGAAAAACTATTGTTCGTCCTTTTATCCCTGCATCATGTAAGCATTGTTATTTTTTCTGAGCAAAATAGAGATCTTCGGATCTGGACGTAACATAATAAATAAAATGGCATATATTCCTATTGACTTGAAAAGAAATAATTTTGCAAAATTTATGTACTGTTGATTAGAAGAAAAAATTATATTTTCAAACAACATCGGTTCCCCAAAAGCATATATTTTTGAAACTCAGAGACAAAGACATTCTGACAAAAATAGTACGTGAAATCCACGTTTTTGCCAGATGGAATACACGTTTGCACATAGATCTTACGTGGCAATGTGGATTTCACGTATTGTTTTTGTCGGGATGAAACCTATTATTATTTTTTTAATGGAAAAAAGCCACATCATCAAGAACAAGAGCAATAACATGATATTTATGGCCCTAAATTTAAATAAAATAAAAGTCTTAAATTTGAAAATTTCTAAAAAAAATTTAAAAACTGTATTTATATGTTATTTAAAAATGAATCGGAATAAAAAGATATAAATTATAAGATATATTCATTATCTGTATTATTGTGTCGTATTCTTTAAATTTAATTAATTCATGATGATATAATTTATATTAAGATATATTAAGGCCTGTTAATATAAAATGTTTTAACAGAAGAAATGATCATCGAAATGATCAAAATAGTCGAAAAAAATTAGACTAGGCCTGTAGTCGGTTTGCACTTCTCGACCGATATTTTTCTATCGTCATCCCCATTTATTTCGTTTCGGAACGTGACTCTCGCAGGGATGAAAGATGCTTGAGTTCAGAAACGATATTAATTGTAAATAGGATTGCCATCCAGTCTCTTTTCCCCAGACACTGTCCGCTTTTTTGAAGCATTTGGAAACGTCTGGAGGGACTTTTTGAAAGTGTCCGGAGTTTCAAACAAATATTTTGCTTTTTAGATTCAATTATACGACTCTTTTCCTACTCTATCCTATATCAGACAGCATATATGTAAATATCACACATCTAGGGCATATATCTGTTCACATATACATATACACATAGAACTGCGTTATCAGCATACCATATACTTAATTGAATCGAAAAATATTGGAAAGTCTGAAAAATATACAGGGAGCACTCGGACCAACGCTCGTGAGGAAATAGAAGAGATCAAGATAAATAAAAATATCCTCTACCATTTTGCGACTTTAACATCTAGCACCACGATGCTCTTGGAGTGGAGGCACGCACACAAGCGGCAACTATGTCCATATGCGCACATGGATATAGTTGCCGCTTGTTGCATGCCCCTACTCCAAAAGTATCATGGTGCATAAAATCGGAAACATGCACCACTGCCGAGGAAATTCTCTTCCCCTCAGGTAACACATGATGATTTATATACGTTTTATATATATTTCCTAAACGTATTTAAAATATTAAAAACATTTTGAAAACGTGTAAAAAACCAATACGTGCTACTAGAGTCTCTTCTTACTATCCCCCACTCCAGATCGAAACAATGTGCAGCGGGGGGCACACAGTGTTCACACTTCGTGCTTCGTCCCCCACTCGTTAGTTCGTGCACGAACCTGTTGCTACAGGTTTGACCGTCGACGTCTTCACGTTCAGTTAGTCATTGCTAGTGACGGAGAGTGGTTGATTGGAGGAAGATACTGGTTCACGTATAGATACAAAAGTGTGTATTTGTGTGAAAAAAAAACGGAAGTAAACTAATGTCTATCAGTCTAACTGAGTGGCTTAAAATTCCGAAATATTTGTTTTACAGCTACAGATGTGTATTATGTTTGCGAATGTCTTAAATGAAATGGTACGTTTATAACATATAAAATTATTATTTTTTATTTTTATTAGTAGTATTAATAGGTCTGGCTAGAGATATAATAATACTTAATGTCATATAGACTTAAAAAGTCTGGTAGCGTTTTCGACTGGCCCTGGATTAATCGCTCCGGGAGCGATTAATGACGTCATAAGTTCTGTCGTGGGTTACTAGACACCTAACTTTTGCTTTTATTTCATTATATTGACGTCAGACCATTGACGAAAACAAAACCTAAGAGCAAGAGTCAATCATGTACACAAAAAAAATTAATTTTGATATACGTGGAATCTTAGAGGATATTACTCCTATTTTGACCTCAAGAGGATTCCTTTGAAATCAAGAGAAAAATATTATAAACAAGAATATTTAAGATAGAAAAAAGTATTTTTTACTTTATTGAAAAAGGAATATGTTTGCTGTAAAACAGTAAGCTTAGAATATGAGATTATAGGAAAAGTCACTTTGAATGTAAAATACTTTTTTTTTAGATATATGATCTTTTAGATATATGATACCATTTTATTATTCATACAGCATACAGCACAGAAAGATTGCATGGAAGATTGCAAAAAAACATTACAGCAATATTGCAGTGTAATGAATCTGCAATAATGCAATGCTACTGCAACCATTAAATGTAATAATATTGCATATAAAAATGTTTTTGTTTTAGATACATAAATACCCAAGCAGCATGCTAATATTCGCTGAATGTTGGTCGAATGTTATAACTTAACTAAAAATAACTGTTATCCAAATGTTAGGAGTTCGCATCTAACTAATGTTCAGAGAATATTCGTGAAACATTATTTTAATCGATCCCGAAGTGATTAAACTCAGTTCATCAAACCTAGGACCAGTCGAAAATTCTTCGTAATTTTTCGCTGAAAATTTATATGGGATGAGAGAGAGAGAGAGAGAGAGAGAGAGAGAGAGAGAGAGAGAGAGAGAGAGAGAGAGAGAGAGAGCAATCCGAACACAGGATCCTTATATTACTAATTATCACTCGCGTTAACACGAAACCACGTATTATCCCTTTGTTATATTGTATAATTTTATCATATTAATGGTAAATAAATATTCGGTTTGTTCCTCGCGAATAATGCGGATTATCAACAGCATAAACGATCGACATAAATGTTTTGTAGACTTATTGTTAAATTATTTATAGCTCGAATTATAAACCAAGAACTCGAATATTAATTTATTTTAGGTCGAACAGATAGATAGAGTTTCTCATTTGAACATTCTCTTTTACATTCTCTAGACAAAGAAAGAAATTTAAGTAATTTTAATAACATTAAAATTCACAATTTATCAAAATCAAATATTGAGTTAATATGTACCTATAATAATATTTATTGCCGGCCGAAAAGTGATTATTAATTGAAAATGTTTACATTAAATGAAATCAAACTTATAATACGATATAATACTTAATAAATTTTTGTTATTTTATTCATTGTTTCATGGTGAAATGAAAAATAATATAAAATGTTTAAGGATGTTCTGGCACTAACATTGTTATATTGAAAATACCGTAAGACTTTTATAAATTGTTTCCATTTCTTATCTGAACACGTGATTAAAACTTGATACCGATTCTCTAACTAGTTCACGAGTTATTGTACTTCTAATTTTACATGTGTTCTTATGGAAAAACAGTATCATTCTCTTTATATGAATAAAATAATAAAGAAGCAACCTTGCCAATATTCTGAAACTTTAATTGTAAGTAAATCAAACATTGAGTAACGTTTCTAAAAAAAGTTTAAATCGATTCACTATCTCATTACCGAGTTTTTAATAAAAATACAATGCAAAGTTTCGAAAAAAGGTTTCGGCAGTTGACATGTACACTATAAAAAAATATCCTATATTTATGGTGCCAAATATCATATTAAATGATTGTTTAAGACATTTACATTGTTTAAGACATTTACATTATATGAGCACATTACATATTTCAATCCTTAAAAGCAGAGAATTTTATCAATTTCATATTGAAGTAACTTTTGGCTAGGATTGTATAGCCAGAACATCCTTAAATATTTTATAAAAAATATTTGATCTAAAACTTTAACAATAAGATGAAAAATATTAAACACTTTTTTTCATCAAAATAGCTATCTTTATATCTAATTATTTTTTTACTAATCTAGGTAATCTACAAGTTTTTTTTATGAAAAGTTCTTTCATCAATCTCCTAAAATAGCTAGCTTTCGGAAAAGTTTTGGAAAAAGAGGTTTTATAATACTATAATTCATTTTCTTGAAATTAAATAATATACTATGTTAACTATACTAAATATAATGTCTGTTTATTTTTTAATTAAGAGAACATTTTGAATAAGACACAAATCGGGTTTTTAGATAATGTTTCACAGAATATTTTTAAATTTCATGTGTGATCTCAAACTTTTGACTAGTTCTATATGTATAGTTAATATTTTTTTATATAAAGTTAATATTTGAAACACGAAAGAATGAAATCTCTCTGATAGACAATTCATGAAATGGCGAAAGCGGAATCGGTGTTTCTCTAAAAACTTTTCAGCGACTATCTTAAATTTCGGAAGTTTCGTGCAATTTCATGCATTTCATTTTTTACTTGAATTTAAATCCAACGAATTGTCATACACAGCTGACAATTAAAATTAATATGTAATTATACAATTTGCATCGCAACGTATTATTACAAAAAGTTATAAAAATAACTTTATTACTTTATAAAAATAGCTTAACAGCAGTATTTTAAAAAAGTATTACAACTCTTGAAAATATAATACAAGATTTTCAGGACAATGCATGTAATAATTCTTTATCATTGCCATATACATATAATAATAACGTTCAAGTAATGCATAACTTTATTTCACAAATCTCGATAGTGATGATTCGTTGAAAAACGATTGAAAATTTGTTCCTCAAAGATTTATTTCCTGGAGTAGAGATGTGTGGAGAAAGAGCAATGTCGCAAGCTTGCGAACGATTACATCATCCTTCGCAATGGATGTAAAATCGGTAAAAAATACAAGAAGATCTCAAATACAAAGAAGTAGAGTCGAAAAAGTGATGAACAATGTGGACCCGTATCACGTAATTATACCGCGTTTATTCTCGATATCGCGCATTGACGGATGTGGTAGAACATGTAGTTGCTGTCGTCACAAGTGACCATCATAACTTCTCCTGTCCTTGACAAAAAATTCAGCTATTTGGTGGAGCGGAAAATAGAGTCGCGTAGATACATGAGATGAAGGAAAACGAGAGAGAAAAGGCACGATCTACGGATCGATATTGGGGTGAGGACGATTCGCTTTCGTAGCTCGTCGAAATGAACCAGCGTCATGCGAAAAGCATGAGTCATCCACCCGTTCTCTCTCAGTTTCTTCTCTTCGGAGTCGGAGATTCCCGAGTAAAGCTCTGCTGTGCACATTTGAAAGCGATGATTACCCTGAGATGCGCATTTTTTACTGCCGTTTCTACAATACATATTAATTTATTGATGCAATAAACAGATCGCATCTGTCAGTCGTAGATAGCTAATAATCTCTTATAAGCTAATTTTAAGTAATAATAAATATTTTTTATTTTAACAAAATTATCCACAATTTTAGTGGAAAATGATATACATATTAATAAATACATATATATTAATTATATGTCACTGTTTCGCGAAAGGAATCGAAACGTACGATTTATAATTTGTATCAAATTAATGATTAAACGTTATATAACATTAACTTACTATATTTGACTTCCACAGTTCATTTTCTCTGTTGTTCTTTAATTGTGATACATATATTGTTTTCTTTTTGAATATTGTTTCTAACGAAAAAAAAGATCTACATTTATATCTCTAGATATATGTAATGTTTTTTACAGAATACATAACATAGCGAGGCTTATCAACCTGAATTTTGGGATTTGATTTATGTTTAATAGAATAAACTAAACATATAAATTGTAAAATCTGGAATACGACAGGCCCGAGGCCTGTAAGTGGAAATAAGTATTGATAATAGAAGATAGAATGTATATCATTAAACATAAAGCTGAAAATAATTTCTATCTTTATTATAATTTTCTAGATGCGAAGTAAACAGTGCCATATAATTCTTTCTTCCAAAAGTGAAAAGCGAGACTAAATTCAACGCATATTTATTGGATGATGAAAATAATTTTGTGTAATTTAAAATTATAATGTATTAATTTAAACAAATCGATAGCTCAGAAACTATAATGACTAGAACAATGCGGTTTTTACCATTTTTCTGGTTTTGTGAAATAAAAGTCAGAACACTACGAGTTTTGATCAAAACTCGTAATTTTGAAAATTCTTTAAAAAATTGTTCGAAAGTCCAGCAGCGATATTAACAGATATTTTTATCGCGCCACGGTGTCTCGCGTTTGAAGGCACCTGCAAAAAACAATGACCGAGTCGCATTTTAAACTCGAGGCGCATTTAAACTTACTTTTTAAATTTGACCTTGTTCTTACATTTTGCAATCCGTGCTTATGTTTTGCATACCATCCCCACGATCAAGCTTGCATTCTATCCTATAAGCAAGCTTGCATACTATCGACATAAAGGAATTGCATCGTATAAAAACTCCTAACAGGAAAAGCTCCGCGTTTAATTGTTTTGCTTCCGATAACAGCAACCAAACAGAAGTCACCGTGACATGCGGATTATAGTCTTTTAATTGCGTTTGATTAGTTTTTCATCTTTCCTGTATTCGATTTTTATTAAATCAATGTATTTCAAATTTCGTATCTTCGTGTCATCAGTGTCCAGCTCTTTCCTCTCACTCACTTGTCCCTTCCACAATGCTTTTACTCGCGCTCTAGCTAGCGCGCTCCACAAGAGTTTTAATTAAAAAAAAATCGATATCTCGGTAACTATAATGGCTAGAACAATGTGGTTTTCATCGTTTTTCTTTTCTTGTGAAGTAGGCCTTAGAACTGTACGAGTTTTGATCAAAACCAGTGATCTTAAAAAAATTAGCAATGTTTGAATTGAATTTTTTTAAATAAAAATCGCAGAACTTGCGCAAAGGTATTAAGAACACGATAAATTTTGAAGGAGTCATCGTAACTGTGATTAAAACTAATTATCGTGAAGTTACCAAAAATTATGAAGTTAGCCCCTTCCCTATTTTTCAAAATCGATTTTCATTAATCGACGAAACTCTTAAAACCTATCGAGAATTCTTTTTTTTTTCTAAATAATCCAAAATAATCAGAATGTGATTCTATGATTTGGGAAGATCGACTTCACACACCTGGATGCATGCAAAATAATATTTGTTTAATTATTGCAGCGCGGTTGATAATTTATAATTGAAGGACGAAATCCGTGAACTAGCCGAGCCGATTCAAATACGTTGCAATAAATTCTTGGAACGATTGAAGAACTGAGTTAACATTATTACGCGTGGATCACCCGCGTAACTCGATCGCTACGGCGTGTGAACGAGCAACGATAAGCGAGAAATCTCCACTTATCGAAACAATCAATCCTTCAACAACAATAGATAGATGGATATAAAGAGAACACACATATAGTCTAATTTTTACAATTCATAACATTATTATATTATGATAAAACAAATTATTCATTTGGTGTGTGAGTGTGTGTGTGTGTGTGTGTGTGTGTGTGTGTGTGTGTGTGTTTTACTAATTTTATTAATAAATAATTATTATTAACTATTAAAATGTAATATAAAATTATTAAAATGATTATTAATATTAATGTTAAATTATATTTTGTCGATTTTATATTTGTTTTTATTTAAGTTACCAATAACTTTATCCGCTTTTTTCTCATCATGAATTTGTATTTGCGGCACGTAATAATCGAAATTAATTAAATATTGAATTTAAAAAATTGTTTTGACTGTGTTCTTAAACTCGCACTAAAATAATATGTATTTTTATTGCAGAATCTTCTTGTTATTTTCTTTATTTTTGGGATGGCTTCCAATGTTCTCAGTATGATCGATGTAGTCGATTTTACTCTTTTGCGTCATTTGCAGATGTTAAGTTATACGGTTAGTATTCTTTTCAATGATATCAAAACTCATAACGACAGCTTTTTTTATTTAATAGTTTTTTATTCAGTTCCTGTAACTCTAACTAGCTCTTTCCCCTTTAAAAATTCATGCTCGATTGTTCAAATGTTAACGTCAATCTCTGTTATAGGAATGCGAAAACGACAACGATTGCAGTACCAATTGTTATTGCTACAAGATTTCCAAACGCTGCGTAAATTTTACAATTTGCTCACAATACAATCGTGCAGAGGGTACGGCACCAACCCGTAGCGTAGCACAATGCGGACCTTGTTTGACGGGGTAAGATTATTCTTTTTCTTGATTGTGAATTTTTAACTTCATAGTCCGAGTAATGAGATTTATCTAAGATCTGATAAAATCTAGATTATATAATATTCTCTAGATTTTCAGATGTTGATAATTTTTTATTCTTTTTTTGTTTAGTAAGTGTATGTGAAACTGACGTATTATTTCATTAATTGTTTTAATAAGAGTTCTAACTTTATTTTTAATAATTCTAGAGTTCTTGATAGATTAAAGAAATAGTTTTGGCTATTAAACTAAAAAAAATGATATAAAACAAACTGAAACACCAAATTCATACTGCATCTCTTTTCACACTTTGTCCTCTAACGATTTCTTATCATTTGCCAGATTTTGAGCTTGAAAGTTCTATAATAGAGAGAGTTCTTGTGTAAAATTTATTAGAATATTTAAACAAATTAAATCCCTCGAGACGTCGCATGTACAAGTGCCGGTGAGATGCTAGTCGTATTTAGAGAATTTCAATCATTATAAAATATTTCTCTTGCATTTCTAAACATATTTAATAATTTTATAAAACGTTTTGGCAATAAATATTATTTTCCGTTTTGCAAATAATTTTGATCGCTCGAGAAATGCACCGTTAGATGCGTAGTGATGAGAAAAATAAAATTTTACATATTACAAGTTTTCTCACGTGTATGGAATTGCAGAGCTTTTCGACAGGTAGTATAGCAGTAAGAAATTGTTAAAATGGTGTCTGTTTACGAATTGCGTTACAAATAATGTAATTCTTGATTGCGAAAAAGGATTGTGATAAACATTTACAAACACTATGTGCTATGTATGGAAGTTGTGAAGTCGATAGAAGCACCGTTGATCACTGGACTCAGGATAAAAGATAAAATTTTAGGAAATAAAGAATAGATGCTGCATGATGGATCGCATTTTTTTAATTTTCTAAGCCCAACGACCAATAGTGCTTCTAATTGACTACACAACTTCTGTACATAGCATATAGTGTTTGTGATTGTTTATTACAATTTCCTTCTCCACAATCAAGAATTACATTATTTGTAATGCGAGTCGTAAACAGTGTAAACAATACAGTTTGTTTATAACGTGTTAATTATAACGTTTATAATTCGTAAACAAATATTATTTTAACAATTCAGTAGCTGTACTATCTGTCGAAAAGCTGTGCAATTCCTTGTACAAATGCAAGAAACTTCAAATTTGTAAGATATAAAATTTCACTTTTCTATTTTTATTATTGGCTGAGAAAAAATATGGAATTACGAGGGGAAAAAACATCAATGAAATTCTATCCATTTTTATGTGCCTTTTTAAAGAGAAAATACTCCTACATGAGGCTGCAGCCAAAAAGTCTATAAGATTCTTACGGAATTCAAAGAAACGTCTGTTGCATCCTTATTAATATTAAATAAAAAATTGTAGCAATTAACATAATAATTTGTTCTTTAATTATTAAATAAATAAATTGCTATTAAATAAATAAATTGCTGTTCTTTAATTATTAAATAAACAATTGCTCTTTTACTTTATTCCTTTTCCATGTAACATAAAAATCTTTACGAGAAAAGCTTAGGAGGGAAAATTAATTTTCTGATAAATTTTATTAATTTAAGATTATATCTTTGTAATTGTTTAGTAATCTAAAAGTATGATGAACAGCACATGAATGTAAAATCGTTGCAATTCATCAAATAATGTCACGTGTCACAAAATAAACATTTGGTTGAAATAGTGTCGTGTGATTATAATCATCGAAATAAATTGATGTAACATCAGAGTACTTACTCGATATGTTTCTACAATATAAAAATATGCCTTTATTTTTTTGGTTTATAGATACGTGACTGAAACTTTAGCAAACGGCAAAGAAAGTCCATTATGTCAGAAAGGCGTTACTGACTTATATCCTTGTAAGTAATGTTATTTTTCAATTTATAATTTATATATATATATATATATATATATATATATATATATATATATACGTAAAATAAAAAATTGTCATTCATCCATTCTGTTAGTAATTTCAATCATCTATTACTCTCATTGAGTTAAAAAAAAATCTGCATAAAATATTTATAACCATATTTCTTAAATGCGATAAAGTTTTTTGCTTTTTCCTCAATCATTCAATAAATTTTTTGTTTGCAGACTCTGGAATGGCCCCAAATACAATATATATAAGTTTAATATCAATATTTTTTTTAATCATTTTCACAATATTATGTGTCTTAAAAAGGCGTTTTATTACGAAAGGATTCTACTATTTTAGAAAATGTAAGTTATCAGTTATTATTTTTTTCTTTTTACTCTCTTTTTTCCCTTTCCAACTCTATTTTCTCTTTCTTTCCTCTTCTTTTTGTATTTTTTCATGATTATTATGCACTATACATATATAACGCATGTACATAATATACATACATATATATTACTCAAAAAGAAATAGGAAACACTTTTCGTATGTTAAGAATTTGAGCTATTTTCAAACCACTGAAATTCGGCGAAGGATCACTGCAGAGACAAAATTCAAAAAGCATGTTGAAGCTTGAAACTTTTTCTTTTAAATTCCTTTTGCGGATCCCAACTATTTCTTTCTTTTATAAAATGGCATAATGATGAATCTTGATCTATCAAAATAAAAATTTTTAATGCTACTTTGCTGCGTTACATCTGACGTGAAAAAAAATCCTAGAGAATTTCTGTTATCTGCGTCTTGTAGCGGGATCTCTTCTCTTTTAGAGTGACTGTTAATCGCTGTGCGATCTTTATACCGAGTTATCGAAGAAAAAGAAATGGTTATTTTGACTTTGATCGCTTATTACTCGTGAACAAATCAATGTAATGCCTCGCAAAAAAGCGTTAAAAAGTTGAAAATTAGCTCTTTCAAATGTTGTTACAAATTCAAATTTCCTTCTCAGCTCTTACTTTTTCTAACAACAAATCGAGTTTATTAAAAAACACGTACTTACGAGAGCGCAAGCAAGATTAAGCAATTAATTTTTGGTTACTTAAAATTCTCATTATCCAAGATAATTTATCGAATTTATAATTTTCTTCTTCTCTTTAATTAAATAGTCGCTGTTAAATTATGAAAGAAATTTTATTTGTAGCTAATTAAATATTGAAAGATTGATTTAAATAGCAAATTTTTAATGAAATAAATTTTTTTAATTTAATTTTTTAGTAGTGCTCACAATCACAAAAAGTGTATTATATATTATTTAGATAAACATACATACGTAGAAAAGTTAAAAAATATTGTATCTTAATCATAAATAAGAAAATATGTGAAAATATATATCTGTTCTTGCAGTACTCAAAATAAAAAAATCTTACACAATAATTTTTCAATCCAATTTTATATTTTTATAAAATCATTCATTTGTGTTAAAAATTTTTTAGTTTGCCATTTTTTTGCTGATATTGACATTTTATTGCTGATTTTTTAATTACTGGGCATGTTCTGTCATTAGAATATAATAAAAATATAATAAATTGCTTAATTTTACATTTATCAATATTGAATTTTGATGATTATTTAATACGGTTCAAATGCATCTTTTTCAGGGTTTGATATTAAACGAAATGCAGCAAATACTATTATATCTACTAATGGTGTTATAACAACAATTAATGATGAATTAACAACTGTTCCGCTGGAAGAGCAGAGTAAGTATTTATACATATACATTTATGTACGTATGCGTGCGTGTACATACACGATATCTTATTTTAATTAATGAAACATACCTTAAGGCCACTAAATGAATATTAATAAATATTAGTAAAAATATTTTATACAAGAATGGTTTAATTTTGAGAAAGACATCTTACGGACATCTTTGTTTCAAATATAATCGTGTACGCGTTTTTTCTAAAATAATGAATCAATTGAAGTTTAAACAGAAAGCTTTTAAGTCAGTTATCAATGACCATCATGATGATGAATGTATTAAGATAAAATGAATCGAAAAAAGAATCATAATATTTCATTCAATATATATTATATCTTGATATGAAATATAAAATATATAAAATATATTTATTGATCGTATTTTTATATTTTTATATATACCTAGTATTTTATATATACCTAGTATGTAATACTGTAATATAATATTGAATGTAATATTTTATACGTAAAATGATTATAGGAAAATTCGATTGGTGATGTTATATTTTGTATATTAGGTATACATAATGTAATGTTGTCTGCAATTATATTGTTCTGTTAGATGTAAATATAATTTTTCTACATCAATCAATTTTTTTTTACATATGAAAATATTTAGGTAAAATCATCGAAAAGTGAATACTTTGAGTTAAAATATATTATATTTTATGTGTTTAGAGTGAAATATGAAATATCTCACTCTAAAAATACTCATTTTTCGATGTTTCTATCTTAATATTTTTATACAGAATAATGAAAATAAATTTAGAGAAAACATATATTCTTTTATTTAAAAAAAATAGGAATAATTATTTTAAAAAACCGCACACAATTATATTTAAAACAAAGATGTCCCCGTAATATGTCCTTTTTAAAATTAAACCATATTTGTATAAAAAATTTTTAATTTCTAATATTATTCGCAAGATGTAAATATACTTACTCTGCTTTTATTGATATGATTATATATGATTACAAATTATATATATATATATATATATATATATATATATATATATATATATATAGAACATTAATATTTAATATTATAATATAATATTAATATAAATACTTTTCAGAAATACTGAAAAAGTACATATCTTTTTTAGAATTCTTTGGCATGTGAATTCTGAAATCTTTTAAGAAATATTTTTTTCATTTTCTAATTTTTAAAGAAAACTTATAAAATCTTAAATGGTTCAAGATATTCTTTACAAATCTTGAAAATTTTAAATATGAAAAATTCTTAAAAATAACAGATATAAGAATTTTTTCCATCAAAACAGAAACATTTCTAGAAATGTTCTAAGTAATGAAATATTTTAATTAAACTTTTATTTGAGTGCTTTTTTAATCAATTAAACATCAGCTGCAACCTCCTTTTTTCTTTTTGTTTACGAGAGAATTCCTCATGGATTATGTCGGACTCGTGCCGGCTAAAACTTCCCTGGGTGTCTTGCTCGAGCTTATTTGGAGACGCCCCGAGAATCGACATTGTCATTATTTCCGAGGCATTTCAATCCGCGTACATAAATCACACTCTCTTTCTTTCTCTCTCTCTCTCTCGGAATCAGGCAAATACCCTGGTCCTTCCCGCTTAAGCTCTGTTATCTGCAAATAACAAAGATTGATAACATGATTATATATGATTATAAATAATTAATAACATGCAGCAATGCTAGATTGTCGTTCTATAGTAGATTTGTATAATATAATTTTATTTTCTGGTATCATGTCATCTATATATCACGGCAATCTAAATTATTTTATATAATATACGCACCAACTAATCTTTCAGTAAACAATCGACTAATCCGCGCGAAAGAAAACTTCGCGTTTTCGCGATAACTATTTAATGAAGAAAAAAATCTCAAAGAATTGGATAACTTTCAAATAATGCTTTACATAGAACTGACATAATGTTTGCACAAATTAATAATTTTCATATTATACAAATAATTTGCACTTCTTATAATCGCACGCTTGTAAACTTTGTGTTAGACATTTATGTGTTATATATTCGTTTCATACATTAAATCATTAATTCACACGTTAATGAAAACGTTATTACGTTTTAATTATTACATTACAGTATATCTACATATATCTACATATATCTACAGTATATCTACATATTTGAACAATGAAATGAAAGTGCGAAGAATTCAGACCGCGGTAATTGTCCTGTATAAACAAAATTATAATGATATCTATGATGATACATGTGCAATAGCTTTATATAATTCGGGAACATTTGTTTTTTTTTAGGTCCATTCATTGAGCTTGTTGAAGACAAGCAACTTATATACAATAATAACAAAGAAATTATGAGCAATGAACAATATCAAACTGCTATAAAATTTGCTGCATTCCCTACGTCAGAGTTCCCTTATGTCGCATCGTTTATCGGAAATGATGTTCCTGACACTGATGTTGCTGGCATTGATGTTCCTGACGCCAATACTTCTGATGCCACTGATGCTCCCATCACCGATGCTTCTGTGACCAATGCTCCTGACTTCAATGTTTCTATCATCAATGCTCCTGCTGCAAATGTTCTTAATGAAGGAAATATTATAGCTCAATTACCAAACAATACTTCTAATAATCAGCGTAGAATGTGAGTAATGGATAAATTTCTTATTTTTTTCCTAGTCAACGATTAATATCAAATTGATACTTCAACTATTTCCTTTATGCAAAATTTATGTTAACTAAACTTCTAATTCAAAGTATTTATTTTGTTAAATCAAAAAATATGTTGTAGGGAAGTGATTGAACGAGTTATTATTACTAGATCTCCAGGAGTTAATAATATCGAAGAGGAAGATAATGCTAGAAATACAACACTGCAGCAGACTCATTTACCAAACAGCGACCCAGAATCCTCTCCTAAATCAAACAAAAAGAATAACACTAAGAAGAAAAAGAATAACATCCATATCAATCAATCAGTGAATCAAATCATTATGAATGTAAATATTTTCAATGAAAATTAATGTTATTAATATTATTTATAATACTAATTAATCGAATTAAGAATGATATATGTAATAAGCAGTTTTTGGATTTGATCCTGAACTTTACGTATTGTCTTATGTATGTATCGGATTTTATACAACATTTATTGAAAAGTTAAAATTTGGAAATAAAGTATGAAATGAATTGTAAATTGATTCAAATATTCATATTTCATATCTGAAGAATTATTTTTTAAAATGGATGTCTAAACTGGGTCTAAACATGGATGTCGATACATACATATTTATATACAGAGCGAGTCTGAAGGAGGGGGAAATATTTTGGAAAGCGATCATATAAATATATAAAATATTTTAATCAAATATATAATTTTTTCGGTAAATGAATTAACATAAGTTACATAAGGATTAACGAACCACGCTAGATGTACGTACGTGCTATAAATATTCTTAAGGTACCATTACATGCTAAGCGTCGAGCGTCGAGTGCGCGGGAAACTTCTACGCAGATGTCTAAATGTACAGATTCTAGCGTCTAGCTTTTAGCGTCGAGTTTCTAGCTGCCGCTAATAAATATAAAATGATTAGTAATATAAGCTCGATTGTAAAAGATTGTTTTAATACACAGTAACACTGAAAATTTTATATTTTTTATATAAATATGTATAATTTTCCAAATTATAGAATTTTCGATCAGTAATTTAACATGTTTTTTTAAATCCTATTATTGATAATAATTATTGATAATAATTCTTCGAATTGTGTTGTTGTCATTCTTGTGTAATTTTTGAATCGAATATCTTCTAATCTAATACTGGGAAGTATTGCATGATAAAACCCAAATCTTTGTCTATTTTTGAATATCTGAGACATCCAAAATTTCTTCTTTTTAGTTATTATTAATTTTATGACATTTTTGTAAGCAATTATCGCTATAGCTATCATTAAATTATTTTTCCTTTGTTTTTGTAATTCTTCGTGAAGTATAAGTATAATTTCAAAATTTCAATTTCAACTTCAAAACTTCGATTTCAACTTCCAAACTTCGATTTCAACTTCAAAACTTCGATTTCAACTTCAAAATTTCAATTTCAATTTCAAATATAAGTATTGTTGTACACTTTAATAACCATTGATAATAATAATAATTAACTGACATCTTGAAATCTATATACAATAAAATATAAATTTATAATATATCAGAACTTAACTACAGCTGATGAAGCTGGAAGCTCGACGCCATAGACGCCATTGGCTGTTTGAATCACGCATCCTCTGTCCCGCACGTTGGTTCCCGTATCGTGTGAATTCACCCTTAACGCTCGACCATGAAGTAGTATAAGGAGACGTAACTCCGTAGATTAAAAGTGGTCACGAAAAATGTTCCGCGTAGGGGTAGGTTCGCTGAACGGAATAGCTTGCAATATTTTGTCGCCATCTTGAAATTGTAAATAACAGCTGTTGAGACGATAAGGTTAGAAATGATCACATGTGTATACAGGTAGTAAATGTAAAATATTATTTCAGAAATGTGGCACAAGTAAATATAATATTTTATAAACATTAAAAAATTTTTTAAATACTTTAAATTTTAAAAATACTTTAAATACTTTACTTTTCTTAGAAATACTTACAAATCAAAGGATTAACACACTGCATATATAAAACCTAAGCGGCCAGTTCGTTTTTGTTGCACTTTTGAACTAGTGCAAGCAAGTGCAAGTGCAATAAGTTAAAATGAAACAAATATATTCTTTCTCTCGTTCTAACTTATTGTTGAAAAGATGGCGATGAAATGTTGCAAGCTATTCCATTCAGCGGACCTACTCCTACTCGGAACATTTTTCGTGACCATTTTCTTCCTCTCTGCACTATCTAGTTAAGTCTCCTTATACTATTTCATGCGCTCGACGCTTATTTTCAGTAGAGTCCTAGATATCAGAGAGGCGCCAATTCTACCCCCACCTTGCCATTTGTCGCCATCTTGAGCTGTCGTGTACTACACTAAGTGTAGTGCAGTACACTTAGGGTGCATCCCGATGGATAGAGAAATAGCGGAACGGAACAGTAACGGAAAAGAGACATGGTGGGAGATCAACCAATCAGAGTAATTTCGTTTTAATTCCGTTCTGTATTTTAGTGACTGGGTTCCCCATGGCAAACATTTTAACGGAACGGAACAAAAACGGAATCATTCTGATTGGTTAGCTCTCTAAATTATAAAAGGCTAATCAATCAGAATGATTCCGTTTTTGCTGCGTTCCGTTAAAATGTTAACCATGGGGAACCCAGTCACTAAAATACGCAACAGAATTAAAACGGAATTACTCTGATTGGTTGATCTCCCACCATGTCTCTTTTCCGTTACTGTTCCGTTCCGCTATTTCTCTATCCATCGGGATGCACCCTTAGTTTTAGTGGTGTATATACATACATCCATAAAAAGTGTACAGAAAAAGAGTTCGTCGTAGCTGGAGTTCTAGAGAGCTTAATAGTCGCAACATGACAAAAAATAATAAATATAATTATTAATATTTAAAGGCTAGAGTCCTAAATAAGACAAGATATTTCTGGAGAGGGGATTACATGCCTGTCATGGCAACCGACCAATCAGGAGGTGGAAACAAGTTGGCGCCTCTCTGATATCTAGGGCCCGTATTCATAGTCAGTTCTTATATTTAAGATCATCTTAAGTAAAATCTTATATGGTTCTAAACCAATCACAGAGCCGTATTAGCATCTTAAGATGTTACTTAAGACGGTCTTAAAATAAGAACTGACTATGAATACGGGTCTAGGACTCTAATTTTCAGTATCAAAAGATGTCACATGATCAAAATTGACGAATCGATATCTTTAGTTTTAATCACATGACGTCTTTTGACGCTGAAAATGAGCATCGAGCATCAACGTAAAAAGATACCTTTAAAATGAAAAGCTACATTTAAACGGGACATTTCTTATACTTTGCAATCTATTATTACCGTGTAATTCATGCCTCTCGGCGCATAAAGTGGCGCAAACTTCAGAGGATACGAGAGAGCATAAACACGGGTGGGTGAAGTCCCGGCCAACTTTTTTCTCAACGTTTTCTCGTCGATATTGTGACGTGGCGTCAAATGAATGCCATTCTTTGTCTTTCTCTTGTTTCTTATATCGCGGGTATCCGTGATCTTACGTGGTCTTCCTGGTTATTGTCGATTTCCCAAGTATTTCCAAAGTGAGAATATCCAAATCCGCGATATTCTCAATAGCGCATATACCGATCGACATAATTCAAAATCGCTGAAGAATCCTCTAAAAGTGATGAGTTGCTATCAGAACGCTGATATGGATTTGTTGTTCTTCTCTTCCATAGACGAAGCCACGAAGATATGGCTCGATACTCTGCATCGAATGTGGGCACTATGTAAGTATTTGATACAATTTCTCCCGTACACTTCATCATCTCGTTCTGGCATTAAACATGCATTCGTATCAATCACAGGGAAAAAATGCGACGGTGTCAGTAAAACTTTGACAGATTACTTCGAGACTGCACCAAATCCGTATCTCAGTACATTGAGAATTCTTGTCAACATCTCGGATTTTGATCACATGACAAACAGCAAGTCACTTGCATTTGCAGGTTTATCTTTTAACTATTTATAGCCTTTGCAATATATAATTAATATATTTGTAATATATAATTTATATAACATCTGAAACATAGATATACATATAATACAATTATAATTCTATAGAAAATTATAATTGATTATATTGTTTTATATAATAGAAGAAAGATTATGTAATTATATTAATGATTACATCTCTCTAATAATTATTAAGAATAATTTGAAAATAAAAAAGGACAAATTTTAAGTTCAAGTAAATGAAAATAAGTCGGCATTTTTATTTCTATCAAAGTCAAGAAGGCATGTTTCTTAATTAATTTACAAAAATTATTTTTTTTAATGCTATAACAATGTTGAGAGATTATATTGTATAAAAGAAATAGTGACACAAATTTTCTTGAAAAAAAATTTAAACTTTTTATTTGATGTTAATTTAACATGCGTTACAGTGATAGAAGAGTTTTCAAATTGGATAGAAGAGAGAAAGGAAGGGTACAAGGAATTTCTTGTTCCTGACTTGAAACTAGCGACGTTTAAATTAGTGAGGCAGAAATATATGAAACAGATGCTACTAATAAAAAAGATATCTGCCATATATGATTTTGTGGAGCATAAAGATATATTCCTACAAACAATAAAAGTATGTTGCCAAAGATGTAATAAAAATCTACTTTATATTTATATATATTTTTTTTATTCTAGGATATGATAGAAGAAAAAGAATATAAAGAAGCTGCACAGTATGCAGCCATGTTACAATTGCAAAATCATTTTATGGATCCAAAAATATTGTTACTACCCCTTATACTGCAAAATAAGTTACAAATAGTTGACGAATTTTTAATGGATTGCCCAGAGGTTCAAAAAGCATTGACAACTTATTTGGACAACTTAATAGCACCAGGGAAAAATGTGCAAATTATTTTGGAACAATTTATTTTGTAAGTGATAATATGTTTTTATTAATCACCTAGAGCAGTTGTTACTCGAGATTTTTTTTCACTGAATTGGATCCTTTTAGTGCAAATGATATACCAGACGTTAAAATATCATTGACACAAGTTCGTCCGATAACCAAGCTTATTGCACGTCTAATAAAGCAATACAACTTGTCACCCGATGTATGTCCACACTTAAACACGAAACGAAATGAAGGAGCACTGCAATTCCTTATACATAAGCGCTATGTGGATGGTAGCTTAAGTAAATATCCTAATACTTTGGAAAGATCAGTGATTCTCATTTGGAAATAAAAAAATTATATATTTTTATTTAATTGTTTTTATTACGTACAGATATTGCCAGTTGGAGAGAGATGGTGAAAGAAGCAGTAGGAAACGATGCTAAATTACAAACAGAATTACTCACTATGTTAGTTAACGCTAATGACGCGCAAGAAGGTTTATACTGGGCAAGAGAATATGAAATACCTAAAGATGAATGGCCATGGGCTGTCGTGCATATAGAAGAACAAAGTGCACAAAGTAATGCTTTTATCTATATTTTTACATTTGCATTTTGAGGAATATCCATAATATTATAGTTTGCAGTGGTTAACGAAGGCGCTTCCACGAGTAGGGGAAAAACTTGGAAATCAAATGAGGATAATGTAAATTATCATGTTTTAAAGTTATCAAGAGAAAACATTAAATTAGTAGATGACGGACGGTTATTTGAAGAGTTTCTTGATAACGGATTGAAAGATGTTAATATGGTTGGAATTGACTTGGAATGGAAACCTAGTTTTGGTAATCATACAATCAAAACTTGAATATAGAGAAACTAAAACTTATATTTTACATATTAACATGTTTATATTTTGTTAGGAACTAAACAACCTGAACTGGCACTTATGCAAGTAGCTACTGAAGATAACATTTATATTCTGGATGTAACTACTATTGGCAATAAATTACCTGAATTGTGGAATGAACTTGGTCTTATATTATTCGGAAATAAAAACATCGTCAAAATTGGTATGTTTTCAATTATCTAAAATAGTGTTGAGATTGTATTATTTTACAACTGCATGAAATATACAATTTATATATATACATACATATATATGTATATTTTATCTCATAGTTCTTGGAAATATAGACAATTATTCCATAATGTAAGAATAGCAATTCCATGAATAAGAATAAATGTTATGATATTAACACTATTGTATATTATTGGTGTATTGTATATTATTGTTGTATATACTATACAGGATTTGGAATAGCACAAGACATTACTGTAATACGTAATAGTTTACCAGCCTTGTCGTCTATTAAAACACATGGCCAAGGATACCTTGACTTGATGCTTTTATGGAAAAAATTAGTAGAAGAGTACAATTTTATTTTCCCATACAAAGGTGATCCAAATTTTACGAACAAAAGCTTGAGTAAACTTGTAGAATTGTGTTTTGGACAAAGACTCAATAAATCTGATCAATTTTCGAATTGGGAACTCAGACCTTTGAGGGAAAGTCAAATAATATATGCTGGTTAGTAATCATTTTTTTATTTGTTATAATTAACATAATTTCTCATATTTATGTACGTATGTTCTATATCTGTTATATATATGGGCAGCACTCGATGCATATTGTTTGTTGGAGATATATAATGTACTAGCAGATTATTCAGCAGATATTGACATACCATTCGAGGATATTTGCGCTGAAATACAGCATATTCCACATGTACATACAAAGACGAATGTGAATAAATCTACACATAAGGTATAAATTGCAACAAATTATATTAATATATGAATATAGTGCTTTAAAAACAAGTTTTTTTATTTCATGAATAAAAAATATTCTGTATAATCTCTAACAAGAATATCTTTATTTGTTAAGAGAAAAATATTTTTATTTATAAGAATCGAGAAAAAAGATTTATATTTATTTCTATACAAGTAGAATATTTTTTATATTTTTGTTATGTACCCTTTGAAAAATAGCAGAATAATTGGTTAATTTAAGTATGTATACATATATATGTACATGTGTGTATATATATATATATGTTAATTTTTCTTTTTTTTTTTGTATATAAAATAAATAATTTTTTTAAAAATAAAATGTTATATTGATTTAATTGTACTCCTTTTGTATACTAGTGAGTTTATTACTGATTGTTTTACAGAAATATATGCATTCAACAATGCCTAAAAAAGACAATGAAAATTATCGTATGAACGCAGGAGCTTCGCCAAAGTATGAAACAGCACACAAACCTACATTTAAACATGGGTATTATAACAAACAAAATAATCAGGGTAGATTTGTACATCGTGAATTAGCTAATGACAGTCGGCACAATAACCAGAAAATACATAATAATTATGATAATCAAAATTATGATAGAACTGCGAATATTGGAATAATCCGAGGAGTTAATGATAGAAGACACGATGACCAAAGAAGATATGATGAGAATCATGATAATCCAAATCGTGACAGAATTGCGAATATTGGAATTATTCGAGTAGTTAATGATGACCAAAGAAGATATGATAATCATGATCATGATCATCATCAGAATAAATATGCAAATGCCAGAATGAATCAAACAGCTAACGGCGGGAGATACGACAACCACAGAAGATACGATAATTATGAGAATCGTAATAGATATGATACCCAGAGTAGACGCGGTAATCAAAATAGGCGCGAAAATTACAACAGATACGATCAACAGGGTAGATGGGAAGATATTCAAGATAGACGAAGTATTTCAAGTAGACAGAATAACGCGAGTAGACCTGAACCTGTACAACGACGGAATTGGGAAGCAATTTCTGCACATACATGGCGCGTTGTATGTGACTCGATGCTGGGTGGTTTAAGCGGCAAATTACGCATGTGTGGCATAGATTGCGTACACGTGTTATTTGATCAAGGAGGAGACGATTCTGCTAGACTGGCAATGCGCGAGAACAGAATTCTACTAACGCGTAACAAAAGCTATGAAAGAGTAAGATTCGCTTTATATGTATTAACATATGTATATCAATATAGATCTTATTTTAATAATCTCTGTTACGTTAGTTTAAGCAGTATCTGCCGCTGGAGAATTGCTATAGGATAATTGCCGACACACCCGACAACCAATTACGTGAAGTTTTACATCACTTCGGTGTTGTTGTAACGCAGAATGATGTTTTCAGCCGATGCCAAATATGTAATTGCGATGAATTCGTGAAAGTTCCAAAGAAGCTAATGGACGATCTTATGCAAAGGTGAATTAATTTATCTACATAGATATATACAAGGGTAGTCTGAAAAGTTTTCAGCCTCAACATGAAGATGACATTACTCGTTAAAACTATTTTAGTACTACAATTGTACATGCCTCAAAAGACATCTTTACAAATTTCAGCCAGATTGGATGCTCCGTTGTTATTTGACAGTTGTTTGTGTCAGTCGATCTCAGTGTTTTTGCAAAAATGGGGAAACTCGAATATTATGCAGTGATTAAATTTTTGCATTTGAAAGGTAATACGCCTGTGCAAATTAAAGCCGAGTTGAACGTTGTTTACGGGGACTCCATCAATTTAATCTAAAAATTTTATCATGATACGATATTCGAGTTTTTCCATTTTTGCAAAAACACTGAGATCGACTGACACAAACAACTGTCAAACAACGGAACATCCAACCTGGCTAAAATTTTTAGAGGTCTTTTGAGGCATGTACAATTGTAGTACTAGAATAGTTTCGACGAGTAATGTCATCTTCATATTAAGGCTTAAAATTTCAGACTACTCTCGTATATGTGTATATATAGGTGTCCCGAAAAGATCGCATGTCCTTTCGCTAACAGATTCTGTGGAACATTCTAAGTCGAGAACTTTCATGTGAAAATATCAAGACTATAATAGTTTTTAAATGGGAAACACGTCGACTTAGAATGTTCCATAGAATCTGTCAGTGAAAGGACATGCGATCTTTCTGGAACACCCCGTATATACATCTCTCATTTTTCAATTTTTCAATTTTATATAATATTACATAATGAAAATAATTTTGTTTGATCTAGCTTTGTGAAAATTATAAGAAGAAACAATTATCGAGTATTGTCTAATCAAGCAGATCACAACACATTAAAAGCCGATCTTGATAGCTCCGATTCAAATGATGATTTCGAAGTTCGAAATCCAAATAATTACTTTACAAATAGCGAACATCGTACATGGCGTTTATCCACGGATACTCTTGACGTTGATGCGTGTACAACTAGATATCATATGCGCATACAAATCGATAAAGTCCCACTGAACGTATTGAAGAATGTACAGACCTTTTATATCTGCGAGCATTGTGGGAAAATTTATTGGGATGGCTCACATTTGGAACGAGCTCTTAATGTTATCAAAGATTTAATTGTTACACAATAAGTATTAATATTAAATGTGATAGAAAGTGCATGCTCGAAGGACTGGCAAGGCACAAAAGAAAATCAAAATCGTCCTTAGTTTGAAATTTCGAATGCATGCTAATTGTTCCTACAATTTATAATGCAAATGATAATATGCAATATTGTCACGCTTATTCAAAACATCTGGCCACAATAATACTTGTGGCACAGACATAGTGTCGTTACCGTTGTTCCTTGCATTTTTAAAATACAATAATATTCTGTTTTGTTTACCTTAGAAGTGTATGCTACATAATAATGTCATAAACTTATATTTGAATTGTATTCTAACAAAATTAGTTGTTACATCGATTACATCGTATTATGATTACATATGATACAATGCCATAGATATTTTTAAAATAATTACTGCAATGTTTAATGCTAATAATTGTTTTAGAATTAATTGTTAATCTAAATAATTTTTTAGCATTTAGATTTTTAATTCTTGTTAATGTTTAAATAAGATGATTTCCGCAGTTACTGCTTATTTAAAATTAATAAGATTTAGATACAAATATCCAAGATACAGCTTCAGTTATATGACTACATATTTGATATATATTTCTTATATAAGAATGAATCAAGTGCAAGTATTTAAAGTATCTACTCTACTGTATATTTATATTGCAGTTATTTCTCTTAAATCCACAACAAAAAAACAATGCCCATTAGAGTACAAGATAATGTTTAATTTTTCATAAAATATATCTTGGTTATTCATATACATATATTCAAAAAGAAAAGTAGGTACGCGCATATCTATTTTTTATTAAAAACAATGAAAGAGAAATGCTAATGACACGAGACATTTTAGATTTAACAGTTTTTTAAATCTATATTTCCTATATTTTTCCATATATGTTGTAGCGAAACTTTATTTCTACCTAAATATCGAAATAAAAATATGATTCTTCTATTTCTGAGATTTTATTTATTATTACTACTTGAATTTGATTGTGAAACATAGGACGATGCCATGATACATAATTGATATTATAATTATAATTATAAATCATACGTAAAATAAAAATGTGTACATATGATGAAAGTATTTTACAATTCTCAAATTTATCAACAAATTTTTCAAATATATTTAATATATTTTTTATCATATTAATCTTTATACATAATATAAATATCTACAAAAAAATGTTTTATTCTGCTGATTTCCTCTCTACCGACGGGGAATCTCCAACTGGACCAGAATTCTCAAATTCTGCTGGTTCCACAAGTCGCTTCTTTCCATACGGTGGCGGTCCAATTAATTTTTCCACATCGTCGTACGATAATGTTTCCCTTTTTAATAGAGCTTTCGCAAGCTGGGTTTAATAAAAATATTTTATATATATAAATTCATAGGATATTGTTTCATTGTAAAGTTCCTAAACGTATGTGTAAGAAATACAAATATACATACCGTATCTAATTTGTTTTTGTTAACTAAAAGCAATTCTCGAGTTTGTTGATATGCTTCCCCTATTATTCTTCTCACTTCGGCGTCCATTAAATTGGCTAACTTTTTACTATACAACTTCTTATTTTTCTATAAGAGAAAAGAAATTAGGCTTTCTAGTATAACGAATAAGGAGTTGGCAGTATTGTTATTTTATATACCGTGCTGGTATGCTCTTCTTCGAAAGAAATTAAACCCACAGCAGGACTCATTCCGAATTGTTGGACCTGAAGATACGCCATTTTTGTTACAGTCTTCAAATCATTTTCGGCGCCAGTTGAGATTTTATCAAATGTCACGTGTTCCGCGACACGACCACCTAACGTCATACACATGCGTTCGAAGAGCTGCTCCTTACTGTAGAGCTTCTGATCAGATTGCGTGTATTGCGCGAATCCCAGTTTCAAATTAGTTCGTGGTACTATCGTTACTTTTAGCAAAGCATCGGTATGTTCCAACAGCCATCCCACTAATGCATGACCGGCTTCGTGATAGGCGACGACGCGTTTCGTAGATGGTGTTAACGGATTATTTTTCTTTGTCAAACCACCAATTGTTCTGTCAATCGCATATGTAAGATCGCTGCTATCTACTTGTTTTTTCTTATCCCTCGCAGCATGTAGCGCGGCTTCGTTGCAAACGTTTGCTATGTCAGCACCTGAAAACATCACGTTTGTGTAATAATTGAAATAATAATGCATATAAAACATCGTTCTTTTTATAAATAAATGCAATACCGCTAAAACCGGGTGTAAGATAAGCCAAATATCCTGAATATTTCGAAGGTTTGTCTTGTAAAGATATTTTTTTCAGATGAGTCTCGAAGATTTGTTGTCTCTCCTCTAAGGTGGGAAAGTCGATTAAAATGTGCCGATCGAATCTGCCGGGTCTTAATAATGCCTTGTCTAATACATCTGCTCTATTCGTTGACGCTAGTATAATAACGTTTTCTTTTGCTATCATTCCGTCCATTTCTACTAGAAGTTGATTTAACGTTCGTTCAGATTCCTGATTGGCACCTGTGAGTGCGCTCTCTAAACGTTTCTTGCCAATCGCGTCAATCTCATCGATATATATAATACTTGGTGCTCTATAAGAAATTAAAGTAAATATTAAAATCATCATTAAGATAAATTTAGAGAAGCAATTTCAACAACCTTAAACGAACCTTTTTTTAGCTTCTTTGAACAAATCTCTGACTCGAGCAGCACCTAAACCACCAAATACCTCAATAAATTCGGAGCCGTTCATAGATAAGAAAGGAACGCTCGCTTCAGTCGCCACAGCTTTAGCCAGTAATGTTTTACCGCATCCAGGAGGACCCAAAAGCAAAACACCTAAAAATAGGATCCAATTTATAGCATAAACTTAATGAAAATTTAATAAAAAACGCTGATAATTTTCTATTTATACATATTTATACAGAAATGCAATGTCAACTTACCTTGCGGTATTTTAGCGCCTAGTACTTTGTAACGTTCCGGTTTTTTTAGATAATCAACAAACTCCATCACTTCTATTTTGGCCTCTTTCAATCCAGCTACATCCGCAAAACGTACACCTTTACCTTTTCCCATCAACGGCTCGACTAGAGTAAAGTTCGCTTGTTTCATTTGTGAAATGATTTTTGTGAAAGGATTGAAGGAAATACGTTTTCTCATAAAATTAATAGCAATGGCAGCCACCAGCGCGAAAAGTGTAACTCTTATGAAACTCGCTATGTGTTCCATCTTCCTTTCGTAAATCACTTGTACTCCATGGCCTAAAATATTTCAGAAAAATATTTTAAAAATCATAATCGGCTGCGTGAAGCTGCGCTTTGTTAATGCATCACAAGCGATTTACCAGCTTTTATGCCAAGATTTTTTTCCACTTTTCTCAGTTTTTCTTCAAAATTTTCAATACTTGGAACAGCCATGTAATATCTTTTATATGGGCTTTTTTTTCCTTTAATAATAGAACCATCGTGCACTACAATTATAACATGCTCGATAGTAGGATTTACAATAACTGCCTCAACTTCTCCTTTGATTAGCATGTCGTATACAAATTCATTCCAGGAAATAGAAGCTGCAGGCTATTTCAACATAATACGTAATATCTTAATGGTAATACTTTACACTTTTTAAAAATATTTAAAAAATTCTATGATAAATGATAGTTAAACTCTTACTTCTTCTTTTGATATTCCCATTTGCAGTTTCACTATAAGTACGAGCAGATTAAGTAATAAAAATAAAAAGCAGAGCTTTGCAAGAACCGAGTTCAGATCCTCATTTTTGTCAGGCTTCTTGTCTGGATTTTCTGAGCTTGACTTCTTTGACGACTGTTCATTATAGTTACTACATGTAGTATTAAAATATCTGATACTATCAAATCTTGGAGAAAAGCTGAATTTGCCGTTGCACAACAATGCTGACTGTATAGCATGAAATTCTTTGCGAATCTTCTTGTAGGCCTGAAAACAAATCCAGCAAAATGTTAGTGATATGCAGTTGCAATTTGCAAACAGAGTAGAATATTGATTGACACTACAGATTGGCATTGATTTGCATTTGTATTAAGCTTGTGTTGTTCCAGCAGAATCTGCTGATGTAATTTTGCAGCAGATTGCCAAACAGAAACCAGATAATATTTATCGCTTAAATAAAATATATCATTTAAATGGTTACAAAATAATAGACTCTTGACATTTAGTCAAGCTATTCTACTAGTAGATTTTACTATTTTCGCCTGTATTTTGTCTAACATATTTATAACAGATGCCATGCAAAATCTGTCTTTCAACAGATCTAGTTATCTAGAGATATACTCTTACTAATTATTTCTTTGTTATCAAAGTTATCCATATTATATCTATATAAAGATTTTATATTCAGGTGATTGTCACAAATTAAGAATTAGTAAAATAAATGCGAAATGTAAACAGAAATCTGAGTAAAAGATCAAAACATGTTGATACTTGCGTGGTAAGACGTGGGAAGAGACCTGTGAACTCCATTATTATGCGCGTAATTAAAATATTTGACACTGAAAATAGACTTTTCTTTTGGGAAATAAATGCTTTTAGGTGGAAAATTGAATATCCGACTTGACGCTACATAATATCGCTTCGGACACTTGGTTAGGTTCTGCATGATTCAAACCTCAAAGGCAATCACAGACTTTCGCCTTATGTCATGAGAGTTTTGTTATCTATAGTTAAAATCTCTGTCCTACTGCAGAAGATTCACATTGAAAATGTTCTCTTTAGCAAAATTGAGATTAAATATAACTGTGTTCTCTGCGTAGCATAGCGGATGTAGCAATTCTCTGCAACTCAGTGCAATAGAATCTATTATGTTTTGCATTACGTTCAGTATATTTTAAGATCAGTAAATGTTTACTCTATAAACTTATTTATTTTAGATTTTAATAAAAGTATAATTATTCGATATATTTTTACTTGAAAACAAAAGTTCGAAAAATAAAAGTCGCCGCTCGAAAGCAAATTCTAAAAGCAAAAACGCTAAAATAATATTTAAATAAAAAAAATAAATAAATAATAAATAATATCTTAAATAATATCTGTAGGTATATATACAGGGTGCATAAATAAGGTCTTTTTTTGGTGTAACTAGTACTGTTGAGTGCATCATCTCAAGATCTCCCATTGGAGGATTCAAATTCAAAGACCAATCAAAGACCTAAAACTTGTATCAGACTGCGGATTGAAATTTGACCCATTAAAACAATGTTTACAAAATTACTTCATTGTTTTAGTTGTTTGAATTCCAATTGAATCTCAATTTCAATTCGTAGTCTGATACAGGCTTTAGGTTACGGATTGAAATTATTAGATTTGAATTTGACCAATCGGAATAAAGCTACATATAATATATAAAATAATTCTGTGAACATTGTTTCGATTGGTCAAATTCCAATCTCAATCTGTAGTCTGATACGGGCTTAAGATCGCGTCGTATGCTCCAATATGCTTCTGTTTGCCCCAACGTGCTCCAATACAGCGCCCATTGGATAATACAGTTCTTTGGAGCACGTTGGAGCAATTTGGAGCATGTGACGCGACAAACCTCAGGCCGGCTTCACACCTTAGTAGAAAAGTAGAAGCAGAAAAGCAGAAGCCCAATCAGAACTCTCACTCATAGTAAGCAGTAGTGTAGTGGTATATACCAATACATACTGTCTACTATGAGTGAGAGTTCTGATTGGACTTCTGCTTTTCTGCCAAGGTGTGAAGCCGGCCTTAGGACTCTACTAACAGGATCCTCCCCGAAACTTACGAAAAGTATGTGTGATAGGCTTAAGTTCTATTGTTAATATTTTCATACAAATTTTTCGAGCGTGTTGATTGACTGCGGGATAAAAAATTTCTAGAGATTCGAGAACTTTTTGTCTTGTAGCTAATTAGCGTGCTCAAAAAATTTGTCGTACAATAAATGCAATATCAGCCTATGAGCATCAACCACCTGCGACCAAAACTGTAAATTTCAAACACGTCATCTAACGAGAGTGTTCAAGATTGTCATCTGATAATTCTTGATTTTCATTATCTGAAACATGTCATACTCATGAAAAGTTCGACATAACTACATCATATAGTTTTATTAATGATGTTAAACAAAAGCAATAACATCAATAATAATTAATAAATAATTGTGTTGAATGTAGTGGGCAAAAATTGATAGATTTAAAGATTGTCTTTCAATTTTGTTCTCTTTTAAATCTCTCTGAATCAATATTCTTGGTGTGAGGTATACAAAACCTGTTAGTTAATAAACGCTATTATACAATTATGTGTAATTTTATAAAACTTTAATGAGGAACATATACATAATATTGTTATATTTACAAGTTTTAACTCTCGAAATAAAGGATTGTAAAAAAAATGAATGAAGTCTGGCGTAACAACGGATCAAGTTTAAAATCGTAGTTACAATCAGAACATTTATGGACATAGATCACGTATCTCATTCATTATTACGATCATTTTTTCCCAGACTTTTTTATGCCACCAGTGACCAGAGGACCCTTCTGACTGGCTTTCTTTGCTGCCTCAGCCAACGCTTTCTGCGCTTCCTTCTGCTTTTGTTTAAACGCCACATCCTCATCATCCAAAACCTTATTTTCCTTCTTCGGCGCTTTCAAGGGCTTCTTTTTACCTCCTTCCCGGCTAGACATTCTAAAGTATACAAAAATAAATCATACGTGTTATGATCATCGTTTATAAATAACACAAAAAGAAATAGCTCTAACGTCGCACGTTAAATCGATATAACCTCCACCGAAACAGAAAGCAATCAAATCGCAAACTGAGTACAAGTAAGAATTATTCTATAAGTTACAATATAAATTATAATGCTAATATTAATTGGCACAAAATAAAGGTCATCTAATGTGTACGAGATACTTAGAAATTATAGATACGACAGTATTCACGGAGACGGTACGGACAGTACACGCATACTACGCGAATACGACTTTTATGACTGCGGAATTTCATCAGTATTCGACTCTTTGACTTACTTGCAGCTGTACTAAATTCTCGAACTGGATCACGAGATACAAACGAGAGACGGTTGATTCGGAAATTTGTTCCGGGTGAAGATTAACAATATTTACGCGGCACGACAAATTTTTCTCGAACTGATCGTACAGATCGTGCTGCCGTGAGTTGTAAATTCCAAAGCTCGGCGATCTCAGGTCTGTTCCTCACAATTGAATCCTCATATCTTTTCATCTAATTCACATTAAGAATTCGGGATGGAATTTTACGTGTCGTAGAATACAAAATATTTGAAGAATCACAGATATGTGTTAAAATAATGCATATATACAAAATACATGACACACTGGTCAAATTGTAAACAGAATTCTATCCTGAAAGCTGATGCAAACTATCGTCTATAAAGTGAGCTTTACATACATCTTTCATCTTTATTCTAGAAAATGTAATATAGTTATAAAGAAGAGACCTCTTATATAAGATTTCTTATGGCTTTTATATAAAGAATAAGATTTAGTTGTTCGAAAAAACTTGATAAGATTCATTCAATTGCGACACGCGCAGTTTAGAAAATCTTATTTGTGACCAGTCACAGGATTCAATGCTGTTCAATCTTAGAAGTAAACATGCACGTAAGTTGTATACATATTTAATAGGTATTGATTATTATTAAAAAATTATCTTTAAAAAAAAATAAAAAATCGCCAAGTGCATGTGCTAGTACGCAAAACTGCTGTACGTATATTGAAAAAAATTGTTGTAATTGTTTTAACATATCCAGTCAAAAATATAATTTTGCACTGCATTTTATAATTTTTGAAATGTTTTTTAACAAAAATAGTGTAGAAATGAGAAAATTATGCCAAATAATACAAATAGAGAGAAATGCTATTTACGGGCTGGATCTTGGTAGTTTAATAATATTTGTGTAAACTTTTTTTTAAACATTTAACATATTTCCTCTTTTTATTTAACGCAATATTCTGATTTTTAGATATTGGGAACGACATGAATATATTCTCTACATTTTTGTTTTGTCCAAAAGTTTGAGCGTTGGTAGCATTGATGTCATTATAAAGAGCCTAAGGCCCATTCTACAATAATCATAATAGTCTACTTTATTACGTGTCATAAATAAATAGACCAATCATAGTCAAGCATTTTTACAACGTAAAAACAATGGCTGCGTTTAGCAGAAAAAGCTATTTTTATACACCAATCAGATTCACGATTTTTACAAGAGTTGCAAAGCATTTTTTTCTGTTGAACGCACCCATTGCTTGACTGTGATTGATTGATTTGCTTGTGATATTACGACTACGACTCATTCCCAGATAGCACAAGATCTCTAAAACATGTCCTATAGACATTCCTAAAATATAGAGACGTTTTCAGAATATTCTTGAGATATCTTTAGATTTGTGCTATCTGGGTTGTAGAACCTAAGTCCCGTAGTTTAAATGTTTCTTTACTATATCTTTTATTTATTATACATATACATTATATGTAAAAAGTTTTTCTTTCTCCTTACGTTTTTCGCTTTATGAAGAAAAATTTATCAAAAAGAATAATTTGAAATATTGTACATCTTTAAGAGAACAATTCATGCTTCTTTTGAGAACTATGAAATAGAATGGTGGGGGCAAGATATTCGAATGGATATCTTGGCCGTTAATGTTCGCTAGTCAGTTTGCTTCACGCTAATCGGCAATGTGGTGATAGAGCAAATAGAGCGAGCAAATTAGTTCTCTGAGAAGATAATTGGAAAATTTAATACGTCGTGATTAACTTTGAAGTAATTTAGACCTTTTACGTAACCAGCACATGATTATTAGTTTATTTAATAAGCTCGTACCAATGAATTATGGATCTTAATAAAAAAGTTGTGTGACGTCAAAGCGTAAGAAAATTGTGTAAAAAGTATTTGTGTATCAGCATCTTCTGTAAAAACCAAATGGATTTTTAATACAACTGGGAAAATATCTGATAAAAAATCAAGAATTAGAGTAAAATATCAATGTACACCCATTTTTCAAAATCATAACGGCTCTTATCTTAAAATACATAACTGTTGAATACAGCATATTTACAAATTTTTTTACAATTAGAAAAATAAAGCTTATATTTTTTAAAACAAATTTAAAAAAAAAGACTCCTCGAGTTACAGTAGTCTTGTCATTGGCATTGTCAAAGTGAAAGGAATCGTACTGGAGTTGCTTGATTGTAAAATCTTGCTTGACCTTGCTAGAAATTAAAGCAACTGTATTACGATTTGTAAGCGTTGATACATAAATATGTGATTTTGTCGGTTTTTTTAAACTCATAATTATACTCAATAAAAAAATCAATATTATTCTTTTCCCACATCAAATTAAAAACTTTTCTTCAATAAGACAAAAAACTGCAGATATAAAATTTTTAATTATGATTTCTTAAATAGAAATTTAATATGATATTGTTGATGGCCCAGGACTGTTGAACCGGATTTACTTGAGAGTGTGTCTCAATATGCCACCTAAATTGGAACTAATCGCTGCAGTATGTGAAAATATGGGCATTGGAGCAAATGGCGATTTACCTTGGCGTTTAAAGTAAGATTGTTAATAAATTATATACCATTATTAAATTATCGGGAATGAGCTCGAGGAAACATTTAAGCAAAATGATTTGTACATAGGAAAGAAATGGCATATTTCACGCGCATGACGACTGATACGAAGGATAAAAATAAAAAAAATGTCGTACTTATGGGTCGACGAACGTGGGAATCTATTCCTAAAAAACATCGACCTCTAAACGACCGTATAAACATGGTGTTGACTTCGCAATCATTGTAATTATAGGTGAAATTAAAGATATGAAATAATTTTCAGTCTTCAGAAAACAATAGATCGTATATCAATTTTAGTGATTACGGAGACGAGGCAATAGCGTGCAAGAGCATACCACATGCTCTTGACGTGATTTCAGGAATGCAGAATCAAGTAGAAAGGATATGGGTAATAGGAGGAAGGCGCGTGTACGAGGTATTTTGTGCGAAATAAATTAATGTATATATATATTCTGAAAAAAAGTTGTCCTTTTTAGATGCAGGGTATTAAAAATGTTCTACGTTTAACATGAAATAAGTACTCGCGACTCAAGGACAGAGAAAAAAGAAATAACTTTAAGAAAATATAGAAAGTAGATTTAAAAAATACAGACTTAATACTATAATGAAGGCATACATATTAGTAATATAAACTTAAATTAGATATAACAGTTATTGTATATTTTTATGTTAGAGCGCTATGGAGTCTCCCCATTTTGGACGATTATATCTGACACGTGTAAAAAAAGAATTTGAATGCGACACATTCTTTCCTCCTATCCCGAATGACTTCATGTTAATCGAGTAAGTATTAATATTTCACTGCGTTAGATTTGATTTTTCACATTTGCTGCCTTTTAAATAACTAATAATCATTCCAGAGATCCAATTGTTCCACAAGGTACACAGGAAGAAAATGGAATTGAATTTGTATATGAAGTGTATGAAAGAAGATAAATAGTAGAGCTTCTTCTAAATAGTAGTACTTCTTCCAATAATTCCAACTATAAATAAATAAGACTATTTTTATAAATAATTCTTTGTATCTATAAGTATAAGAGAAGAGATATCGCGAGAAACATATGATATTGTCAATTAAATGAGGTTCTCTCTTTAATACATAATAATATAGGTACATAATAAATACATATTATTGATAATATCCCTCAATCCTATATTTTATTTTATCAATATTTTATAATAGAAGTTAAAAACTTTTTATAATGGAAATTACGTTTTTATATTTAAACGTTTACACATTAGCCAGGTGGCCACTGCAACTGTCGACCACCAAGAACATGCAGATGCAAATGGTACACAGACTGCGCACCCTGTTTTCCGTCGTTGATAACTAAGCGAAATCCGTTCGTCAAACCTTTTTTCTTCGCAACTTTATGAGCAACATTCATCAGGTGACCGAGCAAAGGTTCGTCCTCATCTTGAGCTTTCGAGAGTTGTGAAATCGGCTTTCGTGGAATCACCAGAAAGTGAACAGGCGCTTGAGGATTTACATCCTCAAATGCAACACACTGTAAATCATAAAACACATTCAATAAGTTAATATTTATATCAATGTTCCACTGAATAAAAACTATTAAATGCAATTTTTATAAAAATATGTTACTGAACAAAACATTGTCATCGTTCATTAAGCAATTACCAATATACATATAAAATAATTAATTCATATATATTTAATATTTCAATTAATAATTTTTCTAACATAACAAGTTAACATCTTTACTACGATAACTCTGTAAACTTGAGCAAGTATAGTTATGTAACAATGACAGATAACATAAAAAAATGACAAATCATTCAGATAAATGGACAGAATTTTTGTTGCGTATACAAGTAAATGCAATACTTTGCAAATAGATGATATATAATATAAACTAACTTTAATGCTTAAGAAATTTCTTGCATTGCTGACTTTAGTTACACTTTCTATATTAAAATAAGCAAAATAATGCTTGATATTTTTTAATTAATATTAACAAGTCTAAAGCAGTGTGCATCTCTCCGGTTGACGCTAATAAATCGGATTTATTACATAATTTGACAAAGAGCCGTAATCTTCGTATATTGTGCTACAGCTCACCTGACTGTCCTCGTAAATGAAGTTGCATGGAATTTCTTTCCGTATTATTTTCCCAAATATAGTATCACCTTCCGGCGCGGCAACTTGCGCTTTTTCTACCTCGGTCGCCATTTTCCTGCAGCTGGCGGAGCAGACCGGCAAGTTGCCACCAACCGCCAGTTTGCACGCATTTGCGATGACGTTCGATAATAGCCTCATGTCGAGAATCGTTAATGTCGCCGTGATTACAACGATCGGTAACGCGTATATCGTTAATTTCACGTGGACCTTTCGATGCCTTCTTCAACTTTGGGATTCCACTTTATTATGGTTCAAAGGTTGGAATGCATTCGCGTCCACATAGCCATGATTGAGATATCGAAGCGCGAGTTTCAAATCCGGATTTGCTGATGGAAGTTCAAAAACTAATTGAACAAACGTTTTCCTGTTTCAACTGATTGCATATGTCCTTACAATTGTAAAAAGACGGGATTTTTAGTGACGGAGAATATATCACGGGGAGAATACTTATAGAACCAGAGTTCTGCATGTAAAACTATAAAACTTTTATTTCATAGGACAGTCTTCTCTTAATAATGTGCTTATCCATTTTTTATGTTCTAACACAATAATGCACGTTAAAGGCATATAAATATTGTCATCTTATCGCTTTGTCTATACACGTGTTGTCGATAATGTACATTAATAAAAATACGCTATTAATGATTGCAATGGCTCATGGTACATACAAAATATAATGGCAGTGCGCTTTCTGGTTTTTTTCTGGAAGATCCTTAAATCATTCCTACGTTTCTAACGGGTCGCAAAGGCCCCAGTCTTAGAAAAGTAATTCTACTTATAAAAGAAATATACATAGCATTATCTTAAATTTACATTAATTTCGCATCGAACCAAAACTACGTTAAGTATGTGCGTCACACATACAAAGCGCTTTTGTAACTCTAATAGGATTTGCTGTAATTACACACATCTTATACTACTAATGTAAATGTCGTGCATATAATTGAACTATTGTATTAACTGCTAAGTAATAACTGTTGTGAAATAAAAAAAAAGAGTCACTGAGAGGTATAATTTATGTCATTATAAAAACACGACTGACTGAAACGTAAAGATATTATGTAAATAAATAACATATCAAAAATAATAATAATCGTTTCATCTTCATATTGTACATAAAGGTATAGCTAGATAAATTAACTTAAATATTATGAACTTATTTCGCAAATTTGTTAAATTGTTATTTTTATGGTTAATAACTTAATTACGTAAGGCCAGTTATGTAAAAGTAAGAGATATGTGTAATGACTATTATTTAACATGACAAATCTAAATGCTAATTGAATTTATAGTATTGTAACATTTATACGTACGAGTGATTGTTAATACTCAGATAATATTTAATAATCAACGTGTTACTAGTAATTCTATATCTATATTTTATACTGTTGTACAATATTTCATACTGTTTATGGTTAAATGTTTTATATATATATATATATATATATATATATATATATATATACATATACAATATATTAATATATTATATTAATACATAATATATGTATATAATATATATTATATAATATATTCTATATATATGTATATGAATATATATACACACATACACACACACACACACACATATATATATATATATATATATAATAAACTTCTATATATAGTATATAAGTGAGTGTGTATGTTATATTATATATTACATATGTACTAATGTAATATACTCTATTATATTAGTATATATATATATATATATACATATTATATATGTATACACACACGTATATACACACATACGCTTCTCTTTCTGAATATAATTACGTCAGTCTGGGTTTGCCAGTTAATCCAGCAACAAGTCAAGATAAACTTATGGAACAGTCATTGTACGCCCTCCTCGGAAAAGTATCGGTGATTTACGGCTTGAGCTGCAGTTATACGACTATGAGGATCAAACATGAGCATATTCCTTATCAAGTCTAATCCATGTTCATTGAGATCTGGTATTATTGCACCAAGAGGTTTGGGTTGTCTGTATGGGAAAGCTGTCCAACTGAGCGAAACATTTTCGGGCCACGCTTGCTGTGACGGAGTACCCAAAACTCTAAAACGGAAGTACGCGAGATATATAGCGTAGAAAAATATCACAAAGGAGATACAAATTTTATTCTGGGGGGGGGGGAGGGAAGAACAGATATAACAGAATATCACTCACTGAAAAATCCTGTCCAGTTGATCGCCTTCACTGGTACCTGGGAATAACGGTTCCAACTTGCAAAGTTCTGCCAATATGCATCCAACAGACCAAACATCTACAGGAGTAGCGTAGGAACATCCTAAAAGTACTTCAGGCGCTCGATACCATTGAGTCACAACCTAAATATACAAATATCATTAAGATTTGTCAATACCGATGTTAGATAATATATCCAATATTGCTCATTTAATCTGATGATTTATAAAGTACTCCAAAATAAAGCAAAATGATTGTTTTAATATATTATTTGTAAATTTAATATTTATTTAGAATTTAATTTTAGAATTATAAAATTAAAATCTGAAATTGTAAATATACATACATAAATTAATAAGTAAAAAATTAAAAAATTAATAAATCAATATCTTTTCATTGATTTTGACTTTAATTTCGATAAAAAAGAGATTATAAATAAGCTTAATTTCAATTTTAAATAATGCGATTTTTTCGTGTATTTTTGTGATAAATTAAAATAGATACTTGTGATCAACAAGAAGCGCGCGTAATACATTATATGTGATATCTATCCACGTACCACGGAAGTTAATCTCATCTCAAAGTCGTAGGTCTTGGCCAGACCGAAATCCGCAATCTTGACTCTCCCTTCCCGCGTTACCAAAAGGTTCTGCGGTTTTAAGTCCCTATGTATTATTCTATGGCTATGTAGGAACTCTACACCACAGAGTATCTCTTTCGACATTTGTCTCACGAGATACGGTGGGATGCCCGATCGCGGTGTGCTATTCCGATAATGAGCTATGTACGAAGAGAGATCTCTTTCCACGTGTTCGAACACCAACCAGAGAGTAAGACCACGGTCCAACCTTTCGGAACGTGCGCCGTCACCCGATGGTAAATCAAGATAATCTCCTTGACAGACATCCAATAATCTGACCTGGATAAAGAAGAGCAAACATGTATCTCCATCTACGTTATATTAAATATATAATTAATGAATAAAAATATCCTATTTTTGATAGAAAAGGCAGAATATTAAAGATTTCACGATATACATGATACGCAGGTATTTTATTAAGAGAACACTGTATTAAAAGGTACTTACAATATGTGGGTGCTCGTATCGTTCGAGCGACTTCAAGGCAGCAATCTCTCTTAGCGTCGACGTAGGCAGACCATCCTCCGTCAAAGGTATCCTAACTTTCTTAAGTGCTACAATTTGACCACTAGTCTTATCTTTAGCTTTGTACACCGTCCCGTATGCGCCATTCCCGATAAGGGACAGGTCCTCGTACGACGCTTGTTCACGAAGTAAGAAACTTTGTACCGTCGTTTCCTCTGGTCTTTTTCCGGAAGGAACAGAGAGCTCGCCCTGATCGCTGTACTTCATTACAATGGATTTCAGCGTGCCGAGCTGTTCTTTCTTCTTCGAGGTACTTGGGATTGCTTCCGTCGAGATCGGCGCGGTCTCACTCTCTCGTTTAGGCAGATCCGTTTGGGTCGATTCCGGGGACGCTTCACTGATCAAAACCGATTGCTTCGACGTGCTTTCTGCCTGTTCCGTAACATCTGAGAGCTGCTTATCCCCTTCCCGGACGAGTACAACCTCAGCTTGCAAAGATATCTCACTTGTGGTCGGTGCCTTGGTGCTTTCCACTTCCGTTGGGTGCTCCTCTCCAGACGATTCGGACGAGGTTTCAGATTGCTTGGATCTCTTTGGGGCAGTTGGCGTCGATAAATCTTGTTCGAGCTCTGTGCTCGAACGTCGTGATCTACCAGCCATCACAACATCTCGACTTCTACCTGAAACAAATTTTCTTCTTATTGTCGATGGAAATGATCCAATTAAAAAGTAAGGAAACACAGCAATTTCTTGAAAAAGAAAACCCTCCTTGATACGAATCAATATATTAGCGTGTTAAAATGACAAAAATAAATGAAAATGTTTGCTGACAAATTCAAACCTACTATTCAAACCTATTTATAAAATTAAAAGCAATAATGTAAAAAAATATAGGTAAAAATACTATTTCTTCTTATAATTTTTCTAATTTAATATACTTCATTTATTTTAAATATATTATGTAACTTATTCTTTGAGAAGATAATGATTCAGGTATAAATTAAGACGGTAATTTAATACAGAGTTCAATAGTTTCGTGTTATAGATGCTGCAAATAAACATAGACATAAATTTCTATAAATGGAAATTAGAACTGTATTGATTTCAATAAGCTTCAATTTCTCTCAGGGATAATTTTCTAGAGATCGTGTTATCTTTCATATATATATTTTTTTTTTCTATATAATATTATATAAAACTCTAATTTTTATTTTTCCATGCAAATCGTAAATAAGCATAATGATAAACCATCTAAAACAAGCAGTAACTAAAGTCCGAAGTATCAAGTCCGAATCTTACTTTTGCTCGTTGATTCCAATCCTCACTGATCGTCTACAAGAGATCCACATTGAGATCTATGTGGAAGTGCACGAGAACGAAATGCATGGCGCGGAAACCGTATGAGCATGCGTTTGTACAGTCATGCTTGCGACATCCGGGTCGTGAGGGAAATGCATGGGCCGGCTTGCCTCTCTCTTTCGCTCGCGTTTTATTAAAATTTTGAGACGATACCGCAAGCGGGACGAGCGCGATCGTGGCGGGCCGTCTGCTACGCGACATCTGCACCGACACCTGCGCTCATATAATAGCCCGCTATGCCGGTCTCATCGTCGGCTTTCCAGAACATCTTGTGAACGCAAGGGAGATCCTAAAAACCTTGGGGTCTCTGCCCTTTGTCTTTTTCGCTTGGGTCCAATGATAGTGTAATCGGTCCCGCGGAAAATATATCAATTAATAATATTGTGATGATACCTTAACACAGATGAAAATTCGTAAAAAGAAGAAATATATCAGTCGCGTCTCACCAGATTATTAGGTTTTTTTTTTTCAGAAATATTTCTTGAATACTTCGCTATCTTTTGCAATACATAACGGCTCGACAGCAGATAAAATTCGGAAAGTGACCGCTTTTCGTCATGAAGCTCACCTGAACGCAAGCTCTCTTTCTTTACGTTTGAATTTGATATCGGCTACAAATTATGTAAACTATTATTTGTGAATGATACATGTGTCTTACATACTTGACACAGATGTATCAACCATGTAGTTTCCGCTATGATGGAAAATCTTAATGAACGGGTCGAACGAAAGAGAGAGAGAGAGAGAGAGAGAGAGAGAGAAAGTTAGAGATATTGGGCCACGCGAAGAGATACGAAGTTACGATAGGGGAGATCCGAGTGGCATAATTCAAATGGTTTAAATAGCCGGATGCCGAAAAAAGATGCCCGCCTTCGTCCAGAGGAAATAATAAACTATACGCTGTTATCACTTCGTAATTTCTTAGTGGCATATGGTCACCGTTAGATGCTAGCTGTGGGAAAAGTCTCAACCGGGTATAGATAATACAATGTCATTGATTCAGTATCCCAAGATACATTTTCTTTCATATTATGAGAAAATTCTAAATTTTTTACGTTTTCTTCGAATAACGATTAATGTATTAATAAAATATTTTCGCTGTATTATGTCAACAACAGACATATAATGTCGAATGACCTATATTGGTAGTCGGAGAAGAACGCTTCGCAAACGGATGTACTCTCGCGGCTTTGATTAAATTCTTCTATCAACTTCCTCTTACGATAAGAAATTCTAAAGCCGAGCGGAAGGAAGGAAAGAGTGACACGAATAAACGGAAGAAAGATGCTGGGTTCTACATTGCGACAAATTTCTTTTTCCCTGCAATATCTAGCATTGAATTAGAGAAGGTAAAAAAATGGGACCTGTAAATGCGTGTAAATTTTAAGGAGTTATTGTGGAAAAATTCTGGACGGCGAGATCTGTCGTAAAGAAGCGAAAGGGCCAAAAGGGGGAGGGGAGAAAGGGAAATGTATGGGCAATTCATGGAATTAGAGAAAAACGTGTCTTCGTTCTGGAGACGACCAGTAACTTTGTATGTATAGAGCGCGTTTTCATGCGGCATTATCTCGAGACCACCTTCCTGGAAGAGGCAGATGTTTCTACGGTTTGGTTGGACACTAAGGAGAAACAGTGAAGTCAATGAAGTATAGTCTAGCGATACTTATTCTTTTAAAACGCGTTTCGAGAAGATGCAGGCATGTTTTGTCCGACTTTATAATTACTTTTTATTCGTATTCATTTCTATTAGTAGACGCAACGGTGCGACAACAATTTATTTTCGCTAGTAATGTAATGCAATGCACTTGTAAATAACATCTGCGTATTTTGCACATGTTGGAACACATAGGGGAGACTAAGGGAGGTACTGACATTCCATTTTTCTCTTATCTTTTATTAATGCAAGCAGATAATTTGGATGATAATTGTACAAAGAATATTCTCTTATACTCTCACAAGTCTTTAAAATCATAAAAGAATACATTCGATTGATATTTTACCACTTGATTTTGTCACTGCGAAGAACTTTCAACTCCATTTTACAACACAAGGCCACGACATGTGTCGCGATCACACTTTTCATGTAACTTTTAATAAATTCATCGATCGTATGGATTTGTAAAAGTCGCCGTTTATACTGTAAAATATTGCGTACCAACGAGTTTACCGCAAGCAGTATTCTTTGGGCACTTTCAACGTTGAGTGGAACACGTACACAATAGATATCTATCCTTCTTCCCGAGAGGTCTCCGTTTTATTAACTGCAGAATCTTTTCTATTCCTTTTTCCCTTGCTATTATGAGATGCGGGAGAGGATGCGATATTCTTCCACATTGTTACATCCAGAGTCATATAAAAAGGACGAGAACAGCTCAAGAAAGTTGACGAGCAGCAGATAAGCGGTCGGAACGCTTCACGGGAAAACTGATAACTCGAAAAGTGTTTATTTGTGCTAGATAAACAGCCGTACACGAAAGAGAGGATGCCCAAGAAGTACAGAATGAGGTTTAACTAAATCTTGACTCAACCGTTTTGTCTAAACCGAGACGTACGCGTTGACGTATCGACTCGACGTCGAGATGTAAAATCGCGTAATGCTCGTCGTAGAAAAACACAATTTCCGCTGGCAAATTAGATAACGTAAGAACTTTCGAACGTCGGAATGTCGAGTTACTCAATCGTCTTATCATATTGCTCGACAAAGTACACACGGATATACACAGCAAAATTTCCATGTATAAAATAGATCCGAAATTAAAAAAAAAAAAAGATACAAAGACAAGCGACGTTCTGATTTATATACATTGTCATATGTCAGCGTTATTTTAAATGGCACGAATTGTCTTTCTGTGTATGTATACTTCGAGATATAAAAGGTAAAAAAAATATAAAAGCGCAATTAAAAAAAAATAAACAAGACTATTAAAATATTGTGCTTATTAGAAAAATTATTTCGCTTAAATTTTTAAAATTTCTCATTTCAATTTTATTTCGAAAAAAAGAAAAATAATATATACCGTTAATGACTCTCAGTAAATTATTATCGCGTCACATTACTTTTTAGGAAGATTGTTTTCCATTGTTTCGGAATAGTTTGATGTTGAACTCATTAAATCTCTCTTGATGACAGAATCACTGAAATTTTAGGTTGCACGAGCTGTTCCGTAAAGTTACACGTATCACGATTGTTTATGCACTGTGTTGCGCGTAGCGTAAAACGCGTAAATCATACGTCACCTCAATTGCAACATAATTGAAGCAGCATTTACGACTTATTGTTTGCAAAGTTGAGCACAACGCACGTGTGCCCGTGTCGGCTGAATGAACCGCTACATATGAGTGTAAAACACACTATATGCTATTAATTCATGATAATCAGTAGATGCGAGTGTTAATTTCGAAATCCCTGTTAAATCTCGACAAATATACCGCGCCGATCCATTTTGTTAAAAATCTCAAAACTTGTGTTATCTTACGAAACAATTCTCGATCGAGTTTCTATTAACTTTAAGATGCACAAAAGAGGTCAATCACTCTAAATGCAAGATTATCTTATCTCAATTCAGGCATCCGCGCTACAACTTCGTAATGAGAGTAAAGATAAAAAAGAACGTACAAGATTACTCTTTTATATCAAAAGGTTGTTTCAAATGGAATTGTAAAATTTTGATGGTATATTATAGATAACGCGATTGTAGTAAATTATAGTAAATAATAGATAGTACGATTTAATAAGGAAATAGCAATAAGAAAAATAATACAATCGTAAAATGAGTACATAAATTCGTAAAATTTGAGCAGCAGAATTATGCATTTTTGTGTATCGAAAATATTACAATGTAAATTTTAAACTGAAAACGTTGGTCATTATGTTGGAAATATACATCTTCTTTCCGATGAAAAATTGACAGACAATCGCGTTTGCATCACCTTCTAGTCAATTGACTAGAAAATATCAGGAAAGGAAATTATTTTTTTGAAAAGCAAATGGAATGTTATTTGAATTTGAATATTTACATTTGATAAAACAATCGACAAAGAACGCCATTCTTCCGTTGGGAAAAACTTTCCTGCAGAGGAATGTGAGAGTCTAATTAGGAACTTGAATAATTTACGAGTACCGTGTCGGGGCCCTATTCAATTAAAAACGATAAAAATACACGAATCTTTAACGACGATATTCCCAGCTCTCCTTTGCCACGCTAGATTATCGAATCGAGTAAACAGGGCGTCGCTACTTCCAGAGAGATTATCTGTAGGATTAACACTATAATATATACTCAATCTTTCACACAACAAACACCTGCTCAACACTTTCATTCATTTCTATTTCTAGAACGAAAAGTCGAGCGTAAACGTACTACAGAGTATGTATATTCAGTATCGTACATCGCTTTAATGGCAGCAAGAAGCTAATTACGATTACCTTTCTGTCTTCAAAAAATATCTATTCTATAGAAAATAATTTCGTTAGCTATTCTATGCTAAATCAATAATTTTATTATTTAAAATTAATATATTTTCTGCAAAAATAATTTGCATATATACATGAAATTAATATTTTTAACAATTATACAGTTTTATTTCGTAAAAAATTATTTTTTACTTTAAATAAATTATAAGTTTTTATATATAACAAATATATTTGTTACATATATGTATAAAAATATTTTTTCCTATACAATATATTTATTAATTTTTTAATTACATATATAAATGTTTGAATATTTTTTTATTTTAATTAAAAACTTTAATATTTTCTTGACACTTATAATTTAAAAAAAATTGAATTTATATTGTTTGAAATAAGCAAAGTGTATTTTTACTTTGGGCTGTTCATTGTGATTTGCAATATAAGTGAAGAAAATTTGTGGATGATAATTATTTCACTGCGAATAGTTTTGTAATTATTGACCGATGTTTAAAGTTCATATAAATATATAGGTTATCTATAAATGTGCAAGTTCAGTGATGTCTTATCGTGGGAGAATCAGCATATTTCTTAGAAGATACATAAACTGCAAGCGTTGCGCTTATGTGTCAGAATTGTAGATTTGAATGAACAGGAATGCGATATATGCAGAATGCGATATTGTAGTTTTCTCGGAATACTGTTCAGCATAAATTATTCATTTAGAAATAAGCTAACGAAAACATTTTCTATGCTAAATGCGTTACTCGCTGCTCGAGTAACACGCGCGTGTCAATGATACGCCAAGATGTAAAGAAAATAAAATGCTAATTACTTCGACATTTAGATGATTCACTTTTTTAATAATTTAGCAATTTATCACTTTTTCATTCACATAATTCACATAATTAGTACATTAAGTTTCAAAATACAAATCGTTTCTTTTAAGTTGCTTATCGGACATTAAAAATGCACAAAGTTTTTCGAAAGTTTCATCTATGAGACGATATGCTGCGATCTAGTTTTTGAGTTTCTAGTTTCTGAGAATGTCCCATGTTAACGATGTCACGTGCTTTCTCTACACCTTCTCTACGCATACCGCTTCGTAAACAAGAGGGGCGCACAATGGCGGCAGGAGTAGGGCAAACCAACCCCGTCGCCAAGTTGTCGCTTCTTGTCTTATCTTCACACACGCTGAAGCATTCCACACTCGTCTTGTGTTTCATAGATATGCTATCCGTAATCCCATTGAAGTGCATTTCTCACGATGAATATTACGAAACAGTGATAAATGATCGTCGTCGTATGTCTTATGTAAAAAAGAGAGAAGTGGGAATTATTCTTTAGATCTTGAATATTTTCTTGCAAAAATTGCAAAAGTTTCCCACGTTTTTTGAAAACTGTGCATATTTGGATGATATGGAACGAAACAAAATAACACGAAAATCTGTGACAAAATGTGTTCGATAGTATTCAAAAGTAAAACATTACGCGAATACACTGTCTTGAGAAACGCAAAAGAAAATGTATAAGGTTTATAGAAGTTTATGCATAAATTTTAAGCTATATGTTACACACATAAATTTCAAGAGAAAAATATATTTGGTGCATACATAAATATCTCCGTAATGTAATTTAAAAAAAACATTCCGTGTTAAAAATAAACATTACATAGTGATATTTCCAATCTATAAATTTTCCTTCACTCGCGTGCAGGAAACTATTGGATTACCCATGCGTTAAAGTCCTCATTACTTCGCGTTCAAATCGTGGTCACCTATCAGATAAGTCTACGAACAACTCGACTGTCTTTGACATCCCGAGATCTCCGTTCATCAGCGAGATCAGCGAGAAGACCATTTAAATCGCTCCGTGACTCTCTCACGCACGATTTCTCATCGGAGCCCCGCGGAGAAGCGATTGGCAAATATTCGCCACGAACCGGCCCGTCCAATCGTTACGCAGATTTCGGCACCGGCGGCTTCGCACGCGAGACACAACGGCGGATCCCCCGCGTTGGCCGCTAAAACGTAAAGAGAAGAAAACTACCGAAACCAGCCGCTCATATTTCACTGCGAGCTCTCCTTTCGAGAGGCAATGGGAGGCACGTTTCTATCTCTTTCCCTCGAAAGACCGGCATCTACCACGTTCCAGCGGCAGCAACCCCGAATCCCACATTCCGCACTTACCTACCTACCGACGCTGAGGTGCTGACCTCCCGCGAGAGGAGCGAAACAGAAACCGCGACGCTGTGTTTTTCGCGGAAGATGAAGAAGAAGAGAATGAAGATGAAGATGATGAAAACGATGATAATGAAGATAAAAATGAGTATGAAGCTGATGAAAATGATAATGAAGACGACGATGATGATGAGTGCACACACACAGGAGATGGACCGGCGAAAGTCAGTCGAGCGGACGGACGGACGGATGGACGGACGCCGCGTGTGAGAGACACAACACACAACACAACCGAAACTGTATGCACGGCCCCGGCGCGCGCCGGAAACGGTATTAACGAATGCCCCGGCGTACGCACTCGCTCGTAAGCACTCGCGCGAGACACAACGGGGTTATGAGCTGCACACAGGAGGCGACGACACGTCACGCACACACCAGGCCGTTCGCCACTCACAACCGCGGCCGCCGCGCGGCCGACGAATCGTCAAGCCGTATCCGGCATCGAGGCGGCATGAGACCCGGCGCAGGCCGAGCTGTGGGTCAGGCCGTACAGCACGCCGTCGTCACGCCGGCCTCAACGGATCCGATCAGTTGACGGCGGGCCCTCGAACGGGTTGGCCGGTTTCCGAAGGGATTGTTCGTGTCTGCGTACTAATGCAAGCTGTGCCTCTTTCTCTTTCTCTCTCTCTCTCTCTCTTCCTCTTCTGCAGCTGCCGTCCTATTTTCCAGTTCGAGCCACGATCAGATTACCGGAGAGTAAGCGCACTCCGTTCGAAAAAGGGATAAGGGAGAGGGAGGGGATACCTTCGAAGATAACTTTGAAAATCCTTACTTTTGAGTTGGTATCTCATTGCCAGCCCTAAATTTAATCCCAGGCCAGTTAAATAAAATGTTTAATAGTGCTATACGCTTCGTTGAACGATCGTTGCAGGCTGTCACATTCTTTGGCACTATTGAAATATTTATCTAATTGTAAGTTTTTGTCAAGTTTACTGTTAAAATGTTAAAAAGGAGGAGATATCGATTCTACATTTCCCAATATCTCTGTTTAAATGTCCGAAGGGCGTAGTTGGTTTAATATCAGGCCATTTCGGGTAATCGGTGTAGCAAAATGTTGCAGATTTCTGTACCCTTGAATTACACGAGGAATTGTGTTGACACATGATGCTATTTATAGATACACGCCTTTGGCAAGTAAATGCGGACTCGTGTAATCGATAGATAGAAACGATATTTTCAATCTTCCGCAGTGAATGAATTGTAAGTGCCAGACCTAATCGGTAATTTGTAATTTGTCACACGTTACACGTTTGTTACGTCAATGACATCATATTTTTCAAAATACACACTGTATGTAAGAAACCGGTTGAAGTCTGTGCATAATTGATTCATAGTCTATTTTCACATTTGTCTAAACTAATAATGATTGCTATTGTACATTATGTATGTATACATGATTATGAAAAAAATATATTTGCGCAATAAAAAATATATAAACAGCAAAATTATTCATATAATATTTGTGAAAGCAACAAAAAAGGCGCTATTCTGTCAATTCTATTTGTTAGGATTTATAAATGTCAACTTTAAAAGAAATCAATAAATTCTCTTCTGATCTATTTTAAAACGAAAAATTTCTTAAAGATTATTAATAAGTATATAGTAAGTTTCAGACACATAAAATTACACATGTAAAATTTACTCTTTAAATACAATCTAGCTAAATCTATCTTTTCTACTTATTTGATACACGATATTTTCCTTGCATTGTATTCTAAATAAGTAAAAAGCTGACTGAAAAGAGAGAGAAAGAGAAAACAAACTCGTAATACTGAAGAGCAAACAGAGTCGATATTCGCCCGTATGTACTTACATATTTATGGCCGCAGTAAGTGATCCCTAAAGCGGACGGCGCGTCGTTTAAATAGGCTTTACAAGCGGCGGAGAACGTGTAATTTTTCGTCATCTCGCGGAACCCTAGTTTGGAAGGCGCTGGCTGGGAGAGAAAGGGAGGGCGCGTTGCGCTCTCCGTACCGAAGACCCGGGGTCTCGTGAATCTCGTGTTTCGTAGGGACGAGACGCGCGCCGGAGCCGATGTATACGGTGGCTCGTTCGAGTTACTGAATGGCCGCGCACGCGATACGCTACAGAGTTTATATGAACGGAGAGCGAAGATTATGATTTCCCAGTGATACGTTCGTGGAAACGCATGACGTTTCAGCGTGTACTACCTGCGTGTACGATGGAAGAATGTGATTCACGACGCTCACTCAGCTATCCTCGAGTAACACGTCACTCGGGGGAGGGGGGGGGGGTGAAGCTTAAAGTAATTCTAAGTCGAGAACGATTCTTGGACGATATCCAAGCACATTGGATGCTGTCGAATTCTTTTCTGAGAAACTGCAAGTCTGCGATCTTGAGTGTAGAAACGCGGAGCACACACATTCCGGATAGCGAATCATTTGTCAAATGTCCTGATTATTTTTAATATTATTTTTCCGTCAGAGACTGTTAGTTTGAAAATTATAATAATCAAAGTATACAACGTGTTTTGAAAGAGATAAGATCAACACTGAGAAATACGTGCAGTATCTCAAGATATATAAAAATAAATTAAAACAAACAATCGAATGTTAATTACAGAGCTAATTAAATAATTGCTATTTATTACAATGTGAATTACTATTTATTATCAATTAATATGTAGCGATATATTAAGAAATATAATGATAAAAGTGAAATTTTAAAAATTCTAATTATTAATCAAGAGAAGATTAGTGCATTTTAAACTATACAAAATGTCAGTTTTATTCATGTTGAAGGAATTAAGTTTCCAATGTTCATTCTGTTTGGATAATAACATAAAAAAAATGAATGTTAATCAGTGACATTTTAAAAACGTTAAAATATCAATAAAAATCACATTTAATAATCTGATTTTTTGCTACTCATGCAAATACCGTTTAGAAAATAGAATGCTGTCGTTAATACCAATTATCGATGAATCCAAAAAAAAAAAAGTTATTATCACGATTTATATACGTTTACTCAATGCAAGATCATGAATATCTCATTATTCCGCGAATGATGGTAAAGTCCTGCCGAGTACACGCAAATGTCAGTATTTACTCGGAAAATACACAGGCAATCAGAAATACTTAACATGGATTTGCTAGCGATTATATCTAATGTACTATCTAATGTATTATCATTTTCCGAATCACAGCTTATGTAATGAATAATTTGTAGTTTACGAGATGGCCTCTGTATTAGTTGAAATTACATTACGCCACTACTGATCGTCCAAATGAAATTCAGTTTTCGTTTTCGGATGGGGATAATAGCGAGTATTCCATTTCGATGTTTGACTTTTAAACTTGCTAAGTGGAAATCGCTCGTTTATTGTAATTTTTCTATTCTATTGCGACTCTAACGGCTCGTTAAACGATTAGAACTCCCTGCTTGGACTTTGGTATCGTCATGTTGGCGAAGTCGCATGCATATTCCCGGGGAAATTAGCGGCGTGACATTACACATTCGTCATCCGCGCTTGACACTATCGCCCACGGAGGAAAGCGAAGGAAGTACGGCAATTCCGCGCGCGGAACGACCAGGATCGTTCGTCCGTTATTTCAACATCCGCGTCCTCGTAAAAATCGCAAGTCTGTCGCGCCGGATTCTGCCGCACTATCAGGAGAGAATCCTGTCGGAGGAGAGGGCCCGTCGTGAGGAATTCTCATGCACGCGGAGGCTACGCTGGAACATCTCTTTTGAAAGGCCTTCCGGAATATCTCTCTCGCTGGAACGCGTATATACATACAGCATGTATATCGACGATGCACGGTGTTGCATCGGATGCGATTTAAAGGCGATAATCACACATACACACACACCGCGCGCGCGCGCGCGCGCACGCACACAGAGTGAAACCGCGGGGAGTTCAACAGCCGCGTTAGCATGCGGAGGATGCGCGGTGGTTGTGCGCTTTGGAGACGAAGAGAGTCGGGATGACGGTCGGCTACAAGCTCCGCACTCCGTTTTGCCGAATACAGATTATTTACAATAGCGCCGCCGTCCGTCGCGATTCGTCGTGCCGCTGAACAATTTTAAACCGACAGAAAAGAGAATGATAGAAATCAAAATATGTAGCTCGATATTCGAAAGATAATTCGTAGACCGAGTCATATTACGATTACGGTTTTATCGACGCGATACGGCGCCGATATGCGATCTTGGACGTGGAAATGATACAAGATTATTGTCCCGTTAATTACATTACATAATTACATTCCGCAGTCGCCAGGGTCGCGCGATCCGACGATAAGCTCAATTGCGGGATTTCTTTGAATTCCGCCGCGAAATGAGGACGTTATTCACTCGAAAATCGGAGGACCCGGGATTCCCTATGGCATTTCTAATCGGAGACCGACGCGACCAGGCAGACATCTCCGCTCAACGTTTTACCATTCCTAACCACTCGTCTTTATCAGTAGCACAAACACCGTGATAAACCTCTTAATCAAGCTGTTATATTTACAGACACCCAATTCTATCTCGAACTAAAAGCAAGATAATACGCCGCGCGTATTATCTTCGCACCTCCGCGATGGATGCTTGCACGAAACTTCTCGATCAGTATAAAAATACTCCGTCTCTGTACCGTTTATGAGCACCAGGAGGATCCCCCGTTCGACGAATTTTCATCCACGGTCCGCATCCGGCGAAACGAACACAGGACAAGCGAGACGGTGTAAAAAGAAAGAAGAGCAAGGTAAACAAAAGAACGCACCAGTGTAGCTTCACCGCATTCGCGGATGCGCTCGACGCGGCGCCCAGACAACAACGCAGGACCACGTGCTTGCAAGCGTCGGACGCGTTCGCAGGGCGGCTGGCTGACGTTCCTGGCGAACCCGTCGATCGTCATCACGGCCGTCATCACCAGTCGTCGCTGAAGGCGGCGCCAGGTAGCCAAGGATCCTGCGCTTCTCTTCGCGGCGGGGCCCCGGATGGCCTCACTTTCGTGGCCTCTCTCTCTCTCTCTCTCTCTCTCTTTCACGCGACGCGGCGACGAGCGTGTTGCGCGCTCCGAGACATGAATGGAATGCTTCCTCTGGCAGCCGATGCACGCGAGAGACGACTACGGGTCTGGAATGGAATGGGCCGAGAGGCTTCAACACGGGTCTGGCCCAGGAGTGGGGCCGGCTCTCGCCGGGCCCTTTACAGGGCTCGATTTAGTACCAGGGCTGTAGCTATTCTTCTTCGAGTCGCATGCTCAAGCGTGGACGGATCCTGCACGAATCCTGTCCAGTGTCCATTTCTACCAGATTAACTTTAATCTCGAAATTTAACTTTCTTTTCATCTTTTTCTAATTCTTAGGATTAGAGTAGTATAGTAGGATAGAGAAGTAAGTTAAATCGAGATTAATTTGTTTGGAAAAAAGGAATAAATATTTAAAAAATAATGGAAAAAAACCTTTCCTCTTGCTACCAAGTGAAATAATAAATGAGAGAGAATAAGATGTTTGACGTTAAAATGTGAAAATAATAACGGAATCGATGGACTTTTTTTAAATTTATGATGCAATATTTGAATTTGATGCGCTTGCAATAAGTACCTTTTTTTTATCGCGGTAAACGAATTCTTTTTTTAACAAGTGAATCGATGAAGGAATCCAAGTAATTATTAAAAATTGCTAATTATGAACTGTTCAATCGAGTGTATAATTATTACATTTTTTAAATGACTTTAAAACTTTTTTCAAATGAAGCATTATATTTTTTGCAATTTCTTTCAGAATGTCAAATGTCGTTATCGCTGACGGTGTAAAGCGCCAAGCATGTCGGCAGAATAGAGAGAGGCCCTCGCTAATTTCTGAAATTTATGGCGGAACGTTCCTTCAGCTTGGAATTCCGGAATTCGGTCGCTTCTTTTATACTAAAGTCTGCATTTTACGACATGCGGCTGTGAAAGAGTCGCTAGCGGAGTGTGCAAGATATAGATACAATAATATTTAATTGGACTTGAATTTCTGTTAGCTTCACTTGTGTTCGAATTTCCGGCGTAGAAAAGTATGTCGTTGCACTGTCTACACGTGATTGGAATTCGTGCTGGTAAGGCACGGCGTTTGGCGTCTCGAAGGTATAGTATTAAAGAATATACTACATGCGTCACATTATTGATTGACCTAAATATACATTTGATTTCTTGATAGTCTCAGTCAAATGTCTCTCTTCTTTCATATTCTATATCGATGATCGTAATTGAAGATATTAACAATACACAATCGAAAGTATTACGTTATTTTTTAGTGTAAAACATTTAATTGTAATCTTGCAGAAATTCTATACGTTTCATAAAAATATTACAAATACGTAGTATAGTTCTTCTAAATTCTTTTAAAGTTATTAAAAAAAGCAGAAGTTACAACTTTGTAAAATACTAGAAATTAGTATTCTAGGAATTAGTCTAGAAACGCATGATTCATGTATCGCTGTAAGAATAATTCGAGTTCTTTGACCTAAAGTCGCAAGTATGCACTATAAATGGTCAAGAAAAGTATTCTGCTTTGTATTCGCGAATGACTAACGTCCGCTGACGATTAAGAGACTTTTCATCCGCGTCATTCGGTTATTCGAGCGGCTTGCGCGGAATTATCCCGCGTGACAAACCAGTGATGCAGTCTAACGCCGCCTGTTTCTATAAGTGCAGCAACTCAGTGACGCATACTGTAGCCAGATGACTGTATGAATCAATGATCATTATTGCCGTCCAACGAGCTACTGTGTTTTACGCTGTATCACTTGACTATATATCCGGAAAGGCAATTGGTAATCAATTGATCCAAATAAAAGCGTATAGAAGATATTCTTTTACTACATACTTTTACAAATTGTTATTGTTCCTTTTCTTATTATCTATCGATGAGATATTGTATTTACAAATAATTCACTTTAAAATCATATCTATTTTTGGCATAGTCCTTTCAATTTTATTATTATTGCGTCAAGAAGTGGACAATGGAAGGTTTGCTATTCATTACTGAGTATCCTATCTTCTAGGATAATTAAGGCAGAAAGAATTAGATGGCAAGTCCTTTAATCTTCGTAGCAATGAATGGTGCTACACGAGACACATTCCACCTAGAAAATACCTGGCGCCTCTAGAAATAGAAAAGGATTGAATTCCTTTACGTATAATGAGGACTCGATGCACCGACAAAGTAATTATTTTTTTTGTTACAACGGATTCTCATTAAATTATTTAAGTTATTCAGAAGAAGGACGCATATTTTATCTGATTGTCAGATTGTTTAGATTGTTTCTGGAAATAGTAGAAATGTGGATTTAAATGTACTTCGTTTTTTAATAGAATTAATTTTCAATTTAATCTTTAGATCTATCATGTTCATTTAATTGAAAATCGAAAGAATAATTATTATTTTTACACACTAGCAGAGAACTGTATGTATAACAGATTCTTGATCCACGACAAAGATCACGTGTCAAGTATTTTATTTATCATAGTGAAATAGCTGACCGAATAATTTCTGCAATAGACTAAACGGAAAAGTAACATCAGGATGCTTTTAAAGAAAAATAAGATGATAATGCTAGGGTTGTCTTGACGTTACACTAAGAAACACCTGGAGACCGTCTACACCTGGTTCCTCATAGAGCTTCTTTTATCGCATTTTAGCGTGGTACTTGGAGAGGGACGGAGAAAGCACAATGAACCGACTGTATGTAGCCCTGGGAACATGTCGATGCACTTCAGCTTTTTCTTATCGATGCGTTGAAATATCGCGCTAGCACTTCTGTTTTACGTTGCGTTGCAGTTAAGTTAGCGGACTATTTGTGCGACTGATGTCTATGGTAAAAATGGACATGAAGCAACTAAGATGCGATGCTGTCTGCTAAAATATCACGTTAAAAAAATATAAAACTCAGTCAGTGCCGTCTACATTCCCGGTTTGGAGAGTAGAGAACCAATCGTACAGAATATCAACGGACATACCGAGTTAAGGTGTGATAAATAAATGTAACCGTATAATCTAGCACAGTAAGAAGCAGTTTATCTCGCAATGTGAAACCGTCTGGATTACGCGCTCACTTTTGGCGTGACCTTGCACCTATCTCGCCAACGTACACCAATTTGACACGGGGCCGAGCGTGCTCGTTGGCACTGTCGGTGTTTTCCTATGCAACGTACGCGAATAGGACGCGGTTAGTGGTTCCTTTATTTTCGTTCCAGCGCGGACCGAACAATGGGGGATCTAAATTGGGCAAAAACCAGTCCGACGTCTAGTTTGGTGAGGTCGGAGGCATTCTGGTGCACACAGTGGGACCAGGAGCAGCGCCAGGGGGTTGGTGAGAAGGGCAAGAGGCAGGAAGGGAGACAGAGAAAGAGAGAGAGGGAGAGAAAGACAGAGATGAAGAGAGGCACGTCGATAGTTTCACAATGCAACCGAGAGTCGCACAAAGCAACCGGGAGCGATCTGCGATCGATTCAACGGAGACTTGGTTCTGACATTCTCCGTTGGAACCCGCGGGCGACCGGCTTTGCGGATAAAAGTGGCAATTAACACGGCGACAGGGAAGGAATGTCCTATGCATATGCCATTCCGTCACCCGGCTAGTTCGTTGCACCCTCGGTCAGTTATGACACACGAATTTCGTTTTCTTTTTTATCCTTCCTTTTCGCTTCTTTTTAGAATCCGCGCGATTCTTTCCCGATACTTTTTACGGCATCGTTTTTTCGGCTCGCAGCTCGCGCCAATGCAGCTGTTCCTGGAAGAGTATCCGGGTTGGTCGTCGTTTAGGGATGGACGTGTCGGAATGTGGGCCTTTTCGGAAGGAGGATGCGCCAGTCGGGCTCGTGTGAGCTATGTGTGTCGGAAACAGCGGATATCTTCGCGACAAGATTATTCGTCATATTGATTATGTTACGAGAGATAAGCGAGGCAATTTATAAAATTAATATGTTATTCATGATGGGCTGTGATTCGTGAATATTAATACTTAATAGTTATAACATTGAAGATTGATAAATCAATCTGAAATTAAGTTCATGTTTTATGATTATGAAGAAAGGCAAATGATTGAAAAGTATGACATAGACTGTTCACTTCTATTTTGCGATGCATTTATGATTATTCTGTAAATATAATTATAAAAGATTGTTTTTAATTTTTTATTTAAAACACATAAAGGATTAATATAAACATGAGATATACAATGCTAAATTGACATTTAATAAAAAATATATAGTATATAATATATTTTTGTGATAATAAAACATGTGTTTGTTCGATTCACCGTGCATTCTCCGGTCTTCTCTATTTCGTTCGGGTGGTCACCAATTATCAGCGTCCAACAAAATCGCGCTCTTCTATCGGTCTCTTTCTTCTTTTTTTGTATCTTTTTTAAACACGATTGCTTCGTCTGGTTGCTCATCTTGCACTTTTGTCTTGTTTTCTTTCATCTCTGCTGCTATATCCGGATATTCGTTTTAGCTATCATTGACGACACAATACTTAAAACGACGACAGTAATTGCACGCCTGACGCAGACGACGATTAAGCATTAATAAAACTTAATGCCCGACCAATCTTTTATTACGATTTATATACTATGCATCGATCCCAGGTAGCACGTGATGGTTTATATATGTTTCATATACATTTCCTAAACGTATTAAATAAATATTAGAGATGTTTAGGAAACGTATAAAAACCAACACATGCTACTAGGGATGCTATGCGAGAATTATCCTATAATTATTCACAACAGGATGTTAATTGCGTCATTCACTTACACATGTTAAATTTAGAATAAATAATAATAAAACATCTTTTTAATAAATTTTTGTAAATATCATGTCTTATTTTGATATAAAGGTTACATTATTATAACCTTTATTATATATATTTTTATGGTGATTAATAATAGGATATAAAAGTATTTTTATAAACACAATTTTTATCAAATATAATAATTTAATTAATAATGTTCCTATGTTTATATATCTACCGATGGTAAACAGGAGATTCAACTTGTCAGTTATATCCAATTGCTATAATGTTTAGACATTTAGTACACACAAACGGTCATTATAAATATATATGTATTTCAAGAAATATTATACATATATCATATATATATAGATATATCAAATTAATATGAAGATATATCAATATTTCATATCTCTCAATTATTTCTCTTTGAGATAAATAACTGATAGTAATACTGTGCATTTCATTATATAAAGATAAGATTATATCGCGCCAAATTTCGGATATTATTATATATGTATATGTAATCATATAAAATTATATATGTTATCAGATTTTTTTGGATTTAATTATAATATATGGCTAATTATATGTACATAATCTTATACATATAATTACATAAGTTTATTTTTTCTCGGGTATATATTTTCTTTGTATAAAAATTTCTCGACTTAATAGATAAAATAAGAGAGACGCAAGTGTATGTGAAAAATATTATAAAGCTAGAATAAGCTTTAGAAGAATAGAAAAAAAGAATATAATGATCCAGACCACGCATTTGTTTGTTGCATGTATGCGCGTGCGCGCAATAGATGATAAAGAAGAATAATATATTAATTTTAGAATATTATTGTAAAAAGGGCACTACGATTTTTTTCTGGACATGAACGCGCTCGAAGACAATTACTATATAATATAAGAATTAAATAAATATATTCAGTATTTGTGCACGAGCGTTTCGGAACACTATTAAGATTTAATTTCATTATTAAATCTATAAGTTGTATTTTTATTGAAATTATAATTTAATTTATTTATGAGATGTTACTATTATTATTTTTATTTTTATACAATATACATTTTATTTTTTAATAAAAAGGTTTGCACAGTTCATCATTTTCTGTATTATCATTTCATGGTCAAAACTAATACGGACAAGGTATAGTATATTCCCAATATTTTTCGATTTTGATAAGCTTTGACTATAAATAGATACATTATAATAAAAAGCAAATATTTTTATATTTAATTGGATGTTAATGGTTTAAAACATGTCCTTGAAGTAAAATCGATTAAATTTTTACATAAATTATAAATTATAAATTGTTATAGATCGATTAAAATAAATTTAAGACGGTTTGGACACTAATCATTGTCCTAGTAGCACGTGTTGGTTTTTTATACGTTTCCTAAATGTTTTTAATATTTTAAATACGTTTAGGAATTGTATATGAAACGTATATAAATTATCATGTGCTACCTGGGTGGGATATGACTCAAATTGCTATCGGGGTATTATTAAACCTCGTAAACATAAGGAAAGAGATAATTTTCAGATTATGAATCAAGGTTGTACATATTTTAAATTTGAGTAACATAGTTTTAAATTAATAAAAAAATTATAAATTACTGCAGATAAGTAGCATGTATATTAATAATTCGAAAATGACTAAAGCTCTTCTGTACTGCACGCAATTTTGTAATGTATTTATTACATACATTTATTAATTATAGAAAGTTGTAATTTGCTACGTATACCCTAAATATTTCAGCAAAAATTTCGTGCCACATGTTTTAAAACTTAGCAAGCAAAATTTATGGTTTGAACTGCATTTTCATAAAGTAAATTAATGTAAGGTATTTAGCAACAAGCACAGAGGTTTTAAATATTTTAAATATTTTGGAAATTGTGCCAAAAATTCGCTATGTAAACTAAGCGCAAATATTTCATTTTAAAAGTAAATTTAAACAATTTAAAATTTATAATTTAGAAATCTCTCTTTCTTTCTCATTTCGTTTCAAACAAATGTTACTTTTTTAAAGTGTACAGTTAAACTTTTACAAATAAATACGACTTCTTGTTTTGTTTTTCTCAGTTTGCATTTAAATGTACAATTTGAACTAATGATGTAGTTTCACACTTCAATAAAAGTAGTAAAAAATATTATTATGTACATCTTACAATTAAATATAATTAAATACAATTAAGCTGCATGATATAGTATATATTGTGCGTAAAATTCTTCTAAGTGCCATATTTTTTTTATGAAATTGAAAATCCCATCTCTCTTCAGCAGAAATAATGGATGTGATAACAAATATAGTTATTAGTTAGATATTTATTTAAATATATAGTGACGTGGTTAAATATATCTAATGAGTATAAGCAAGGCTTTATTCCCATTTACGCAAAGATAATTTTCTTCATATTCTATTTTTTTTCTTTTTCCGGATAAGAATCAGTTACTGACCGGGTAATTTCATGCGTACTTGGCCAGGGGGCTCCGTTACATAGAAAATGCAATTTTAATTCTTCGTGCGCCGTATAGTGTAATGCGGACAATCCCACTAAAGTTCGCGTGGTCGCTTATAGAACCAGGTGTGCCGATACGTGAGATTAATCGATAAATAGATCCTGATTATTGATTTAAAAAATAAAAAGAATCAAAAGAAGTTTCATTTAAACCTTGATCATTTTATCCTATTTTTATTTAAATTAGCACAATTATTAATTAATATTTTAAATTCATACTTGTTAGAAAAAAATCGAGAGTATATTATATTTTTATAAAATCCGTATAATACATAATGTAATGTATTATTTTTATATAAAATATGTAAATAACTTCTAAATTGTATAAATTTGAACGATGTTGTTATTACATTAAATCAATATCTCTTAAAATATTCGAAACAATTTGCGCATCCCAATGTCTCTTTGTCATATTGAAAAAGAGGAAAACAGGAGCCGAAGATGTGCAGTTGCACAGGAGTCATATTCATGGTATTCATATTCATGGTATTCATTTGCCAGAGAGAGAATGTTACCGAACTACAGAAAGCAAGAGACGTTGTACGTGCACGTCTTGCAGCTGTCAAGCTTTCACAAAATTAGCGAGTTAGAAAAGCAGGCCAGTTAATTCTACATATGAAAGTAATATTCCCTCGAATAATTCCATTTAAATTGAGTGTGTTTGTTTCTTAAAGTTAAATATATATAAGTAAATATAAAACCTACATTAGATAAAATTATAAAATTCTATAATATATAAAATTATATGACAAGCATTAAAAATTCCTTAACATAAAATAGGTGTAATCATGCTTTCTAAAGTATATTTAGTATACTAAAAATTCCAACAAATTTTTTCGATCAAACTACAAAGAATAAAAGAAAATCTCTTAAGAAAGGATACCTGTTAGGAAACGATCGTCGGATTCGAGAGATAAAATCGAATGAGGTTTACAGGTTCTTATGACCCTAGCCGGAGGAATTTATCGATCCATCATGATATTCACGAGAATTTTAGGGATGTCCTAATGGCACTTTAGAAATCTAAAGCTACGATCTCTCTATTTAGCTGTCTATCACATTTTTTGGTTAGTATTATTTATTTCTTTCTGTTTTTACTTGTTATTTTTTGAATATCAGTATTATTTGATAATAATTGTCTGTATATATTTAAGATTTATTTGATTGAAACTTTATTTGAAATTTTAAGAAATAAATAGAGAAGGAGCTCTTGAGGAAAAGAAGCAAAAGAGAAAGAGCAATGCTTTGATTTAATTACTATTTGAAAATATGTTAAAAATAGTGCTTTAAAATAGAGATTAATAATTAATCAGAATATAAATGTTAAATTAATAGTTACTTAATAATTAAGTGTTAAATGATAAATAATATATATATATATATATATATATATATATATATATATATATATGTATATATAATCAATCGAAATGAGTAAATTGTTTAAATTTGAATTACAAATTTACATTAATAATAATATTGATCAGTTTACATGATTCACGATACTTCGTGACAATAATCGCGTATGATTGTAACACGAACGTTTGTTCAAAGCGTAAAAAGATCAGGTAATGAGTATAAGCATGCGCGATTTATCATAACAACGGAAGAAATAGTAAGGCATCGGTACATCTTGTGTTTACTGAATGCAGAAAAATATGCCTGTGCGTGCGTAAAGCAGTGCGAGATTCAGTTATATCGCTCTGACCAATTCTCCATATTATACATTATATTTATTAATAAAGCAGAGATTCCGTGGACTCACTACATTTTACGCAATAGTAAAATAAGAAAAAGATTGGAACATATTAAATTGTTAAGATATTAATCAATATAATATATTTTTACCTACAATATACATATATATATATATATATATATATATATATATATATATATATATATATATACATATATGTTAGTTTGTTAAAAAGTGTTAAAATAAGTTTCCTCATTTGTAAAAATACTTTAACATACGTTTTAATTGTTTAATTTTTCAACAAAAGAAAAAATATCAAAAACTTTTTCTTTTTAAGAAAATATAAAAATTGAGCTACAATAAATATTCGAATCACATAGCACGGAGAATCCAAAAAGAATTTTTTTTCATTCTGTTTCTGTTCTAAAAAAGCATTATTTAAGAGTTCCAGAAAAATTCAATTTTATGTCAATTCTGAACTCTTTTTCGGATACAAAAGGAAGTTTTTTATTCGTCTAACAAGTAACACTATTCAAGAGTCATACTACTAAAAAATCATACGCCGATTTTAATAAGCTTTGAATACGTCAAAAGTCTAGGTCAAAACATTGAGACATAAGAGGGAGGAGAGTATTTTTTTATACGTGCCCATAAGTCCGTTAAGGAAATAAAGTACTTTCTTGAAAAAAATCGGTTTTATATCACTGAGTAAATACTATCGAAACAATAAAAAATAATTAAAACAATTTTAAATAAAAGTTTTATGGCTTTTAATATACTTTATAACAGTGCAATCAAATTTAAAAAAAATAACATTTTTTAAAAATCTCCTCCCCTTCTTTTCAAGAGAATTTTTCATCCTTTTAACGGCCGTATGGGCATAAAAATATAAATATTGCTTATTTTAACCTAGACTATAATATATTCAATATATTCAAAGTTTATTTAAGTCGACATACTACTTGGCGTGATATTTGGGCAGGGTTACTTGTAAGCATATTCTTACGCAGCTCTTAAAAGTAAAATCCTCTAGATGTAAATTTTTCACTAAAAAGCATAAAGTGAGCATGATATTTAATTCCCAATGCAGAGAGAGAGAGAGGAGAGAGAGAGAGAGAGAGAGAGAGAGAGAGAGAGAGAGAGAGAGAGAGAGAGAGAATAATTTTTGTCTTTTGGTAAATAATGCTACAACAACAAGAAGTAAAAATACAAATTATAATATTTTATATGTATTAAATGTAAAATTCATAATAAAGTAGAGTGAAACTATTTAATTTGCAATTTCGAATATCTTTGAGATTACTTAACGTTAGATTAATATATTAAAAAAGTACATTATTTAATCGTTAATCCATTTGTTGAATAAATATTAAACTCATACAAAGATATGTTTTAAAATGTATTGCACTTCAGAGTTAATTATAATTTTATAATTGCGTTGCTCATGCGTATTACGTTATCCTCTATTACCAAGCCAAAAATGAATTTTTTAAAATTAAATTCATTATAAACAGAAAAGGTCTTCCTTCAGAACAACTTTAATTTAGTTCCATACGAGATCAAAAAATATATTTTTATAGAATCCTTTTTAAATTATTTTTAAAATTATTTTAAATTATTATAAATATATTATAAATTATTTTATAAATTATATCAATAAAAAATTGTTTCAAATTTATTTTCGTACAGATTAGGATAATTCATAAAAAATTTTAAAAAAGTGAATTCTTTTTTAATTTAAAATGATCAACTGTGCTATTTAGGGTCAAAATATAGAAGACAGAGAATAATTTTGATAAAATTTTCTTTTCAATATAATATGTACCATATGTTTACTTGTTTATTTATTGATTATACCTATGCATTTTAAATAAAATTTATGAAAAGTTTTCTGTTTTCTTTTTACTATTAAATGTACAACGTATAATTAAATTTAGCTTTAAGATCTAGTTCGGCTCATACTTTTCTTTTTCTATTTGTAATCCTTTGAGCAATTGATTGGCATTAATTTTAAAAGTTTGCTTCCTTTCCAATAATAGAGATTTAATATTTTATTACTTATTACTTTATGTATCATGATACTTTTAACTTTTTATAAAAAGTTAAAGAATAACAAAAGAAAGAAAAGTATACTGATGTTCACATAGAATTTCAATTTTTGTAAAATCTAGGAAAGGAAGTAACATTAATGATATTTCGATACAACTGAGGCTCCCATGCTCACGATGCATCCAAGTCCCGTTAACCATACATGTGCGCGACTTTGCGCATGTTACACAATTACTTACAATTACTTGATTATATGTGAAGTAGAATTTTAATGATATTTCTGAAGCTAATAATCTCAAATTGTATTAGATTGTTCTTTTTTCTATTTTTTATAAGTTGCAATGCTTCAAAAGAATTTGCTACTAAAGAACAGGCGATACGAATGCAAAATTAACAAAGATTGCGAAATTGTGAGTGATTATTATGATGAAGAATAATAATTATCGGAATAGATCAATCTTACAGAATAGAGTGTTGAGGGAAGTGGGCATGAAAGAGCCATTTCAATTTTTTCTTAAGTTTACGAATAGATCTCGTGGATATTTTATTGTATATGTAGCAATGATAGATAGCTATCACCCACAAACATTTGACAGTCGGCTACTACAAATATGTTGCATTGTTATATCGAGTCGAAGATTTTGGCAGTGAAAAGTAAATATTTGCGTTTTACTTTGGTCTTTTATATAATTTTTCTTTATCAAGCTAATATTAAAAAGTTGTTACTATGATTTTCTGTATGTATTATGTTTTCGAATAATGTAAATATTTTTTCTTAATCTTCGTTTTTTGTAATGTATTTTAAGTTTAAAGTTTCTAAGAGAAAATGTTTTGAAAGAGCCAGGCTAGAGTGTTTTGAAAGAGTCAGCTCTTTCATACTCAAGAAATAAAAGACAATTGTATAGTATATAATAAAAACTATGACAAGAGTAAACAACTATGGTTTCAATGCAAAATGTTCTGGATGGGCACATAAGTCTTGCGGTATTAAAGAAACATTAAATTATTTTTTTCGAAATTGCTTTTAGCTTGTCACCACGTTCCTTTTATGAAAATGTATATGCTTTAATATGCATTTTTTTGAAAAGTGAAAATCGGCTTTTTCATAACAGGGTGGTATTGAAAGAGCCATCAAGTATCATGAAAGAGCCGTTTAATAAACTATTTAAAGAAAAGCAGTCAATTTAAAGAAAAGCAAATATTTCTTTATTTTGCTTTTGTTAATAACTTTAAAGTTCCTCAAAAAGTGTGTGATTTATATTTAACCAAAAATTATTTAGGATAAGTCAAATCCTATTTATAATATATATTGATTTTTATGTTAAACTTTATGAAAATTATTATATTGAAACTTAGTCGAATATAATATGTTGAATTATTTTATTCAAAGTTCTTTAAATTGACATAGTTTATTAAACGGCTCTTTCATGACACTTGATGGCTCTTTCAATACCACTCTGTTATGAAAGAGCCGATTTTTACTTTTCAAAAAAGTGCATATTAAAGCATATACTTTTTGTTCTCTTCGTTGTTCATTTACATAAACGAATAAAAAATCAACAAATTTAACTTATAATAACTTTTTTTTAAGGTTTTCATAATTGTGTTTTTAATCCTTTCTTTAAATTGGCTCTTTCATGCCCACCTTTCCCTACATATTTTATTTTCTTTTACAACGCCAAATAATAAGCTTTAAAGTAAGTATGGACACAGCAGAAATTACTGACCGGATAGATAGTGTACACTTAACTGTTTTTAATGACAGCAATTAAATATTTGTACAAAGAGAAAAATAGTTTCATATTGACAGTTACAAGAAATTAAAACTCAAACTAAAATAATTGCTACTCTCATAAAATATCATTTTATTACCAGTTATTATTTTAGTTGTGACTTGAATGTGCAAATATAATAAAAGTTTGTTTTAATTTTTGAATCTTGTTTGATTGATGAAATATGTTTACATTATATATATTAGCAATAAACATTTTCTGAAAAATGCTTTTGAGATTTTTCCGAACAAAGTATGTAATAATTATTCAGTTTATCACATTGTAATTGTAATAAGGGTTTTACATGTTAAATGAATAAAACTAGGAAGTCACGAAAAACGAGGTAGAAACTAGGCAATTGCGCTTACCGCTAAACATGCTATTTAGCGTGAATAGCATGAAACGCGAGAAATATTTTGTATAGTTTGCTTTTTATAGTCTTATTTAAAAGGAGTAGTAAATATTTTTAAAAAAATTTTTGATAAAAGCTATTTAATTATTCAGACTTTTTCTGTCACAAGATACTTTAATGTTTTAAACATTTTTTAAAAAATGCGTTAGCAAATTCTGAATTCTGTTGTAAAATTTTGGGGTTGGTTTAACAATACAAGTTTTATTATATCTAAAAATTTTTTAAGAGAAAGGAATATAATATATCTTAAAAAATGACAGTTTGTGTGAAATGATAAAAGAGAGTTTGTGCATTCTTTGAATTGACAGGTTTAGTTTCATTGTCCAGTTTGACTTTCCACTTCTTCTGGCCGAAAATATACTTGCTTCAGTTTAGAAAATTGGATGGACACGGACTATGGGCAAAAGTTATATAGTACCAGCCGCGCAGGTAGACACGGTTCGCTGCAGAAATTGTTGGGAGAAAGAGAGAAAGATTCATGGGAGTGGGGAAAAGACTGCTTTACAGAACAGGAATGGTGGTAGAACGGCATGGTGGAAGTCAGCCACGAAGACGTGACGTACATACTCAACAGTGTACAGTGTACCATAGCTGTGGCATAGTTAAAGTGGGAGAAACCGTGTATGACCGTCCTCAGCCTGAGCCAGTCTCGTGTGAACGACCGTGAAGTGAACCACGGATGGTGTACGTTCAGGACCTTGAGTCCTCCTCAACTGGGACTCCGGAGCTTTAGGATAACCAGCAGCTGCTGGAAAGTGAGGACGATTGTTGGTGCGCTCTTCTGTGCTCGGATTTTGACAAAACAAAAGAACGAGCATTGAGCTGTCAATGTCATTGATGATTTGTTCTCAAGAAAGAAATTTGTTGCTCCAGATTCTTCATGAACCTTATTCACGACGTGCATCTTGCGAATGTCTTTAGTGTAAACCGAGTGCTCAGAAATTGTATCAAAGTGAGATTGTTTCAAATGTGAAATATTTAGAAACTGTTGTTTGAACGATATTTAATTTGTTGACAAATTGACTAATTTGTTATTCCGTGTTGAGTTGATTACTTAAAGAGAACAGTTGTCATTGCCTTCAAAATCGTAATTATTATTTTGAAAACTTACTACATTGTGCTATTTAATATAAAAAATACTCTATATTTTAATTAGAGATTCTAAGAAGTATTAAAATTCCTCTAAGTCCATAATCGTAAAATTGAAACGTTGGTTGATCGACGTTTTCGAAAAGAAATGATACCTATCTGAAATGTATCACTCATTCTGTTAATGTATAATTGTTAAATCGTTTTATATTTTGAAAAATTTGTAAATAATTATTTATGAGCAATTTATTGTGAAATAAGTTTACAGATTTTGCTTTTTGGGAATTAGAAAGAAGTTGTCTGAGAAAAATTTTGACAGAAAATAAAATTTTTTTAAACGAAATAATTCAAAGCAAAATGGCAAGATTTTATAATTAATTTCTCGACAACGGGTTACAGTCAGTTTTGTGAAATGAGCTTCTACCTCATTGGATATTAAGTTAAAGTCCGGCGCGGAACATTGACCAAAAACCTGACGTGTACACCGGTCTGATCTGCCGCCAAGTAGGTCAACCGGCGTGTGCGAGAGTGCGAGACTGAGTAAGAGAAAAAAAAAGAACATCACAAGTGGCAGGATAAGGGGTGGAGGGAGAAAAAGAGAGAGACAAAGAGAGAGAGAGAGAGGGGCGAGGGAAAAAGAAAGAATGGCGTGCCGCAGGCAGCGCCCGTGAAGTCGGCTCTCCTGATGTCCAGCGGCTCGTTGTAAGCTTGTGATCCAAAATGGCGGACATCGATAGGCATCACAGCTCGCTTCGAATCGACGACGACCGGTCCAGGCGTGCGGAATCCTGAAGAAGGGATCCACGCGATATCGCGTCCTTGACATTCACATCCTTGATCTTGCTAGAAAAAGCGCGGGGTTGCAAGAGCAGTCGATGATCATGGCGGGATTCATTGGGTCGAAGGTCCTCGTGACCTTGACGATCCTTGCATTATCCGGTAAGTCCGGGAGAGGAAAGTTTGGGACAGTGAGTGGGAGGTGGAGATGAAACCATTAAGCTGATGTTAAGCTGTATCAAATTACGAATTGAGCTTGAGTTTGAATTGGAATTCAGCCAATTAGAACAAAGCTAATATGAAGTAATTCTGTAAATATTGTTCTGATTGATCAAATTCCAATCTAATTTCAATCTCAATCCGCAGTCTGATACAGGCTTTAGACTAAGCGCGTACTCGCGCTTTGCAGTTCGTGATTCGCGATTTGTAGTAATTCGTTATTCGCCAGTGCGAGTCCTTCGTAATGTTCGCAATTCGTAATTTATCATCATTTATTGATTCGTGATGATTCGCGTCCTTTAACTGATTTCGTCGAAAAGTTACTCTGTTGGCAAATCAGCGCGAATCACGGATCATGAATTGCGAACCGTGAATATGGAGTATTAAATACGATAGACTTCTAAAGCGTGGGATTGGGATTAAATAAAAAATTTAACAAACTATTAAATGTTTTTCATTTTAATTATGAACTGTCTATTTAATTGGCGCAGCAAAAAAAATATATATATGTCTAATAAAACATTTAATTTGATTATAATTCCTTGGATTGTAAATATATAAATAAAAAATAATATATTAAGTACACAATTAAAATTTTAATTGGTGATAGATAAATTTTCTACTTACTTACTTACTTAATACATATCTTGCCTAATCCATGTACATTATAAAATACGAATATGATACGTCGAAAGATTCAGTGGAGATATCAACGATGGCAATGTACTGTCGTCGTAGTGACATTAACGATCAGCTTAAGTATGTCGGAATCGCATCATTCGCTCGCGAGATAATTAGTGTAATTTACAAAAAAATACAATCTCTTTAAATGTATCTTGAACCTGTCCGATAGGTTTTTAAGGCAGCAGCTTGTCGGGCTGCTCGAAACCGGTATCTTGACCTCCACCGAAAAATTCGGCAGGTTCAAGAATGTTATACCGACGCTTCATCGAATCGCACGTGGTTATTAAGTAATTGAGAAAAATTTTTATCATTTCCTCATTGAATGCAACGTCTGTAAACTCTACAAGGTTTCTACCAGGAAAATTAGTTATATTTATAATGGATATTGATTTCCATTTTTTTCGACGAACATATTAAGAATTTATGCAAATGTGTCGCGGCTGCGTAAATACATGTACACACGTCCGGTTTCGTAGCGGTGTATGCGGCGTCGGTGCTACCTGAAGAGATAAGCACTTTGATATCCGTGTCGTGCCATTGCACGTCTGATTTCAATTCTACGCAAATTCTATCCTATGTAAAATCAGGGTCGTTAATTCAATCCACGGAATATACACACTATTATAAAGTACATATGGATGGTTATAACCATGAAGTAGTAAAACAAAAATTAAATAAGAAAAAAATTAAACAAGGAAAAACACATTAAATCAGAATTTTAATAATCAATATCTATCTCTAATTTATATCATAATTAATATCTCGTTATATATTACAATAAAAACAGCTGCACAAAAAGATAACGCGACATTGCGTTGAGATCATTCTGCTCAAGAACTAAAATATTCAGAGATCTTCACATTTCAGGTTAAAAAAAGTTGGCAATGCGATTACGAAACACGTACACGCATATGCAATTTGTCAATATTTTAAGACCCGCATAAAATTTGAGGAATTAAATAAATGATGTGGCCTACATTTTTCCTATTCATGTTTCACCACCTGTTTCCACATAAAACGGAGGAACCATGTGTAACACTCTTTTTACCGATTTATAATCTACACGAGGCAAATGTTCACATCGTTTTAAATTCCTAAATACGTTGTTTAAATATAGTATTAATGTAATTATTGTTTTGCACATTACGATTAATTGCGTTTCTAGTAGACAAACCGCAAAAGATTATGAATTGTTTAAATATATTTTATTTTCTTTATTAATTTTATCATTTCAAAAGCATGAGCGCAATTTGGTACATCAGAAATTTTTAATTATGGATTTCATTTCATGGATTAAATTTCATTTCAACATTTTTTCATGGATTTAATTTCATTTCAACACTCGAACTATACGCGCGTGAATCATTGAAGCTATGTGAGCATTATTGCATTTTTGCTTAGCGTTTACATTCTGAAGTATTAATATTGGATTGTCTCTTCATGTACATATTAATGACTGAAGTATCGCAATTAATTTCGCGCTGATATGATTAACAATAATTTATAGAATTGTGGGCTAATATATTCTCGAAATGGTGAAATATATATTTGAAATTGGTGCCGTTACCAATTCACTGCGCACGATCGACACCTATGATGCTCGATGCCGTAACCACTCCTTTTCACCAACGAAAGAATCATCGCGACTGACGCATCATTCCCGTAGCTTTCATGAGTTTTACCGTCGCTATATCGGGCTTTCCGTTTGCGCAAGGAGAGATATTTGCATGAAGCTACCAACGTCATCGCACGCGCGCGCGGGAGCAACGACACTGCGTATATCCGGTATAGAGTTTCATCATTCCCTGACTTTCGCCCAACCGCACGGACCGTGAAAGTGTCACGAAATCACTGCGTGCACAGTAGAACAAAAATGAACTGGACTAGCCGGAGAATCGCTACTTCGAAGATCTACCGAGATAAGAATCCAATTATTTGCCGAATTTACGAGAGTGAAAGTCGAAAGTCGAATTTTAAGCGAGAACCAACTTTATGGCGCGAAACACGGGGAGGTGAACGCTTGAATTGAAAGCTGGATGATGCTTTATTATCAATATTTGAAACAAAAAGTTAAAAATGGTTTGCAAAAACAAGATGACGCGGAACGTCATCTCGCAAAAGATTCTAACGCTTTGAAGCGCAGCTTAAAGTTTTGCTGAAACACGCTTCCGTATAACGTGAGAATGATTTCACGGTTGACATTTATGGACTAACTCGAAGCAGCTATACGCAATCGCGTGCACGTCACGTCACGATTACTAGCTGTCGTAAAACAATCCATGCTTTTTCGACGTGATGTCACTTTCACGTGACGTCAATTTGCGTACGTGCAACATCGATTTTACGAGCCCGCACCGTCGAATTGCACCACGCGGACGCGAAATGTCGCGTTTACCGGCGAAAAGAATAAATATTGGGCTGGAATGGGGTACCGTTAAGTCTGCCGTTACCGCCTCGAGAGACGGCACATAGCACAGTATACACGTCCACGGGTAACCCCTGTCAGGTTTCTTTCCTGCTCCTTTATGGTTGCGTTAGACGAAGCTTATCGACGTTTAGTTAGCCCAAAAAAAAATAGACTAAAGAAGAAAGAAAAAGTAGTAAAGCAGAACGCACAATGTTAAAAAGATTTAATACATCGCGTTTTCGTCTCATTTTATTATTTGCTATTACTTCGAATATGTGTCAATTGAAAATCGGGGAACCAATATATGTATGTCGAAAATGTGGCACAATAGTGGTACTCGAATTAAAACTCCACTGCAAACAATAAGAAATGATTACTCGAGATTTAACGTAAGAGCTATTATCGCGTGCGCACTTTATGGGAAATTTGTCGGGGCCGTGCGAACCGGATCGATCTTTTGAATTAGATGGGACAGGTCGGTGTCTCTCATGCTTAATCGGTCACGCTTCTTGAGGTCACCCGTGCGCGTAATCGCGCTAATGTCGGTTTCAGGTCAATATCATTATCGCTAATATTATCGACGGTAACAGAAAGGAGTTTGAGACCGGTAATATTTTTTACGTTTGTTTCTCTCTCTCTCTCTCTGTCTCACAGATACGATGTAGCGATTTCGCCGTTGAGAAAGGTGTTCTACCTTCTTGTGAAAAGAACTTCGTGTCTCTTGAAAATGTGTTACCGCGAACAATTACCTTGTTTTCTAGCATTCAGTCCTTTACCTACAACGTCGTGCTAACCCTGGCAATCTGCAGTTTCTACAACTATAGAAATCTTATCTTTATAGTTCTGCTTATGCGTTGCCGTCGTCTTCTACATTGTGCTTTCCTGTAACTGCTAATAAACTGGCGACAGAAACTGTCGGCTAATATGCTATATTTTCAACTAATTCTTGAACAAAAATTTATAGCATGAACTATTTAATGTTTGCGTAAAGTTATATATATGTTCATATAATCTTAAAACATTTTTACCATCAGTATTACTCGTTAATTATATGTAAAAATTGTTGAAAACTAAATAACTAACCTAATAGAATATATAATATTAAAAGTGGGATATCTATATACTTTCTCTAAATGGAAGCAGCACAATCTCATATATTTTTCTATTTTGTATTATACGTACAATATGTTACATTAAATACGATGGATATTTCTTATTATTACAAGCACAGTACCGTTTTCATTCTGCGAAACATTTTCAATTCCTGTATTCACGATGTTCTCGGACCGAGCGATTCAGCAAGAAACGTTCTGCAAGAAGCTAATTAACGAAGTAAAAGTACCGCTGAAGATGGTTGCGGCGCGTAGGTACTCTCTCGCACATCTTCCCCGCTAATTATTTCGAGTACGATTGCACGCGGGCGACGTTTCGTCTCGTCTGGCCGAGAGGCGAGAATCGCGACGGAATCGCGGTTCTCCGTCGAAGATGCAGAATATTCCGGTCTCCTCCGCGAGAGGCTTGGCGGGACCGCATTCCGTTCGTTACGACGGGCGCTTGCTATGCGATTCACCTACATTCTCACGGCTTCCCCGGCTTGCATTAGAGAGATCGTAGTGCCCGTGAACTCCGTTACTTGTTTACAGCGCGCAAACTGTAAAAATATTCTCCATTAATGTGCGCCGATAAAACGGCGCTTCGCTGCGTGGAACGACCGACTGCAATTTTAAATGGACTTCAACAATTTCAACGAACTTATCTTGTCATCGGGATATGATTATGCTTTTCCATAGGGAAAGTTTTTAAAGAGTCCTTATTTTTCTTGAAATTAATTTTTAATATACACATAAATACATACATATTTTCTTTAAAGAGTTATATTATGATTATATTATAAAATAACGGAAGAAATATAACAAATATATGAAATTTGATCTTTTATATATCAAAAGTGCTTCAAGTAGATTAATTGAATTCTTATTAATTCATTAATTAAATAGATTAAGTAATTTATCTTAGCTATTTATTTTAGATATAATTATTGATAATAAAAACAAGTATTGATTTATTTGCTTGACTTGTAACAATAGCATTGCATATAAAGCAACATTTTCGATCGATATTTTGTCGACGTGCATGTTGAACATTTTTACGATTTGACATACTTTCAAAGAGATAACTGTAGCGGAGTCGAGAATCTTATTTACGTGAATGCACCCGCTGAGCATTGTATTTTAATCAGAATTAAAATTACGCTCTCCTGCGCGCATACACTACCAATTGTCAGCTCCTCCATACAGCTCAGGAGTTTGCTTGGAATTACGGTGTATTATCCTGTTACGTGGAATGTCCTACTATTGTGAACATTAGGCTTGCAGCCGTATCTAGAGTTACAGCGGATAGTTTGTAATGCATATATTACGCTGGGTGCTATTGGGAGAGGATACCGTGAGATTCCAGGTAAATTGTATAACAGCCGACGCTATTCCGAGAATGTCCCGTAGAGTCTGATAACTTTTATCAGCACGCGGAAGAGAGCGCGGAGAGCGCGCGTGAGCTTTTCCAGAATTTTTCTCGACGTCCACATGTCTGAGTAATATTCGAGCCTCGCGTAGAAAGGAAGCCGCGAGGAATCTTATCATTACATCCACTTCCGCATCTTTTTTCTCATACACATTTAAGATTGTAGTAATATTTGTACATAAAATAAGTAATAATTTTAAATAGCATTTACATAAAGTTAACTATATTAATAAGACTCAAGGAAGAAAATGTTAGCGGTTTTCATCCTGCAATCGACGTATTATTATCTCTTATCGACAGATTTCATCAAGAGTTTAAAGAGAACATTACAATTCATCGTATGGAATTTAAAGTTTCCATTCTCCAACGAGAATTCTGTTGAAAGACTTGAGTTATGTGAAAACAAGTTTACATGTATGCATGATAATTTTACATTTTCCATGTAGTACGACTTTCTTAAAAAAAGAACAATGGTATCCATTAACACGTAAAAAAAAAAAAAACAAATTCAAAGTATCTCGATGAAAATTAATTTCGCGTGCTTCATCTTAATCATGATTTATCATATCTTAGAATGATCAGTCGTTTTTTATCATTCTTTCGCATCAGCTCCTTCGTTGTTGCGATTTAATTACGATAACAGAGCATTGTGCGCGGCGCAACGGTGTATCGTAATGGAAAAAGGAAAGGTTTATATTGGGAACGCGCTGAATGCAGCCCTAATCATATCTACAGAAAGGGGCATCGCGTTCGAAATCGCGGCATGCCATACGTCATACTTAATGATTAATTCGAAATCGGCAATGCGCGCGGAAGCGAGGCCTCGCGAGAGAATATTCGCAAACTAGCCGCAGCGAACCGATTCGCGGAGGCACAAATGTGCTTTTTACCTGAACGATCGGCACCTTCGCTAATGAATAATTAATAGTTGACGCAGCGGGGCTTGTCAGCGATGCGAACGGCTTTACCGCCCGGCTGGATCGTTCTGGCTACCGGCATGCCTGCAAGAACGTTAAATTTCTTGTACCCGAGATCTTGGGACATGCGAGGCTAAGCTTCTTATTATTTCATAATATCTGGATAATGATCATTTTCATGTTTTATCAATGTCCATTTTTGCGATACGATAATTTTATGTAATCGTAATGATGATATGTAATATAATTTTCTTTATATACTTGTTTCATGATACTGTGTGTCTTGTGATCCACCCCGTCAAAGGAATAATTTCCCGGAACCTAGTAACATAAATAATGAATTGATTGCTATTATTATAATTTTCCAGTATTGCCAGCCATTCGGATATCTGTTAAACATCTCATCAATTCACAAATTTCTATTTTCGTTGTACGATTGTAATCGCGATATCAACAATAAGTGATGTAAAATTGAATCTTTTACTAGCATTTTTTAAAATTAAATTGCCTCTTGTAATTTCTATCATTAAAATTCCTGTCATTAAGATAATTAAGTAGCAGAGGATATGCTACAGAAGGACGCCGCGAATCTTGATTTGATACTGTCAATGATACTTGTTTCATGCTATTGTCGTCAACGGTGAAAGTCGCAAGAAGAGGGAAAGGCTCATGAAAAAAAAATAGTTCTCTATGCACACTTTCTAAACGATAAGTCTAAACGCGTCTTTGTGATTGGCGAACTTTCCGCCGGATGCGGAGATATTTACGCGGTCATGTACGTTCCGCGAGATAGACGCGATTAATTGTTTCATCCGATATATTCCATATTTATAGACGATATTCAGGTCAACTATGGCCATTATCGAAACGTTATGATCTATGCCGCGGCGTGTCGCTTTAGTTTCACTTAAATTGCTTCGCGCGTCGTTGCATCCCCGCGCGAGGATGTACCATTGTCCAACACATGTACGAAATGTAAGTTGCGGGTAGTATCTTCGGGAGAGATCTTGCTGTCCGAGAATCGAATGTAAATCAATTGACTTGAAAGTTAAAATTAGATATCACATATGTGCGCGTGTGTGTTCAGGTAAATAAATTATATAACATTATAACTAATTGACAGATTACATCACGGAACATGCGAAACATGCGAAAAATAAAACTTCTGTTCAGCTACGATCAGAGGTCGATAAGACAAGCTGGTAGGTGTTCCGGTTTCGGTTTCGATTTCTTGATTAAGGAAAAAACCGGAACCGTTTAAATTACGGTACTTCTCAATTACAGTTATGATATCTCTAGTTTCCTTTTTCTAATTTTTTCGTCTTTTAACTTCGTTTTCTTTCTATTCCCTTCATTTAATATTCGCTAATGCTGCCCTTTAATGTAATTAAACATTTTTTTCTCTATGCATTAATTCTTACAATACTCATAGAATTTTTATGTACATACATAAATTACCTAATAAATGGAGAGAGAGAGGGAGATTATAATTATCGAATTTGCACAGTTTGATTTTATCGGGAATATTACATTATTTACATAACACGTATAGAAAATTTTTGTTACATAAAGCGGAAATGAGTTGCGCAATTCTCTTATAAAAGCAGGGATATATAATTAAGGAACGGAAAAGGTAGAGCGTTCCTTACATTCTATTCATTTTCACCCTCTTTGGTGCTTTCATTAAGTAATTATGATATTAAGGAAGTAAAGCCCAGAAAATTGCAAGATAGATAGACATTTCATTTGTGCAATCCTGTGTGAAACAGATAAGCGTGTTACGATAATATTAAATGCGTTATCATCAATCATATGGGAAGGATCTCACGGGAACAATTCAACGCAGCTATTTCACCCTCCTTTACGTAACAAATTAGCTACATGAACGCGCGTCACGTACTTAGTTATCCCTTGAACTATACCATTAACCTTCGCCAATTTCTTAATTCTACAATTTTTATATTTGCATATATGCAATTTTTTGTTACATTAGGTCACTGTATAAATTCCGTTCTTTTTAGTTGAAATGCAAGAAAAGAGTACAATTCTTGAGAGCATCTTGTATGTAAAATCCAACTGCACTGCTACCGTTATAACGACTTCTCATTTCTTTTTTCATAGTTTCTTATTTTTTTGTGTCCTTTCCGGATATCGATTTATTTATGAAAAATTCCGCATCTTCAGTACGGAATTTTGCAAGCCATCGACAACAAGTGCGAACGTTCACCTTCGCCAACTGTTTCCATAATGTTCAACAAATGTTTTTTTTGCTGCATCTATCACATTATGGTCATTATGCTGCATCTATCACATTAAGTTGAAACTCGCGGCTGAGAGCAGTCAACGAGAATTAAACTGCCATTAAAGTCGTTTGACCAAATGTCTGCCTGATCTCTAATCGAAACCGATTTTGCTTCTTTCGTCTCGGCAGCAAAACTATCGCGAGCGATCGCGACAAGTGACCGTAGTAGCCACTTCCGTCTACACCTTGATTGGCTTTCCTATCGAGAAGGATTTCAGACCTGCCGATCGATTTCGATGCGACGATCGTCGACGACACGCTCGGCCGTCGATGTCAATGAACCTTTTTACCTTCGATCGAAAGGCGCAAGGTGCCATCGTGGCGCGTCGCGCCGAAGGAGAGGTGAGCAGAGAGGCTCACAGAGCTAGAGAGGTGAACAGAGCGCAATCGTAATTTCATACCCGTCACGATTGGTCAAACGACTCGATACCGGCCTCGAGAATGTCAACCGTTCGAGTACCGTTCGCCTCGGCGCGGCAGATTGACTCGGCTGTGGATCTTTTTTCACTTCGGCACGGATCGTCGCGCTGGCTGATCCACCCTTTCGCGGGAAGGAGAACGCTGACATCACCTGACTAGTCGAGGGCAGGGTCACGGATACAGCCTCTCGATGGTCTCGAAAGTTCCCGCTCGCTCGGGCAACGCGACACACGTGTCAATGAATTTTTCTCGAGTTGAAACGTCTCCTCTATTTTCCAATTGTTTACACAAATATTCAGTTTCAATTTTTAACCGTCCCGTAATATCGACGTATGACAGTAAACATTTTTTTTATTCAATTTTATTTCACACAGTTAAACGAGACAAAAGATCCCTCTAGTACAAAGCTAGTTAATACAATAGCAGATATTACTAAATCAGTCTTGGATGTACAAAAATAACATATACAGTAAAGAACGGCTGACTGAGAACGAGACAAACAAAAATTTATTTTAATCTAAAAATTTTCTTGAAGTTTTTACATAACTTTCTCAAGTTTATAAAAGAATAAAATTTATTGTAAATTGTTTCTAATGTATAAAGCTATATAAACTTTAAAAAAATCATATAAGAAAAAGAACATTACGTTTACATTATGCAAAATTAATTTGTTAAGGAAATGAGACTGTTAACGGTATGACAGGGCAACCGGAAAGCCTACCGTAAATTTTCGCTACCTCGACGTACAAAGGGCCATTTCACGTATCTTCAGCATCGTGCGAATTTAACAGTTCCTTCCGGAATGAGGAACCTTTCTCGTGTAACAGGGCCGAGGTGTGAAATCGACGATACCGTAAAATATCTTTTCAGAGTACCGAGTGCAAAATTATTTCATCTGCGTCTCGATCGAGTGTACGAGATCTTTCTCACGCGAGCATGGCAGGGCTAATTACATCCTAATGACGATATAATTATATATTTTTTAAGGCGGTGGAATGAGGAAGTGACCATTGCAATTTAGTATGCTTTTTTTTTCATCCGCTGCAACAATCACTCCGAGCGGCCTCTCTGCCCAGCCCCTTCATTTCTTACATGCCGACACATCTCGGTCTTGAAACGCAATTCGGTCTTTTACAAACAGCCACGCTGATGCGATATCACGAAAAAGGTTCATCAACCTTATACGCAAGTATTATGTACCGCGAGTTCCTCGAGCATGGCGAATATTCCTTATACGACCGTAGGTCTAATAGTCTTCACTTCAGTGGTTTACCGTTTTAATATTCACGTAAAGTACAAGCATGCATTATATTTGGGTTTATCGCCCTCACGTGTGAGATCTGGAATATAATCGAGCATAAAGTATGATTTCCTGTAACAGCCTATTACTGAAATCTCGAAGGTGGAAAAAATTCCAGCTTGAAATTCGATTAATAATTAAAAATGCGCTACATATTAATTAATATGCGTCATTAATGGAATACAAGATATTTATAGAAGATGTGACATATTTTATTCTTATAAGTTATTCTTTATTCGTTAAATAAAGTTAAAATAAAAGTTAAATTATTCTTTCTTTCATGTTGCAAGATGGAATATGTGGAAAAATTGACGCTAGCTTTCGTTCACTTGCAGGAGTGTTAGCCATACAGAATGATAAAACATCCTCTCGAGTATCTCGAGAAAATATCGTGTTGAGCGCCAGCGCTTACACTGGTCCCGAAAAAACATCCAGTGAGAGTCAACCGGACGAGTCCCGGACTTTCCAGAGGACTGTCCCGGCTTTCCAGCTGGAAAGCTCGAAAAGTATCAACGACTACGACAGGGAAGAGACTAGAATCGCATTCAAAGATACGAACAGTGACGAGTCTATCGACGAGCTGACATCGTCAAAGCATGTAGCCCACATCGATGGTAATAACATCGAGGCGAAAGCCGGCGAGTACTATCAGTAAGCTTCATTCCGTTTCTATGAATACTGATAAAAGAGCGAATTGCACGCAAAGTTACAAACGTAAATGGGTTCTTCGTGAATTGACAATAGTACAACTACATATTTCGCTACAAGAACTTTTATTAAAGTTTTATTAATTCCGTGTTTCTATAAATACAATTCAAATTAAAATAATGTATTGAAAGTTATATTGTGAAAATAACAATAGTGCAAGCGTAAATTTCGATCAATTCGTTTTATCTCTAATTTCAAGTATAACCGAAAGCAAATCTTCTAAGGGCTGGGTTTTTCAATTTCTTGGTAAGCTAATTAATAGTTAAAATCACACGTCTGAACTTATCTAACTTGTAGATAAAACAAAAACAGACGTATGTTTTTAACTATTAATTAGCTTACCAAGAAATTGAAAAAATCGGCCCTAAAACGATAAAACGTTGTCGCGAGTAGTATAGTGCCCACCACCAGCGAGTCGATGTCGGGGGAAGGACAAGGGGCTCCGCTAAGAGTAGATCTCCTGTCGGAGCCCCATCAGCTGGTTGGCGCGCCGAGGCAACGAGCACAGCATTCAGCAGTAACGGATCAGCAGCGGCGAGGTCGTCAAGAGATCCCGAGGATTTATAGCGAGCACGCGCCACCGCCGATTCTACAAACCGCCGCACCAGGTAGACAAGCGAATCCCGACATACAGGATATTATCACTGGCATCGTCAAGTTGCTCAATGGCAACGTAAACGTAGCGGCGAATACCGTAAGGCCATTGAGGCCAATACAAAATACAAGGTAAGCGAAATTAATTTCAATTTTTCTACGTTTTACATTGCAAAATACTATAACAATTAGTTCTTTTTAGCATCAGAATTGTTATGATAATTTTCGAAAATATTTGTCATATATTTCCGCGTACATTTATAGGAAATATTGAGAAATTGAGAAGAGTCTTTACATAAAAAATATTATGAATGTATACATTTTTTTAGGTAAATTTTCTTCTTAATGCAAGAGAAACGCAAAAATTTGCATATGAATTATAATCTGGAGAAAGATGCATATATGACAAGTATGCATGTCTCATTACTGGCAATGACATCGAATTTGCAGGATTAACAACAGAGGACCTCCCAGAATATCGGATGTGCCGCCGTTGCTGACGGACTTTGACACTCCTGGCATGAATCCACCACCGCCACCGCCGTCGTCTCATCCTTATCCGTTCGAAAAGCCCCCTGCACCTGACAGGCCATTGTTACCACCGGAGAAACCCATTCATAGGCCCTTCATCAACGGAGTGCCATTACCAGAGCAAGTCGTGCCGCCTTGGAGTTGGGATTCTTCTCATAGTACGTTATACATCCGTGAATAATTATGCACTTAATTAATTTATTTTGCATGGATGCTTTAACATATAACGGGACATAAATATATGTATAAAACAAAATAATTTTCCGGGTAATTTTAATAAAATAAAAATTATTTTATCATCATTATAAAATAATTTTCATTGTAATAAAATTACCCAGAAAATTAATTAAGTTTTTTTTTTAAGTTGGGAACAGACGACCGGTACTACCTTATAAACCCTCCCTAACGTCGTTGGACTCCTCCTTCCACCGCGATAAAAACCTTTCAACAACGGAGAACTCACAGTACGATTTAAAACCGGAATCCGAAACGCCTCAGGAGAGCTCCACGATAAAGAAAGATGCCAGTCATCAAGAAACACGTATCAGCGATACTAAGAATCATATGAGCAATTCTAGTGTTGTTAAAGATCGAGTCGAATTTACGGTGGCGACCGATGATTCAACTATCTTGAACGCGACGAAAAAACTCGAATCCGAAGAGTCCACAAAGAAACACCATATTATAATTCACAAGTATCACACACCATCGAAGGAAAATAAGATCAACGGCGAGGAGACACTGATCCTCGGTCTCGCTACAGACATCATTCCGACGCGACGTCCGGAGTCCACGGTAACGTCCTCGAGCAATCAGATCAAAGTTACGAAATCTTCGAAAAGCGAAGAGAAAGTGCCCGTGACGTCCAAGGGGGAAAAACCGATTGAGAAACCTACTTCCACTACCTCAAAGACTTTTTCGACCAGTACCCTGAATATCGAGACCAGTTCGTCGATCCAAGTGATCGAATCTGTGCCGACGAAAATCATCCTTCGACCGACTTCCACGACTACCGTGAAATCAAGCGTTGATACCAAGTTTGGGGTGAGTTTGGAACCTAGCAGCGCATTAGATATCGAGGAAATAGAACCGACGTCCAGCCTCTCGACACCGACCGACGGTCTCCCTACGACTTACTCGAAGAGCTCGGCCACGACGCAGAAGAGTGTCATTCATCCTACGACTTCAGTTTTCACGAAAAACACAGGCACGTGAAAGATTACATAGAGATGTAAACATGTATTATTACACATTACTTTTATTTACAAGAGTGTATTTTTGCATTATTTGCTTATATACTGATTAAGCTATATGTGATATGGTTTACTTATTATAAATAAATAATCTATGAAATAATTGTAACAGGATCCACTGAACGTTATCGTCCACGACCTGGAATTGTTCTGGACGATACTTTGGACTATACTGGGGCGCAAGGATTGCCAAGTCAAAGGCCTTATGCACCTTCGAGACTTCCATCTCTCGGTGACGTCTTTGACGTAACAGTTTCGGCAATTCAGGGACCTGGAGGAAGTTCCGGTAATTTTTTTATGTCATTGTCTAATCCACTACATCTATAATCTACCACACAGTGGAATTGTATTATTTTATAGAAACATTTATTGAATTAAAAAAAGTCACACATGAATATGTGAGCAATTTAAATATAGATTTTCACAAATAAATTAAATTTTCTTCAATTAAATTTTGACGCTTAATCATTTTTTTGCTCCAATTTAGGGGAGAGCGTTAGAGTATCCCTAAATTCTGTCGGCGGTGATGTCATATTAACTTCCGCAGTGGGCGGAGAAGGTTTTGTGAGTATTGACGGTAAAAGAACATATCTGAATCTGTTTGATAACACAGATCGGACGCCCGGACCCACTCATGTACAACCACAGCCAACTAGAACTCAACCGCCGCCCGTTATCGGCACTGGGTATGTCTCGATTTCATGAGACTGAAAGCTTTTTTGAGAATCTGTTATTATTGAGTAAAAAGAAATCCACATATGAGAAATATGTACCTTTTTTGGCGATTTAAATCTTTTTCTGCCAAATGTTACACGATTTATTATCAATTTCGTTTCGGAAAAACTTTCATGCCGACGATAAGATGAATGACTTGAACAAGGATAAAAATGTCACACGAAAAATTTCTATTTCTCTTGCCTAGTCTCGCCATTCCACAACCGGATGCTCCTCCTATTGCCACTTCTCGTCCAAACGCATCAAATCGAAGACAGCCACCGTTATATCGAAGACCGACGCAGCCACCTGTCAGAATAGACACTTGCATCGTGGGCGACACGAGTACATGCGATGCAAGTCAACACGAGGCTTGCGCGACGGTTCAAGGGGTATCGGCTTGTCACTGTAAGCCAGGATACGCGAGACTGCAGCATTCGCTGCCGTGCAAAAGTTAGTAAACGATCGAGAATCGCGAGTTGTAATACTGCGATCCATAGTTTGCATTCCATATTTTTTTTTTCAGAGATTGTTAGTATCGTTGTGTCAATCAGAGTTGATAAATTTTACGACAAGAAAGTCGTATGGGACCGAGGATTAGCTGACAGGGACTCGGAATCTTATCAGACTCTTGCTTACGAGGCTAATAGAGCTGTAAGTATAAATTAAATTATTTAATTACTCGAAATATGTATTAATAAAACGTTTGAATAATAACTTGAATTTTTCTTTTAATTAATTTATATGTACATAAAAGCTACATTAAAAATTAAATAGTTTATTGATGTAGTTCTGATATATATTTAAAAAATTTTAATTTTAATTCTATTTATATAGTTAGAGAAATAAAAAAATATTTATAAAGTAAATATTTATAAAGTCCGCTAAGAAGACCTCAAGCAATTATTTAATCAGAATACAATTTATTAAAAAAGAAATTATCTAACCATCTATTTCTTTTATTTATTAAATAGAAATTTAATTATGTTATTTATTTATTATACATATAATTTATTTTACAGGTTGAGTCTGCCATGTCTATGACACCATTTTCAGACGAATATATGGGATCGCTGATAAACAACATTTATCAAGGAGACGTAAGTCAAGGACAAGGTGGGGTTTTCGTGAATGCCACTCTAAAACTCACTTATGAACCGAGAACGATTAGGTCAAGCTTAGCCGGTGAGCTTCAAAGACATCTGCTAGGTGTTATTCATAGAAAAAATAACAACATCGGAAACAGTGCGCTGTATGTGGACAGCCCACCGGGATCTATATCGAACTTGCAAGGTAATACTCGATCGTTAATTAGTAGCTGTAATCGATGGTGTCTTATATCATTGATATACGATATAAGAGTTACAAATGAGAATTTATAATGTAAAACATTTCTGAATTAATAGATCTGGACGAATGCGCTTCGTCGGAGTTGAACGATTGCCATTCATCCGCCAGCTGCACCAACACTTTCGGCGGTTTCACGTGTTCTTGCAATCCAGGATTGAAGGACCCTCACAAAAACGATCCTAATGATTCCGGCAGAATGTGCCTGTCGTGTCCGTCGACCTATTGCAATAATCGCGGCACCTGCTCTTATCAGGGGGATCAGATGCAGTGCGCGTAAGTAAACATGCGTTCGTGTAAGTTCTCTTATCAAGTGCAAGATATGAAAAATTGAAAAATTTCATCTTGATCTCCAGATGTACCGGCAATTATTACGGCGCGCAATGCGAGGTCGATGGTGAAGTCTTGGGTGTAGCTATAGGCGCATCTGTGGCCGCGTTAATAATCATAGTTCTGACTCTAGTCTGTCTCGTTATGTGGAGGTAATCAATGTTGAAAAAAATATTTTTTTGGTACAGTTATTACTACTATATACGTTAATGTGCTTGAGTTCAAATATGCATATATTTTGCAGTCGTAAATGGTCTCGCGAACAAAAGTCTGCGGGTTCTCCGGTGTACGGTTATATCCAAGGTGGAATACCTGGCACTCTACCAGGTAAAATTAATTAGTAATTAAATATAAACTTGATCTTTTGTTAATGAATATGGATTTAAAGACGCAAATAATTTATAGGAACTTTAGCAAGGGTGGGTTCTGTAGGCACTCTGGCGTCCGTGAAACAAGGACCGCCAACGAATTTGCCACCTTACATGTGGGCTCATTTTGGAGAGCATATGGCTACAGCGAATCTTTATGCGGTATGCATCAACTTTGCTAATTAATATTCGATAATAAATAGCAATGATATAATGAGAATTTAATTATTGGAAAAAATTAATATTGTTTATAATAATATAAAATTAATTATAATCGTGTAATGAATATTGAAATCAAAGAAACGAGAAAAAATAAGTGCACATATATAACAATAAATTTTAATATGCTTATAAATAAATGGACGATGGACGATGTAAATTTTATCGTGTAAAAAATACATGATCGTTTTATAAATATTATCGAATGCAAGATATTAATGCTTGAAATTGCAAACTGAATAATTTCTACGCAATAATAATGATTAAAATAGCTAGTTTTTTCTATTGAATTACATTAGTTTTACTTGTTGGCAATAAGAAACTTATTGAAAATTTTTTTACTGGAAGACCGAACCTATGGGCCCTACGCGACCAAGCTCGGCGATGTTCGGTTATCCACCCATGAGCATTCATGGAACATTGCCTCCGGTCCCATTACCGCGACTTCAGGCCCCATCACGGCCAAGACAAAGACCTCAACCAGATCCGGATAGTTCGGATTCCGAGCCGCAAGATAAGGACAGAGCCGACCTAATTCCTCAGAGCAGTGGTTTCCATGTGCCGAGGCCAAAGTCAAGATCTTCATTAGCAGTGAGTATCCATTAACTCAACGAGCATGTATTATATATGTAAGAAATTAAAATAAATTGTGCGTGTGTGTGAGAAGAATTTACTTCCGTTATTAAGAATTTATTTCTAAATTAAAAATTTGATATAGAGACTTAAGGATTGGTTTTAAAATTTATCTCTCTGAAATTTAATAATGCGTTTTATTAAACTTAATAGAATAATGGAATGACGAATATAGAATAAGAAGAGAATTAATATTGATTTCGCAATTTTGAATAAAAATGTTATATTAGTGAAAGATCGTTTCAATCTATTCACGTATGTATTAATTGAAATTTAATAAGAGATAGAGATAAAAAGAAATAGAAAGAAATTCAATAATTATAAAGCTAATTCCCAAGGAGATAGATCCAATAATACTGCAAAGTAATTTTTGATCAATTCATTTTAAATTGCCATACTTTTGCGCAAATGTCTTGTTCTAATTCTTTTCCGATTTCTCCTTACCAACATAACTTAACTTGTTCAATTTCACCTTAATCCGATCCGTTTGTATTATTACCGTTTAATTACTACGGCTGCGGAAGCTAATTGAATGCTAGTTATGTATCGATGAGTTGACTTTCATTTCAGAATCAAAGCGGTATCTATAACGACGTGGAGTACGATCAGGGTGACGTTCATCATTTATCGAAGAATAACATCCCAATGTCCACTTACAGACCATACTATAGAACGTGAAATTCATGTCGCGAGAAGTAATACATTCGCTCATGTTTCAAGGGACGGTGCTAAATAACCCATCGCGAATTTATCGTCTAAAGTGCTCAATAAATAGTGCATTAGGACACGGGTGTGGTGCTGTTACTGCTGGTGCGAAGTAATCCCACGGTGGAAAACTGCGACCCGTTCCAGCATCGTTTGAGCAAACATACCGTACTTACGGAAGATTTGCACACGTGAAGTGGAAGTGAGCCTATTCGTATCCGTGTGTATCAAGCGGATTAGATTTTGCTCGCTATAAAGTCGTGTTCTTGTAGTCACGCGATATCGTATTTGCGATAGATTAATTAATTTTTAATGTAATACACAATTATTTATTATTCAGTTTTGTTATTTGAGTTTAGATATTTTGTAAAATCTAAAAATTTGCTTAAATAGTTTTATTAAAAGAGATACATACTAATGCGACGATCGACTATTTTTAATCAACTTGTTAACACTGTTAGCTCAATACTCAGAGTAAGAATAACTTATAAGAGTAGAGTATCGACTGTTTACGATTAATTATAATTGTTAAGTAGACACTAACTGTTGCGTTATGAATATTAAACAGTTTAGTACAGAAAAGTTTAATTATTATGTCAAATTACTTTTAGAATTTAAGAGTATAACTGTATGAATATAATTATAATTAATTTATTAAAATTTTGTTGAAAAAGGTGAGATCTAAGGGCAGCAAATAATTATTTTCTTACGCATCATGAGATATTAGTATTTTAATTCATTAAGTACTGAATGTAATTATACAGTGTAATTAAATATTTTTTAGACTGAATACAAATGTCATTAAGATAATTTCATTTAGTTTTTATTTTAAGACTCTCTAATTTGCTAATACATAAAATAGTGCATGCAGCAGAAAATTAATAGAACATATATGAACATGTGCGAAATTAAAGGCAGTAATAAATAATTTAGCGAAAGCAATTAATTATAACGTAATTAAAATTTAATTAAAATAAAATTAAAGCAAATCTACTATTTTTACATTAATTATTTAACGAAACTAAATGACGAGAAAAATATAGTTAAAATATAAAATATCAAAAATCTAATTTTTACAGATTATATTACACGTATTCGTGATATTATGTGCAATGAGAAATCAAATAAATAATACGATGTTAGTAGATAAAACGTTATTTATTTTTTAGTGATGTGTGAAAATTTAAATGGTTTTAATTTGATTGTTTCAGCGACAAAGTCGCGTTGCGCACACGTCAAGTGCCATCGATCCGCGTGACACATACGCGGTCGAGACAACATTGGCGGGAATAAAATATTTAGTTGGATGAACTCCCAACGAATGAACACTAGATACGTGCGTATTGGTATAAGTAGGAGAGGTGAATAACCTCGATCGATTTCCACCGAGGAAGCTGTGCTTGACTGCTCAATGCTTCAAGTGTTTTACTCGTTCTTTAAGTCCGCGACAGTTAGAAGTTGCGACACACAGTTTGTGGAGCAAAATTTCGCCCCTGCTTCTAATATAAACACTATATTGTCTTTCATTAATCTCAAACGCGATTAATTGTACGAAATCAATTTATACGCGCCATTTTTGCAGAATTTTAATTTTAATTTTAATTTGATATTTTCTAGTTAGTTTCACCGAAGTGGCGGAAATGGTTAATTAAATCGTTTCTTTTTCTACCGGAACTGTGCACTCATTTGGTACTAATAAGCTAAATTTATGTCCAATTAAAATTTTTAATCAAAAAGAATTAATGGAAAGAACAGGGCAGAGAAACGGTTTGCTGTATTCGCACTGGGGCTTTTATGCGCTTTTTTGATATTTTTGTTCCGCATGCTTTTGAGTGTTTAATGGCGCAATTCTTCCAGTCTCTAAAGTAGTCAGTAGGGAAATCTCTCATGAATCACCGTCTCGCGGTACAATGCATTTCACTTTCCCTATCTGCGTTTATTACTCGATATTTTTCCATAGAACTTACGAGATTGTGTCTCGCATTTTTCCATAGAATTATGGACCACATTTTAAGGAATATTACATTACACCATAAAAATTTATCTCAGAAAGAAAAATTGATAATTCGTTATTAATTATTTAATATTTATATTTTTAAATCATATGATTATGCGGTTCTTATTTTGTAATTATCATTATTATCATCTCGCACTGAAGATGATCTTATTTCAAGTTGGAACATTTGTCATATCGTTGATTATTATTTATTTATTATTTGTTATATCTAGTTATATTAAACAATTACAATCAGCTTGGTTCATTTAATTCCTATACTTTTTAAATTTATTAAATCTTGAAATTCGTTTATATAAAATGTAAATTCTCCATTTTAAATTCAACACTGAATAATCAAATTTAATCGTCTTGCCAAGATTGAATTAAAAAATAAAAAATGTATCAATTTATCGCGATCGACAAACATTTGTTCGTGTAAAAAAGTTTCCGAAAAAAAATTCGAGATTCTTTGTAACAAATGTATGTATATATACTATGAGTAAAATGAATTTATAAATGTATTTGTAAAATATATTCGTTATATTTCATTCCGGCATTCGGTTGTCCGTTGTACATTCGTATAGCGATATATATGTATATGTATATATAAACGAAAATGCATTTGTACGAAGAGAGAGGATTACTTCGAAACATTGCTTTCATTCCTACGTTTCACGCTCGGTACCGTCTCTTTATTTTTAATTTAGTTTAATTAATCTCGGGCAAATAATGGAAAACGTTGTAAAATAATTCTGCATTATTTTACAATATTAGTACAAAAAACATGTTTATTTCTTATCATTTTTGAAAATAATATAATCATTATCGCATGCTACGTAATAATAACGTTTTTCATATTCATTTATGTTTACGTATCACTTTCTTCATGTTCACATGTAGAAAGTTGATTGATTTAGCTGTATTTTCTACGATCAACAACGATACCATAATCGAGTATAACGCTCGTACATACCTATGAATTAACATACATATTTTTCGAGTTATATATCGAGCGTACTTGATATTTCGAGAAGGATAATACGCCCCCGGGATAAATTACAAGTTTTATGGCAATGAATATCGTGTCTGGACTGAAAGTATTGAATTTCTCTACACGGCAACCGTGTCGCGTCGTTTATCGGACAGCAGACATTAGCAACAGCTGAAATCATGCGATAATGACGTAAATCGATTGGCAGAGTATATTTTAATGTTTCATTCGTGACATTTTTTCGAGTGGGCGTGTATCAATAATGGAAACACATAGTTTTAACAATTTTCACTGTTGTTTGACATGCGATCAAATTTTTGAATATATCTACTGCATAAATTTACCTTTCCGGAACTTCCACCTTGCATACATTTTGAATTATCTCCTGTATTATTATTATTATTTTTATGAATTTTCGCTAGAAAATGAACTAATTAAACGTCAACTTAAAAATTAATACAATATTAAACAATTGGAAAAAGCATAATTTCTTTCGATAGCTGACTATACAGTATTTTAATATTAATACCCGAAGTATCGATCATGTAATTTTCAAAAACGTGAATAGTGAAAAGGTTCGCGTGAACTCAAGAACTTCAACCAATAGAATCGTTGTGTTTATATGAAACTTTTCACATTTCCAAAAATTATATGCTCAATACCCTTAACATTTTGACTATGACTTTTCTTTGGTAGAAATCCCACTGAGGTATAAATACAAAATGCATTTTATGCCTCCATTCTTGAAACAGGATGTAATATTTCTCGTTTGAATGTTCTTGCTATGATTGAACATCCATAAATAGCACGTATAAGGTGGGCAAATGCTCGCATTCCGAGCCATTACCATCAAGTCTTCGAGGTTGCACTTCAAAGACAAGTTGGTTTTTTTACATATTTTTTCTTGAAATATCTGCTGCTATGTCTCGGAGGGACAAAATAGATTTTCGTTGTCGTTACCAACTATAACTCGATTACAGCGCAGGCCGCTCGTGTCAAGGAAATCGCTCGGCCGCGGCCGCCGCGTCCTCTATTAACCTTATTGAGGCGAACTGGGCGACAACCTTGCCTTGTAATTCCGTAATCCTATATTGCAACTCGATTCGTGCTAATTGCTCCTTCGCCATAGAATTAACTGTAGCTTTAGCCCGATCTCAATCATCTCCAATACCTCTCCAAAATAGAGAAACAAATGTGCAATATAAAGTCTTTGCAAGGTGCATCTGAACATACACTGAACACATAAACATACGCTGAAGAGAGACTAGTAATAGTTACCAAATTTATTCAGGGTTTTGGATTTTTGCTGAATATATATATATATATATATATAATATTTGGTTACTATTATTATATTTGATAACAGTTATCAAATATATTAATTAACTTAATTACTAAATATATGTTCATGGCCAACTGAATATAATAGTACCCAGGTAGAACAAGAAATCACAAAGATATCAAAATGATATCAAAATAACTTTAAAATGTCATTATTATGTCATTTTATCACTACTTTAGCGTCATTTTGATGTCAATATGATGTCATTGTAATTTTTATTCTACCTGGGTAATAATTAGTCAATGCTTAATTGGTACTATTTTACGAAAGCTTTTGTAACAATTAACAAATCCTAATAATTATACTCAAACACTTTTTTCAGTACAGAGAATATGTAAAAATAAAGTTTTCAGCTTATTAAAAATTAAAAATTAAAAATGAACACGATACCATTTTCAGCATAACGAATCAATCGTAACAATAAAGACGCAACGATTAATATAAAGTATAATCTTTATATTATATTATTTCTAGAATTGATTCATAAAAATGACGTCGTTTTTGTTTTCAGCTAATTAATCTTTATAAATAGAAATGAGTTTATTTCTAAATATATGATTTTAATATAACATTTCTTGATTTAATACGATTATAATGAAAATGATATTGTAATTAATATACAAACTAAGTATAGCATTATTACAAGTAATCTTTTTAAAGATATTAATCAAGATATTAATTCTTATTAGATTAACCTCATTTATATCAGTTAATTAACGCAGATTAAGATGATCGTAAAATTAGCATAGGGATTTCGAACAATAGTGGTTGGTACTGGTTCGTATATCAAGGAAATCCTCTCGGATTTTAACCTCCGCCTCTTTAATGTCAGAACTCGCTAATTACAAGCCTTGCGATTTCCTGGAAAACCTTGGTCTCGTTCATCGCGAGCGATTAAATGGAACGTGATTTTTGAAAATAAAACGACACATTAATACAGTATAATAGCTTTAAAGTCAAGAACACATGAAAAAAAAGGATATACATCATCGATTAGGACAAACTGTAATACTTTTGATTTGGAGCAGATTAAGCTTCGACTTTTATTTTTTAATATAGTAATAAATTTTAATAAAAAAAAAAATATATAAAATTTTACCTTATTTATTTAAAACATATATTTATATAATATATCATTTTAATACTTTAAAGTGTATTTAATCCAACTTTTTATATATTTCGCTTCTCACTTATTAAATATACATATACACGCGTATTTTCTGTAGAGTTACATTTTAGTTGTACGTACGCTAATGGGTGAATCATGCAAAGCACTGGACATGCATACATTAAGCTGTGACATATCCTGGAAATTTTTATCGGTCGGTGTTACCGATAATTCGGCGAGGGGCGTGTGATCGATTTTATTTATAGCATGCAATATATATATTATTCTTCGCTTTTCTTCGCGATTAATATATAAGTTTTAATGCTTGTCATAATTATTAAAAATATATAGAGAAAGATTAGTTAGATATTCTGCAAATAATTATTTCCTATGTTGCGTAAAATTGACATTATGTCATTTATATGTGACAGAAGTTTTTATCTTGCTTGAAAAACCCAATTTATACGATTTGCGATATAAAAATTATTGATAGACTTTTACCTCCAATTCTGATTACGAATTACATATATAGATTGTCGAAACTCTTAAGACTTTACATCGATTTGTTTCATCAGAGCCGAATTCAAATGCCGAAGGCATTTACGATCGTGCTATGTAAACGATAATGAATTAATTGAGTTACGAAGCGCAGTTAGGTAGTTAATAATTCCGCATCGTTTGACATCGCTATAAGCTTGCATCGATATATCTACCACCTGTGGTCTACGAGTTTATATGATATCCCGGTATTAGCTTTAAGGATCCCCAGAGCATAGAACGAAATACGTTTCGTCTGGAACACGCCTCGTCGGAGTTAAATCGAACTCGACCGGTCCAGCTTTCCAGCGATGTGAATTCCTAGCCCGGGTTGTAATCCGGGAAATTGGATTTGCAAGTTTCATGAAGGATACTTGTGTGAATGAAGATCCAAAGTCCATTCGCAAAATATTAGGATCAAACTGACACAACTGGTGTTTTACAAAAGTCTTTACTACGATACTCAGGAGATCTCAGAAAATTCTGCTGAGAAGAAATTCTACTAATCCGAGAGATCGCGCGAATGTTACATTTTGCGCTATTAAAACGTTCACAAAAAATCCTGATGTATAACACTTAAATTTTGTACTTGTGTATTATAAAAGAAATATTTGTGTTATCAAAGAATCTTAATTTATAAAATTTGAAACTATACTTTTTTGTTTGTTTGTTTTGTAAACTCCGTTTTAAGAAAGTAATTAAAGAAGTACAGAAATACCTATTTTGTATAAAAAAATCTTATTTTGTAAAATTTTTAAATGTTGAGAATTGCTCTCTTCTCTTTCTCTTTCTCTTTTGTCGAGTTTAAAGGAAGTAATTAAAGAAGTAACATAAAAGATAATTTACATTATATAATGAACAGACATTTGTCATTATCTTCTTGATTAATTTGAGAAGTCCCCTAAATAAACATACACCTGCGGAATATGAATTATCGATTTTGCTTACATAAATCAAGTAGTGAGATTGCATAACTAACAGTTTACTCGTCAAACTATTTGCCTCATAATTCATTTATATGATATATATATTTGCATACTTACGAACCGACTTACGAAGAGACTGAATTATTCTTCCGTTTTTACCTATGTAAATTAGCGCTACTAATTTCGAGTTATTTGATTCGTTTTTTCGAACTGATTGTGAGCCAGAAAAGAGAGATCAACTCTCGTTTTACTATTGCCTCATAATTGCAGCAATCTTTAAAGGAAACGATACAAAAATGTGATTTGTGCGCTGAGGCTATAATCGGCCAAATTACATTTCTCATGCTCACTGACGCCGCTTGCATTATACCTGTCGGTTTTGTTCATAGAAAGTTAGCAAATAGAGCTCGCGTAATCTTAGTTAAATATAACAATAGAACATGAAGAAACAAGCACTGTCTATCTTAACGCACGTAAATAGTTTAAAGTTTTTCTTTGAACAATGTTTCCAATTTTCACGAGACACTAATGTATGGCTAATAAGATATTTGATGGTCTGGTGCATCCTGTATAACGAGTATAACGAGAAGTTTAGTCGCAAAACTGAAATTCCATGCGGAAGAGAACCATTAAACTTTTCGCCGACGCTCAATAACCTTAAGAGGGAAGTTTTAGCAATGTAATAATAACAATATTTGAAGGGCTAAGGTCGCTCGTAAATTTTTGGCATTTATGTCATGTCTCGATCGTAATTTATGATGAGAAACTTGGGTAAATATAATAATTATAGTAGCAAATATAATATTGCTTAAATAGATTAGAATTAAACTATTAGAAGAAAGAATCGACTATTGTGATCATAATAGTATTAATGGTTTAATTTATTATTATATGTTAATAATAATAATAATCTAATTTCCGTAATACTAAATAAGATAATGCAACAAAAACAGGTAGTACTATAACAAAAACAATAATAGGGGCAACACTAACAAATTTATTAAAAGAATTTTTGCGTAACACTGAAGAGATAATATAATAATCTAAGCAAAGACTATTTTATTGAAATTAAAGCGCGAAATAAAGAAATAAAATAGCATTCGTTATCATAGTTGAGTCAAACAAGCAGACGTGATTTTCGGGTTCGCGACTCGTAACCAGGAAGTTATACATTGTTGCAAATGTACGGCGGATTTTCGCGTTTTATCGCGCGCACGTACGATAAAGAGTGTGTACATAACAGACGCGCGAAGGAAAAGTGCATTCTCTTGCCGTCACACATGGACGTCAGCGATGTGATTTACGCAAAAAAATAAAAATCACAGTGGCCTTGCATATCGCCATCGCATGAAACGTGCTCAACGTGTGGAATTCCGGAAAATTGAAAGCACAAACTGAGCAGCGATTCGACGGCAGAAATTCAGAAAAACTCTCTTCCTCTCTCTATAAATCTGCAGATTTCTAAAGTCCGGTTGTCGCATTTGATAAAATTCAAATTAAAATGACGTTATTAGCTGAGTCAATAAATGAATCACTTAAATAATAAATTAATTAGATTTGTCATTTTATGTCATTAACCCTTTTCGTTTCTGCCAAGTTGCGCCACTTTGACCGAATAATTTAGAGCACGCTGGCGCTTTTCTGCTGCCATTTTCGTAGTTCGTTTACATTTAGTAATTACATTCTCGATACGAAACGAACATTTTTTATGAAAGTAATTAATTTAACAGATAAGATTAATGTAATTCATGACGTATGTGCACGCGAAACAGCCGTAAGAACGGTCATCACCGTTTCGCTCGCAGTTTCCGGAGTCATACGTGCCAATTTTCGAAGTAAAGCTCGTAATGAGAGGACAAGCATAACGGTGTATACACGTTACGCCGGCATCTTTTGTATTTTTTTTTTGCGCTATCTGTGCATATTATATCTACTCGCAGATAATTGCTATCTGCGTCTGCGGAAAAATACTGTGTAATATATGAGCCCATATATTTGTTTTGTCATGTCGCTTTGAAATTACGAGTAGCAACGATTCTTGTCTGTGTCAATCTTGCGTTCTCGAAAGTGAGAGAGAGAATCAATCAATAGAAAAAATATGCGAGCTACGAACCACGTATTTGCGCAGCAATCAATCATATTCTATGGCAGTAATTTAATCGAAAATATTATACGTAGATGAAATACATTGTTTTTGACGCGTATTGATGAGAATAACTGTTTCCATCTTTTTACGCGTTTTCTTGATTACGTTATTATTTAACATAACTGATTAAATACATATTAAACAATGATAATATCGTTACTGTGTTTAAAAATGCAAATTAATCGAAAATTCTATTCTATCGTATCTCCGTATCTTTCCGTATCTCCATACTCAAACGTAATCGGCCATAATCGCTAGCACGTTTAAAGGCAGTTATTCGGGAAAATCTGCCAACGAACAATAGGTATTGCGCGGTATTATCCTGGCGTGGATTTCCGCCTTTTACTACCAGAGTTCCATTCCGCTTTACCACACACAGTCATCGGTATGCGCGAATACGTAATACGTGTACAACCAATCTTACCAATAAACATCTTCCCTCCGCATCGATCTTGTCGTCTCCAGCAAGTCGTGAAAGAATCATGGCTGCGACCGCAATGTTTACCCATCATCATTTGCAAACTTGTAAAAAGGGTCGTAAACGCGTAAATACAGATTTCTGAAGAAAGACGTTCCACGGTCGTTTGAAAGTTTTACGAAAAATATCACGCTCTTGTATTATATTCTATTTTTTGTCATAGAAAATCATAAGAAAAGGTATAAATAAATATAAAAAATATTATAGACGAAAAAAGTTTTGTTCCTCTATATTATATTTCTTTATTATACATGAGTGATATTTGAAAAGTTTCCGACCTGATTGAGAAAACAACATTTTTAAGTCAGAATGAAATTAATTTTTCACTATAATATTCTTACTTTAATATATTTACTCCAATGTTTTTCCAAAGTTTTCGGTAAAATGAGATTTATCTAAACCAGAAAAATAATTCATTTTACAACACTATCGCAGGACCTGATGAAAATTTCTTTCCAGATGGCTAGTTTTTCGAATTTGAGAAAAGAAAAAATCGCATGAGGTCGAATCCGGAGAGATACAGATCCGGATTCCGAAATGTCTCATCAGCAAATACAGCAACCAGCGTGCGCTTAATTCTCTCGTATCTAAATGTTTGTGCAGGATGGCGTGTGCACATTCAGAGGAATAAATGTATAAAGTTGAAAGGAGACTACGTTAAAAAAATAAATTTCATTTTGCTCAAAAAAACGCTGTTTTTTTTAACCAGTTCGGAAACTTTTCGTACCACCCAACGTATATTACATTACATTACATGCATAAGTAAATTGAACTACGTCCCGAGAGATTCAAACAGACGCATTAATAAAAATTGAAGCCGCTTTGTTTGCACGTAATAAATAAAAAAATTTCATCTATTATACAATATTTGAACATTAATATTAATAATTTATTGCAAGAGCAATATGAAGAGAGTTGCTACAACGTTTTCCATGATACAGGTGATTATACAAAGAGATAGGTACAAATGAAAATTAACATAGTTATCGCGGGTATTAATCACTGTCGACTCATTACTCTCGCGAGTGTTGGTGGCGACAAGTGGGCAAAGACATATTTTAAAAAGGAGCGACTTAAATGTCACGTCGCATCGGACTCCGTCGTGTGTCACTCGCGCTGGAAGCCGGAATCAAACATCACAGCGCTCGTCGTGCGCGAGTCTCTCGCGACGAAACGAGTTAAATATCACTCGCCATTGGCGGACGAGCGCATCATTCTCTGGCCAAATCCCTCGGCCGTCGGTCACCGTCGACTCGTCCGTCGTAGCACACAGCTTGGTGAACGCCGATCGCGGTTTCGCCTTTTACCAGCGACGGCGCATGCGCGCGGCCACCGCTCGGCTCAAAGGCATCAAAGCGCACGCCGCCGCCTGGCACCTCCGCTGGCTCCGCTCCGGCCTCCGCTCGGCGAACGGTCAGTAACGCGCCGAGCGTCGTCGTGCGAGGGTGGTTTCTTATTCCGCGTCGTTCGCGCTCATTTGGCGGCAAATCAGAGCACAGGCACCGCGTGGTTCCGCGCGGTTCGCGGAGCGCGTGTCTCGATTAATAGCCGCCCGGGCTGATCGGGGCGGATGAGCGCGCCGCGGGGTTGCTGTATATTAAAATAAAGTGCCAAGAGAAGAACGCGCGTCGTCATGGGTACCATGTGTTGTGCCCCGCGGATGTAGAGTGCGGATTGCGCGCGGCCGAGCGAGGGGAGCGCAGAGGGAAGCGACCTGCTGAGAAAGGATACGGAGGATACGAAGGCTAGAGAGGATAGAGAACGCTGAGCCGCCGAGACCGAGCCTCATCGTGGAGGAGCGCGAGGGAGAGACGGAGCCAGAAGGACGGGGAAGATAGAGAGAGAAAGCGAGAGAGAGAGAGAGAGAAAGACAATAATGCGGAGCCGTTGCTACTGTCTTCAGCGACAGGACGACGTTCGGATCTGCTCGTAGTAAGTGTATTAAAGTACCAGAAATGTTCGCAGGGATAACAACTGCGTCGGATTTGCGAGGGATGTCCTGGGGGTTACCCGCCCTTCGAAACTTCCACCCGCCAATTCGCCATTCTCGCAAATTGTCTTCAACATTCTGTAATAATTGTCCGCGTGACGGCAAATTCATTCTCGCATACGGAAATTTGATTTCATTTATTAACACGAGGATATCATTTGATTTAATAATAATCTCGTGTGATAATCCTTTATCTTTTCTTTTTCCGACATACATTTTTAACGTCTGCTAGATTCATATAGAAGAGTGATAATATTCTCTTGAAAGTTTAATATTTTCAAGTTCTCGCTTTCTTTTTAATACGAACAATAAGTGAAACCAGGCTAATGAATAAGAAAGTGCTGCGCACATTTATCACCCCGTGATAATAGAAAATAATCAAAACCCTGCTTCTTGCCTTAAATCTTTCATTCGCACAAAAATTTCTCTCATATCTTCTTTTATATTAAACGAGAAATTATATCATAGATAGTGTATGTCGGATAGATAGCGTATGCGTTAGTTTTGTTATCAAATGTGGCGTACGAATTCGAGAAGCTATAAAAATTAAAAGTATCAAATTGAAGCTGTTGCGCAGATATTGATCATGTATTGATGAGTTTCATATTTACAATAACAGCAATGAATACTATCCGTTGTAATAAATACAACCCACGAGAGCATCAAGTTTCGATTTCGAGACGAAAAATCTTCGTCCGAACGAAGAAAAGAACATTACGAATATTACAAAAAGAGAATTATCGACGAAATGAAAATATTAAAACGCACTAACGATTATTACTGAATTCAATTACATAATTCTATGGCAAACACTTGGGCATATCCACAAATGCGTTATTGAGAACGCAATGATATAATATCTCAAAATGTGGGAGTCACTCGAAAGTAATCAATCATTCGGACCCTTTCGCATTCTTCCCATAACGCCCGAAGAAAAGCTATCAATCATCCGAAAGGAGAAGACGCCAAATTTATTCTCCGCTACTTGCAATTAATAAACTTTCCTAAAAAAATATGGAATCCATGATATCGTTAGCGGACCCCTTTGTAAAGTTCCCACCCTATTATCTAAAGTTAGACGAGATAGATCTTCGACGAGCTCCACGTACGTGGGGATCACTTTGCATCTCGAAGGTATAGCTGCAACTCCTTGTAACACTGGATAGCTGTAATTGTTCGTATCGCTTAATTGATTTTGACTCCAGTTCACCGCGAGGATTATCGCGATCGTAATTCTCATCTTTAATCGAGCGCCGTTTCGTCTGCGTCAATCAAAGCTTGTGATATGTCGAGCGGCTGAGCGTGCGGTCTCGTTGCCCCCGATTTTCACGTAAGAACGGCTACGTGCCGGTTCCGTAAACGTTGCTTTAAAGGGTTAAAAATAAGGCGTAGTCGCTCGAGGCGATCGACCGTAAACTAAACGACAGGTATATATGGGTATACATATATCTACCAAGGAAATTCTCTCGATTCCTCTCACTATACGGACATGACTTCTTAAATGTTGACCTTTTATCGTGTCATCGGCAACGTCATTAATAACATTCCGTTCGCGTGCAAAAGTCGGAAATTTTTCGCGAATTAGTTGAGCGGAAATAACGGCGGGGCAAACAGTTTGTTATTGTGTATTGAATTATTTACAATCCAGTAAATTTAACGCAATCGTTGAGAAATAGTACAACATGTGGTTTCGCTTGTCGCATGTTATTTAGCGCATTTTCGATTAGTTGACTTTTTTGCTCGCCCGTCCGAGGCAATAATTTACATTATTTTATTCGTGTCGCAAGAACGGAGACCTGTTAATTAACTGCGTCGCTATGAATATGTAAAACACGATTTATTTGAGAATTTCAATGTGAGAGCGATTCAGAGATTATTGATACGTTTAAGTATAATGACATCATGGCATAAAGTGAGAAATGCATTCTGAGTTAATATCGGATTACATTATTAAAACATTAGCATTAAGGCTTATTAGTTTAACCATACACCTGTTACATCATAATGATTCTGCTGATTATTATCAAATGAAGACTTATTAAGTCTTGAAGTTACGCGTGAACAAAGAAAAAATAGAATAATGGGACGACTTTCTCCATTCTCTGTATAAATTTTAGCAACAATGCAGTCTCCACTTACAAGTCTTTGAGATCTTAATTTGTTGTAAAAGTGAGATTTAAATATAATTTCTGATTATGGATTATATTTCGCAAATATCGATTTGGTTGCAAGCCTTTGCGATAATTTGATCGAACATTAGCATTTTTATTTCCGGATATATTAGCGTTGTAATAAGAAAACAATATATCTTATTAATATTTAGAAATGTTGTAATATCTTTAACTATTAATTGCACAGCAGATTAAAAAATTTGTTAATGTATAACAGAGAATGTATAACGACGAAAGAGATAAAAGTATAGTTCACGATAACGTTCGGTATGGATGGTTATTGATTTTTGCGGCGTACTCGTTAATTGGCCAAATCTGAAATCTGCGCAGTGGCAACGCGATATATTTATACGAAAGCACGCCCGTTAACTATATTCCGGCGTTAATTTGTAGTTTTTGAGTGCGACTAATTTGAATTTGATTGCAAGAATGAATCTATTCTCAAAATCCCGCTCATTGAAATGCATTGCGCGCGATTCCGCAAACGCCAATTGGGGTTGTTTACTGGCTGCTCTCGAAGTGTGAAATGAAATCAATTTGATTTTCCTTCGTTAATAGGGATCCGATTTGTTAGATAAATTCACAGGGATTTAATGCAACGTTTCACAGATAAGAATTTTCCATTGAAATTGCAGCGTGATTTCAATATAAAGGCAGTTTGATTGAAGAAACTGTTTTCATCGAGAATGGAGATAATTAACTTGGCATTCTTTAATTTATTTCCAATTCAATGAATTTTCCTCTTTACCTTTGTTGAGATATAATTACGGAAATGCAAAGTAATGCAAGATAGAATAGACGATAGTTAGCTTTCCGAGAAAAGATTTACGATATTCTATTTAATTTCATTAATTTGACTCCGCATCTTTGTGCTTACAAAAGGCCGCGCATTCAAGAATCCTTAAAAGCTCGGCGAATACTTAGAGTTGCATGTTGTATTACGCAATAATACCTTGACTCGTCGTAAATCAGTTAAAGTAATTTCCTTTGTGCCGCATACGCCATTACGCACCATTGCGTCACTATTTCTCTCAATATTCGCAATGCTGTTTCTTGAAAAGGCAATTCTTTTTTCCAGCGGAAACACATAAATCAATAAATGCATTTTATACGTTTCATATTTCTGCTGATTTGATTTGGTATTTCCATAAAATAATTTGACGAATTAAATTTTTATAATGTTATTAATTAAATTGTACATAAATTCATTATTTTGTAATCAGCAAGCTTGCGATACAATTTCGAACTAACGCACATTTATTACTTGTTCGTTTAGCGACTCTTGTGCATTCGTATTTATTTATTTACAATTTCGTATTTATTTACAATTAACTCAGATATAATGCAATTTAAGTTACAATGCTGCACGAATATCGGGAAAAATATAAAGTCAAATGGAATCTCAATGTCCGTACGTTACATGATATTGCGCGCAATGCAGATTTTATTTTCGGTTTTAGCGTTGCTGCATCGTCATTGTTAGAATATTTCATAGTAATGATACGCGAGCCTCACACGCACTCATTCTTCCGCATCTCATACATAAAGTTGGCGCGTGACCGCGGAGAGTTCCCATCGCGCAATTATGCCCGTAACTTTTCCCTCGCCGCGCTCGTTTATCACCCACGCTTTTCGCACGGGCGATTAGTCGGTGGGAAACGCTTAACTCGCGATTAACCTTCGAGCATTGATAAAATGTAAAGCGATCTTCCGTCATTCTTTTTCGAATCGCCAAATCATACGTCCATTTTTCTCGTTCGGAATTCTAAGCGAGGAGAGACGTGCCGCGATCTTTACGAGCTTCCAAACGATGGTGGAAAGTTTACGAAGGAAACGTTCGACTCACTTGCCCTTACTTTTCCCGGGGAGCGGAGCGTCGAAACTCGGACCAGCGGAAAACTAGCTCGCAGATAGATCGTTTCTGCCGCGGTCGTAACGTGCAATTATTCAAAACGATCAAACGATCTTTGTAATAGTTAATCAAATAATGAGTTCCAGCGTTGTGGAATTTACACGGCGTAATTGTACTTCGTAAAGCACCGGCGCTGAAATTGCAATCCTGAAACCGAGAATCTGTGCCACGGGCAAAGGACGCACTCCAATAACAATCGCAAAATATACGCAACGGTACATCGCAATAAATGCCGTTACTTTGACCAGATTCCCCTATTATATTAGTTTGAATTTACTCAAAGTAATTTTCCTTCCAGCAGAATTTTTGTAGCGCGCATTAATGCGCGAATATAAGAGGCTCTGCGCGCCGAACCTGCAAGAATGACTCAGACGATTTCAGAGGAAGCTTGACTCATGATTTATGAACAGTCTGGTCGAAGATTGCGCGATCGCGCCTGTCAGGGTTTCTCGCTTTTTTTCTTTTTTTTTTTTTTTTTTAAGTGCTTCGCCTGTTGTCGTGCTGATTACCCGGTTTAAAGCTGCACAGCATCGAGGAATCTAGACTGTTTAAACATACAAAGCGCTCAGATAGCGCTCACGATACGAGCTCCCGGTCGATACGAACAAAAGAAGACACCTGCAATCCAGCGCTCGTGCAATAATAATGAAGCAAGAAAAAAATAATACGCGATTGCGTTGACTTTTCATTCCGAGTCACGATAGCGGCGTTGGAACGCGCATCCGAGACAACGCGAGCATGCAAAATTACGTTAACCGAGAGAACGCATTCGCGCTGCATGCTAAGCATTTCCGCCGGCAGATTTTTTTATCTCCGCTTCTCTCGTTTCGCTATCGAATAATCTACGCAATTGCAAACTTGGGATTAACGCAACATGCGGATCATTCCATTTTTCATACTGTCATTACTCGGATCGATCCGGACTATTTTGCCTGAATCACGAAGGCCGCGACACTAATAACATTTAAGTTGAATATTTAAACCGCAGCGTTTTAATTTCAAACGAGCTTTGTATAAAACGGATAGTGAAATCTCTTATTTCAAAGGTAATTCGAAGTTTTGCTTCAATAAGATTTCCATTTAGAGATTAATGTTGTAGACATATTCCGACGTGTTTTCATTAAGGCGAAGTCGACTCCAAATTGGTCAAAGAAATCGCAGATGAGAGAAATCTAGGACGCTACGTATAATCCATCTGTATAGCGAACTTCAAAACGTTGCTTATCAAATAATAGTGAATATTATGGCCGTCTGTCGCGCTACAATTCCGATTCAAAACGCGATGAGAATCAGCCAGCGCGATTATCTGCATTTTTCAGACCTGTTAATCAGGTTACAATCATTATATATCACGTTCATGCGTTCCTGCTATTTGAATTTACAATGAACGCTGTAGGAGAACCGAGGTTCTCAGCTGGATCGATTTGCCAATCGATTTGCATATTGCGTCAATACAAGAAACGATCTTTTCGTTTTTTTTTTCTCTAGCGCGCAGTGTACTTTTTATCGGATTATTCTGCATGTCGAACAGCGAGATACATAGCTCGATCGGACGGATCTAAAAGGTCGGGTCCGAAATCTTACGGTATTCGAATGCGCAGGTGTGTGCGCTATATGCGGACACACGCGAGATGTCCCGTTTTAATCTCCGTTGATAAATATCTTTCGCAGTGCGCTGTGTATTTTGGCCGCGACGGAAAGGATATTACGCAGTTGAATTTCAGTCCGGATTTTTTACCTGTCGCTTCTATATCGGGCCAAATACACATGCGCGCGTTTTTGCAAAGCAAGTATGCGACGTTGACACTGCAATGCGAATTTATATTGAAAATGTTCTGCGCCGCACGTTGAAACAGCCAACTGAGAAACTCGGACATTGGAATATTGTGGAATGCTTTATGCGCTACGACACACTTCGAAATTTTGCTTTCCGATGTAGTAAGTATCTATAGTTTATCAGATGTTTTTAATTATTCGCAATTTTTAATGTCCATTACGAATAATATTTTATAAGAAATAATCTAATATTTTATTAAAATTAAATAATGCTGCTGATGCAAGATATATTTAAAAGCATAAAAATAAATTTTTTTCAATCCTATTTTGTGAAATCCTTTTTTTACATTAATTAAGTTACTTTAATCGATTTCAACTACTTATTTTGTAAAGAATAAGTTATTTCATATTTAAAATTTTTGAAAAATATTTTCCTTTTTTTTAATTTGTTATTCTATTCATAAGTCTATTTATTTTAATTTCTCTCTCTTTTTTTTAAAGAAGATTTAGGAGAGATTTAAATTCTTTCGAATCAATTGAAAGTTGGCCATGTTCACGTTCACGGACGCAAGAATCTCATAAGTATCACGTCGATTGTCACTCACGATGCTGTTTAACGATCGGAAGAATAAACCTTGTGTAGTGTGGTAGATGATTCGTCAGTACAAAGAAATGCGCGGAATGTACGCTGCCGTCTTTCATGAAACTTTTTCTTTTTCATTGTTGGAGAAAGAACGAAGCGCAAACATGCGATGCTACGCTTTGCAGTAATTGCCGTGATCCCTTTTCCTTAGAAAAATAAATTTTACCTGGCGTACCATCATATTTATTAATAAATGTTACGATGGCTACAAAAATGTGACGTCGTTCTCATCGTACAGTATTTATATCTCGCGATTCGTTAGTATTATTTTATTTTCCCTTCCATTAAGGCCGACGGCTTTTTACGTCAATAATTACCGATTAATACGAGCAAAAATTGTGAGTTGAATGTTTAGAACAAAACATCTTTAATATTCTTTTATAATCTTCATATTTAATGACATTTAATAATACTTAACGTTACTAAAACATTTAACGATGCTTTTGAACTTTGTAATTTTCTTCATTTTAAGATGGCTCCTTAAGAGCAAGGCAACCTCAAAATTAATTTACGCTAGAGTTTGCAAGCACTTTAATCGTCCCGAGAAGTTTATCCACTACCGATATCAATTATCGATCAATTTTTATGGCAATGCCTAAACGAGTTTTCTTTACAAATTAAGGAAACTCATCCAAACATATTTTCTTGTCACCCTCTGCTTATATGGCTTCTCACGAGCTTCTCAGCCTATTTTCTTTCGCATGCCTTCGCGTACGCATACCTCCATGTCACGGCGTGACACTCTCTTCACGAGCACACGCAACGCGAGTACCATTATGATTTTTAACTCGTATCTCCCCGTAGGACCGAGCCCCGGGCACTTGGCGCGCAACACGAAAACGCAATAATCTCGCACGGGCTGTGGGAGCCCATCTGTAATTTATGCAAACAGAATCACGAGGAAAACGACGTTCGTGGAAGACAATAATGATGGGTGATAGTAATGATTAATGCATGAGTCTTCAGTTTTATGAATGTTTCTGTTGCTCTTAGTACCTGGCCTTTTCAAACTCAATATTAAAATGTTATTAAAATATAATATCACGGTCTCACGTTTGTACGTTATGTTTTTAAATGAAAAATACTTCCAACAGACTGTCGTCAAAGTCCATCCGGATTTAAAAAAAAAATTTATATTTTAAATATATATGTATATATAATATTAATCACGAATATTTTTCAAGAAACCCGTGCGAAATAAGGAAAGCAAGAGTGGAAATGTGGTTGAAACATAATAATATGAAAGAATTTATGTTGTGCAATAATTTTTTATGAATTTATTTGGAGCAAGTTTTTAATATCTTTTAATACTACTACTTCTATGGGAAAGAACAAATTTATTTAAATAACGAGTGTAAAACATATTTCAAATTTTAATATCTTTTATTTAAAATTATTTTTTTATTTATTTTTGAAATATTCACGAGAGAACATTGTCGTTTGTTTTTATTTGCTCATATTATCATATGAGTCATATTATTTTTGCATCTATTATTTTAACGCGTTCTCTCTCTCTCTCTCTCTCTCTCTCTATATCTCTCTTTTTCGATGTCATTGTTTGTGTAATGCCGGGTATTTCATTTTACGATCAGACGGGCTTTTCCGTCGCATTGCCGACAGGGACATCGGAATTAATATCTATGACGACATGTATATGTATAGTATATGTATATATTACACACTCGCGCGCACACATATGCACACAGGAGGTATTTACAATTCCTGTGTCAAACTAACAGCATATAGAGGACATCTAGAGGAACAATTTCTGTACTATAAATATGGGCCCGGAAATAACTATCGGAGTTTACGGAGCTATTACCGTGTTATATTCAGTTGTTCAAACTGAATAAATATGAATAAATATAATTGAAGGCAACATAAATTCTAGTTTTATCATTCACTCACAGGTTCCTTTTAGTTTGGTCTTATCACTAAAAGATGCTCAAAGTGGCAACTTCTAGCTTATTGTTAGTCGTAGGCACTGACTCGGTCAGATAACAGATCGGTGAATTCTGTTCGAGATGCCAGGAGTTTCCATTGTTTTCCTGAAAGCTGTAACAATTCTAGCTGTCACGTCTTGAGGAGTATTATATGAGAATCTTACAGACTAAACTTTTCACGTGGTGCCAGAGCATTTTGACCAACCAAACATAACTCCAAACGATAACTGCGTAACTACGGATTCATGTTTATCAGAAAAATTGTTCTTCTAGGTATCCTCTGTATGCTGTTAAAGTTTGATACAACAATTGTAATTACTTTGCATACATATACATCTATGCACATGCGTACCTTGTATATGTGTGTATATATACACACATAAACACATGTCTGATTGAGCTCAAAACCAATTTCGAATCAATCAAAATTGTGGTTATATATATATATATATATATATATATGTAGTACCTGCGCTACGTAAGGGACATGGAAATGTAGTCCATTGTGGTGCACAGTGTGCAACCGACTTGATCACGTCCAGGAATGGAAATCTTGCAAATTGGAGTAACTTTCGCTATTATAGTAGGTACGTCTTCGAATCACGGAACGTTCTTGTTTCACATGTAGTTTGGGATAGTTTGGGCAAACTTTAATAAGACGTATGAATCGTTCGAATACGCATTTTCAGAGAGATAAGTAATTATATTATTTTGTCCGATATCTTATCGAGCTATTGAAGTAGCTTAGTCACTGATTATCACTACATGCATATTGTTATACATGCGACAACCAATAATATTTTAGAAAGCGCCTTGTTTTTCTAAATATTCTTTATATAAATGTAATTATACATATATTGTGTGTGTGTTGTTAAAATACTGAAAAATTTTTACATTTACGTGATAAAATTTGTATTAAATTATTGTATGAAAAATTTAAAAATTTTTCTGAGACTATATTTAAGATATGCGGTTAAATTTCGTATACAGAAGGTGTACAAACATTTTATAATACTATCATGTGAAATGTGGACGTTACGTATTATGTACGTACACGTACACGTACGAATATAACAAAATATTTAAAGAGAAGTTCTGTTTTCCATGCGATCCATGGGCACATATGAATTATTAACAAGGGAAATACGAACGATCGAGGGCGCATAGTTCAATAATTTTGTGGTTGCTCCCTTTCGGGTGCTGAAACTTTGGAAAGTAAAACTAGCGGGTCTTTACATTGATATCTAACCTTGATACTGTATGAGTCATATTGACGTCAATAATACTCTAGCCGCCTGGCAATCAATGAAACGTTTGAGTTAATATGTCACCAGACGCTGTAAGAGTATTGTCATATTAACACGCGATGCGACAATCGATTCAGTCTCATGATAGTACGTTTTATACGAAAATCTTTTTAATATTTGATACATCCTTTTACTACAACTGTTCAATGCGCCATTTCTTGTATTAAGCATCTAATGTCAATTACCATAATAGAAACGCTGGTTCATCAAGTAGTACATCGGTCAGACCAACTCGGAGAGATAATATATAATGTATCAAACACTTTTCGTGGACAGGCGAGATCATAAATAATTCCACCCAAGTTATATACCGGTCTACATCGTGAAATATCGATAGGAAGAATTCTGCCTGTTGAACTAAAGATGTTATAGACTCGACCCGCGATTCGAGCACTAATTCTGGATAATTCGATTTTCTTGTTGCCCGTCTATAAGATCGAAGCGTAGGAAGAAAGAAGCAGAAAGAAGGAGACAAATCGGTGACTCAGAATTAGCTAATTCAAACGAGAATATACGATCGAGCGCGTGTATGAATGATGCAGTGGTGCAAAAGAAGCGCGAGATTGGGGAAAAGTATACTTGAACGGTGGAGTAATATGAGGAATTCGGATAAAGGAGCTTCGATAGCGCTCGCGATCGTTGGGCAAACTTCGAGATCACGTAAATATTATAGCATTCGCTAATGGCACTCCAGTTACGCGTCACTCGACAAGTATAATGAGCATTTGCTTTCGTAATAAAATGATAACGGACCGACGAACAAAATTTGCATTTATAACGGGCTACGGAGAGTGATCGTTTATAGCGGGAGTATATTAGCATAAACGTTATTTATTGCGACAAGGCCTCCTCGCAAGAGCGACGAAATATGATCGTGTGTGCCGATCATTGATCCGTCCCTCTGAGGGCACAGATGGGCGTAAGACCCCATTGTGGTTCGTAAAAGATCCCACGAGCTATGATTGCAGAAGATATGAGAAGAACAACAACATACTTATTATTATCTTATATACTTACTGATTTATTTATTACACTGATTTACTTATTTTATTGTTATTGTATATATTTCATGCTATATAGTAATGCATATTTTTCAAATTAATTGTATCTTATTTATTTCTCCAACTTTTCTTTAAATGTATTTTATTTGCTAAAAAAAATTTATTGGGTGAATAGATAATTTCACAATCTCTTTCAACTTTATCTATTTTGTATTGCTTACAATCTATCTCATACAAAACGAGGAATATAATTACACTCTTTTTATCTCTACTAATCTAGAATTCAATTATAAGGCGTAAGTATATAGTTTCGCTAGGTGATATGTAAAAGTCTGTCCGTTCCAAATACATGTCGATATACATGTATTCATTCTCATAATATATCACGTTTTTTTTCACTATTCTTGAGCGAGGTGTTAATCGAGGCGATGAATCGATATGCGCATATGTGTACGCGATAAAATGGATCGCCCTTGCATACCGAGGGAGTGCAAGAAAGCTGCAACCTTTGAAATAAGTCAGCGCGCGATTCTCATCATGTTCTCGTGTAATGATACGTATATATGTATATATATCAGGCCTTGTTTTCTTCCATTTATACCGTCATCTCGGTAAATAAGTATCTGCGCCGCGCGGACAAAGAGTAACGAGTAGCCGCGACTTGTGTAATGGCATTAAATGTCAGGTCAAGTGACTGGCAAAGCCAGTCGAGTCTGTGTGCGATCGTAGCCTCTCCGTGTGCTTTATTTCCATCGCGAATATAACATACCTACGAACGGCGCGCCTACTCCCATTCTCCATGGGAGCACCCGCGACCGGCGAATTGTTCATTTGGCGGAGCTTTTTATTGCCTGCTACGCGGTCAAAGGGAATTTTGCATAGCTGCGCTCGTTGCGAAATATGCCGTGGGAATCTTTGCGCCGTCACGCTTACGCCTTTTCTCGTTTGCCCGTAGTATGCAGGAATGTTGGAGGAAAAATAAAAATTTATACATAATTCGATAAATCGATATTTTCCGAAAGAAAATTAGGTGCGCTTAAAAAGAATGAATTTAATCTAAAACAAATGTTAATAAAAAATCATTAATTATTTATATAAATAAGAATTTTTTTCATTTTTAGTTTCAATTGGAAATCTGTTGACTAACATTGAATAATATACATTTTAACTTAATACAGAATTAAATGATTAAAAGTTGTTTTTATAGTGTTTTTAGTAGAATATATTAATTATAACTGAGTATTCATAAGTAATATAAATCGTTTTATTATTTCAAATTTAAATGAAGAATCAAGTTGAATATTCACATGTGCGATAGATATATGAATTCTCCAAAACATGTTCAACTAGATATATTGTTATTTGATATAGGTGTATTTTGTACACGAAAATATAAGGCGCAATTGATTTTTTTCTCTTAAAAAAAATAACAAAAAGATTTTTATGCATGGGTAGTATTTTTTTCGCCACACGAGACAAACGACATTTGACCGAAAGACTAATTGAAAATATCGGGAAAAAATGTGGGAAGCAAATTGTATCGTTAACAATAGTTTCTATATCGTAACCTATCCCATTATATTCGTAATACCTTATGAACCTTTAACTTTTATGATTCAATTCAGCGAAGTAGATATTTCTGTTGTGTATAAAAATAATTCTAAGGACAAGAGACAGAGTCTCCTTTAATTCAAAGAAAATGTCGCATATTGTACGTGTATTTATAATATGTATGTACATATATTTACATATTTACATATTTTTATGTTTATGTATGTATATTTATCGATATTATTAAAAAAAGAAGGTTTTAATCTAAAATACGATCTAGCTGTTTGATTAGCAAGTAACAAGTAACAATGTTTACGTCGACATATTCTTCTCCTTTATTGAAAAGATCGGATTTAAATGGTTGCAGTATCGGGAAATTAAAAATTGAAGGTATCGAGGATCTCTCATATGCGGCGTAATGTACATGCGTCGTATACAGAGCGGAATTTCTTTGTATCTTATACGACGAGGCATCGCTGTATTTTTGCCTCATATTCAAAAGAAGAATTTTCTATGGTGCAATTTCCACAGAAGATTGCATGAGAAACGATTGTGCATCTTGCTTCTTATATAAAATTCTTCTCTTTCACGTTATATGCAAATGCTTTTATGTAAGCGGGATGGTTTATGTTATCTCATTATCATTATTGATTTATATTATGCACGAAAGTCTATATTCTGAAAATATCTTTTATATACTTAATTTACATATATTTATGAACGTATAGATACTCCTCTTCCTGTATTTTACTATTGATTTTGCTAAATCGCCAATATCGGAAATTTATTTATAAAGAAAATTATACAAAGAAGAAAAACAGAAAACGTGAGTTTTCTTAAACGACATTTACTGCGTATTTGTGTAAGTGAGTTTATGTCATGATGCAATGCTACTTTGTTTTGCGTTAATTAAATTTTCTCGTGTGCATAATCGCATTCGCAAAGCAGCTCGAAACAAAGTTACGTGAGCTGTTTCTCGGATTCTCTTGTTTGAGGATGTCACTTTTAACTTAATGAAAAATTCTCTCTAACGTAATGGCAGTGTGATGAGATCGCGCAGAGTGTCTTCAGAATTGTTTCTCGCCGTTAAAAGATTTCTGCACTTGATGCATTCTCCATCACCGGTTAATTAAAAATGTTCTGTGTACAATTACGGCTGTGCAATTAAAGCGAAAGGTGCGATTTTTCAATTTTCCTAAATGAATTTTCTCCTCTTAGTCTGCAATGTTGATAGGAGTTGCCTTTGTGGAATATTGACAGTCCAATCTTCCTTGAAAATTGTGAGGCATATATATTTTATTTAAAGCTGAAATAGACGTGTCCCTTCTTCGACGAGGAAAAACAGCAAATATTCTTATTTGAAAACTTGTTTATAAAAACAATTTCCAACATTTTCCTTGATATTGAATATTGGATAAAATTATTTTTATATAATATTATATGTTTAAAATTATTGTCTTATAAGTAAGGAATATTTAATATAACAGTTTTAACAAAACTATTATAGCAAAAATATTACATTATTGTTACTGTATAATCATCTTTAATAATGCTATTTTAATGCACTGTCTTAATTAATACTTACTCAAGATGTATTTTGCAATGAAAAATGATAACACTTAATGCTTTCTTCCTCAATTTTCTTCTACTTGAAAAAATGGTTGGGAATATTCTTACATTTTTTTCTTGGGTTAATTGCGATGTGTACACGCGGGTTATGTGAGGAATTTTTTTGTAGAAATACGCTTATTTCCGGCGGCTTTCTTGAAACTTCTCGACCTCCTACTCTAGATTTTAACTCTTTCAGATACACTTTGACAGGAAAAAGTTAATAGCAAGTTTCCGATACAGTACGACATTATACAGCTTATTGAAAATCATTGATTACAACTTATTGAGAAGAAAATGGCGACATTTTATTTCGCGAAATTGTATATACTATATTATTTTGCACCGAGTTTTTCTCGAGGAAATTTTTTTCCTTTCCTTTACTTTCTTTCGTAAGTACGGAAGTAACACACAGTACAGTTAACCATTTATATTTTAAAAATTATAAGATAATTTATATCTAAAAATTATATCAGATTATTATTTGATATTTTCTATCGGATAAATGTTGCTCTTATGAGATATGTTAAGAAGAAAAATAGCAAATGTGATTTTCCACTGGGGAAAATGTTACTTCTAACGTCGCCAATTTATTGAAGGATCTGAGTCATCTTGAAGGTCGTTGCACCTTCAACTTACATGACACTTTATGAGATTTTGCTACACGGGAGTAGCGAACGTCAGAACTGCCGAGATAAGATAAACCAATGTCATAAACTGCTTTAAGTCACACGTTACTGACGATTAGATTATTTGGTGAACTGCAAGGACTTCATCAATCTTGATTGACTATTTCGTATCTGATACTGCAAATGAAATGATAGCATGATTTTCCAGAATTAACATAATAAAAGAGAATTTCAGCAACCCAATTCTAATTTTAATTGCCTGTCATAATATGCACGTATACACTTGATACATAATTTATTTGTCTACTTGTTGAATTATTTAATTAAGATATATTTCTCCTGGGTGATTAAAATATTGATTAAATAAACATATTTACCAACATGTACATAAACCGATAAAGATATCTTTTCAAGTCAAATCATTTCATTTTTAATTCTGGAATTTCATTAAACAAGTTTACAGTTGCGTAGCAAAACAAAGTGTAAAACGGACGACTGGTATTGCTCGTGTGCTTGTCCGCTCCGTGTTCGATTTCTGAGTTGTGGTTTGGTTTGAAAGCGACTCGCGGCAAGTCGCCGTGGCACACATTACGTGTTATAGCCGTATGTGTTAAGGAGAAGCCGGAAGCGTCTATTTTCAATCGCACGTCAACCACGTCCGGCAATTCTCTATATTAGTACCGTACTATTCGAAAGATTCCGTTCATGATTTGTCACGTGAATATATGCGCGCGCGCGACGCATTAAATCAAACACATTGAAGTGGACGACTATTTCGCTCGCAGATTAACACGATAACGTCGCCAGATAATCCTCTTATTAGAGCGCCAATTTGGTACTCGCCGTCGCGAGGCGATGGCTATAGCTAAATCCAAGGTATTGAAATGAAACGGTTGTTTTATAATCGTGACATACAACTCAGTGTCCATAAAATTATTAATGCAATTAACATCATTTTTTTCTAGAAGCTTTACATATTAAATATTATTATTTACATTATAATATAAACCGCTGTTAATTAGTAGTACATACGGTAACATGTTAAATATTATAGATGCATGTAAATAGATGTTATAATATACCTACACTAGCAAATTAAGTTAATAAGTAAAAAAGTTATAACATAGAATAAATGGAGGAAAGTATTAAATGTAAAATTTTGTAGCTCCAAGAGAAATGCAACAACTCTACACTATTACTACTACTAGTATTACTACTATTACTATCTAATCCTGTAATAAATAAATAATAAGCATTAAAATTATAGCTTATTACGGTTTATTTCTGAATTTAATTCCTGAATTAAAAAACATGTAATAGAAAAATATTTTTCTGCGTATAGACAAATTTTTTTTAACAAATTACATTTTACTCACTCATTTCTAATAGTTAATAATTTTATCCACTAATATTTTACTAACCTTATGATAATGATTATAATGAAAAATATTCTCACTATGATTAGCAATTCTATACAGTTTATAGTGAAGAAACGTATTTATTATAATTTTATAGAAAAATAATATGCAATTTACAATTTTTGAGAATCTTAAATATTTTATTAAAATTTGAAAAGAGTACTTTCCATATTTTTGGTTTTATATATCGCAATCTTCAAATGTTCAAATTTATTGTTAAATCAAGGAAATATTGTAAAGGCATTTATTTCTGAAGATTTATGCTACAATTCTAAACAAAATCGTAAAACTCGTTTTCGTAAGATTCATAAGAACTTATGAATAGATCTTCAATTCTATGCGTATTGTAGGTCATACTCTATGCTCAGCTTTTTACAATCGCTTCGTAAGCTACGACTTTACGATTTTACGATTGATTCATAGATTTGCTTAGAATTGCAGCATAAGTCACAAAGATAATTTCCATTAATGTCCATGTATTGGCTGCAGCTCATGTTTCGGAGCAAAAAAAAATCACGATTGACAATGTCGAGATCTCATTACTAATTGCGACATCAGCGTCGCTGTATTATTATTGTCTTTGTCATTACGATTGTTTGGCTTAATTGCAACGCGGAGAGAGAAATAAAATCACGGTGGAGTATCGGTTTCGCCGGTACTCTACGAGCTCTACTGCCATTCGATATTTCATGACGAAATGTCTCGCGGTTCGTCGGAGTATAAACTGCGACGCTGACCTACGCCCGCGAGCGCCATCGTTGCTATTACCGTTCCGTTTAAGGGACCTCCATTAACGTAATTGAAGTAATTCTCCGCAGCATCGTTTTTTTTCTGTTTATCGAGGTGAAAAAACGCTCGTATTTACGGTAAGAAAAATTTATTTTACCTTTTTCACAAGTTTCCTTTAAACGCCGCAATTTTTATCAATATGTTAAATCAAGACTTTTTGATAAAAGTGAGCATTGCAAAAGTAACGTTTGAATGATGAATAATGGGTTTATATTTTTAATGAGAAATAGCATCGCAATATGTACCAAGTGTTTACGTATCAAGGTAATATTTTCGCTTTTCGGTAAAACCGAGGCATTTCGGTAAAAGCGAACATTGCAGAAATAATGTTTAAACGATGAACGAAGTGTTTACATTTGTAAGTGGAAATAATATCGCGACATCCGTGTATTTCTTTTGTTCGTCGCACGTGGAAAAATTGACATTGGTCTTTTGAAAGCTTTGGCCTAGAGTGCAGCTATACGCGACTATACGCGGATAATAAAAGGACCCTAGCATAAAGCTAATATTTAACAACCCACGAAAAAACGCGTGATTGCAGCGCGCTGATACGAAAAGAATATCCGCAACGGGTGCAATTACGGTAGCTCCCATATTCGTAATTGCTCCTGAAAAATAATTGTGCTCGAATTCTTATATTCTTTTTTTTTATTTAAACTCTTTCCGTTTTATTTTCATCTATTTGTGAACGTGAAAAACGTTCCAGTCAATTCAATTTTTTTTTTCAAAGATCCGCCGTATAAATATACATATACAAATAAATATATTAAACATGAAATAATTATGGCGTATATCTGCAAACGGAAAGATAAATTTTTGTACTATTTTTATATCAGAGGTGACGTTTCAACATGTATACGCGCGTTGATAAATTTTGACGATAAACTGTACTTCAGGGCAAAGGGAACTAAGGTTTACCTTTCAGAGAACCGTGGCTGCTATCAGCTTTACCGCTGCTCTCTCTGTTGTCTTAACCCGGAGTAAAATATTATTTCAGTGTCAGCGTACTCTCTTCTCTCTCATTACCGAGCGATAATATTACGTTATATAACATTTATCTACACGGTGAATGTTTTCTTGGATGGTAATTAAGGTTGGACTGTCAAACAGATGCTATTGTCACAATATTTTGTTTAATAGTACTTCTTTCTTCTTTTTAAGGCGAGTTAACAGTTAATTTAAAGGAACTCTTTGCACACTATTTGTTTATTGCTATGCAAATATAAGCGAAAATTATTTTATATAAAATTAAATGAAATGATATGTTTAATAAGTAATGATTGATAAGTAATATAATATTTCAGACGAAAACGCGATTCTATTATTCTAATTCTATTATTCTAATTCTTATTTTTTTTCGTATGTTATTTTCTATGGAAATAAATCTAAAAAGACTATATTACTATATCACTATATTATAAAAAAAAATTGTATTATTCGTATTATAAACGTTATTATGTATATTAAATAGAAAACATTCCTTAAGACAAAAGAGATTGTTTTTTTAATTCGGAATTTAATAAAAAAATTTTATGTGGTTTTGAAAGCAAAAGATTGAAAATATGATATTGTGAAATTATTATTGCAAGTTATGATCTGTGTATAGTTAATAAATTCTTTTTTTATTCGATTTCTTTATATTACTTGTGCATACAAATTTACATACATGGATATAACGTGCATTTAATTTTAACGGGCTTTTTTATGCGAAAACAAATTGCGTTTACGACTACTAACTGTACGTTAATTAATCGACAAGGAAAAAATTAATATTAGAACGAGTATTGTTCGCAATTATTAACAAAGCTATTAACAAAGTTTCAATGAAACTATGTACGTATGGATTTTTATTGCGCCGTAGCAACTGTATGTTGCGATTAATCCAACTTTCACTACTTCGTAAAAACGAAACTCCGCTTCCGGACAGACATTGCGTGCTCGTCGACTATGCCACACTTTCCTTTGTGACACTAACATAGCACACCGTAAAGAAATTGTTTATGTCTTTAACGTCACTTTATAAAAGATATTTTATAATGACACTAAATAAAAGACAAGCTTATATAAAAAACAAACTTAAAATTAATTAAGAGAGTACGTGATTCTTACATAGAACATAGCTGCAAAATAATTTCGGAAATTGTACTGAATAAATAAAAAATAAGTAATTTCTTTAGATTAATAGTCTTAATAGGTGTTTTTAATTATCAATGTCTTGTTCTTTGTAACAAAGTATTTTGATTAATTTTAGAAATTGTTAATTATTAATATAAATTAATCTATACTTACTTTATTTATTTTTAAAAATAGTGTCCGATATTGTACTAAATATTCAAATGTTTTCTCTAAAAAATAGACTTTATCATGATTTATGACGCTGACTTTAACAATTTTATTCAGCAATTTATAATTGCTAATTGCTCTTTATGTACCCAGCGGGCAGAGGTTGCCGATGAGGCAATAAACACGAATGTCAGGCATTATCAAACAAAGGGTACCTAGTGACAATGACGAGACACGTCGCGATTAATCACCTGATTCATGCCTACGGAAACATCCTGGGAATATTTTCCACAGAGAAACGTCGTTATGTCGGCCTCGCGCGAACAATGCCCTCCTCGTGACGGTAATTCGCGGTCCCCATCGCTATTTTGCAATTTGCTTTCGCGCGACGCGAGTGACGTTACTCGCCTGTGATACAATGAACATGCCGGCCTTATGGGAGATCGTATTACGCCGTAGCACTTCTAATTAGCAGCGGCACGAGAAGCGAAAGAGACGGTGCCAGAGAAAGAGATACTGAGAGAGTGCATTCAGTACTAATCGATTGGTGAAACTAAAACCTCTCGTATTTTAGAATTAGAAATAATATAATGGAGCAAATTTTATATACATATATTAAGACTATTTATAATTTTTAAATATTTGACACCTTTTTATAATAATAATATTAAATATAAAATATATATTAATTTTATGCAATTTATATTCTTTGAAAATATAAAGATATAAAATTGTTCTTCATATATTTATTATTAAATTAAGTACAAAATTTTAGCAGGTTTAGTTTGAAGATTATTCTTGTTCAAATGCTCAATTTCTCATATTAATGTTTTAAACTGTTAAAATCCGTCTTTCTAAAGTTATTTAAATACATTTGAACGTTTTCCTCTCAAGCTTTTAATACTTGAATTTGAATTTTTAAAGCTACGTAAGTCTATTATACGAACATACATCTAAAATATATAATTTTCTCTTCCATTGATTTTTCCTCAGATGATATATCATGACGGGATAAAAATTGAAGTTAGAGATTGTTATAGGTCATGTTATATGAAAATATCAATACTACTTCTATGATACTCTAAATAAATATAGATACGTTGATTCAATATGTATACAGAATTGAAAGTTTTATATCTCTACTGTCTATATATCAATCTCAATTTCTATCACAGAAGCGATTGAGTAGATTAATACGCAAAACTGAGATAGAGATATATAATACGTTATGTCCATACGATATGTACATACGATTTTTCTTGAAAGATTTGGGGTATTTTCCGTATGTGAAGCAAACATTCTCGCGCGGCACTGTATCCAACCCAACAGCAAACAAACTAAGAGAGCGTAATGGGACGTCATTGTTCGGTAACGCAAGACAAGGCCGTAACTTGTTATTGAATAATTGGGCACTCGTATTCGCACTGTTACTCATACTCGTATCTACGCACGATGCAGGCCTCATCGTGGCGTGATGGGTCTACGAAATGATTCAATCCGCTTAGAGCCCTCGATAAGAAAAGCACCGGACAAACAGGACAATGATTTATAAAAAAAAAATAGAACAGCCAAGATATCGTTCGGAGTGAATCAGGCCACGTGCGTGGTGCTCTTATACGTTCCCGCGTTATCAGTAATTATCTGATAACGCGTTAGCATCCATCGCGACCATGAATGTATATCTTTAATCGTAATTCAGTAATAAATATTTCGCATAGATGTTGTAGGTCGCATTCAAAGCAATTCAAACAGCTACTTGCGATTGGCTGCATGCAATGAAACTATTATTCCATAGAACTATAAAGGCTTAATTACCTTTCAGCACCAGAGCACCAATTATTCGAATAGTATTGCGCTTCAATAGATATAATTCGTGGAAACTGCGATTCCGCTTGTTACTTTTTCGCACTTAATGCGCATATATTGCGCAACATTAAGCTATACGACGATTCATTGAAAAGATTTATTCGCAGATCAAATGTTGTTAATATTTTTTATTATTCTCGTTATTTAAAGTTGGCAAAACTTGATGCATTGATGATGCAGCTGTCGATTTCTCAAATTACGGACTTTATCCGACAGAAGTGCTGTTCTCGCGTTTCTTGAACTACGTACAAGTGGTTCTGTTCGATGAAAAGAAAACGGGGCATTGCACGCGCACGTGAGACTTTCATAACCTTAGGACACCTGTTTAAATGCGATACTCGATCGGAAACTTTTGGAGCAATTAACTGGGCACTCGTACTTACAGTCGAGCGTTACAGCTCGGCTAACTTTAACGTGAATTAGCGGTTGGAATGGAAACAGTGCGCCGTGGCAGTTGAACAAAGTGCGAAGGCGGTGGGTGCACTTCTTCGTACGTTTTAGCCAATAAAGGGGATAATCATTACAACGTTTTAGAGAGTGACGTAACGTGTTTCCCTAGTGGCGTTACCAAACGAACCGGAAAATAGCACGATTGCCGTTTCCTCGCCTGAAATACGATCGATAGGCAGCATTCGGTATTGCTTCCAATCGGAGGAAAGTTCTTTTAGTATTTAATGAAAAAGTTCTATTGCCTCAAACTTGGTAGATCTCAAGACAGAAACCTAATAAAAAGCATTGAAAAATACGAGACTTCGCAAATACCGGAAAAACTTAATTCTTATCTGTTTTACAAAAATAAACATTTTTGTTAACAAAACAAAAAGTGAAAATATAGAAAAATGTACAGAAAAAACATACAAGAATATTTTTCATAGAAAGATATTGCTCACTTTTTTTTACAACTGATCAAGTGTGATGTTAAATTTAATATTTATTGCCAAATTTAAAACTATTTAATTTTTATTAATATTATCCGATCTATTAACGAACACGCATCGGAATTATTTTGTAAAGATATTAATTAATATCCCATAAATACGTGTGCGATAGAAATTTTGTTATCCTTGACACATTTATCATTTATATTATCATAAGAAAATCTATTAAGCAGCATCTGCGTTTAATTTTTTCAGCTCGCGTAACACTTATAATTTCGATGCGCGTCTGCGGATGAATCGATCAAACATTTCCGCATAACCATATTCATAAAATGCAGTGCACGCATAATCGCTCATTAATGCAAATTCGTTGCGACTGGAAGCACAAACGCGGGCGCGCACGACGAAACAATGGAGGCCGACCGTGAACGAGAGAATCGATATCCGAGTGTCATTCCGTCATCGGTTGACATTCACGTTGCATCACGTTGAATTCGATTGACAACACTTGCCAGCCACTCCCGCCGTCTGCTTCTGTCTCATCGTTGCATCGCGTAGCGCATTGTTACAACTCTAATTAGTCCTGTGTTGACTTTAACTGCGACTGAATTCTCCCGGTATTAATCGATATACGATACATATTGTTTACAAGAATAGGATAATATCTATATCCATTGTGGATTTATTAATATGTGCATTTATTAGCAAACAATCTTTCTATCTCGCGTTATTCATCAGTTTTTTTGTAATTGGATTATGAAAAAAAAGTTTAATCCGAGATTTCTTGTAATTGGATTATACGATGTAAAACTAACAATTATATGATTCAATGGCGCGTTCATTTCACATTTTTAGTTTATATGAAATTTTATATAAATGAAATATTTTTTTAATAGTCTTTTTCGAGATAGGATTAATATAACCAACTTTTTTTCTGTATAGCAAATTACTCTAGGAAATAATTACAGTAAAAGTTAATAACAATTAAAGTTTTAAAAATAAAAATATTTATTTTCTTTAAGATTTCTTTGAATTAACATGAATTATTTACATTTGAGCAAAACTCAAAGGAAGATCTAATTGAAATATAATTTTCACACTACTGCAATTTATTGCTTATCTAATAGCTTTCTATTCTGTTATTATGATTTTGTATCCAATTCCTCATTTCTATTTTATGATACAAAGGATGATATTATAATGTAACAATCGAAAATATAGCTACCGGAAGTAATTAAGTAAATAATTAAGTTAATACGTGTTGGTATACAATATTTTGGCAGCTGATTGTAGCGGATATAGAATGCATTAAATTTTTATATAGGTTACACTTTTTTTAACGCGGATCGTGGCTGCAATCGAACGCTGCGAAGCATATAATTTTATACGACATTAAACATGCGCCTGGTTTGTCTGCTTTTCCTCATAAAAGTTTCCCGCGATGTACCAATCGAAAGCTAGGTTTTGGAAAAACTCATTCGTAGCAACATAAATGTAATATATTTTAGAGTATATATTTTTCTTTATAATTATTATTAACAAGTAAATATAAAGATATATCATTTTCAAGTAAATTTTCAATAAATAAAATTTCTTGTTTTTTTATTCTGTGAGGCGCTATTTTATAGAAGTGCAGAAATAAATAATGAAATAATTGAAACTGCAATATTTATAATAAATTATTTATTTATGTTTGATATGTTGCGTACATAAATTGTTATTAAATAAATGTCGATTCCAATATTACCCGTTACCAATCATTAATACTAAAACGTTTAGTTGCAAACAGTAACTTTTCAATGAAAGTGAATATAATTACTGTAATATTAAATATACGTCCGCACGTATATACATAGTATGGATGTAAATGTAATTTTGATGATCAAAGTACTACATACGTAATTACAGTTAATTAAATAATAAATAAATTTGAAAATTGTATCTCTCATTGCTAAAGTTTTACAATTAATACTCATATTACTTAATATGTACTATTGTACTATTTATTACTTGCGTTATAAAATATCTTCCGTAACTTTGTGTTTAAAATAACTGGGTTTAAATTATAGTACTTTGGAAACAGCTAGAATTAATCTCAGGAAGTAAGCACTCTCGTGCACTTCTCGAGACATCCTTTATCTTACACATGCTACATACCTCGCAAATATTAGTTGCACAAAAAAAAACCGTTAGCACCGTTGGCCCGAACTGGTTTTCCTTCGCCCTAGCGCCCACTCCGCGGTCACGAAGCGCGAAGACATCGCGCGACGGACGTGGAGTTGCGAGTTAGTGGAGCGTACAACCGTGTGCACTGTATCCGGCGAAACATCATGAAACACGAAGAGCCGCAGCTAGCTATGGCTAACAATGAAACACCAAGGGGGGAACAGGTGGTCATGCTCCGCTGACCCGCCATCCACTACTTGAGACTACGATGGTTTTTTTTCTAAGAGACGCCCGGTCAAGCACCCCCAGCGGTGGAATGTAAATTTATCGGGAAGACAGTGTACACGAGCATCCAACACGGTTTTTTCACCGCGAGAAAGACAAATAGCCCGAAAGTAGGACAGTCGCTATTAAATTTAAAGAGACGGAGAAAAACAGGATTATCGCAACACATTTAATTGCAGTTAATTCATAAATTATAAATAAATATAAAAGATCTGTCTTTCATTAATTGACTTTTAGTTCGTACAGTACTATATCATATTCTTATTTGTAACATTATCTTTCGTACATAATTCAATAATAATTTCAATTGTATTTTAATGAAGCAGTTAAAGTTAATAAATTTTTAACAACTTCTCTTGCATACAATAAATTCGTCACGAGTTTGAAATTTTCTATAAAAGCTACAGCCTTTGTTCAAAGTCGCAAAGTGCAGCATTGTCGCGCATAGAGATGAATGAAATTTAATGCTTCTTGAAGTTACGTCACATATCATTAAAAGTGGAATTTTCCGAAATGACTTTTATACTTTGCAGCGTTTTCGCACATCACGAAATTCATGATTCTCGAGATTTTACTATCGCCATAACATTTTATATTTATTATATTCTTGTGCGGAAAGATATTAAGTGTTCATAAATATGCCGCAGCGAGATAGCGAAAACACACTCAAGGCACGATTATTTACCGCAAAATTTTCTTTATTGTAAAATGCAAAATGCAAAGTGCTTGCGGACAAAAAAGCGGAGGAAACTCGCGTAAACCTTTAAAAATCTAACGGTAACTTATTTTGGTTTAAATAAGTTTTGCGAAATTACAACGTAACCCACTTCTAATGCGAAACGCACATTAGTTACGATCGGTACCCATCGCGATCCTCGAAAAAGGCGAGAAAGTGTGCTGCACGTACGCGAGAAATACGGTAAAATTTACACGCTCGAATTACACGAGCTCCTTCATACAACAATAAGTCCTTAACTATTCGCGAGTCACCGGTCGCTCTATTAGCATGTAAATGAAGGAAGTTGAGTAACGTGAATCCACGGGCGGGCTTATACATGCACTTGGGACGCGTTGCGTATGGTGGAACAAGTGGACGATGCGAGGGGAGTTCATGTGCTAGAAATGTGTTTCACTTTTCCGTCAGCTATGACGATGGATCAGCTCGGCGCAGCTCGTGGCGCTTTGCGGTCTTGCTTCAGTAAACTGTTTTCCGTACCGCATCGTTCGCCGCAACTAGGAGAAAGTGCAGCGTTTTCCATCGCCGCTCTTCTCGCCGCTGCAAAATTTCTATATCTAGTTGTGAGCCGAAGGATAACCTTTGCGTCGTAATTAAATTTTTAATGATCGCGTGACATCCCCGTATTGTCGCGATTTTTTTAACTCATTCTATTTTCTAATAATAACGTTTTCCACCACGGAAATTAATAATAATGTATAAATTACAATTAGGAAAATCCTTAATTGCAAAAGAAATCGTTAAAAGCGTAAGTGCTAGTTCTTTTGAATAGATTGCGAATATAATCGGAATTGAAATCTGAGAACAGTTTTGTGATTATCTCTAACAGATTTATTCGCTTAACAGAAAGAGAATGTTGCAATAGTACATGGATACGTTGTCTTCGATAGAGACGATTTCTTCGACGCGAAGGATATCCGCTGCCGTGACTCAGAGCCCGACATAACACACACATAGGCGCTTAAAAATTATAGTAAACTTTCTACTATCTCTCGATACGTTTCACGTCCCGGAGAGATGGACGGGTCGCAGTGGCCCAATTCACGGCAGAAAAAGGCTTTTCCTGACGGAGCGCGGAAAAGCGATCCAATCAACGGAAACAAAGGGAGCAAGATTGGTGGAAAATGCATCCTTTATGTATCCCGCTTTTCGTGCAGCGACTGCTATTGAATCGTCACCAAATGGACGCATACTATTGCTTTGCATAGCTGCGACAGATCAATCCAACACAATAACGGTATTCATAGTAATGCAAGGGCTAGGGGAGGGAGGGAGAGAGAGAAAGAGAAATTTGAGTACTTCTAGTATAGTGTGTAAAGTTAAAAAGAATTTTTTAATTCAAGTGATATTATATTAATTATTAGAAAAAGACTAATCGATGTTGTATCAATTTTCTTTATCACGTGTGCGCGTTATCTTTACACTTTTTGGAAAAAGATATACATCGTGTTTTCTATTATATTACATGCCATACATGTTGCCATATCTGTAACAAAATCTCATGGTATTCTCTTTTATTACGCGTAGCATTCATTCCATGTGATGACAATGCAATACATACGTCTTTTAGACGATGTTATATTAACAAATTGCAATAACGTTAACGATTTTTTTCTGGAAACGAGTGAGTATATTCGCTAAATTTGAGAAAAATCATACAGCATGGATTCCGTTAAGCCCCCTCCATGCAAAATGTAAATAAGGGAGCATTTACCGATATGGATATGCAAACGGTAGTGGTGTAACGCGGACCGTGGAGCATTGGGTTACAATAACCGGACAACGCTCGATGTTCGATATTTGGCCTATTTGGGTCACGGTAAACACGGGATACAAAATCCTGGATAAACATCCAGAATCGGCACTCAAAACTCTTGCCCCGTTTGGCGCGTACAAAGAGATCGCGAACGATAACGTACGGAACTGTTGCGCGACGAGACTAGATTTCGTCCCCGAGGCAAGCTAACTTGTACTAATCTAATTGACAACCCCTGAGGTCGACCTCCTTTGGTACCACCTTTGGTGACTGGCTGAATGATCTCTGCGAGCTGCATCATACACGTAACATACGAATCCTGCACACATACAGGCATATTCCGTTCACATGACTAATTGTAAGAGTGCACTTTGATGTTTCTCACAACTGATGACTTAATCCTTTCACGCGCTAATAATTGGATAGAGATGTTCCACTCATCTCTTCCCTTTCGTGTTAAATTCATTCCTATTTGCGTGCACCGTGTGAAATACATATATACCGCGTGTCATTATTATAAGAAAAAAGTATAAAATTGAATAATTTCTCAATATGACGATATATGATGGCATCTCTCTCTTTCGTTAATTCTCTAGATAATTTCAATTTCTTTTCTTTCATAGAGAACACTTCTTATAACTAAAGGCAACACGTTGATATAACGACGATTTAACTTCATCCTGATGATAATTATCAGAAAAATATGTTTTTTTATATTTTTTAGATTGTCTCATTTTTTAATCAAATATTATTGTTAGCTTGATCATGGCTTTAAACTTGACTTTAAATGTTTTTAATTAAATCGATCTTATCTTTTCTATTTTAAATTTAAGCTAAAATTTTATCTAGTAAAAAATGGTTCAATTTATAAAGACTCTGTCCTCACCGATATAATCAGTGATTCTCTCTTCTTTGCATAAATTTTTTTATCTTTTTATGTATTATTTTTATCCATTCTACTTTATAAAATTTTTCTGCTTAAACGCTTAAAATAAGGACCGACGTCTTAAATTACCTTAACTGAGATAAAATCTAGAATTATCAATCAATTCAATATAAATAGGCTATAAAAGTTTAGAATAAAATTTGCACACTACAAAAATAAATGACAATAATTAGTAATTGTTAGTGATTTTTATTGAATAAATAAAATATCCGAAATGACTGAAATATTTTTTATCATTTTTGTATTTATGCTTGTAAAACACATATTTTATAAAAATAAAATATCTTATTACTATAATTATTTTTCCCGTATCTTTAAATAACTATTTAATTTATTTACGTTTACGCTTTATATATTAATATATTAGTCTTTTAATTTCCTATCATCCATATTATTCTCGCAATATATTTATTTGTATTACGAGATTGTTTTATAAATTTCACGTAACTGATGTATTTATTAAGTGATGTTATATAATAATATTTTGTTTTGCATAAAACAAAACAGAATACGCTAATAAATGGTGCGTCGATAAAATAAGCTCTATATGCATGCGACAAATCGATGTGTAATTACACATTCAGGATCAAATATTTACCCTATTCCAGCTTATCCATTTTAAGGCAATAAATTTGTGAGATGTTATGTATTTATTTGTAATACTCACAAGCTTCTCTAATATATACATTTCACATATATTTGATGCAATGTTCACGGACCCATTACCTCAATTCAAATTAAAATTTAATTCATCACTCACCGATACAATGCGCAACAGCGGAGTAATTTGCGCTGCAAATTACGATGAAACTGTAACATACAAGCTGTAACATACAAACATATAACAATCAAATTATAGACATAGTCAAAAAACAATTAATATTATTAAAAAATAATTATTGTGCGTATCAAATTTTTATTTACTTTTTAAATGAATATATTTAACAATATAATTATATTTTTCAAAAAAAGAGGGTTTTTCTTTCTCTTTTTCAATTTACAAATTTTTATTAAATAAAAGTCTATTCTGTAACCTTTATTTTTTGAATCATCGAAACAATTCAGTTAAAAAAAATTTATTGATTCTGCTCAAGAAATAATATGTAAATAATTAAATATTTACTGCAAGAAGGATTGTTCCACGGTCGCGCAATGTCTCTAAATTTTCTCCATCTTTCAGATCAACAGGGATCGTTGCTTATTACAACACTCGCGAAGACACGAATTAATTGTCAAAATACGACTATCGCACAATACTCATGAACTTAAAGTTTACGATAAAACATCCAGTAGGTATCTCTGTGTTGAATGTTGGCACACGAATGATAGCGTGACGCGATCTTATGTACGCAAGACTGTGATGGCGCATTGTACGCCGGAAAAACAAACACCAAAGCCGCGCGCCGGCCAAACTGTTGTCCTGAAACATTCAAAATGTTTTATGAGATAAATTTATTTCAAATATTCTACTCTTGATACATGAGATTGAATTCAATTATGGGTTCATGCGTTAAATGTAACATTTAATAAAAAATACTATTTTACGTAAATTGATTTATCGCTATTACTTCTTGCCAAATATTTACCTACGTACCGATAGTAATCGTGACTTTAATCAACCCAGAATGTATCTGCGTAAATGACTTTTCCATGCAATAGCTATGTAATCGATTAAGATGTTTGCTCGAAATATATTAAGACGTTCGCTCAAATTTATTCGAAATGCGCAAGATGTAATATGCATATGGACTCACGCTAATCATACACGCCGTTAATTCCGAAGGCACCACGGTAAATGGACTTCATTACGATATCGCGTTGAAACTACGTTATGTCTTCACTCGCGCAACGGAATTACAACTTCCGATTGTCGGCGCCGTTTTATGAAGCGTCACTTATGCGACTATTTGACACGAGTGCCACGAGCTACCTACGGGATTTAATGGATACTTTGGACACGCTCTCTCGGGAACCGAAGTAATAAGGTATTTGAGTGAACTTGCCATGACGTGCCCTGAAATAAGGTGATAAAGCGAAACATGATTATATGAGGCAAAGCGAGGAACTTACCATTAGCTTTATTCGAATAATCGTGGCAGTTGGACGAGAATGTAAAAAGAATGACTAGAAGAATTTTTTCATATCATCAAGTCTTCTGCAATTTTAAATGATGTGAGATAAAATTTTATATTTTATGATTATTGTAAAATCATAGATGAAGAAAGTAAGATTACATTGAGTACATCCAAAACTTCTTGAATATTTAAATTATATCTGATAAATATCGTAAAAAAGCTTTAATTGTTATAATATTTAAATTTTAGTAATATTTGTTAGCACCGAAAAGTTAAATCGATAGATTTAAATCATGTGACTTTATATTGTTCTAAACTGTGCTTCAAAACTGACAAATAATCGGCGCGCAGCTTGATAAGTGAGAAAAAGTATATAGATACACATACAAAATATTATTAATCTATAAAAATCTAATTCACTCGAAAATAATACTTTTTCTATTTAATAGTAAGCTTTTATGTTGGTTAAATTTAACTTATTATTGTTTAAATTTTAAGTTCTGAGGCCTGTTCAATTAATATTATGAGTTAGTTCTTGACTAAAATTACTGATTGATTTCTCTATATCTCTAATATGAAACAGATTTGTACATTTACATAATATAAATTTCAAAGTGATATAGGCTACATTCCGATATTCATTGCCAGTGCAAATTTATAGTTTATGTCATGCACATTATAAATTTTCAGTACTAACAGTGAATTTCGGAACACAGCCATAATCGATACATCGCAGTCGAATGATTTAAAAAACTGATCTTTTGTTAGCTAGAATGTGTTTTTGTGTGTATTAGCACTGTGTTTTTGTATGTATTAGCGATAAATTGATAATTGCATAATTTTTAATTGTATAAATTTATTAATTTTTTACGATTACTTTCTACAATTAAAGTCACCGGTATGTGTTCAGTAAACGATATCGCCTGCATGCTACCAGCAAGCGCGTTCGTGCAGCAAACGAGGCGTTGAATAGCGGAATGTATCAGCCTATATATTATGGAAATTGAGTAATTGCGATCGGACTTTAGCACGATTTCGTTTCATTTACACCATAGAAATTTACAAATAGAAATTTGTAAGCTTTCGTGAAATCTGAAAATACATATATCTGTCTGCGTTATACATATAAATTCCTTGAATGCGATAAGCAGTTTCTATAGAAAATAATTCATTTGCACAAGAAATTTCTATTATTCTCTGTTATTCTCTCCTATCTTATCTTCTCTCTCTCTCTCTCTTTTTCTCTCTTTCTTTACATAAATTGTATTTGTATGATATTGAATTATTTTAGCGCACAGCCGGGTGAATAACAAAAAGATCTGCATGTCTGATCATCCTTGACCGACTATACTGTATCTTCGCACAACGTTGCTAACGCAGGATGAAAACTTTTAATAAACCTTCCACGCTGCATTGCGGACTGGAGTTTTATGTTATACTCCCTAAGGTGGACAGACTCGTAAACGAGGTCATCCTTACAATGTTGAAAAGTGTGTTTAGATATACCTATGTATATAGCGAGCTGTATCCATTCCCGAGCTTTTGGTCGATATTTTTTATTTTTGAATATCAATCGACAGCATATTGGTATTCAATATGAAATATTTATATTATCACTCTCTTTCATAACTTTTGTTTGTACCGTTATTAAAAATTCTTACAAATACTTCTTAAAATACTACTTAACGAAACTAACATTTTATTTGTAAATACAGATGTCATAGTTAATTTCTATTTATTCACAAGCTTTATACATTTATTGTAATATGCAATTTTAAAACAATATTTGTAATGTTTATTTGTTGCAGATCGAGCGGGAAGATCTAACGGTCAGAAATGACGCGAAGAAGAACGTTTCGTATCTTCGTATTGGGAGTATGCATAGGTGAGTTCTAATTTTAAAAACAATTTTTTTAATTCTTTCCTTTCTTTTTTATAATTTATGAAAAATATAGAATGAACGTTAACGCGTCGTTCCGAATTATCCAGAAGGGAAAGAGAGAACGGTTTTCTAAGCGGATTATGCACACAATTTTTATTTCGAGTCGCATCGCGCGCGCTGCGGCAGATTGCCGTCGAAGAGAATGGGCTAGCATCTCTCGGCACTGCATCCTGTTGCATTGTGAACTCGTGATGTAAAGCTTGCCAATCGAGGTGACTGTACCAAGTACTGTTAGGTCTACTGCAACAAGCCTGCCTGCAAGTTAACTGTAACTTGCAGCTTATCAAATTTTCCATCCCACCTCGTCGCGCGATCGTCACCTTTCAATTTACGATGAAGATGGACGATGCGGTTTCTGATCTAAATTTGATCGTTCAAATATGAATAGAACTTTGTATATTCAGTTTCGAATAGAACTTTGTTTATTCAATTAAGCTGTTTGAAGTAAATATTGCAAATGCAATATGCGAATTTCAGATATATGTTCAGATATATCCTGTACACGTATCTATTTGCATACAAAACGTATTTACACGTCTTCAGAAGGATCTTGAGTTAAAGACTGACAACGATAGAATTCTCGCGAATTCAATTAATTAGCTGGAATTAACGTCTGTAAGATAAGTGCGTTTAATGCCGGTGATGCAATGGTAATAAGATACATAATTATTTTAACGATGTTTCCAACGTAGCAAGCTAAATATTTCCCACCTAGAAATGAAGAAACTTAAACAATATTATCTTTTTTAATACCATTGCAATAGGAAAAAACCGTACACGCGTGTCATATCATGTACATTAAAACTAACTCTTTTTAGGTGTATTTAATTTAGATATATTGTTGAGTAAAGTGCCATATGAGAAATTTGTAAATTCCCAGTAATTACGTTAAAGAAGTTGTGTGTAAACGAATTAAAAGAAATCTATTAAATGCACAGCATAAATAATACTTCGTTTATTCGAATCATCTTGTTGCGAGACGAGAAATATTTAGTATATAATTATATAATTTCCACGTGCATCAAAATTTAATTATTTTAAACGATAATATTATATAACTAATGGATGAAATATTTCTTTCAATTTCGATATTTTTCTACCGTATTTTATTATATAAATATTTTATTATACAATAACTATTCCTAGAAATAGATGTTACTCAATACCAGATTTACATATAAAAAAATACTATTGACATGACAATCTCTTGATAATAACATTTAAATACGTACTATACGCTGCATTTTATGCAGAATTTTTATCCCAATTGTATTCTGAAATAAATTTCAAGTATAAAATAAAATAAAATTCAAGTTTAAAATGCTTTAAACTCATTATCTTTTCGATTCTCACTTTATTAAAAGTCATGATAGAATTCTCAAATTACAAATAAAAAAAATTAAAAACTTTGTCTTGTAAAATTTACATTAGAGAATTGAAAACATGTTTCAATTAAGGTAAAAATCGGATAGAAAAATCTCGCTGCGAATCAGTCAATAAAATAAATGTCAGGATACGCAAATTTAGACAGTAGATAAATGAAAATACATATAGAAACGCGGAAATTTTTTTATCCTTTCTCTTAAATAATCAAATTCGAAAAATCGATATCTTTTGCCATAAAATCTTTAACATTTATCGGAAATACATCGGATAAGAATATTAAGGTAAAAATCGGATAGAAAAATCTCGCTGCGAATCAGCGTCAATAAAATAAATATTTATCCCGGCTTCGACGTTCACGGGGAGGACTAGTCGCCTCGTATCGACGTAAATCAGCAAAACACGAGGACATACTCGAAGTCCCTGCATAATTCCGAGGTCTCTTTAATATTCAAACGCACGCTCTCACCGCGGTCGCGCGAACGCTTTCAATTTGCAGAACGCGAACTGTATCGTAGAACCTCGTGAATAGTTCTGAAGGAACCCGCTACGGGTAATTCCACCATGGACAACCGGTTTTTCGATCCATTAAACGCCTCGTCTATGCCACATTTTTATTGCATCGCGCATCTCACAATCAGTGGAAACCAGTTGTTGTTGCCGATAAGCCCGCAGGACTTCTGTTTTCGTGTTTCAAGCAAACATGCTTATTGCGGCTTCCTACCATAATTTATCGTTTTATTGTCAAACATGTGACTAAAATTGCATAGAATAAGAATAATTAATACTGTATACGTGAGAACCAATTTATTACTAAAAACTTTCCTACATAATTTTCAATGAATGTTTTGAAACTGTAAATCACTTGTGAATACGTATAATAAATTTCTTTCTTCCTCTTCTTTCTAAATTAAATTTTTTTAAATAACAAATATATTATATAATTATTTCTATTACCTCTCAAAATTATATACACACATATATATATATATACATATATTTACGAATAGATAAGATATGAAATATTAGAGCGAAATTGGCATGCTATTAGAATAAATACAATTGATTGTTCGTGCATTATTTATTAAATAAACTGTAATATAGAGTAGTAAAGGTAGTTATAAACTTAATGTGCAAATTCTACACGCTACTGGTAACCTTCGATAATTCTAAAATATTGTGATTTTTCTCATTCTTATTGAATTTTCGATTTTGATTAATTTTAGTTAACGAATAGGATATTAAATTATCATGTGATGATTATGCAGTACTCTATACTTGAAATAAAAGATGATCGTAAATACAAAATAATTATTGTGTATCTTCAAGAGAAAAGATGCTCATTGATATAAAATTATAAGAATGAACTTTTTGCTATTACAGGCACTTTGTTTCTACTTTTTGACAATGCGGTGGCGGAAGTTACGGAAGCATCGGTTACGTCCGAAAAATCTGAATCCCAAACAGCATCGATTCCCCAAAGATCTACAACGATTTTAACAAAAGTCTCTTTGACCTATCAAAATCAATCGTTCGCAGAAGTCCATGGAAAAGATATCGAATTGACGAATCGGAAAACTCACGACGCAGACGATAGATTACATAATGTCAACAACAACGCAAGTCAAGTTGGCGAAAAAGATGATGTATCAACATATGCGAATTCACAGAAAAAATTAGACGATGAATTCGAAAGTTCATCATCGGATGGGAACAGAAAGCCGAGATACGGAGAGATTGCTGAAAGCTCCGGGAAAAGCAGTAGCACGAAGGTCGTCTCCGAAGATCTTCTCAGACTCTCCAGAAAAAACGAACTAACTGCAGCAACCGCAAAATTATCCTTCAATGATTCGAAGCAGGACAGTAAGAGCCTGGAGGATGGCACGCTTCAAGAATCTTTGAACCATGAAAAAGTATCCAATACGACGAAGATCACGTCTCCCGATACAAAGGAAAAAATTGTCAGCGAGAAGTCAGTCGGAAACGTTATGGAAACTTCGGAATCTAAAGAGATAGGAAAAAAGGAGTCCTCCGTCAAGTATGAAGAAGAGAATAACGTGGCTGCGAATAAACAAGAGAACGTCAAGTCTATCAAAGATTTTTTTTGGACGACTCCGAAATCGACGTCAGAAAATACTGTCAGACCCGACGAAAAGAAGGACAAAATTATAAAGCTTGATCATAAGGAAATTCTTTCGAGAAAGGACAAAAATACTTTGATTAGTTGGAATGAGGAAATGGAAGATCATACAGTAGAGGTTCATCGGGAATTAACTACGTTGCGCGGTGAAAATTCTTCGGGATTTAAGAAGAGTGCGAATGATCTCGGAACGACGGCATCTGAAGCATTTGATTTAGAGAAGATCGATGATAAGGGACATGAAGGAAACGTCTCATTAGTTAATGACACTTACGTGAATCATTTTTATAAGACTGTGACGGAGAAAGATCCCAAAGCCAGCACGGGAAACCATTCGATTGACGTGAATGAATCGCGCGAGAAAGGCGATCCGAAAGAAGAAGTAGAGATCGTTAAGAACATGACTAACGTGCCAGTATTGAAGATTGTGACTAGCACGAACGATACTACGAGGAACGATTCTCACGTCAATGAACTGTATAATCAGGAAGGCGCAGCCTACATGAAGAAAGAGGAGATTAGCGTGAAAGATGAAAATCATCATGAGCAAAGCGCAGACACCTCCATTTCCAATGTAACTACTAAGAGTACAGATGGTGTAGAAAACTGGAAATCAGTAGGAGAACCTGAGAGCCAGGTGAAGTTACCCGAAACAATGACTCAGAGCGTGCGACTTGAAGAGCGTACCTTGTCCACTCTCGAAACCACTCCTAATCTAGTTCCACAAGGCAGGACTATTGGATTTTCCGGTATCAACGAGTTTCCAAATATCGAGGTGAAATCTACAGCCTCAATGAGAACCGACGGAGGATCGTCGATCACTCAAGGCCTGCGAAACAACACGGAAAAAATAGATCAAAGACCTTATCCGTATTTAAAATCCAGCAGGGAATCATTCGAGGTAGTAACAGAGACTAGTTTGAAACTGAAAAAAGAAGGTGGCGACGTTACGGAGGAAACTTCAGCTTACGAGAATACGATCGGGAGAGGGGAGTCCGAAAAGAAGCTCGTTATCACAGAACCGTCGGTTGTGATCGAGAACAGCATCCAACAGCATAAGTCAAATAAAAAAAGTGTAAATGAGTCGACGAGTTTCACGACAAAGAGTCTCTCCTCTTTGATGCCAGCGACGGCTATTCCAATTGTTTTGGCCGATGTTCGAGCGACGAATGAAACTTTTCCGGAAGGATTTAACAGCAGCGCAAAGGCCACGGAAACGAAACGCTCCAAGTCAAACGAGAATAACACGCCAGGTGCGAAAGAGGAGGAGAAAGTGATTGTGAGTAGAGACGATGGCTACGATGTGACTGGAAACGGAATAACGGAAGTGAGCCCGATTCTGGATGGCAAGGAAGTGAAATCACATTCCGGCGAAGTGACAGAATCATCAATATTGCACTCCACGGAAGTGAACACGTCTAAGACGGTCTCTCTGAATACTGATGTTCAGATGGAACCAGAAGAAGCCATGATGATCCGTTCAACTTTTGTCGTCACCGAATCCACAAGTATGGTTCCTTTGGACAAAAACACGACGGAAGAGAACAGGACGAAAACGTTGCCAACATTGGCAACGGAAATCAATACGATCGCTACGATAGTTCCCGAAAATTCCACGGAATCGGTGCCAAAAATGAATGTCACGCTGCGACCTTCTTCGAGTACCAATCAAACCGCCGAATCTCTCTCTGCCACTTTAAATCCCGACGAATCCTCAATTCCGACGACCACGTCTATCGAATTCGAGTTCGTCAGCCTCACGGAGGCGATCTCTTCGGTAACCAACGTGACCGAGAGGAGTGTCGAAGGACGAACATTCGAGGAGCAAACGATGCCTTCGAGGGCGACGACCGTACAAAATTCGTCCGTGACGAACAATGTAACGGAGGATGCAGTCACCGCGATGAAACCGGAGGAATCCAGCGAATTTCTAGTAACGACCGAAGATGGAACTTCAACGACGGATCGAGTGTCGGATATGCACCGCGTGGACAACGGAACTACCATAGGTCCTCAAGATACTCAGACTACTTTTGAGAGCCAAAGTAATCGCACGGAATTCACGAGGAACGAAGTTACTGTGAGCGCTATCGATTTTACCAGCGCCACTGTCGCTGATGCCACGGGAGCCTCCGGTGTTACAGAGGATCCTTTAAAGTCTAAAGATTCAAGTTTCAACGCGAACATCACCGAGACATCCGCTCCAGGCACGACAGAACTTCCGCCGAATATAGGTGTTAGGACAACGACGAGTGTTACAAAGAGCCCTTCGGCTACAAGTACTTTGGAGTCGATAGTATCCTGGAGTACGGCGGGTTTCACGGAATCGCCCGACGAGGCGATTACGGAAAATGTTTCGATTCTGTCACCGGATGAAATTAAATTGCTGGTTAAAATAATCATCGAGGGCACCTTACACGAGGTTTGTCCTCGGTTGGAGGATCTCAGGAAGGCGCTCGCGGATGTCCTCAGAGACGGACTGGACAAGTAAGTGATTTGAGAAATTTTTTTCTATTTTGAGTATAATTTTTTTTAGAATTGGATATATATGTATATTTGCAACTGATAATTTATATTTTCTTTGTATATTTTGCAACTGATAATTTATATTTCCTTTGTACATTAGAAATATATATAGTTTTTGAATGGATAAAATACGTGACAATTGTTACATAAATTATTTTATAATAGTAACAAATTAAGAGTAAATGCTTTCAAAATTGCTCACGCTCAATATAAAAGTTTAAATTATTATAAAATGTAAAATTCTTCTTTTAAGTCTAACTTCATTTATATCAATATTAGAGCTCGAAAATTAAGAGTGAGAAATTTAAAATATATTCGTTACATATAATACAGCTAAAAATATATTTGTTACATATAATACAGTAGAAATGCTTTGTTTTGCAGGCCCGTGCAGCCGAAACAAATTATCATCTATCAAGATCCCTGTTCCGAGCCGAACTCGTCACCGACACCCATGGAGATTTCTTTAATCTCGATCTTAGTTTACGTTGTCGATGAGGATGGCAAGTTCGATGTTGCCATGACCAAGATTCTACCAAGTTTATACAAGGTGTCTCCCAACTTCCCAGTGAGAGTAAGTTGAAAACGTCGGAGAAGATCGAGCGCGGATTAGAGCACTGGCTGTCGAACGTCAGCAAAAGTCCATTATAACTCTCGCTTCGACAGATATTGTATATACATATATGTATATGTCGTGTAATCTCCTCGCTTATCAACTTAGAATTATCCGTCGCTCGAGAGAAATTTTTGGTTATCGTTCAAGACATTTCTTTCGACAAAAGCATTCCTTCTCTATTAGTTAATTTTTTCTATTAAATCAAAGCGCCGTGTCACAGTCATTGATATTATATTCAGTGCTAATAATCGATAGAATATCTCTTTTAAATTTTCTTAGGTCGTTCATTCTTTTCAGATACACAAGTTTCTTCTGATACCAGAAGCTGATTCCGGAAATGCAATAGCGGTGGTCGTAGTCTCCTCCGTGGCCTTCATTTGCCTGGTCCTTTTAGCTGGCCTTCTGGTAAGCGTTTTACTGCAAGCGTTTAGCAGCTCCAAACGTATCTATGCATCATATTTAATTTATGACGGACATTGGCGTTCGAATCTTTTACGCAAATGTACATACACGTAAAATAAAAAAAAACGCATCATAAAAATTGTTCCGCATGTCTCATAAGATTGATTATAATTTTTTTCGACAACTTCACGAACGCGAGAATTTTCGAGCTTGAATCGTTCTTCCTCGAGTCTTTTTTTATCTTGTTTGTTTTTTAAATTATGAGTGTATGTCGCATGCGGTTTTTTTTCTGTGCCGTTCTCAATCATCACGCGGCACGTTACTGAGAAGTCGAAGCAGGAAATATTAATATTTCAAGATGACAGTTACGCAGGTCCGCGAAAATCTATGTTCACTGACGTAACCCGCTGCTAAGTCGTGCTTGCGATAAACCTCTGTTCACGGCAGATTTAAGTTACGTGTGTCGATTCGTTTCCGTCCATTCGTCCGTCCGTCTGTCCACACGTATAATTCTCTTCCAGTGTACGTAATACACTCATGATAGCATGCTTGTATATATGTTTTCATCTGGGAGATGAAAAACGTGTTCTCTTCTTCGTCGCGCGAATGACGAAGCTAATGCACTATGCACGCGTAATACGTCGCGACACGTACGAGTTTTTTTTCCCTTTTACTTTTGCAATAATGACAGCTTATTATATGATTCTTTTTTTCAATTACGCTTTTATCTCGATGTTCCGTTTATTTATAAAGTAATACGCATGCACAGGATTGTAGCTCACGTCGAATGCAACTTTATTGTTTAAGAGAGATAAAAAAAACTTGCCAACTATATTCACGTAATAGGCATTTCATCTGTGTAAGCATTAATAAAAAAAACTTGAGTCCTTTAGATGTTGACAACATCGTTAACCACGAAAAATAATGGTTTCATTAATATTGCGTAACTTATATTATGTAACTTTAATGTGTTTGGAACACATTACTATTATTTCGATAATAACGTCACTACAAGATCTATCGCACAACATTTTCTCCGGCTATCAGTAACATTAATACCGTGCTTACAAAGCATGCAACAATTAATTTTAATGACCGTATAATGCAGTCATAACGCCGGGTGGAATCTGAACTAACCAAACTTAACGAATCAATTAATATAAAATATAAAGAAAATTATCGCTGCATCAGGAAATATTAACGGTATTATCCCATTTTCGAAACTGTACTCTCGTCGTTACAAAAGCAATTTTACTTAATAAATAAACCAGATAATGCTATTACACAAACAAGTTTAGCATAAAAAACATTTCATTTTTATTTTTACATTTTTTTAGCGCATTTTTAGAAAACTTGTAATTTTTATTCAATTATATAAATCGGTAATATCGTAAAATATGAAAAATAATAATGAAATAAAAGTTATGGAATGCGAATAACAATAATAATACGATATTAAATCGCGGCATTGAAATCGGCATTGAAAAAATTGATTTTGAAAGACACTCAATCGAACGTGCAGTCAGTCACGTGGGGAAATACAGTGAAGCGTATATTTGCAGTAATGTATAATTAACGATAAGAGAATTGACATCGCGTATTCTTGCCGGAAGAAAAATGAAATGTCATTCGCATACACGGTTCTCCAGCCTTGAATGGTTGATTAGATTGACTAACAAACGGCAAGCGTTCCACACTTCATCAGCGTCGCTGCGCCGTGTCGCGCCGTGCTTCTCGCGGTCTTTGTTGTGCATGCGAATGACGATGTTGAAATGGCCCGCTAACGTGTTTCGAACACGTTATTCTATTTCGCTGACCATCGCGAGATTTCCTCAATCTCTTTTTAGATATGTCGGTCATGTGGCGTAATTGGCGATACAAGTGTCGTTGCTTAATTGAAACGAAAGGAACTTATCAGAACGCATGATTTACAATTATAATTGTCGCATTTCATACACGACAATCATCTTGCATTGATTGAAACAACTTTATTTTTTTATTTAATATAATTACATTTAAAAACGGAAGAGAATGACGTAAAATTATTAACGTCAGAAAGTTGATTTGATAATTGACCTTCTTATTATAATCATCTTTTATTAAGAATTAAATAATAGAATTATACAATAATTCGCCGATATGACTGATTTGCTTAAATCGAAATTATAATCAGCGGCACACTTTTATCGTTTGTAAATATATTTTGCACGCTGGCGAACTGCAGTTTTCGATTCAATGCATGGCCACTAAATTAACCGTCACCGCATTTCGGGATATCGTGAGTATTTGTAGAGTTATACTGTTACAGAGCGGAGTTGCAAAGTTGCGAACAGTAGAAGGTCGGCTATATCGGCTTTTGCTTTTCATTTCATCGAACATAACGGCCGTTAACCTTAGTTGTAACTACTTACAGTTCATAATGAGAAAGAGGCAAACGAGGTTCAATTACGGAGAACGGTGCCGACCGGTATCCTTGGATGCTTACAGCCTCGACAGCGTTTCGGCATACAATAGCGTAAGGCGCAAAGGTGCGGCAAGATCCTCCAAGAGAAGTTACGGCAATCCGACTTTCGAAGATTCGGTAAGTTCGAGAAGATTAATCATAAAAGACTATTTTAATTTCTCATTGTGCTGTTAGGAATTTATTCCTGTCTGATCTGTGTCTAATCGATGACTATAACATACTACATCAGAAATATTTTTATTTATGTATACTTTAATTATATTCAATTAGTAAGTTATATAAATTAGTTAAAGACATTTTTTATGAAATGTAAATTAGCGTTATTAAAAATTTTGATTGTTATAATAAAAAAATTATTTTTTTCTTTAATATTTTTCAATTATTTTGAGATCAAATATACGTATATTTATATACATATATATAGTATAAATAATAAAAACATATACATATATCGTATATTTATAAAAAGGTAATTTTTTCTTTCAATAATACATTTTTTTAATAACTTATATAGTTATATATTTTCTATTACATTACAGTAATAATTTTCCTTTCTTTATAGCTGTTACGTGTTACGAAAGTATAAATTTAAATTAATAATTCAGGTAAATGATTGTGCAAAGCAATGATACCGTTTATATCCAAGTAGCAAAAGAGTAGCAGTATTAAGGCTAGCTTGGTAATAGATTCGATCGACACATTAAAGTAAATTAACTACGTTACTTTGTTTGACTTCTGCCGTTAGAGTGCCGTTATTTGACTTAAATTCTTACTAGAATTCTGTTGACATTATTGAATATAACAGATCCTGCATCAAATTAGGTTCTGAACCAGATTTAATCTTATCTAGGTACTGCAGTATGTACTTGGTTTAAATATAAAATGACGTGTATCAATAAATTATTATCTTGAAAACATTTAGAGGCTTTTAACAGTAGTTAGATTTTATTCACTTAATTCCACAATGTATTATTTGTCATATCTTCCGGAAATTTTTGTGAATCTTAATATTGATTCAAAAATATAAAACAATGAATAAAATTATTATAAAAAAAGAAATTTCATATACAGCGTGTTTCATAAAGACCGTACAAGGTAAAGAGTAAATTCTTGATGAAGATTTTAAGACAAAGATCTTAATATCAAAATACTCAGATATAATAGTTTTTCAATTAAAAACATTTATAGTTAGCAAATAAGGTAGCCTAAATTTCGCGCGTTCATGGCACAATACTAAAGGTGAAAGCTAACCGTCGTTCCTCTTGTTAATATCGATGTCGAGATTACATTTACAAAGACAATGGCTTTATTTTTACTTTTATGAGTTTACTAATATTTACAGAAATGAATTGTCCATGCAGATAAGATTTTATTGAAAATATTATGAAAGAAGAAATATTACATGATATATAAGATATAAGCTATCAAATGACTGGTGATACTCTTGAAAGCTGTTGCTACTTTCATATCTTAGTTTTATTTTTGAGTTTTTAGCATAGTATTTAGGCTTTCATTTGCTAATTATGCTTTTAATTCAAAAACTATTATAGCCTGAGTATTTTGGTATTAAGATTTTTGTCTTAAAATGATCTCAAAAATGTGTCCTAAACCGTTGTTGTAATCTTTACAAAAAAAACCTCTCTGTATATTATCAATATTTAAAAATATTTTTGGATTTTTAAAACGTAAAGGTGGACTTTTTATTTACTTTACTTTATAAAAAATTACTTAATATCTCAAGTAAATTTCTTCTTTTGAACTCTTTCCCTAACTTGATACTTAATACTTTTCCTTAACTTAATTAAATTTAGAAAAGTGATGTATTTGAAATATTTTTCAATCGATGTCAAGTGATTTCTTATGTAGTGCTCAGTCAAAGGAAGCGAGGCGGCATTGTCTCCTTCGAAACTGCGAGCAAAGCTTTCTATGAAGGGTATCCTCTTATTTCAGAGCGCCATTCCCTCTCACCCCCTCAACTTTGCCGGGCTTTCATCTTTCTGTAACGACGTTAACGCAATCAATGAAGAGTTCGCGGGTATACCCCAGGTTTCGGCGAAAATAGACGAGCTACCTCCGGGCGCCGAGGTGAAGAACAGATACGCAAATGTGATACCGCTTCCGGAGACTAGGGTGCCGTTACAGAGGCTGAACAATGACGCCTTGACCGAGTACATCAACGCTAGTTACGTGCGGGTAAGTCAGACGTTTTGTTCGAGCTGATTCCTCCTACACATCGCCTCATTCACAAGGGACATCTTTGTCATTTCACGCGCGTTATTGCTGTTGAAGACTTTACTCTCTCCCGGCATTTATGACATGAAACATAAAACCCGAGCTCGAATTCGAGCATGATTTACAGTTACGTTCCGGAATTACGGGTTCATTTTTCTGCCATGCGATATAATTAATTTGCAAATTAATAATGAACAGCTGCGATTGTAAAATAAACAGGGTGTACTTAATTGTGCCCGTCTCACTTTTACGTAGATGGGAGAACTGCATAATTATCTATGTCATTAGGATAATATGCTGTTTATATGTTAAATCAGATTACATCAGCCATGTCATACAGCGAATGCTAAAGCGTTAAAGACTGGCAAAGCGTTTGTGCGGCACATGGGAAAAGACTCTTGCGTAACGTGCATTGCCGGGAAAGTGAGTGCATTGTATCGCGCAAGCTGGGAATTCCAGACGCGGAAGCGTTAGGAATTGTTTACGGAATATAAGTTCGTTTTCTATAGCCCCAATAGCTTCACAAAACAAGGTCTCTTTGACCTCGTTTTACAGAGGCTAATCATCTCGCGTGCACAAGGTTACGAGAATACATTTACCCTGGAATACACGTGTGTATATTTTAAAGTATCAGGCCTGAAAAACGAACGAGCTAAAAAGATTGAAGAAATTAAAATGATTATTTTTATGCACACTTTCACTAAATATGTTGTATAATACATAACGAATTAAAAAGAAACTGATACAATTCATAATCGAAAGCTTTTTGCAGAGCGCACTTTGAATGACTTATAATACACAACAGAATTCTATTTCAATTTTATCTCCTGTTATAAACCTAAATTCTAAAGTGGGCTTAAATATTAATACAATTAGTTCAAGAATAATTTTTGACAATATTATTTTAAAATAAAATACTAAAAATTGTTTTTAAACTATAAATTTGCTGCTAGAAAATCTCTCTCTAAAATTCTTTCAGTGTATCTTTTATCAATTTCTTTTTAATTTAAAAGTGTAATGTTTTATTTGAACTATATTTTATCCGCTTATTTTTGCAATATCTCCGTATATCCGTATTGATTAAATCTGTTTTATTGTAGTAAAACGTAACTGTTTACCTTGCGAAATAATAAATAATTTCGGCAATAATGGCAATCTGCAATAAAAGTAATATTCGAAGAATCTGCGGACATGAGAGCTCTTCCATTACGCAAATCACAGAGAGATGTCGCGAATATATTACGTGCACGGTGTCGTAACGATTTACGCGACCAACAATTTTATCCAATAAACGCAATGTGCGCAACGACTGAGTAATTTTCAATTTATCGCTTGGGAAATTTCTCTCGTTTAAGAAACAAAAATCGGGGAAAAAGTGAAAGAAATAAAACGCAAGAATCGTGTGCTTCTTTTTCCTTTCCCTAGCATCCTGCGGTGTCCGGCGCCCTAAGGGTGCAGCAAACCCATATATCTCGCACGCGCTAAGACGCTTCCGCATGGGATTCGACGGCAACGGACGAGATTTCCATTAGGAACGAATCGATCGATCAACAGGCGTACCTAGCGGTATCGGCTTCCGCCTTCGAATTGTTTCATATCGCGGATACAATCGAGTCGGCATTCGTAACGCTTCTACCTTATATATACCACCGTATATAACGTGTGTACATGTATAACATACGTCTTGCAATTACGGAGCGTGCAGGCATTAATGCGCGCCGAATGTGGTCGATGGAACGCAGTCTGACGTGTAATTAATTTCGCTCCACTCTTGATAAGATCGCATAATACTCCGGAAACACAATTGCGAATAAAGCGTGATTGTTCGCGCACGACAATCATCTATAAATAGAAAAAATTGTTAAAATGGATTATCAAATTTCTGCGTTAGTCGTTCTTAAAAATATATTATTAATTAAAATGCTTTAATTATAAATGTTCCGTAATGTTAGAGTATTTGTAGCAGTAATCAATGAAAGAATTTTAATTTAAAGTGCTAATCGTAAGATAAGAATGTAAAATAAATAGCATTTTTTTTATATCTTTGATTAAGAAGATCGTTATATTGAAGTTTTCGAACAAAATTTGATAAAAAAAAGCAATTTCATGTTTTAATAGATAATTTTATAAGTAACGTGTTATATTAACATTATTAGTAATGAAATATTAGTGATTTAAGACAAAAATAAAATTATTTTCTCATTTTCTTATTTCTAGATACAAAACGTATTAAAATTTTATAAAGAAACTTACTAATATACTGGGTGTAGGTAGTGGTGTTTACCCAGATAGAACAAGAAATCATAATAATGTCAAAGTGACGTCAAAATGACAAGAATATAACTACAAAAACTCACTTTTCAATAATAATTTAATCATTTTTTTGTCATTTTGATGTCACTTTGACATTATCATGACTTTCTGTTCTACTGAGTACTTTCATCACTTGTAGGTATCTAGCAATAATTATAGACTATTTGCATAGAAACTCTCTTGGATATGATTTAAAAATGCATATATTTTTTTCAGGGGCCTAAGAACGCCACAAAGTACTATATCGCGTGCCAAGCGCCAATAGAGTCGACCGTTACCGACTTTTGGCGAATGATCTGGGAGCAACAGAGCAAAGTGATTATTATGCTGACCGATCTCGTTGAGAATGAAGTGGAAAAGTGTACGGAATACATTCCACCTTCGGAGGTAACAGATTGTCATCGACTTTACGGTGACTTCCAAGTCACCCTGAAGAAGAGGGAAACCAAGGAAAAGTACGCTATCTCTACACTTCATCTGAAGGTAAAGGATATTCTTAATTACAAGCCACTTGGTAACAATAAACCTCTTTGGATCTACTAATCACGCGTATAATTTCAAAAGTTATATTTTCTTAATAATTCTATTAACTTATTTCGCTTCAGATTATTTAATTAAATATCAATTACAGAATAATGTCTTTTATGAAATTTAAAGTATGATGCTGCAAGAAAGATCTCTGTAGAAATAATAGCATTCAATTGTAACTTTAGTAGCTCAAATATTCAATAGCAACTTTCTCTCAAGCGGAAGCAATTAATTAATATGTTACGCAGAACCTGGAGAACAATACGTTCCGAGAGGTATTCCACATCTGGTACCTATGGCCGGTGAGTGGCGTCCAATCAGACGGTACAGGCCTAATAGCGGTGCTCCTTGAGGCGAGAGCACTCCAGCGAGGTGGCCCTGGACCCATCGTGGTCCATTGTAGTCCTGGCACAGGACGCACTGGCACGCTAATAGCCCTCGACCTAGGAATTAGACAATATGAAATTACGAGGACCGTGGACGTGCCGAGGGTCGTTTACACCATCAGGAGAGATCGGGCTGGCGCAGTTCAGACTAAGGAACAATATGCTTTCATATACAAGGTGATGCTCGATTCTATCAATCGCTACACGAGAACACACGTGTTGCTAAAGTAGAGTGCTCGTCTTCCTCAAATCTAATTTAACCTCATAAATTTAATAATTTGTTCCATATTCTATTTTTTTTTTGATATTATAAAACGTGACATTTATAAAAGAATAAAATCAGAATTTTTATACAAAATTGGATAGAATATATGTACATATTATCGTTTTAATTAAATAAAACTATAAAAGTATATATTTATATAAAAAAATAAGAAATTTATCATCTTACCGGAAGAGTTAATTTAAGTACAAAAATAAATGCATTGAGAATTTATAAATCCAAGTTATAGCTGCACAATTTATCTGAAATTAAGTTTACAATTCAGTACAATATCAAAAGATAGATTGATTTATTTGTATAAATAGATTTAAGAACGAGAGGTCACAGAAATATGCAAATCAAAACTTTTTAATATTGTTTATAAGATTGACAGTATTTATGATTGTATTCGAACTACCTAGATTCGAAATTTTCAAAAAGGTCAGATTCGAATCATAGAAATTTAAATTAGAATTGAATCGAATCTCAACCGATTCAATTCGATTCATATTTGATTAGTTCGCACATTTCTAATGACAATGTGATATCGTAATCTAAAATAGAATTTTCTTTTTTTTTGAAGGCACTAAACTTGTATGCGACAAAACTCGCCGGCGGCGTGCTAGAGTCAACGTGAAGCAAAAGTTCTGCGAAGATCTGTGAAAATGGACGTCAATAAATTACACAATTTAATTGAATTGATTTTATAACATCGATATTCTGTACTATTCAAGAGAATGTATATATTAATTTATCATTAATTAAATTTTAAATACTTCATCAATTTTAATCAATAAAAAATATTCATACATTTATACAGGGTATTTCTAAATAAACATAAAAAATTTTAGGAGATGATTCTCTCTCGAAAATTAAAGAGAATCTTTTATATAATTATATATCCTTCTCCGAGGAGTTACACTAAAGGAGGAAATGAAAATTAAGTGTTTATTTTTTTTCGAATGTTGAAAAAGTTGAAAAACAAAATTTATTGTTGAATGTTTTCCGCTAGTGAAAGAGCTATTTATTAACTTTTTAATCCTCCCGTATCGTTAAAGGAAAAATAACTTCTACTCAATTTTTTATTAAAATTTCTTAACGACCACGAATGTGATCATCTAAAAATATGTATTATAAAGTTTGATTTCTACAGAAATTTTATTATTCTTCTTTTTTTTCTATTTTTTTTTTGTAAAATCAATAGATTTTAAGTAAAAAAATATAATTTATACTTGAGATATTTAAACGTATGTATATGTCAATCAATGAAACGGAAGATAGACTCTTGTATCATGATCGGAAATACCTTGTATAATTTACACACATGAATAATTATACATTATTTATATGTAAATATATATATGTATATAGACGTATATTTATATGTGTCGTTATGTATTTTTTTAGAAAATACTTTAAATTTGTTCCGTTTGATAATAGCAAACTTTTACATTCCGAAGACGGAAATATAAACGTCAACGTCGTGCGTTAGTACTAAGAATGATACAATAAAATATCATTGTAATACCGATATAATAAAAAGAAGATACCACTGTTATACCAATCAATTTTAATTTCTATTATTTATTAGCATTCGAAGAAACTGTGCAACTACAGTATATTTATTTATAGAATTTTTAATTCTTGCTGAACTCTGTTCGGACGAGACGTGATACAAACAAAACTCTTTTCAATTTATCTGCATCTTTGGATTATTCGATCTTTGAATATTGAAATCTTATTCATATTCTTTGTTTTACTTTGATTTCAAAGTAAGAAATTAAAGTTGACGAAAGATTTTTTTCGTTACCAATATTGGCGAACTAGGTAAATTGTAGCAAATGTATCTTATTTTGTTTTTATTGGAAACGTCTTAAATTTTTTAATTTGAACACTTACTGGCACATAAATATTTCATCCATTTAACTTAATATGACAACAAATTCTGGTATTATAAAATATTGATCATTTTTAAATTTATTTGACTTGATCTGTAATACGTTTGAGGGACATTTTTTAAATTTCTTAAAAATTTATAATTTTATTAATTAAACCATGTTCATTGTTTTTGTTATGATTTATTTCCATATATCAACGTTCGAATAAATACGTATAAACACAATATTTAAAGCCTTTTAATTATAATTATATAATAATTACATTATAAGTAATTTTAGTAAAGTTAAAGATTATTTCTGGCAAATTTGTATTAATAATTTATTTTACATAAAACAGATATCACACACATATATAAAATTATAAATATATCCGAGTTTTAACATTGAAATACTAATATTCGAATTATCCAAATAATTTGATTGCTTGTTGATTAAGCGGACAATAATTATTTCAAATGATGTCAGTATTATAATATCCAGATATATTTTACAATATACAAGTTACAACTATAATATTCACATCAGTTATATGAAACGTTAGATAAGATATAAAAATAAATTTATATTAAAAAAAACCCAATAATTGGCAGTATTATATCTATTAGTATGTAATGTCAATACAGCAATTAAATTATATATTCGTAGAAGATTAATGTTTGAATCATAAGATATACTTTACATTATGTAATAATGCAAAGCATTTACTCATCAACTGCATCTGGTTATTGATTCATTCCAGTATCCTAATCAATACTGTTATCATTGCTGATGTTACATATGTTTTTCAAATATTATAATGAAATTTGATCCTGTTATCCACTGTAATTTGACTTGCATGTATACATAGAACAATTAAGAAATCGAAAAGATAAGTAATGTAATTAGAATTACAAGAATATATAGCAGTCATATATGTTATTTGAAATAAAAATGTGACTTTTATTCATATTTCTTAAAATAAAATATCTAAACATAATTATTAATTGGATACTTTAATACTTACACAGTTAGCCACATATGAGAATATTGATCAATAATACAATATAACAAGTAAATATAACAGTATAGTATAACAGTATATTTAAGTTAATAGAATTTAATATAAAATATGTTTAAATAATGTTAATTAATTCAAACAATTACAACGTTTGTAAAAGATAAATATTAAATATTAGAGTTAATTTTATACATTCTCTATATTTTTCAATGTTAAATATTAAATTTTTTTAAATTAATGTTAATTATACATAATAAAAAATATTAATAATTCGGGAAAAATAAAATACTAATGTTTAGTAATATTTACTTTCGTTGACCTTTTCGATTTTTAGGTGCTTTCAAATGTGTATTATTATGGGAATTTACATTAACACATGATTTGCTTGATCTACAGTATTATTACAATTATATTATTATCTTCAGTTTTTTCATGAGATCTTGAACATTCATTTATATTATAATACTTATTCTAGTAAGCTCTCTCTCTCTCTCTCTCTCTCTCTCTCTCTCTCTCTCTCTCTCTTAAGATATTATTTTTTAAAAAAATTTTAACAGTATAATTGTAGTTTGGAATTTGCTTAATAGTTTGTAAATATAAAATATCGCAATAGTCGGGTATGTAATTTTTTCTCGTATCGCAGCTATTACTTCAAAATGGTAACTCCGATATCGTTAAAAAAAATACGCTATCACAATATTTATTTTCAGAATGCTATGGGCATAGGACATAGAGAATACTTTTAATTATTTATGTATTTGTTTTAGTTATTTATGTATTTTATTTATTGTCTTTAATGACCAAATATCTTACCAATACAGATTCATCCAGTCTCACAGCAGGAAAACACATAGGAGATATAAGATTATAATTTCATGTAAGTAATTATGATGAAAATATTGTCATATTATAATTGTAATTAAAACTGAATAAAATGAAATCGATTTTTAATCTTGTAGTCTTTTATACCATTTGTGTAAAACTGTATTCGATTTTGCCGTTCACAATCAGCTAAGAAGTTATCACCTGTGTGGAGTACAGGGCTATCTCCACACAGGTGATAACTTCTTATTAATAAATTCTTATTAATAAATTCTAATACGCGATGCAGATTTACAACTTTATTCAAAATCCTGGCTATCTTTTTTTTGAAATATCTCATTAATCTTTGATCACGCTTAAACTAATAAAAATAATAAGTCAAAACCGAACTTGTACTTCCATGAATCTATCCTTGCAAAAGATTTTCTCGACTAAAAACTATGAAAAATTATTCATACAGGATAAAGAAGCTCAATTGTAACCAAAGATATGATTTAACAAAAGATATAAGTTATGTGTAGGCACGCAAAGAGAGGAAATTGGTTTTAATACAATGATGTAAATAATTAAGGAAAATAAAAATTTTTATAAAAGTCAAGCGTTTTTATTTTGAATATATATATATTTATCATTTTAAATAAATGTAACGTTTTTAAAAAAATTTAAGGAGTTTGTCCGGTATAACTTATAAAACTTAAAATTCAATAGAGTAAAACTGTCTCGCTATTTCTTCTTTCGATTGAGCTGTAATTTTGTATATTATTATATTTTCCTTCTCCGAAATTATGGAATTTGATTGAACATATTTTTTTGGTAAACACAATTTTTTGCGTAACACTTGTCGCGAAATTTCATTATTATTATTTTGTGCTTCCGAAAGTCCCATGGAAATTTTTATTTCCATGACCGCGTCTTGCTCGCTTCTGGAAACTTCGTTTGATAGTTTGATAATTTCTTGATTTTGTTCTTCAGTATATGTTTTGGTACCTTTTGATATATTCTTCTTTATATACTTTTTGTTTTCATTATGAACTTTTTCTTTGTGCATGTAAAGATCAAATTTGGTAGAAAATGTTGAGCCTGGAAAAATTTTGTAAAATAATATTATATTATACATAAATAAAAATACATTTAAAAGATATTTAAATAATATAATGAAAAATAGAAAATTATTTGTTAACACTATGTGCGTGTAATATGTATACATATATGTATATATGAAAAACATGAGAGATAAAACTTGATTTTTTCATTTATTAGCATTTTCAATGTAATCTCTATTTGCAATTAAAAAAAGATACTACTTTTGATTATTTTATAAATTAAACATTTCATTGTAATAAATATACGTCATAAAAAAGATTAAATTATACAATTAAAATATATTTACTGCAACAAGATGTTAGTGGTTTATCCGGTTTTTCGTGGAACCGCGAGAAGTGGCGACCCATGTTAAAGTAACGTTCTGATATCTGTAGACAGTTTTTATGAGGGCATTTAAATATTTTGTTGCCTTCTTTTGTGATGATTTCTATCTTTTCACACATATTTGAAAAGTATAACTACTCTAATCCACTCAAAATCTTTTCTCAGACTGACTTGCGCTTGCTCGGTTCGCTCTTATAAGGACAGACTTCAAACAATTTCGTCGGCGAATTGTTTTCGATTTTTCGGCTCGGGATACAATAGATCTAACGAGACCCGCGAGCCGATCTAACCGCGGCGCGCTTTTGATATTAGACCTAAAAGGTCTAAAATGCTGACATGTTCTGTTTTATCAATGATTCGCGAAAACTCGAATTTCATATGGAAAATGAGAAATAATTACTAAATTATAGTTTTCGTTACCTACAACACTTCAAATCGAGAATCTATCTATACAAAATATCACTTCTTTTTCTTCGATAGCAATCAGGTACATCTGCCTTCTTACGAAAGACAATATGGCGTAAAAAATTTCATCCGCAGCCTTTTAACAATATATTATAATTATAGACATAACACGAATATCTAGATCAGCGATGATCTTTCGGAAGTGAACGTGACTCAAAAAACTTGCTGCCTGCTAACGTCTTCTCAGCAAAATTGCGGTCAGATTCGGAAATAATAATATAATAATAAGAGACATATCGATGATAAATTACTTCAATAAAATATTATGTTATATCTTAATCTATAAACACATAAATTATTTCATTAATAATAATTGTGCGTGCGGTTCACCGAAATATAAAAATGTATTTTTTAACTAATTAAATCAAATATTTTTATGTAATACATTTTAAATATTTGAAATATAAATAAAATAAAAATTACATTAAGTATTTGGAAATATAAAATCATATAAAAATATAAGATAAAACAGATGTATTCAGGTTCCATTTTTACTGGATATAGTTGCTATTAGAGACTAAAAAAATTTAAAATTTATGTCAAACTATACACTTCTAATTTGAAGTTTAAAATAGGTTTTCCGGCAAACGGACCAATCTATAGAGGCCCTCCACCATCCCCGCTGATTCCAATCAGCGGTCCTCTTTTTTTTACAAAACATTTATCTTATATTTTTATTTTTTACAATATATACAACATAATAAAAAATTACATTATTATAAAATTAAACATACAAAATTAAAAATAAATTAACATTAAATACGATATTTCTTCTTGATATGAGATATTTGGTATGCGTATAACACAAAATTCCTACAATGTAACATGTAGCTAGTTTAAACAATATTTCAAAGTTAATTTTATTTTATTTTATTTACGCAAGCAACTGCGACCATAAAGATCGTTAATAAATTCTAATTACTTATGTCTCTCAATCAAGGAGATTTTTACTTATTGATTAATGCTAGATTTTGCAAGACAAAGAAAATGATCAATACGCGACAAGATGGACAGAGCTTCGCTGAAAGACAATGATCAAATAGACAATTCGCAATGTAATTGATATAATTAATTGCACGTATATTCCAAATCTTGTTTTATTTTTACTACGAGATAGATTTTATAGACTTCAAAAAGCCGTGAGCAAAAATTTTATTTTTACGACTCGTTGAACATTACCTCTCTGCAAGAAGAAACGAATCCCGAATTTTCCAGATTACTTTTGATATATTTCAGCATTAATGACTATAACTTTTTTTCAAATATTTGCATAATGCAAGTGTTATGCAATTTCCGAATATCTTTACAATTTCCATGATATATATTTAATTCATTATAATTCATAAGCTTAAGATTCGCGTACAAAAATATATTCTTCCATTATTAAGAAATACATTTTTCTTTACCAAAAAACATGGATAAAAAAATTTCTATCAAAGAGTGGTTACGATTATATTTAGAAATAATAAAATACATACACTTATATATTGTAATTTATTATATGTGCAAGCACAAAAATTCTAGGGTACCGACTGTTCGAGATGAATCGAACTGACAACAATAAAATATGATTAATATTTCATAATTAAATATTTAATGATATAAAACTCAAGTCTGTTTCAATTTTTTTTCTAATGATGAATTAAATGTAATTGAATAGGATTAATTAATTATTAAATGTAATATTTAGAGTTGGTAATATTTTACTGATATCGGGGTACCCAATCGATTCATTTCGAATTTATTAAGTAATTTCACATTTTTTAATATGTTTATCATATCGACACGATAATTTTCCAATAATTACAAATCTCTTTCATAGAATTTATCAAGCATACTAGAAACTAAAAGTTTCTTATATTATATTATTGCGTATGTATTTTATTATATAAAATAACATTAAATATTTATAAATTGATGTCCTGAGGAATGGTGGTCCACTATCTGAAAAAGTTTCTTAAAAGAAACTAAAGATAAAAAATGAGAAAATATATTCCTTCGTAACCACATCTTTTCTCAAAGGAATTTTGTATAAAATTGTATAAAATAACTAAAATTATAATTTTAGTTTCTTTAATATAATTCAAATTTACTTACAAACGATTTCTATCCATGTTCAATCAATTAAGTTCTTTAGTAAGTAATAAAGTAGTAAGTAATAAAAATTAGTAAGTAATAAAAAAACCAGCATTAATGTTAATTAATAGAAGAATATTTAAGAAGAAAAACAAATTAAGTTTTCTCTTCTAATATTTAATTTAATCGATATTGTGACTTTAATAGTTACATGGTTGTTATTGTTAGCTTGCTGAAATCATTGCGTGTACAATATATGTATATATTGTATAAAATATACACATATATGTATACCAAAAAAACAACAATAGAGAAGACAAATATAACTGTATTATACATTTATGAAAAACGTATAGTTTTAATTTTTTTACTTTTCTATTTTTACTAATTGTAACTACAATAGAAAATAAAGTTTTTAATTTCTTACACAAAATAATTAAGAATATCATATATTCTCAATTAAAAAATTCAAATGTAATTCAAGTAATTTAATAAAAATGGATTAACTTGAAGAGGCCCCCCCACCGATTACAATCGGTGGTACCTCTTTACCTCAAATATATGCTTTTATTTGTTTCTCTTTGTTATGTTTTTCCGCATACAATATACATACGTAATGTACACGTAATTTGCTTTAAAGAAATAAATACATGTTAAAGAATATAATATTACTTACAAAAATCACGAACTATATATTACAAACAAATTTTATATTTTAAATATCTAGCTAATGATAAATTGCGACTAGAAACATATGAAATGTGTAAAATAATATGTTAAAATCTTGAGGTTTTTATCTTTTTTAAGTGTAGGTTGTTCCGTTTTTATAGGAAAAAATTGTAATAAAAACTTTAATCAACTTTTTTCTACATAAACTATAATAAACATATATAAAAAATTTTTAAGAGATTCTAATTCAATAAAAACGGCCAACCTACAAAGACTAACCATCATATTCGCTGATTACATTCGATAATCCTCATTTTTGCATACAATTCTCATTTTTTACATATGAAAAAAAATAACAATAAAGAAGACCAAATGTAATGCCATTATACATTTATGATAGAAAAACGTACAGTTTTAATTTTTCTGGCTTTTTCATTTTGATCAAAATGTAATTATAACAGAAAATAAAATTTCGAATTTCTTATACGTACTATATTCTTTATACAAAATATAGGTTCCTTATTTAAAACTCAAATAAAGTTTAGTAATTCAGTAAAAACAGAATAACTTGAAGAGGCTCTCCACCATCCCTACCAATTATGGTGGTCCTCTTTACTTCAAATGTGTGCTTTTATTTACTTCTTTTTTGTTATTCTCTTCAGCATAAATACATACGTACATAATGTAAACATAATTTGCTAAAAAAAACTGATAAAGAATACAATCAAAACTTCGGAAACTTAAAAGCATAGTGTAAAATATAAAAGGAGTATTTAAAATACAATATATAATAAGTAATTAAAATACAACATCAAGACTAAAATACAAATATAAAATAAAACATACAATGTAAACATAAAAAAATATAGCCTAATATAGCCATAATTATAAAATACATAAGTAAAATTGCTAATATATATAAAGTTCATAAAACTTTTTTCTCGAAGTGAATGACATAAAAATATACAAAACAATATAGAACTTACAAAGTTTAAAACGTAAAACTAATATCGATATGCTAGAAAATTATTATAAATTAGACGCATTTAGCATTTGTTAGTTATATTATAGGCATTAATAATGTGAGAAATTACTATCAAAAACACATTAAAAAATTAACAATCATTTTAATGAAATCACAAGAAACGCACAACGATAAATGATATCATTTTGCGAAAATATCCAAGCAAACACATAAACACTCAAAAACAAATAAAATTACAAAGAAGTCAATGATAATAAAAAGACTATTAAAATTAATAATTGAAACAAGAGAAGGAACAGTTAAAAATATCTCAAGCCCGTGATTTATTAAGAAGAAAATAAAATATAGGTTTCAAGAAATGTATAATTACACGCACAAAAAACATTCGGAATGTAAAATTACACACTTATTCCAGAACACATAACGGTTTTCGCGAAACATACGTTCGCGTACACATTAGACACTCAGTAAATTGTACACATATTCCGACGCACACCGCAAAATTCGCGAGACGCGTTTTCGCACGGATGATAGATGCAACGGAAAATTACACACACATATTCCAGCATACACCGCGGAATTCGCGAGACGCGTATGAAACGTTTGAAATAAATATAAAAAAGGGTAGCCGCGTTTTCAAAATATTAACAAATACGTTACTGCCCCACTTGCTCGATCAAAAGTTTAACCCTAGGTGGTGCGTCGGCCGAAGATCGTTTTCTGGAAAAAAGATCCCCGAAATGGTTCAGAGCGGACTCTCATCCATATCAGTATGGACCATTTTTTCCGCCCAACGACAAGGACCTATTACTCTTCACCCACCCACAGTGAAACGTAATGATCAGGCCGCAAGCAATTGTACACGTTACAAGTTACTGCGGAGAAAGTAAAATATTTGAAAATATTAGGAAAACGAGACAGTAAGAAAAAAAAATAAAAAATAAAAAATTTAATTAATCCGCGAGATAGCAAGCGAGGAAAGGATTGAAATAAAAATAAAAAAAGCACGTATTTCGCATGCACGTTAGACGGACGGTAAATCGCACACATCCCAGCACACTCCGCGGATTTCGCGAGACGCGTTTTCGCACGTATGTTAGACACTCGGAACCGAAAATCGCATATACACTCCGGCATTCTGCACGAATTTCGCTAGTTGGACTTTCACTTGAACGTAAAAAGCTCGGGAGGAATCGCACAATTATTGCAACACACAGACGCATGTTTCGCGAAACCTGTGTTTGGATACACCTGACATTATAGTTCATAACATTACCACTTTCTTTATGAAAAAAATTAAATGTCATGTAACGCAAGAAACAATTCTTTTCATTCTTTCTTATAGTTATTTATAACTCAACATTTCTATGACCTCACATGTAGAGACTGCTTTCTTGTGCCAATTTATACAATATTTAATCTAGGACGGATAATTAGAAAAAGAGTAATTTATTTCCCTAACTAACTGACTAACTCACAATCAGTAACATAAAACGCTTAGTGATTTCAATATCTCTTTTTACAGACAATTTTTCATTTCTATTTTGAATGATTTTAACAAATTTAACTATATCAAAAAATTTTGTAATTTCTCACATAAATATAAATTTTGATTATAAACATTTAAGATGCCAATTTATTTTTGTTTTTTATTTATAGTATTAATTTATTATCTATAATGAAACTTAAATTTATCATTATTTAAACTTGAAAATTTATTTATTTATGACATTAACATGTATTTATTAATACAATTACAATATCTCTAGTATTTATATAATTTTTAATTTGATGTGCCAATTAACCCAACAAAGACTGACAAGCTCTATTCTAGGAATTTTTTATTCGGAAGTGAATTCTGCATATCTCTATACCAATGTAGTTTTAAATACGAAACTTTAAATACTTGAAATTTATTAACACATTAATACATATTAAAAAATAAAGTAAAGTCCCATATTAAGTACCTGGCATTTAATTTTTTTTACTCCATCAATTTTAAGATAATGGAGCCATGAAATTTTATATTCATTATATATATATATATATATATATATATATATATATATATTTAATATAATAATGTTGATGAATAAATGTATATGTACATCTGATACATTTTTCACAGATCCATTACCTCATCAAGACATATTTTTGTCACTCACCGACCGATGCGCAACAGTGGAGTTATCTGTGTTGATTATGTCATCTATTATCTGTGTTGATTCTGTAACATACAAGTATAAACCTTAAATTAAAGTAGCGTTCAAAATAATCAACAGTTAAAAGATAATGTTTAAGTACATGTAACTTTTAATCATTTTTAAAATACATATCTATTAAAATAATTTAAATGTTATATTTAAAGGAGATTTTTATAAGAATATACTTTTATAATGTTTCAGATTATTTGTTTATGTTCAATTATTCTATTTCTAAATTATTGAAACAAATTGATCCCATAAAACAAAAAGAAAAGATTTTACAAGCAGGTAAGCAATAATTGCTTACCATAAAGTTGCTGCACCGGCGCATGATCTCCTAAGCCTCCTTATTCTGCTCTCGATTTATCAATCCTTTTCTTTCACCCATAAGCAGGTTGTCAGAATTCCTTCTCTTCACTTGAATTCGCATACATACAGATTCGTGATTTCAATCGTTTCGAAGCCAATGTGTTCCGCATCCGTCTGTAAATGAAATGAAAATGCCATTAAAATGGCGAAGCGGCTTCGTTTCCCGCGTGGGATATGACATTATATGACGTGGCGTCGCTAACCGCGTTCTATTACTAACCCCGCGGTCATGCATTTTCCTAATTTCCAAATGCTGTACGTGCTGTACACTCGCTAATATCGATGATTATTGTTATGCAATTGCATTTGAATAAAGACGTGAATTAATATTATAGTTACAGATCCGCGGCATCGCAGTATTCGATAATGTAAGAACCGCGCTTTATTCTGATGTTCACGCGGCGCGTCTTCGATCGAACGAAACGAGTATCGCGAAATACACATTTTGGAACATCGTCAATATTTGCGCGCCAAATCTACGCGACATATATGCAGTAAATAAATGAATATTAAATTAAGATTTTCTTTATCGGTTTGATGAGCTGAAAGGCCTCTTGTTCCGGAGCCGCGTGGTTCCGTGTCCGCCGTATTCTGGAAGTGAAATGTAATTAAGATGGCGAAGCGGCTTCGTTTCCCGCGCATGTGACGTCGTATGACGCGGCGTCGCTACACGTCGTACTGTTAATCTCGCGTTTCCGCCGTTTCCGATTATCAAATGCTACGCTCGCCTATTATGACGTTTACTGTTTTGCATTGTAACAAATAAACGACGTAATATTTTAAGTAGAGATCCACGGTATTTGTAGTAGTATCCAAAAATATATGAGCGCCGCGCTTTTCCTATTGTTCACGCGACGCGTCTTCGACCGACCAAGTACCGCGAAATGTACGTTTTCAAGGATCGTCAACATTTTAGCGTCGAAACTACCCGATGGATATCGCGGGAATGCGAGATTAACAGTACGACGCGATGGATAATGCAGTGACGAATGCAAGTTGAATATAGGTTTTCCTTACCACGTAGATAAGCCGCGAGACCACTCGTCCTGGAGCCGCGGCGTCCCGTGTCCGGTGCATTCTGGAAGTGAAACGAGAATGACGTCAGAGGGTTCGTTTCCCGCGCGGGCAACTTTGCGCGCCAACGATGCCGTGGCGCCTAGTGAGAAATGATTGGTCAAATCGATGCCAAATCGATATTGATGTCGAATCGATATCGATGTCGAATTCATATCGATGTCGAATCGATATCGATGTCGAATTCATATCGATGTCGAATCGATATCGATGTCGAATTCATATCGATGTCGAATCGATATCGATTCAATGCCTTTTGCATCGAAAAAGCATCACGTCGACATCGATTCGATGTCGTTTTGATTATCATTTCTCATTGGGACGTATAACGTGGCGTCGCTACGCGTTCTATTGCTAACCTCGCGTTCGTGCACTTTCTTTATTTCCGATTATCAAGTGCTATACAGTCGCTAATGTCGCTAACGATTATTAGTTTGCAGTCTAACAAAGATTCAAATTAATACTGTAAACACAGCTCCGTGGCAATCCCAGTATCCTAGAATATGACGCGAATATCCCAATAAGTCGATCGTTCTCATAAATTCTTAAGCGAAAATCAGAGAAATTAAATTTTAAAGCGAAATAAAACTTACGAATTATTAGTAAGAACATATTGACGAAATACGGCGCGCAAAAAGTGATTCATCTACATGGTCAAAAAGTGGATGTAGCACGGATACGCACAATGCAATGAAGCGATTTATCGACAGTGTATGGTCGCCACGTAGTTCTACATCCACATTTGATGCGGATACTAGGCCAAATATCGGTTCCACGTGGTTCCACGAAAAAGACCGGAATGGTCGCTTTCAGGTTTCTCTCTGCTAATACCCATTTTAAAATATCTAGTAGAAGAAATTCGAAAAAGCATGATGACTTTATCGATTCAAAGCTGTCATCCTTTTTTCGAGAGATTCGTCAGTTGTCCGAAAGATGGAGCAGAGACAATGAAAACAATGGATAATATTTCGAAGATTAAAACATGTTTCACTTTTCTTCAAATAAACATTTAATTTCTTATAAAAAAGCACCAAATTAACAATGTTTTTATATATCTAATAGTTTTGACGGGATAACTGAAGCACACAGTTTGAGAATTCTTCTGTTTGTTTCGTATTGATAGTTTTTATACTAAAGATCAATTAGCGTTTTTGCAACTACAAAGAAGCATTGGCTACGTTCAGCAGAAGTGCTGAATTTGCAACTATTGTAAAAATCGTGAATCTGATTGGAGTATGCTTTCAGATTTAATCAAGATTAAGAGCATATACCAATCAGATTCACGATTTTTACAACAGTTGTAAATGCAGCACTTCTGCTAAACGCAGCCAATGGATTTAATTTCTGCATTAAATTGTTAAATATAAAACTCAGAGAAATGTTTTCTTCAATGTACAATATATTATCCCTAGCCAACGTAATATAAGTCAATTCCTAAGTAATTGTAATACTTTGCAGATTACTCTTCAAAATTCACATTAACAGAACTTAATTAATGAAATTAGAGAGATGTTTTTACCATGCAATTAATTCATTGTATAATTGTGTAGGGAATTACTTAATTAAAAATTAAAACAAGACTAATATTCTGCATTAATTTTGAAGAGAAATAAAAATTTTTATACACATAATAAGCTATTTCAAATAATATAAGTTTTCTAAGTTATGATATAATTTTAATTTGACATTATTTTTTTCTTTCATTTCTCTCTCTCTCTCTCTCTCTCTCTCTCTCTCAATCATCAAATTCTGCATATAATGTTGAAAATCAACATTATGATTAAAGAAACTTAGAAGTTTTGTTGTATATTTGTATATCATAAATTTTATATGAAATTTATAAAACATTCTAAAATATAATAATGAATTGCTTACATTGAAATTATATTACACTTTATCATTGATTATTGGAAAAAGAGAAAGCGATCTCTTGAACATAATTTTGTATTAGTCTTTTTCTTCTAAAAGAAACTTTTCCATTTGATACATCTTGTCATATCTTGAAAAGGACTCATGATTATTTCAAGTTTTAAAAGGGAATATTCTTTTGGACATTAAATTGTTATATTCGTTTTCATTATGTTTGCTTTCCTAAAATTTTATTATCTCTTCGAGAAAAAATATTTTTATTTGTCACATTTTGTTATCTTGTTATCACATTTTGTTATCTTGTTATCACATTTTAGATATCTTAAAATGTTAAAAAAATGTTTTTGAATTTTTCTATAATATTCATCATGCATATTGATTAGAAAAATTAAGTAGTTTCAAATTATTAGAAGAACTTGAATTATAGCACTTCAATATTATTTTTAAATTATACCATCAATCAATTTACATATATGTATATGTGTATTTTTTATATTGTATAAAATAACAAGAGAAATACATTTTTATTTTTGTTAGAATCAATCAATCATGTATAGAAGGCAACAATGTTTCTTTTTAGCCTCTGTCAGAAACTATACGTATTATTTTTACATATAATTATTTTATAACCGCGTCAATATATGCTCTAAATACGTGTTGGAATTTATTACAAATATGAGAAAGGATTTACGATAAGGAAGATGATAATGCATAGAATATATCCGTTATTTATAGAATCGTTTTGGTTTATGTAACATTGTCAAGTTTGTACATTAACATCTAAATGTAGAAATAAAAAAAATTTTTTTATTGTTGAAATGTCTTTATTTTGATCATATTTCTAAAGAAATACAGATTTATTATAAAATAAAAGCAATAGCCGCAATGTTATCGAAATCGATATTATGATTGATTAGATAAGTTATAAGATTAAATAAATTTAAAATTTTATCATGATTTTTAAAATGTTTTATTTTATCATAGATTCTTAATCATTTCTTGCGTTACTATTAAGTCTTGCTAGGTGAAATCTTATTTTTAATACATCGTGAGTCAAGAGGATGTCGAATTGCGCATTAATAATATTCTAGAATTACGACGTTCTGCGTAAATGTTTGCAAAAACTATTCTTTCGCAATTACTTAAGTCAGTTCATACAGATTAGGTTTCGCTTACTTTATTCTTACGGTAAACATTGGTATGCCTGAACCACGTGTAGTTGTATCAATCGATTATTCTTTCTTCGCAGCGGTTTAGCCCCATTCCTTGTACTTATGACGTACTCCGTCGGAAACTTCTAGGTCTTTTTTCTTAAGGAGCCACAATAAGATCTCGCGAATATGGGAAGTGTAAGAGATACTGAACACAGATGTCTCACAAAATGGATTCATAATGGATTGAAACGAATTGAACGTTAATTGTCGCGGTAAGTTAATTAGACATTTTATATTCTTGTTTATCACAGATCTAATTTTTTTAAGATTTTTTAGATTTCTTCTTTAAAAATATTTTTAAAATTTTAATTATTTTAAACTAAATTTATTTATTAAAGTTATTTTAAATAAGTACTTTTATATAAAAAAAATATAAAATATTTTAAGTAAAAATTTTCGATTTTCTTCTGCAATCTTTTGGTGTTATCCTTTTGATTTAAGAAGATAAAGAAAGGGAGTAAAAAGGGAGTAAACATTTTTCAACAATATTGTCAACTTTAAATAATTAAAAACAAATAATGTAATTTATTAATTAAACACGGTAAACATAAATATATTTTCAAAAATATTTTCTATCACAGACTCACTTATAAGTGCTATAAAACACTTATTTATTTATAAATATAATGGAATATTTTTTTCATAGAGCATGGCAAAGTCACAACATGAAGTTGATGATTGATTACACGCGATTACGCGATTACAAGACATATAACTGACATATCAGATTAAAAACTGATATAAAAGCTTTTTTTTTAAATAAATTAACGACAGGAGACTTTGTAGGTATTTTTCTTATACTTTGATAATTTGCCTATTCAATTTATATGTTTCTCTATTTCAAAAGTCTCAAAATATAACTTAACGTTCTTTACGTCAATCAATAAGAACATGGATATGTTTTCCAAATTTTAATTGTTATTTCTTCAAGTTATAGTAACAAAATTTGAATAAAATTTAGAAATTATGTATGATATATTAAGCATTTTGTATATTTATTTTCAATAATTTTTCTATAAGTTTTTACTATGGAATAACAATCTTAAAAATTATGTTATGATTCTTTTGTTAAAAAAAAGAGATAATAAAATTATTGTAAAAATAGTTTTATAATAATTATTTAATTATTTCAATAATTAAAAAGAAAGACAAAAAGGAAACAATTAATTAAAAATATGATTATACGTAGATAAAGAATATTATTATTATTGCCATCGTCGTCACGACAGTTTAAATTAATTCTAATTTTTTAACACTGCTGTTCTAGGCGCATAGTCATTATCCTGTGTATAAACTACGTTTCATACAAGTGAAGATGGTTCTTCGGAATTCCAAATCTTGTGACATTCCAGATGGTCTACCAGCTCGGTTGGATTCGACTGGCTTTAACTGGATCGTGGCTGTTGGATCTCGAGATGTCCGGGTTTATTCGCACCTATGCCCATTGCGCACATTCGAGAAATAATTATTTGCAGAGAACAGGCGAGCAGACATGTTAGGTTTTCTGTCAAAGATGGTGGTTTTGTTCTCAGAACAAAAGAAATTCTAAGGATAAAAAACAGAAATGCAAAATCGATTGTCTGACTATTGATTTCCTTATATCTATTGTGTCGATTAGCAAACTGTTTTTGCAAAATAATATCGTACTCAACATCGTTTAAAATGAAAGGATTGCGAGTGTACTCATTTTTTTTTAGAAAAGATATGAGAATTTTTCTTATTTTATACATCCTATTCAAGTTACTGAATAAAATACGCAAATTACTAATACAAACACAAAAATGTTTCATAAAAAGAAAAAATACAATTTTATAATAATAATAATAAAGTTTTAGTTTAAAAAATTTGACACAATACATCGATAATACAAATATAATTTTTAATGATCCAAAAAACACGTTTGGATATTATAAGTTTCAATGGCTAATTGAAGAAAAAATGAATAGATCATTAAATTTAATCATTTCTCTTTAGTATTACACAAAAAAATAACTTTTGATATTAATAATTATTAACTAATAATAACTTAAAACTATTTGCCAGTACATATATAATAAATGCACAAAGAAAAATGTTCCGCATTTTCCGGATTTTGTAACACTAAAAGAAAGAAACTCCATTTTTTTATAATTATACTTGGAAATGAGGTAGTCTCCCTCATTCACATATGTCTAGTTAGACGGTTCTTCGGTATCTTTTCTCGCTTTGAAATTCAATAATTGACTTATTGTTAGATCCGATAAAGGAAAATCGTCTATAGCTGCATCTAGCGCTTACAATATGATCTTCCGACAATTAACATAAAAATAATATCAAAATTTCTCTTTTCTCGAAACGGAACAATACCATACCATATCAAAACAATAACATACCATATCATTTAACTCTTTATCCCTTATAAAAATCAAGAGTTATGGAATGATGGTCGGGTCTTGTGAATTACAAATTCGAATGTTATCATTCAAAGCTACCCTAGCTTTGAACATTTAAATATAATATGATTTTAGTTAGACGTATTTCCTATATACATGGAAATCTGATACAATTTTTCGAATAGATAGTGTAATCTAATCTAATAGTAATATCTAATAGTAATAAATCATCTTTCCGGTGTTAGACGAATCTTTTTAAAAAAGATTAAAAATGCAACTAGTATGTATATACATACATAAAGAAAACATTTAAACTTGTATGCACAATATGTATAAAACTCTAAAAACAAATAATTATTTTGGAATAATACTTTTGAAATATGAACTATTTAATACTGATATGTCGATTGACTACAAAGACGAACGCTCATTGTCTTCGTGGAGATATCAATTATAGGCAGAAGTTCATGGAATCGATCGCAATATTCATCTACCACTTGGTTGGAGAGCTAAGAATGGCACTTAACCTCATTGAAAAGATTATCCCTTTGTTATTTAATCGCAGATATGCTATCGATTTTCCACATAAGCCCATCCCTCGAGCGCGTGTATACTTCCTTGGAGCTATTTTATGTCCCGCCTACGGATTTTCTACGGGATTATAATTTAGATAATTCACATACGTGTTCTCGAGAGCAATGGGTAAATTTTTCGTTTAATCGTAGACAGAATTCAAACGAATAATATCTACAGATGCAAATTATGCAATATCATGTATAATTTGATTTTGCATGATGATACAAAAGATTCAAGCGCTTTTATAAGTAATACCGCAGTTGTAATTATGCAATCTGTAGATATTATTCGTTTGAATTCTGTCTACGATTAAACGAAAAATTTACCCATTGCTCTCGAGAACACGTATGTGAATTATCTTGCAAGAGATCTTGTTGCAAAATTCTTCTACAAATCTAAGTATAATTCTAAGTATCGGTACATGATTTTGCAAGTTTAGCAAATTGAGTTGCTTGCAGATTTTATCTTGAGATCTACGAAACGTTTTCTTGTTGATGGCGGCAGACTTTCGAAGTAAACGCCGATATTTGCGGTAAATAAATAAACTGACTTTGAAAGCCCGTAGTGACCAAGTTTGACAGCAGCTAAATCAAACCACTGTCAGTACTGGGCAATTCGCCAGTATCATAGTAATGTGGTATCATAGTAATGTGGCGATAACGAAGCAGCATGTTGAAATTAACAAAGAGTGCTATATTAGTGTCATAAAATTTAGGCAATTGACATAATTCCGAATTATCAGATTAAGAAATATGTCTGCAAATAGATTCGCCTTTTGGCGGCTCAAAAAAAAGCAAATTATAAACTTTGACTCTTCCTCTACATTGAAAATCCAACTAAATCCTTCAATCTGTCATTTATATTAGGCATCAAATGTCGCTTATAGTAGAATATTTGAGTAATATATGAAATATTCCGTTTTAAAAATATGTTTTTTTTTATCAGTCAAATGCATTTTTACATTATTGGAATAACATTACTCACGAAATTATTTGTATAAGCAGCGGATTATTAAATTGGATATTAATAGAAGGTTTATTTTATTATGGCATACATGTTTTAGTTGACGAGATGTAATCTTGAGACTGTTATAGTCAAAGAAATACCAACCGTACCGTTTAGAGAAAATTATACTTATATAACCGATAATTAGCGTTTAAAGACAGCGAACGAAGAATTTATTTTAGTTCACAATTATCTCATTATATCAAACGATCATATTAACGAATATAATTTAATTCTACACAATGACGAAACGCAATCTTTATCATTTAATCGGAATTGATTAATTTGATATAAATTTAATACAAATTTTAAATTTTATTTTATAATTATCACTATGTTTTCACAACTTAGCGTATTGCAAAATAGTTTAATATGTGAGATACGATATCTTTTAATATTACATACCTTTCGATATAGCTTTCGATTCTATATTACATACCTTTCGATATATCTTTCGATTCTAATTTCAACGCACAGAAAGCTTAAAAGAATAAAAAAATGCATTAAGCTTATACGTATATGTCACTAAATTAACTATTATTAAATTAATTAAATACCAAGAATAAATACCGAGTATTCTGACAGGCGAAGAATGAATTGTGTCTTTTCTTTCATTCTTTAACGTATACTGTAAACAGTACTACAGAAGATCTTATTTGGTACAATGTTTTATCTGGCAACGTTATATATGAACATAAGTACTTATCATCGGTGTACACATGAGAAGCGTCACCATCTGGCAAGCCGTGAAGGAAGGAACTGACCTAATGAATTCCGCCTGCTTTATTTAGAATCCCCTCGAAAACGCATAAAATGTGTGCGTATATCTCGGCCATGTGTACGAAACGGACGTAAACTTGAAGAGGTTTGCGAACGTTTATTCGCATTTCCTGTCCCAATTGCAGCCGTATCGGATAGTATATTCCTTGCTTCCAAATTATTAATAAAAATTAGTTTGCGATTTTCACAATAAATACGTTATTCATAAATTCATGAGATTTTCGCATGAATTAGAATATATAATATAAAAATTTCCTTTTTTAAGTAAGTTTTCTTGGCAACAAATATAATAAATATATAATAATTTAAATATTTTATAACGTATGAAAATGATTATTTTCATCCACAAAATTGCTTCTTTTTACGAAAATTTTATTTAGATTCTTTTAATTCTGTATAAATCGATTACGAGTTATTGTATAATATTGTAATAAAAAGTAGTATTACCCTTTATATTTAATAAATGTACTAATATGTCTTTAATAACTTTTATAATTTCATAGAAACTGAAAATTAATAAAATTTTTCAATATCTGTCTGCACTTACTTTTATTGTTTTATATATTTTTGTTACAACACAATGACTATTTTTTAAGGAAAATTGTTAATAGGAAGTAATTAACATTAACGCGTAAAATGATGAGTAATACTTAGAATAATATTTGTAACTGTAATGGATTACAATTTCATTATCACATAAAAATAATCTTTAACACATATAAAAGTCAAATAAAAATTCCAGGGAAACGACGCAATGTGTTAGAAGTTAATTGTTACACATGTGACGTAATGTAAAGCGCATGAGCTTGCTATTTGTATTTGGTATAGCAAGATTCCATGCAACGTTAACATACAAACAAAAAATGTGACGATACAAAAGATAAGACAAGAATTCATTAAATTATCAACTTCCTACTCCAATCATGATATGTAGATAATTTTTTCTAACGTTGTTACATTGTTTCATTCCTCGTTATTGCATGAAATAATACTATGATGCTTCATTTTTCATTTGTGTATAGCAATAAATATTATAATAGTATAACATTGATGTGAAATTTTTACTGGCTGAAGAACTTTTCAATTACATAGGAAAATGTCGGATAAAAATTGCTTCTTTGCTTTTTTACTTTTGCACTTGGTTTAGGGCGTACCGGCTTAATAATCATTACCGTAATTGTAATAGGCAATTTTGAGTTAAAACGACACAATTACGACAATGGGATATAGTGCATGAGAGATATGGTTGATAAATGTATACCTTTCATTCAATCATATGCTTTTTTGGCATATATCAAGCTTATTTTGACATACATATTATCAAATGGAATTAATAATAAAATAGCTGATAATTGTTTTGGATTTTAAGTAATAAACAAAATATACTTCATTTTTAACACAACCGCCAAAAAACCAATACTTATTCTAAAATTTTTTAAATACATGTATCTTTCTGTAAATGTAATAATTAATAATATTGTTCTATATTATATGTATAATAATTTTTTAAATAAATTGATATTTTATCAATTACACGTCTAACTGTGTGTTGTCTTTACTAGAAACAAACAAAAGTAGTCTTTTGTCATAAATTTAGCTAAGGATTTTTACAATAATTATAAAATGCTCTCTCATATAAATCGTGATTGTGATGTAATAAAATAAAGTAATCAGAAAATCTTTGAGGGACAAACTATGCGTGTAATTTCGCAACTGAGTCATTAATTCGGTTTTCCGTGCAATTCTACTGGGAGCTATAACTGGTCTTCCTAGTAGATTACGTGCCTACACAGAACACTTACTACTGTTAATTTTTACACGACTTTGACACGAGGCATCTTGCAAGGCATCTTTTCCCGGTAATAGAAATATGACAGATTATATGAAGACTAAACAAACTAAAAAATTTTTTAACTGTAAATTTCTTATAATTCAATATAACGTATTTGCAAAGTAATTGTTTAATGCATATAATCAATTGAAAAATGCTAAGATTGTTTAAAAATAATTAAGTTTTAAATTATTTTCCATGGTACTAAATCACATTGAAATTTATAATTATAGCATAACCAATTAATACAAATTAATTATTTATAAATAAAGAATAACAACAATATAATTTCCTTTTGGTAAAGCCTGTCTCACTATATTTTTGACGAGAAGGATAGATGAGGCAATCACATAATTCTTCATTCATTTGTCAAGTTCTAATATATTCCCGTATATATTTGGTCATGATATGTAGTTTTAAAATAATTCCGAGAAGCAATACATTCCGAGTTACATATACAAATAGCTTCAGAAAATATGGCATAACTGAATTCCTGAGTGACAAAATTTCATCGAACGGTTAGGGTGATGGACCAACTTGTGAATCATCGTTGTAGTTTTTGCCAAACGTAAACTGGGTTCCATATGGTCACATAACACTCATGCCAGTATTGGATCAGTTGATTTTTGCAGCAAAACAATATAGTGAAACACCAATATATCTTTGAGACAAAATATTACTTTGATTCATTGGTCACCAAATATTTGCATCGTGACCGTTATATGCGGTATTTCAAGTATTGGCAATTTATCAAGTTTTCTTTTTTGACGATTTTGACTCCTTGCAATTCAATGTCGTACACATGTAACAATTTCAAAGCTACATAAATTATATCAAATATGCAATTTTTTAAAAACCATTAAAAATATTTTTACATAATATTTTAAATTATTCTAGCTATTCTCGAAAAGATTAATTCTCATTTCTAATTTCTAATATTTTTATACTTTTTGTTTGTTTTATTTTATTAACAAAAATATGATAAAATACTAAAAAATCTTATCTTTAGAAAAATTATTTTAACCAATCAATTAATTGAAATTATTTTAAATAATAATTAAAAAATAATTTTTTTCTCAATAGATATATTATTAGAAGAAAAGGTGGTATTATGGACTCCTTTTTGTTTTTTACATAAAAACTTAATTAATATTTAATATTTTTAATTGAATCTTGACGATTGTATTCCTCAAAATATTGCTTAAGAGTTTCTAGACTTAAAGTTATGAAATATTTATTACATAGCTTACTATTTATAAAAATGTAAAACATTGCAAAATGGGTCGAAGAGAAACAGTGGTAATATGGTTCACTACAAAAATAAATTTTAAATACGTTGTCTTGGTATCTAACATGCAAAATAATAATATACATATATACAATATAATACAATACAGTATTGTATTATATTGTATATACATATATACAATATAATATAATACAGTATTACAATATAAAAGATTACTGCATAATTATAAAAAAGAATAAAATATTATAAAATACATATCTTTACAAGCTCTAATCTTCTTACCGTCACGAATATCGACCATGATCATGATATTCTATAGTATATGTGACGTGAACTATAGGTTAGCAATAGAGCGACAATTGATTTATTGAAGAATTGGCTCAATATGAAGTTTCGAAAATTTCGAAAGTAGCCATATTGTGAGCACACTTAGAGGACCATATTAGCGAAATACTATACTATTCTTTAACTATGCATAACTTTAATATAAATTTACAACCAAATAAAAAGTTAATTAACAAAAAACTCAAGTATACAGACGTTCATGTCGTAACACACTTAAGATTAAAAATAGTGAGAAAGCATGTATAATTAAATGTTAAAATGTATCTTAAAAAAGTTTCGAAATGCTCAAAAGTAAAAATGTCGACTATTGTGTATTGGCACATTACCGCCACTACATAACGACAGGCTACTAAACGAATGATTTCATTAATCATTATTAGAATTCGTCATTTAATAATAGAGATAATACGAGTGGCCATAATACCACCTTCTCTTCTAATATTAAAAATTTATAAAGTAAAAAATGTAATATAAGGAACAATACATATTACTTTGATAAAGGATCTTCATGTTTTTTAAAGTTTTATATATATTATTTTTATTTTATTCTTATATTATCTTTAAATATAATATTTCGATAAACACTTCTTTTCTTATTACAATAAGATTGTTATAATAATTTTCCAGGATTTGTAATAGGATCTAGTATATTGCATGTTTTTTATGAGTTTTGTTGAATTCGTAAACAACAATTATTCACAATCAGTGCTACTGCATTGTATTTGGAAACTAGCATAGCAATAAAATGCACATATAATGCTCTCAATAATATCTGATGTTCTCACAAAACGCGGAAGTTATGTATAATGTAATTGCGACACCAGGACTAATTACATGTAATTAAAAAAAATGTATGAGAAATATAAAATAATTTTCTACTGACTGTTACATTATTCTCTGCAAAGATTGATATCTAGAATATAAATAAAATTAAACTTGGCCGAGCTAACATAAAAGAATTTACCAGCTATCCGCGTATAATCGACGTAGTTTTAACCAGTAATATACTTGCCCAGATCAGTTTAATCCGGTAAAGTATTTGAACACTCGTTATGGTACCTGACGCAAGATGGATATGTCGCATACATGATAACTAAACTACATACAGCCAGCGTAACTAACGTATAGAAATTCTGCTGATGCAATTATACTCGCGTAAAATGTACTTATAAACACGGAAACAAATAGTTAAACCTGACTATTCTTATTTTTGGCTTGAGTCAAATCGACATGTGTCGAGTTCGAAATGATGATTACAGACAATTAGAGTGCCAAAAATAACGCTAAAGTCATCAAAATTAAATCTGAAATAGTGGCAAATACGCGGAAGATAAAAAATTTTTATTATTTAAATATTCAATATTAAATTTGAATTCCAATTTCGCGTTTTCACAAAAATATTTTTATATACAATATTTTCTTTTTTGTGAAAGGAAAGGTAAATAAATAAATAGGAGGATTTTAATTTTATTTTCATTTTTTGCAAGTTTGCAAAAACTGCGATTATTAATAAATAATATTTTTGTTTATTAAATAAAGATTTCTGTCAATTTCGTTGAGGTGTACAATATGATGAATATCTACTAATTTTCTCTGAAAAGAAGTTGAAACATATTGATGCTGACTATAGGAAAACTTTAGATTAAATTATCATTAATCAATAATAATATCGTGATTCTTTATCTATCAATCGCACATCGACATTATTTTCTATAAGATTATATAATATATGTAATATACATATAAAGACTCTATAATTCAATACATATTGTTTATTTGTACAAATTATACAACATGTGTTAGAATACAATTTTATTTTTACACTTTTAATAATATAATAATAATTTCTGATAATTCTTGAAGTAAACAAGAATCATTAAAAATCATTACTAGATGATTTTGATTCAATAAATTCAATAAATAAAAGACATTACTGCATTTTTCCATTTCTTTACTAGTTGCTATAATTAACTAGTGACTCAGGTAGCATGCGTCGTATGAGTTCAACTTTGAAATTAAAACGTACTTTTCCTGATAAGAAACATTTCCACAAAGTTACAAAATTGTCATTGTAACCATTATTTCTACAAAAGAAATTTAAGTTATCTTTTATTCTTCTTTTCATATATCTAAATTATCGTAAATTGTAAATATTGCATAAATGTGAGCATTTATATAATTAAATTATAAGACTTCTCAATAATTGCAACAAAAAATTTAAAGTTTATTTAAATATATTTTAGCATAAAATGTTTTGCTTTTTTGTTACGTACGTATATGTTACGTACGTATATCGTTACGTATATTATTTTTGCTAAAATTTATGCAAGAACTTGTGTAATTATATTTGATTTGTTATTATCATATTTTGCATTTCTCTTTAAGTAAGATAATTTACAATTGCGTACTGACAGCCGTCAGTCATTCTATATTGTTTAGATGACATACTTGTCGTGTTCGCGGAATATCCTTCTGACAGGATCTTTGATTACACGTGCAACTAATCTTGCACACGCAAAAAAGCTAATTATAAAATTCTTTATTTCCCTTAGGATGCGGAAGTTATTAACTAAATTAAAAAACCATTTTATTTTATAAACTATATAATTATACTGTTACATATTAACAAATATTTATTATATTAAAAATTTATATTTTTTTTAGTAAATTTAAATTTAAATTTAAATATTTTTATTTAAATATTTATTTATTGAAAGATATTTATTCAATATTCTATAATATGCATGTAACAAATGTAGCAAAAGATAATATATGTGCAAATTAGATAATAATTCCAATTGGTTCCCCTTTGATATTAATATATAGCTTTAGATTTTACAAATCATTTTGTTATTAACAATATGCTTTTACGAGTAAAAAATTTTCATGTTCCTTATGATATTAAAATAATCGAACAGTAGTACATGATTTACGTAAAAGACTGTTGGCATGTTAAGCTTGCCTCACGTTTCTTTTAAGGAAATCAGCACATTCATGGCAACTCGTTAAAAGGATGTTAAAAAAAGGCGCATCCATCGCTTATATCCATTCCAAACGCTTATATCATTCGTGCAGTAGTGGATTTGATTATCAGCCGCACACACCTGGCAGTAAACTGTTGTTAGCGTGACACAATGCCGTTAGCGACCTGTGTCGTCTCAGATATTTTTATGTATGTTAAAGTTATAGAAATATGGAGTACATATAGCAATATACATATTCATCTTTAATAAATCCTTGATATTTTGAATCTATACTTAATTATGCCTGTTACTATTAAGACTAGTATCTGCTAGCTTTTAGATTAAAAACGAAGATTTTTATGAAAAAAATGTTAAATATTTTGTATATGGAAGTATTTGTGTTGAGTTAAAAATGATTGGACAGATTAATTGATAAAAACAAATTTGTATTTATTTGCAATTTAGAAGAAATATAAGAGTATGTTGTCTTTTAATCTATGTCAAATAACAGTAGAATTATTAATAGACACATGATCGGTGTTAAATTTCTTTCTTTTCATTTTCACTGAATATTTTTTAGAATATATACATTTGCACTTTAGAAAAAGGAAAAAGACGAATATGTTAGATATGGTTTAGAAGGACAACCAATCCATTGTTGAATATTAGTTATGGTATTTCTTGTTCAATGTATAATATATGTTTCGTAAATCATTGCTTCCTTGACGATAGATTAAGCAAACGAAGCGTGAAACCGCGCAGATGTAGCAAAGTGTTTGCGATATCGTCTGTGAACAAACGAGATAATTATTGATTCAACTACTTATCAGTTATCAATTAACTACTTGTTGAACAGAAAAATTGGTATTGATCGTTAGATAAGGAAATACCGTTGTAATCATTGTAGTAAATTCCAGCCTTTTCTAAAAAATATTGTAGCGTGTCATACGATAACAAAATATTTGTAATTTGAATCACGATGGTAACTGCTTCTAATTTTCGCTACTTGGATTAAAGAAATTTTTTTCTAAATTTTTCATATATTAAAAATATAAACTAAAAAATTAAAAAACTTTTGTATATTACAATTTAAATGTATGTGTGTATATATATATATATATATATATATATACATATTTAAATTATAACATTTATGTATATATTAATGGATATATTTCTACTTCAATGTTTATTTTAATCGAAGTTAAATTTAACAATAACGTGACTTTCCGAGCGCATTCAATTTTTATTTTCGAATTTTTGATCACGTAATTCATTGAAAAAATAATTTTTAAATTGATCAAATTATATCTAAAATTATGCATCATAATATATATTTGTTATTAATTATATTGGAAATTGTATATATCTATTGTTATTGAAACAATAAAATAAAAGAATGTAAATAGAATGTATTGAATATATTATACACGTATAATGATAAATATCATTTATCTACATTACCGTAAAAAATGATAAGAACAACATGAATAACAAAAATTATCACGATAAGAAATAATTACGATGGTTGAATCGATAAGTGGCTATTCCAGAAACGCGACATATTTTTCTTCGCTGATATTTCTTCTTTAGAAGTTCGTAAAAGCGGTTCAGTGATTTAGTTTGTACTTCATCAGTAATAAAACGTGATTGTAAAATGTGACTGTAAAATGCTCTTCAAAGACCGCGTAAAAGATTCCAGTGTAGAAAGACCGGCATTGCATCACTTCGGCACCGCCAGCACCGCTTATTAGGAACAACAATAGCAAACAATAAGTCGACAGAAGAGCGGCCACATCTATTCGTGGACTGCATTTTCTTCAGTAGATAGATTTCAAAGCTCTAGAGCTTCGCTAAAATATTTTCGCAAGGATGCCTTCGGCCAGCATAGACGCATATCTTGCCCGGAACGTAAACATTAACTCAACGTCATCGGCCGCATTGACAGTTCCTCGCTGTCTATATAAATGTCGGAACCACTGAAAAAGGTAGTAGTCGCTCACGGAATTCGATCGGCCATCCTTCGGCGACTCGCGCGATGATAATGAGAACTAAACCGTCTCGCGTCGCGATTTCGTTCCGCAAGTGACCCTTTCGTGAAATAAAACTTGTCGCGCATATCGTGCGTTTCCGGGAACAAGTAAAATTCGACGGACGAATTTCTGAAGCGAAAACTTGGCTGATTGAAGTGACATTATTAATAACTCTCTTTCGAGTGACTCTAAAATAGTGACTCCAAAAAGTATTATCGAGGTGAGTTGAATCGCTTTTCAACAGCCATGTTATTCTTGCATTTGTGACCGACTTTCTTCATTTCGTTCTACTTTCCTTCTTTCTCTTCGGGACCTTCTGTTTCGCGTAATTTCTTTCAACTTCTTCATCTCATTGTTCGTACTTAAGTTTCCACTATGCGTTCTGCACACGTACATGCATGCACGAAGCTTATTTTTATTCACGCCACTCTTGTCGCATTAAGAGGAGTCAAAGGATTTTGAAATAGATTGAATTGAACCACCATGATGACCTTCACGCCCTCTCTTCTCGTGCCACGGACGCCCTGCATTTCTGCCCGCGGTGTTCCGCGAAGCGCGATGAAAGTTGCGCTCGTTTCTCTCGAGAGTTCATTTCTTTCATCCTCTTTTCCTGCCTCTCCTTTTTCCCTCGCTTTCCTACGCACGTTGAGGTTTACCAAATGCGCACGTAGTCGCCTACGCGATGTTAAAAAATCGATGCGCTCACGTTGTCGCGGATACGCTCGTACAGCACCATAGTTCTATTAACTCTTCGGATACATCTCTAAGTTAATTGATACAATTTTATGATGGCCGGCGGTGCAGCAATTTGTTTAAATGTTACGTCGTATAGCCTCGGATTCGGAACTGCGCGTGTGTGTTTGTACGTCCGCGTAAGCGGTAGTGGAAAGGGAAGTTCGACGCATGCTTCTTTCCTTAATGTTCGTATCCGAGGGATTTTGATCCATGAGGGGTCAGTTTTCGCGACGCTCAGTGGCTCGTGTCAGATTCTCGTGGATCGTTTCGGCAAAAGAGTGAATTACAAGTCGCGAGTGATTGTTAAATTTCTATCCTCGTGAGGTCTTCCAATTTCGCGTCGTGAGTATTAAAATTTTCTTCTGTGATTGAAACGCAATTTTATCATCGGCTTTTATCTTATCTTCGTACTTTTAATTATTTCATAATTATTTCATAATCGCTCGAGTCATCGTGAAACATAATAAACAAATAAATCAATAAATAAATCGAATTTATTGTTAGACTTTGCGCCAATTGCTTAAATACATTTAATTAAATTTAATTAAATACTCACATAGAACAACAAGTCAAAATAACATCAATATGACTCTAAAATATCACTTTATCGCTGTTTTAGTGTTATTTTGATGTCAATATGATGTAATTGTAATTTTTGTCCTACCAGGGTATTTCGGAATCTGTGTATGTCAATTTCAATTTCTTTCATCAGAAATAATAGTGCGTAATTGATAAATGCTGTTTGAATTAATCAATTCTGTATAAAATGTGAATTATGTACGTTAAATACATTTTTAAATTGTGAAAGTTGTATATATATATATATATATATAAATATATAATTATACATATTATTTATCTAAATTTGTGGGTGTGTGTGTACAACTTTAAATAATAAGTTAAAATTTCTTTCTGAAAATCAAACTTTCCCTTATTTCTACACTTAGAAGTAACCTTTTGTTATAATTTATATTATCAATTTTGTATGAATAATTATTTTAACTTTTTACTATCAAAATATATTTTAGATTTAATTACTTCCATTCTTGCTTTATTTAATATAAAATTATATATTTTATTAATCATTCAATTATTTGCAATATAAGTGAATGATTAACAAAATATATAATTTCCTTCCTACATAAAGAGATTGAATTTTCGAATGCGTAATAACGCATAATATATTGCTACATAAGGTACAAAATATAAGTTAGTGAACAGAAATTGCAGTAATTAAATTAAAATTTACTAGAAATAATTTTTAAAAATCTGTAGTATTTTTAAATTGTGATATATATGTAGTAAAATCTTATTTTGTTAACTCTTGCCAGTTAATCAATTTAACCTGAACAAGAATAAATTAAAGTTCATAATGTAGAAGTTTACAAAGCGAAAAGATGAAATATATATTTCTTGTATCTTCTATATATTTATATAAAATTTATCAGTGGAGAATATGTCACAAACAATGCGTTATTGAAAACGTGTTATCGTTTGAAAGCTATTACCTTTCACAAATAGATTGATTTAATCATCCCAATAAAGGATGCTAAAATGATATATTATTAAAATGATACATTTTGATCGATTATCTGTTCGCGTTACGTTTGTCACTTAAGCTGTGACAAATAGGACTTACTCCGAGCCGAGTTGATAAGGAAAGCGACCGTCAATGAGAAGCACGTTCAAGGACATTGTGGACTTCTCGGTGTCATCGAGACAGATCGATAACGAAAACTTCGAGAAAGTAAAGATTGCGACAGCACCCGTTTTGGTACATTTATTTGTTCTGGCATCGTCAAATTCATGCATTTGCAAGCAGCAAGCGATGATAAATCGACACAAATGAATCGTGATGCGCTACAGGCGTTTCATCGATTTCGAGTTAACAATTAACTGTGCTTTCCATTTCGTTGATCCGTGATTATGCACTGATGCATCGAATTTTGTGGCATCGATTCTCGACAAATTCAAATACGTAGAATTCAATTTTATTAAAATTCAAATTATAAATTAAAATTACAAAATTAGACTAAATATTCTGGGAATAATTTAATAAGCTTAAAAAGTATCATTTCTTTTTTCTTATTAAGATAATTTTTCACATTATTCTACTTATTATAAGATTATTTAATGTTACCGCTTAGATATCGAAATGTGCATATTTGACATCAGCAAACATAAAACACGTCTTCGATTGGTTCTTTTAGAAACCTTCCCTTATTCAATTACTTGGCCCTTGGACTTCACAAAAAGTATTATTAATTGACATCGAAATATCAGTATTGCATCAAGAGCCTGCCAAGCGTGTGATTTGTTTCCAAGTGTCAAAATTATTATAAAAATCTTAATGTATTAGAATTAAATAATAAATCTGTAAAAAGTGCAATTCCTGAAAGATGTAAAAAAGCTGAAAATATTGAGAATAACATTTGTTTTGAGAATATATTAATCGCATTGATTTTTTCATTTTTATTATCAGATGGATAAAAACTTATTTGTAACACTAATTTGTAATTTCCATCAATTTAAATAATCAAAATTAGGATTTTAATAACAACTTTTATGATATATCGTTTTTTCTTTCTCAGATAATCATCATGAAAAATAGCTCGCAAATTTCTATTGTTTCGTTACTGCCAATCAAATTTCTAAACTTGCAAGACATTGAATTGCATGATCGAATTTTAGGAATGTGGCCAAATAATTACTTGAAAATTTACGAGTCTCAAAATAGCGCAGTTATATTACTATTTATGAATCCGTAAAGAGAGAATGAAACTGATAATATTTTTTGTACACCTAACGCATAAACTTGTTCACAAACATAAGACAATCTTTAAACGTAGATTCCAATAGTATCTTTCTTATTTCTGAGGCTTCTGGATAGTTCAGGTGACATAGAAGGATTATCTAAGCATGATCGGCCAGTATCATTAATAAATGCCGTGCATACTGCAGACATTTGATTGCTGACTCATTGATCGCAAATGTTCGTAGGATTTTCTGCGAAGTACTTCCATGCGTGGCCTTAATTGTCTTTAGTTCTCGTTATCATTCCAAGAGACTCCCTAATCAATACTGACTCACATGTCACCTTCCGAAAATTGCAACTTGCGCAATATGAAGATTATTTTATTATATTTTATGCCTATAATGATATAATAATACAATACGTAGAACGTATAGACAGACATCGGAAAAAATTATAAATATTTATTTATTGTCTTTCTTTTATAATTATAATTCTTCAATCTTATTTAATCATCTTATTATTTAACTATTCATGCAAGAGTATAATGGTTTGCGTAATGTGCAAGGATAGTTGAAAGTAAATCAAACGTTATTTATGAAATGTGTTTTTCAGACAAGAGGCAAGATGGAGAATCGTTTTCAGGGCAAAGCACCGGAAGATGATGTAATTGGACAATTACAGCAAAATAATAAGAGACCATCAATGTCTCTAAACATGGGCGGATTGTGGGACGTACTTCCACGACTAGATCATTACAGGTATATTTTATTAAGTTAATTAAAGTACTTCAATATATGACATATATACTTCCAATTAATTATATACAAACACTACTCTTAATTGACATGTGATATATATATTTTATGGCAAAAAATTGGTTTAATGAAGAAAGAAGAATTCTTAGAATTGTTAGAAAATTTAAAAAAAAATTTATTATATTTCATTTATCGGTCTATTTGTATCAGTGTGATAACACAACGATATTTTCCACGTTTTGTTCGTTAGTAATCAATATTGGAAAATCATTAACTTTTTCTGCGTATACATTCTCGATATAAAAATATTAGTAACGTTTTTCATACACTTATCTGAAAAGGATTTGTTCAGTTTGGCGAATTCAATCGGCTAAAATAACAGTTTTATTATTTTTTATTACAATATCACCAATCTCTTTTATAGATTAAGTCGTCGTGCGAAGAGACCATCTCTGAGTACTCTGCATGAAGGAAATCTTATAAAAGTAAGGAAACTTACTACATTTATGCTTTATTGTAGTATGCTTTATACAAAACTTCAGATATTGATTTTAAAAAATCTGAAAATACATTAAATTGTATTTTGAATAAAATAAGATATATTCTAATAAAACACAAATAGTTAATTAATAGACATTAAATTGGCAAAAGTGAATCAACTAAATAAGATCAAGAATAATTTAAAAACATGTAAAACACGATATAAAATTTCGTGAAAAATTGGACTTTATTTTCGATTCACGTACATACGTATACATATATGCAAAAAGAGATTTAGTGATTTTATCAGATAAATATAACGATTTTTAAATGCTTAATTTAATATAATATTTATATAATATAAAATTATAATATAAAATTTAATATAATTTCTTATGAGTTCTGAGGTACAAACTGTTAAGAATTGTGTCTATTTCTTATATACAGAATGTATTAGACCATCTATACTACTCCTTTTATTCGAAAATGGAATGTCACAAAGATAAATACAAAAAGATTTTGTAGAAAAGCGTATCATAGAATTGATTGACGATACTACGGTTTTTTGATAGAAAAATGATAAATAGAAAGAAAAATGATAAATAGAAAGAGTTATTGAATAATATAAATATAGTATCATTTAATAAGTCCAAAATAAACAAATTTTACTGAAACAATTTTTTATTATTCAATACGACTTCTTATAAATTTTTTTGCTCATCTCTGCATGAAATTCCGTTTCCGAATAACAAGAATAAAACGATCTGATGCACCCTGTATATTGTATTTAATATAATTATCAGCTACTTCATATTGATTTCTTATCAATATTTCTATCTTTGATGTGTGTGTCATTGCCCTAATATTCGTTCTCTATTTTATCACTTATTTATCTCCTCTTTTCCATATGTATGCTCAAAATATCTCAATAATAGAAAATTTATTATGTTATAATAATAATAACAATCACAAAATAAACTTATTAAATTAGATTAATCTTGTTACAACAGGATTAATCTAGTTACAACTAAATAAATATATCAATAAATACTTGAAGCTTTCATAGAATACTATCATTGTAATTTTTACTTGAAGATAAAAATATAGATATTTTTATTTTTATGATGTCAATAATATTGATCAAAAATTGCACGAAATATCAGTTGAACAATTATTGACTTGTCGTGATTTAAAGAACGTATTTAGAAGTATGTTTTTAGAATATTTATTTTTATTATTATTGATAATTATTAAACAAATAACGTTATATAAAAATTATGTTTTTGTATTCTTTTAAAATAATGTCAAAATTTAATCTGTTCATTTATCTATGATCCAATTCTTAAATAAAATCGTTGTATACTTTAATATAATTGTCTTTTTATCCAAACTAAATAAAATGTTAAAATGCAATATTTTAACTGAAATTTGATAAAATTGAGATTTAATAAAATCTATCTAAGCAAATACATTATGGGGAATGTACGTAAGAGTATTTGATATTTTCGCGAGTGATAAAAGAATCGTCTCATGTTGTGATTTCTTTTCCCCATTTCAAAGACGATCGAAGTCGTGAAGATAACAAAACTAGACAAGGGGAAACTAGTTTATTAAGTTTACGCAGCAGTAAATATCCGTTCGATGAGATTGGAAAAAGTGCTATGAGAATGTAGAGTTCTTACATGCATTCAAGAATTTGATGAGACATTATAATTTTCCATTCAACAAAAGATGATTTATTAGAAAAAATATATATTCTTCCATAATTATTCCATATAAATGTTTAATATATAAGTTTATACATGTAAAATTAGAAAGAAAAATTAATCAATATTTATTTACATTTTTTATTTATTATTATTTATTACAAATTTAATTATATTATTTTATCCTCGCTGACTTTCGTAAGATTATAATTGATAGAATTTATTAGTAGCATTTTTATTTATTAAATATAAATAAAGTGTTAAAAAAAATGAAAAAAGGATGCACTTAAATTCGACAATGTCATTGCTATATGAATAGAAGACAATTAAAGACGATTAAAAACTATAAATATCCGTTTTGTTTAAAATAAAAAAGTAAGAACCAAAAGAAATAAAATAGAAACTCAAATTATTAGCTTTTAACGTATCGGTATCGCGATAACTTAAGTATGCTAATTTTAGCGTTATCTTAGAAGAATACATGATAATGTGCAACTATCGCATTTTAACATTTTTCGGTTATCACTCAATATGTCCTTGTACATTTTTTTATATGAAACGAATGTTTATGAGAATCGTTACATTCAAGATACATATGTACATGTACATTCACATTCGCTCAGTTTAGTTATATTTGTATAATTATAAAAAATATATTAATTTTATTGTATTTCTAAAATGTAGGATATTTTATAATGCATATTTTATACGTATCCAATTCACTCCAAATTTGATACTAACTCTTTTAGAAGCAAAGTACAAAAGTTAGATTGCAATTCTCGTTAATATTTAATTATACTAGCAACAATATTAAACTGATTCATGCAGTTTATAACCAGAAATGTTAAAATTGAACAGCGTGTAGCACATGTCGTTTAAATGTTTAAAAATTCAAAGTATCTTGAAAATGTTTTAATACACTTTACGATTAATGGGGTTTTAGGAATTTCTCGTTAAGCCGCAGCATACTGTTAAAATTATATAATTTGTACAATTTACTATCAAGTTTATTATATTCTCGGAATTACATAATTATGTAATTTGTGACGCTGCATGGCATCGCTATCGAATTGGTCGACATGAAATTGCGTAACATAGACAGTGCGGAATTGAGCCTCTAAATAAACACTGTTCCAGGACGCCAATAGCGTCGAGACCGGGCAGGTTGGGAGCGTCGCCGGTCAGCAGGGTCATGTTGGAATAAAATTAGGATGGATCCAAGGCGTTCTCATACCATGCCTGCTGAATATATGGGGCGTCATGCTGTTTCTGCGACTCTCATGGGTAGTCGCGCAGGCCGGCATTCTGCAGACCCTCGTCATTATCGGAATATCGGCGGTCGTCTGCGTCATTACGACGCTTAGCCTCAGTGCAATTAGCACTAATGGGGAAGTAAAGGGAGGTGTGTTACGGTAACACATTCTGTAATTCTTTTTTTCCGAAGGAGTGGCGTCGTGCACATCACCGCTCCATATACGATTGTGTCGTTAGACGCTCGGGGTTTTTCCCCAAGCTAGAAGATTCTCATCAAAATTATTTATCCAATTTAGCCAGGGCAATTTGTCTTGATAGAGAACAGTAGAAAACATGATTATAATTCTCTTAAATTTTGCCGTATTTTTTGTTTATTGACGGAATTATGACTCATGCAACAAAGAATACAATAATGAATGTCAGAGATGAAATTAGTGTTAATTTAAAAGTATGATTATTTCAAAGTATTGAAAAAAATTGAATGTACAAACAATAAAAATATTTTAATAAATTTTTTTTGTGTAACTATGTGGTAAAATTCTGTTTTTAAGTAATTTTGAATTTTGAACGAATTCTGCATTAATTAATTCGTGTCTTGACAATATCCTGGCAAATTTTTAATATTGCAAAACTGATCCTAAATAATTCGAATTTATAGTCAGACTATTCTAACAAGAAAAATTTTAACGGTTAGAAAAAAAATAAAATCGGTTGATTTACAGGTGGGATATACTTCATCATATCTCGTTCTCTCGGGCCCGAGTTTGGTGCATCGGTTGGCATCGTATTTGCGTTTGCAAATTCTGTAGCGGCTTCTATGAACACAATCGGTTTCTGTGATTCCTTGAACGACTTGTTAAAGACGAACAATTTAAAAATCATAGATAATGACATGAATGACGTTAGAATCGTTGGTATAATAGCACTCATCGTTATGATATTCATCTGTGCGGTCGGCATGGAGTGGGAGTCAAAGGTATTAGATCTATTGAATCTTGAATTATTTTGTTTGTCTTGGAAAATATATACATACTGAATTTTTTAAAATTCATTATTAAAATAACAATGAAAAAATACAATTAAATAAGACATCTATTTTCACCTATTATTAATCTACTCTACGCTTTTTTATTAGGCACAAAACTTTCTTATAGCCATTATCGTGGGTGCGATTTTCGATTTTTTAATTGGTACTATTATGGGACCACAAAATGATGAACAAATAGGCAAAGGGTTCATTGGGTTTTCCGGTAGGTATATGGTTACAATTAATGAAACGATAATAGTTATACAAAATAAAAAAGTGATACCAACGAGATTATTTTAATATCTAAGAGTATATTATTTTTAGCGGAAGTATTTAAGAAAAATCTCGACGCAGACTATCGGAAATCTAATGGAACCACTCAAAATTTCTTCTCGGTGTTTGCTATATTCTTCCCATCAGTCACTGGGATTCAAGCAGGCGCAAACATATCCGGTGACTTGAAAGATCCAGCGAGCAGCATACCTGTCGGAACCCTTCTCGCTCTACTGATCTCTATGTTTAGTTATGTAACTTTTGTCTTTTTTGCCGGCGCCGCGGCTGTCAGAGACGCAGATGGTTTTGCCAACAACACTATAGAATATTTAAGATCGAGTAATAAATGTCTCAACTGCACGTATGGTTTGCACAATAGTTACTCAGTAAGTATTTAAAATGTCAACAAAAATACAATGCATCTCGAAATTATCACATTCTCTCTTATTTTAATCTCAAGTGATACAGTCGAAAAACGCGTTTTTCAAAAATAACCCTAGTAGCACATGTTGATTTTTTTTCTCTAAACGTTTCTAATTTATTTAATTTTAAATACGTAGGAAATGTATATAAAACGTATATAAACCATCATGTGTTACCTGGGAAAGTATTAATTGTTGCAATAAAAGAGAGAACCTTGAATTAAAATTTGAGTTGAATTTATTCGAAAATTATTTTCAAAGAGCATAAACAAATAATGAAACTTAAAACGTTATTCTTTAATTAATAATGCACTTTTTTACGAAATGCAATGTTAGATGAAACTGCTAAATAAAACTATCTAATTTTACAAATAAATAAACTTAAAATTAATCCTATATTAAATGTTTATCTGAAAAAATTACTTTTAAATGCGCCAAATAATTGTGAATATACAATAACTGTTAGATATGTACATTTAATAAATCAATTATTAAGACAATGTTACACAAAATATTTATATTTTTCAGGTCATGCAATTAATGTCATGTTGGGGTCCACTAATTTACGCAGGATGCTTCGCAGCTACCTTATCAACTGCGCTGACAAATTTATTATCAGTGCCGAGACTCATTCAGGCTCTGGGTCAAGATCGAATTTATCCCGGATTGATTTACTTCAGCAAGGGATATGGAAAGTCCGGGGAACCTTATCGTGGATACGTTCTCACATTTGTTGTTGCGGCTCTCTTTCTCTTAATCGGTAAAGTGTTTGTCCCCGAAAAATATATTACGAACTTATTGAAAGATATCGAATAGCTGTTATTGTTAACTTTGTTTCTTAATCTTTTTAATAACTCTTAATCGCTTTCATTTCAGCCGATCTCAACGCAGTCGCACCGCTCATCTCAAACTTCTATTTAGCATCGTACGCTTTAATCAACTTTTGCACTTTTCACGCAGCGTTGATTCGACCTCTCGGATGGCGACCTAGTTTTAAAGTAAATTGAAAATTTATCTAATTAAATAGTACAACAATTCAGAGAATGACACTTTTTAAAGACGCTTAATCTTCAATATTACTTCAATATTATTTGATTTGTTTATTTATTTCATCACATTCATTTAAAAATTATACTAATTATAATCATTTTTTAATCTAATAATACTTATTGAAAATTAAAAAGATTTGAGAGAAAAGATTAGATCTTTTAAGCGTCTGTATAAATAAAAAAACGCGGTGTTGTTAATTTCTTCTTTTTATAGTATTATAATACTTGGCTGTCTCTGATGGGTTTTATCTTCTGCGTGGCGATTATGTTTCTCATCGATTGGGTGACTTCACTTGTTACGTTTGTCATCATCTTTGCGCTATATCTAATAGTAGTTTATCGTAAACCCGATGTGAATTGGGGTAGCAGCACGCAGGCGCAAACCTTCAAGTCTGCAATTTCCATCGTCTACAGGTATTGTTTAAAACAGTAACTTCTGTTTGCATTTATTCCTTTTAATTAGATTCGTTGTTTGGAATTACAGATCATCTGGCTTTAGAATTAACAATATCTCTATCTTTGTAGTTTAATTCAAAGATTATAAAATGAGACTTTTAATCGAAAGTTTACATCAACTTGTAGATTAAATTCCATTGACGAACACGTGAAGAATTACGCTCCTAAAATTCTGACACTTACTGGCCCGCCTGCTGCAAGACCCGCGTTGATACACCTAGCGAATCTCATTACGAAGAACAATTCTCTGCTGATTGCCGGTGAAGTTTTTCCGGTATTGTATCGATTTCATTGCAATATAACTTGATGCTTATTATTTGTAATTGTTTATGTGACAAAATTGTGACGCCAAATTTTCACCACAATTTCAGACACGGCTATCGTATCGACTACGTTCTGTGCGCCTAAATAATGGTTCTTTCTGGCTGCAACAACAAGGTATAAAATCCTTCTATCAATTAGTAGATGACTCGAGTCTGGAAAGAGGTACTGCTGCGCTAATGCAGGCTTCCGGAATAGGCAAGTTAGCTCCCAATGTGGTCCTTATGGGTTACAAGACTCACTGGACGACATGTAATCATAAAGATTTGCAGGAATACTTTAATATTCTTCAGTAAGTTGATTGACTGTTTGCTTTAAAATGGCAGAAATTAATAATTATAGACGGCGCGTTCGAAAATTTTAATGTTTGTGTTTTCTCTAGCAATGCTTTCGATAACAAATTGGCTGTAGCAATCTTGAGGATTGCCGAAGGTCTGGATTGCTCGAATGTCATGAATGGAGAAGATACGAACGGTGACGATGACCACGGAGTTCTTGCACAGAGTAGTTACAATTTGGCAGGAAACACTCTGATGCACGCCGACAGCAATCTATCTATGAGCACGCAGATTCCCAGAGTACAGAGCGTGCCGACAATAGGTAAACACCAACATTAAATTAAAATAGAAAGAGATTATATCGCCTTTTTTCAGTTAATATTTATAATTTATTGTTATCCATAATTATGCATAACACGACTGTATTATTTTATCATTATTTAAAAGAGAGGGATTATTTCAATTCTTGCCAATATATTTTGGGTAATTTATTACATAAAAATTAGTTCTAATAAACAAATAAACGATATAGATGTAATTAACAAATGCAATTTTTCGATATTGTTCCTCACATATTTTAGTTTAATACCATATTTTAGGTACTCCATTCTCCACACCTGATACGACACCTGTGATTGGATATTCAACAATACAGTTTAAAGCTCACGAAAATTTAAAACAGAAGAAAAAACACGCTGTTGACAAATTGCTGTAAGTGTTGATAATTTGCTGTAATTGATACTGTAATAATGGATAATTTTTACCTTATTAAATATTATCAAATGTTTTCTTTATCAAATTTAGAATCAATTCAGTTCCATAAAAATTTGATTATATATTTAAACAATTTTTTTATTGTTATTTTATAATATTGAATATTTTATTTATTAAAATTTAAATTAAATTTTTATTAAAGCTTAAAATTAAGAAATCAAGTTTCATTTGTTATGTTTTTAATTCTTAAAGTTCAATATCTTCTCTATTATGTATATATTAAATTCTTGCCAAGAAAAAAGATTTATTGCGCTTTAATTTTAGAGTAAATCTTTTGTTTTAATAAAAATTTCGCGAAAGAAAATTTAAATTTATTTATTATTAAACAATTCACTATTAATTATTTTAGCGTGAGACGAAACGGCGGAATGGCTTCTATACCGGAAAATGTGACAGTTTTCCAAAAGAAGTACAAAAAAGGAACTATCGATGTATGGTGGCTATATGACGATGGAGGTAACTTACAAAAATAGATTTAATTTGAATATTTGGGGTTGTTATGTCGACTGTGAGTGATGTAGACACCTCAATCATCCATATAAAATTCGTTAGACTTCCCGACTCGTTTGTAAATGACAGAAATTATTGTTCAATAGGTTTGACGATTCTCTTACCGTATATAATTAGCACGCGCTCAAATTGGAAACATTGCAAAATAAGGATATTCGCTCTAAATAATCGTAAGCACGACATCAACGCACAAGAAAAAGAGTAAGTAAATAATAGAAATATAAAGTGCTTAATGTTCACTAATAATTTATTAACGAAATTATCGAGTGGATGACTTTACGAAAATGTAAATAAAGTATTTCGATGTAAGATTATATTATCAATTATCCTGCAGAATGGTTGAAATAATGAGCAAGGCACGAATTGACTACAGCAGCCTGAAGATAGTAGAGGATATCGGCATTGAACTAAAAGAGGAGACACGGTTTTTCTTTGACAAATTAATATCCGATTTTCGAGTAAACGATCCTCCCGAAAACGGTGGTAAGTTAGTGACACAATTTTTATTTTAATGTATATCTAATATTCAATGTTAATAATAATAATAATTTTTAGAATGCTACATTACTGATCAGGAGCTACAGACTTTACGAGAGAAAACGCATCGACAATTGCGATTGCGAGAGTTATTATTGGAAAACTCGAGTCAGTCCACCTTGGTAGTTATGTATGTATAAAATATTATGTATTAAGCATATTATAATATTCCTTATTATTTAATATAAATATATGTTCGTGTATTTATATATAATTTTTTTTAAATTATATTCGTTTTATATGTATAAAAATAGTATTTAATGTAAAAGCGAGGAAATATCAATATCAATTTTATAGATTTCAATATTCTCGAAGATATATTCATAAAATATTCATAAATATATATTGTTTTTTAAGATCGTATTCAACTATTACACAGATTATTAAAAAATATATCTATTGAAGAACAAGTAGTTATTGGATCACCCTTATAATTCGCATATTTTCATACATTATCGTACATAATTTTCTGCATTATCGTACATTAATATTAATGATTTTTTAATAATACTTTTGCAATTCACAGGTCTTTACCAATGCCAAGGAAAGGCGCAGTTTCAGCGCCTTTATACATGGCTTGGTTGGAAACATTAACGAGAGATATGCCACCCACAATTTTAGTGCGTGGCAATCATACCTCGGTGTTGACATTCTATTCATAGTCCACCGAGCAGAATCTAACTATATCTGGTATGTTTTAATAACGATAAAACAAATTTTGATACATTGACAGTTCTTTTTAGAGATAGTCAAAGTCTTCTGTCAGCAATAATATTAAAGCGCTTCGTACTCGTTGTAGAGATTTACCGCCCGTTTTGGCCAAGTTTGGAAAGTGAGCTTGCATCGTCCATACCAGGATGAAATGGACGAAACGATGATTCTGAAAGCTGACTGATAAAATTACTGAATTCAAACATTATAATGACGAGCACAAAGAACCTTGCTGGAGATCGATCATCAATATGATCCAGCAAGTTTCTCGAATATGTGCGAATATGACTTGGGTATCCCAAGTGAAGAATATACTGACATTAGGGATGAGAAGACACATGAGAGAAGAGTTTCTCGACAAAATGAACAAATGCTTTATCTTTACATCGAGCAATGAACGGCGAAGACTTTCTTCAACTTAAGAAAGTCCCAGTTTAATATTGAATAGTATGAGACATGCCAACAATTAAATTTAGGCAGGAAAACCTGGGATAATAAAAATAGGAGTGGTTGAGAAAGACGTAAACAGTGAAATAATGAGGATTGGGAAAAGAAGAAAATAGAAACATGATTTATGAAAAAGTTTCATTGTGATTGAATAAGATTGCTCGGAAATCTTAGAAATATTTATTAGCGCTGTTATTGTAAATAATTTGGCTATTTTTTATTAAATTTAAAAGTGTAATAAAATTTCTCTAACAATGTACAATGTAACTATTTAAGACTTTAGATATTATTAAAATTATTTGGAAAAAAATTCTTACACTGTCCTCATTTCATTTAAATATAAATTATGTGGTTCTAATTTTTAGCTAAAAAAACATTTTTACATTTCAGATTTCATAAAAAGTTGTGAAAACACGGCGAATAAAAAATGAACAATTAAAATAAAATCATGATAAGACAATATCTGTCTTATTTTGTTTCGAACTCGGATGATAAAATTGTTATTATAGATTTTAACGATGACGAGAATCTCCGTAAAACCGTTTTTAATAGTATTGTCTCAGAGAAATTAAAACGTTTGTATGAAACATTTAAAAAAGAAGTTTAAAAATTTTTCGGGTGTTTTAAAAAACTAAAAAGATATCTTTTAAGACGCAATCCTATGTAGAGGAACAAAAAAGCGGAACGAAATTATTATTATTATTAATACAAAATTAATAAATGTGGAAAACAATTTCCACTTATGCGTGTTGTCTGGATTGTCAATATGTATTACCAGTGGAAATATTCGTAGACACATGGCTACGTAGTGCAATGTACACATTTTATAGAGGCGCTGGTAGACAGATTCCACCTGTTTCGGTTCACATTCACACTCTCTCTGAAGTCAGATTTCTTCCTCTCTCTCCTGTAATTAATCATCATATGTCACAACGTGTATTTTGAAAATGGAGAAAAATATCAGCAAAATACTTGACATATCATGGAGGTTTGGAGGTGAGATAATAGTTTACATTTTATAAATTGACAATGAGACCAGTATCAATGTTTATCATATTTTTAGGTTATAATTGTTTCTATTTTCTATTAGAAATTCTCTTAAGTAAGAAATGAAAATATTCTATTTTTTTAATTGTCATTTGCCATTAATATAAAAAATGTATATTGATTTAATTTTGAATCTTATAATTGATTAACTTTAGTAATAAATAATAATAAAGTATAAGTTAACACTAGAGAGTAATGCAAATGTTTTTCTGAGTCGTTTTGTTTATAGTAAATTATGTATTCTTTTACAATGATGTCAATCATTAATGACATAAACCATTCAATTTTTTAGTGACTGCAGCAAATAATGATTCTGACAATGTCGCAAAATCATTTCTACAAGTTAAGTTGTGTCTTGAAGATGATGGTAAAAGCAAAAATGTGTTTATTGAGATGACAATAGGGCAGTTTTACAAATTTCTACATGACTTGGAAAAGGCAAAATGTAATCTTGATCTGTTGTTATAAACAAATATATGCATATTAAAACAATATGTTATATGTAGATATTACCTGTATTGAAATGTTAAATTTACAATTTAAACAATTGTTTCTTAAAAAAGTTTTGTATATATTTTGTTATAATTTACATTATTTAAAATAAACATATTTACTGTCTTAAGAATAAAAATTTACATTAGCTCTAGTAAGATATTAATAACATTTAAATAACATTCGCCAACATCTTAAATATCATAGGCTCTCAATAATTGATTAAAAATTTACAATCTATGGCTCGGTCTATAATCACCGGAAAAAGTTATAGAATTATAAAATCACATATGTGAATTTTCCATTATTATTAATTTTACCTATAGTCTGATTTAACTGGACACGTGTATTTGTAAAAAATTAAAGATACAAAAAAATTGTTCTAACAAAAGTTGTTCAGTTAGAAAGGGAGAGAAAGGTTCCACAATATAGAACAATGAACTTTTTGTGATTGGAAGTATAAAGTACATCTTAGGGTAATCTTAATTTTTTTTAATGGGACATTTTTTTATTCATAGTTTGATAGTATTTGTCGAAATGAGTAAAATGATCTAGAATTAGAATTTTTGAGAAGATTGCAAAGTTGCATTCTCTTTATGACGAAGGACATGTTGAAGGAAAGTCTAAATACAAAATGGACTAGTGTTCTTGCTAAACTTAAATATACACATTAAAAAATATGAAAAGTATAAAAAGTTTTTTATTAATTTATGGCCTTGCATGACTTTGAATGATCTTTAATTATAGGTCATTTTACTCATCTTGACAAATACTAGCACATTATAAATAAAAAAGCATAGCATCCGAAAAAAACATAAAAATAACCTTGAAATGTTTTCTGTACCTTCAATCACAAAAAAGTTAATTGTTCCATGTTATGCTCCCTTTCTAACTGAACAACTTTTGTATGAACAATTTTTTTGTTTAATTTTTTACAAAATAATTACGCGTATCCACTTAGGTCAGACATACTGTATATAGGATGCTTTATGTAAGTGAACCAAATTGTGGCTTTTTGAACCAGAAACTGAAAAAAATTGTATATAACAAAATTAAATAATTTTCATTTTCTATATGATTATAAATATGCATAGGTATATATGTATATGTATACATATATACAATATAATTGTAAAGTGTAATTTTGTACCCTATTACATTTTCTTTCATTTCTGTCGCAAAGCTGCAGTTTGATTCATCTTGTATGTACATATCTTAAGATTATAAGTTTTCAACAAGTAATTAAACAATAAATAAAAGCGTTAAGAATTTTTACAAAAATTAGCAATTTTTACCGAACTTTATTAACTGCGCTAGATTTATTTACAAAGCTCATCATCATTTTGACAATGAGTTTTGTAAAGCCTCTCTTACGGTGTAAAAGTGAAATTAGTCATGGATTACATTATAAATATTAAAAATACATGTATAAATAAGGTCAGCTTAGAATTTAATATTGATAAATATAAAACTTAGGCAAATATGTTCACTATAATAAAATGTATCATATTTAATATTTATGACCACATTATAAATATTCAATTAAAACTTAAAGGATCGGAATCAGATAACTAGATAACTCATACCTCAAGAGATTGCTATCCCTCCTTTAGAAAAATATATACAGCCTTTATACATGTATAACGCTCTTTGATTCAATTATTCTGTGTATAATCTTCATATCTTCATACTTATCAAATAATAAAAATATTGTACAATCTATTATTATATTCCCTTGAAACAATTATATTATCAATATCCACCCAAATTTTCATGCAGGCTTGGTTGTGAAGAATGTATAATCTGAAAGCAATATAAAATATATTTTTTATAATGAAATACAAGTTCATTATTTGTGAATAATTAATATATGTAATATTAATGTATCTGCAGATACATATATAAATATAGGTGCGATAGGTTTGATAAGAAACAAATGAGTGTCTATCAACAGCAAATACAAAAGTGAAAAATTTTATTTATTTTTCAACAATATACATTTATGGCCATCAATATTTCCCGGCTTAACAAGATCATGCAGTCATCACAATCAGGAATATTAAGAAGTAATTTAACGATCAAAATACTATACTTTACAATAGCAATAGAGCAATAAATATGTTTTCGTATAAAAAAGAAAAAATTAACATCTCGTTAACGGATAATAAAAACATTTACATTATCAAATGTGCTTATATACATTATTTACTATAAAACTTGCAACAATTTCTATAATGAGACTATACAAAACATTTAAAGTATAATTTGAACACCTATTTATTGTTGATATACTATTTGGAATGACTTTGGCCCAATTTTCTTTTACATTTGATTCTACTACACGTATTTTATATGTTCTGCGTGATTTTATAAAACACAAAAAGAAATATATTATATTCTGTAAAAAAAAACTAACTCAGACATAAAGTTCGTCACTTTAATACTGTGCTATAAAATACTATCAAGGATATCATCGAATCAGTAAAAATGAGAATAATGGGCCATATTTTAAATGCATTCCAAGCAATAAATATATCAATAAGCTATCTTTAACAAAGTAATAATATGACATATTTGATTCCATGACACTTAAAATTCTCGCATTTGAACGAACATGTTCATGGAACGAACATGAACATGAAAAAGTTTTGTTTTGTGAAAAGGTCTTGCGACAGGATTGACAGTTTTAAAAGCCCTGCGTCTAGGAGGAAGCGGATTGAATACAGCACCTCTTTGGTTATTAGGCTCTGCTAATGCTAGCGCAGGATTTGTTTGTTCGGATGATGAACTTTCTTGTAGTTTCAATGCGCCTAGTTGCAAGGACTTGCCTCTTTCTGCTTTTTCCTGAATGGACTCTAACACTGGTTGAATTGCACCGAGCAATGGTCGTTTGGAAGGTTCCGCAGACCAACATTGTTCCATCAACGTCCAACATTCCTCGTCAAAATGTGGCAATCTCTCAGGTCTAAGACCTAATGTGAATATATTTGGTTAATGTTTCATGTGAGTATGTTACAATAGAAATACTGATATAATAACTTGAATCATTAGATAGCTATTTAAGTTAGCTAAGTCAGTTAACAATGACATATATTTTTTGCTATTATTGAATTAAATTTGAGAAATTTGCATTATAGAAATTTTAATATGGTTTTCGTTAACTTTTTTCGTAAAAAGTAATATGAATGAAAATAAAATCATCTTTTTCCTTTTAGGAAATAAATATACATCTATAATAATTGGCTCAATTTTTCTCTCTATATCTAATGAAATGTTACCTTTCCGCACGCTTGTCCATAGTTGCTCCTTGTTATGAAATTGTTCAAATGCATATGGTAATCGAACCTTCCCAGCACATATGTACCAAAATAAGATGCCAAAGGCATAGACATCGACACTGCTATCGTAATGGCCAGATAGGAGTTCCGGCGCCATGTGGATCGGCGTTCCTACGATACTGCCCGACATCATAGCTTCGGTAATACAAAATCCGAGATCGGTTAGTTTAGCCCTGTTTTCCGTATCAAGCAAGACATTCTTTAGTTTGATATCACGATGAACGAGGCCTTGTGAGTGAAGATAGCGTATCCCCTCCAGGACATCTATCGCTATTTGTATACGTTCTAGCCAGGAAAGACCGGCATGTATACCACAATATAAATCACGACTTAATCGGTCAGTGATTAAGAGAACTGCAGTGCCTAATCCAAATCCTCCGCCGTACGACTGGTCTACAACGGACCCGCGAAGTTTCACTATCCTTTTGTGATCTGGTATCGACCTGGTATAGTAAACTTCCATCGCGAGATCGTTCCAATGCCTCTCGTCCGGCGGAACAACGGATTTTACCGCGCATGGTCCTGGTGCTCCGCCCCAACCGTCGCAAGCAAACACCACACCATACTGTCCTCTGCCAATCTCCTTGCTGTAATGAGGAATGCCAAAGCGAATCGCATCCATCATCGATGTGGACTCTAACGCGAGCTTAGCTAACTTGGGTGCATGGTACTTTCGTATAGCTATTCTCTGCTCCTCGGTTCTCTCTAGCTTCCCCGAATAATAGTTTTCTAGAGATTTCAAGGCAGTCTGGAAGGCATCGTGCGACGATTTCAATTTGTCTCTAAACTGCGTGGAAATTGCTTTCGCCAATCTCGCTGCCGACAAGGAATTCAAGATGTCGATAGTAACTTTCCTTCTCCAAGCCGCGTTCAGAGTCGGAGTGGGTGTCCATGGCAATGGTAAAGATTTGAAGAGCTGCCTCAGTCTTTCCAAGAACGAGTGCACCAAGGATGGTGATGAATTGTGCAATTCCACATTGTATGCCGCGGAGAGAATTTGCTTTAAGGCATCGCTAGCTAGCAGACTGCTATCGTGTTCATAAGTCTTTTCGAGACTTATTAAGCAACGTTGAAGAGTCCCAATAAAAGTCTCTCGAAGACAGTTAACCGAGTTTACGAGTTCCTTTGCAACTTTCTCGCCTAAGCGGCCGAGCACAAATCGTTGAACTTCCGATGTTGCGACACGAACAGTAACCGTCCACTCTGCTTGTTCACTATTATCAAACGGAACGGTCTGATACTGGAAAATATCACTGCTGGATCCTAATATATCGTCTTTCATCTCCTGAATAATACATTGTATTAATTCAGTCAATTCCATTTGCTGCTCATTAACAACCTTCATTAGACTAGCATAAAGTTCGTTTTCTTTTTGTTGGGCGTACTGTATCCTTCTAGGAGTGATCTGTATTTTTCGTGCCATGTCAAACGCACTTAAAATAAATTTACGTAGACTGGTTGTGTGTATTTCATTCAAATAAGTGCTGACATTGATCAGATAGCTTTGCAAGCAGGCACGCGTGAAATGTAAAACGCGATCCGTTTTTTTGCATGAATCCACTAGATCGCTTGAGTTATTAACATATTGCTCGCCGATAAGCCACGTTAACTGATGAACTTCTACAGACTCTTCCATCCCTAGGAATCCTAAACTGCTCAACTGATCTAACCACGTTAGACCGAGTGAATTCATTTTGTCAATATTAATACTATCATCACTCTTTGACTCTTTGGATACACTTGGCACCTCTATCCGATTTTGCAGACTATGCTGTTCAGACTCAGTCAATTCCGCGTCTGTGCCGTCCAACAAAACATTAGCTAATGACGATATGAATAAAATCGGATTATATGGGTAAGTCTCTTTCAAATCTCTCAATTCTTCTAAATTTTCCTCAGTCAACGGTTGTTCTCCGAGAGCATAGAGAAATATAGGTAAAATTTTCAATGAGCCTTTAGCGAGAATTTTTACTACACCATTGTTGGGAACGACAAATATTTGAACACCTTCTTTCAGTATTGCTTGATCTAACTTCACTTCCAACACTGTAGGGTAATTGATATCTTCGTTTATCGATTTCTCCAGGTCCTCGAGAGGAAGCGTGCTCCATGATTTTTCGTTTGCCCGTAACGTCTCGACTACTTCGTATTCTAAACCTAATGTGAGACTGACATGATTCGTATGACCATAAGTGATCTTGACCCATCTCCATAAATCGTTAGACAATGGCAAGATATCAGCAGAAAGCAAATTATTAACCAGCGAAGCTTTGGCTTTATTGTCTTGCCCAAAGATAACTATTGCTGGGGAATTATCAAGGATGTGCGTTATTCTGTCCAAGGTCAACGGAGGCAGTAACTCCTCGATAATATTCTCTACAAGAAATACACATACATTACACATATAAATAAGACCAAACAACGTAACAAATCAGATTTGTCAATTTAAATATTAAATGTGGATAATTACCTCCAGGAAAAAAGTTTTCGAGCTTTATAATTTCTAATGTACGCTGCGTCTCCTCGAGTATATGCCGTAGCTGATTCCTGTTCCGCTGATACCTCTTGAATTCTTGTGGTAAATTGCTTACCATTTTTCTCACATTATTTTAGTCATGTATACATTCCACAAAATGGTCATGCCCTGTATCAATGTTATCATACAATTAGTAAAATCACAAAAAAATTATTTTCTGCGGTACACATTTATATAGAATTATTAGATTCGAAGACACGAGTGTCGTGACAGTGTGCTAAGTTCTACATAAATCCAGTACATGTATCTCTCAAATTCTGAATGGAATGAAATAGGTTATAACATGCAAATTTCTCACTCTCGTCAACTACGACACATATATCTATGAAGCTACGAGACGCGAGTGTAAACCGTGTTCGCCAGGTCTGAATCACGTCCGAGAATAGTACCCGCGTATGTAGGACCGACTAAAAATCCCGGAGCTTTATCTCCCGGCGGCGAACTGTCATCGTGCCCCATGGCACCGTTCGTCCCGCGTTCGGAACGCCGAGGCCGCGAGCATTGTTTTTCCGCGTGATCGAGACCGGCGCTTAGCTCACCAGCGTAGAATCTCTCGCGGTTACAGCCGCGAGGGTGAGGAGAAGATCGCTAGGTCCGTTAGATTGTCCGAGGCGCAGGCAATCCGGATGATCTCACGCGAGAGCGCCGCGTATCGCGTATCGAGACGCACGTCGCCGACGCATGCTGCCGACTGGGCTCGCGGTTCGCACTCGAGAGAGTCTCCGAGACGAGACTCTTCTTCTTCTTCTTCTGATTAATGGCGCTGGCGCCCAAGTGGCCAGCACAACACGGCCACGTGAGAGACGAGACTCGAGTAGCTGGAGCGCGGCGGCCGCCTCGAGGGGACGAGCGAGTCGCACGCACCGCGCTCTTGGCAACGAAAATGCGAGAAGCTGTGCGCGCATCTTGATAGGTACATACATATACATTCCACTTATCGCTCGCAACGTTCGGAGAATCACTTCACTGTTGTTCTTATTGATATATTAAATTTTATTGTTTAGCAAATACTAAACAAAGATAAAAATGATTCTACAAAGGCTGTGGGCGATAAGCGGAACGCATCCTAAGCCAAGGTTGGGCGTAAAATATAATACTCTACATCTATGTGTCAATAATGTTTTACGTATCATGTAAACGATGATTATTAAACATTTATATCTTGTCAGAAATATCTAAAAGCTTTGTTCATAATTTTATCTTCAGTCAGAACTATTATTTAGTTGGGCGCAATTTTTGAGACTCTACAAAACATTATTTATCCAGTTAATATTATAATTTCCAACAATGACTGCTACATGTATGATATTACATTTATATCACTCGAAAATTATAATTTTGAATTAATGTTACTGTTAGTTGGTATTTTACTGGCTACGATAGTCTTGAAGATCTTCATCTTATTGACCTGTGAAAAAAATAAACATTGCATATTGCACTGTAAACTAATTGTAATAATAAGTAATAATGTTCTTTATCGTTTAAAAACTCTTACAAGGGTCAGCAAATAATATTTCTATATTTCTATAGAATCATGTATATTTTACTGTATAGTGTATAGTCTGTTACCGTATAGTCATGTAGTACTAGTATAGTAATAAATGGATTTATATATACGTATCTAAATTAAACATTATCTGATCTAATCTAATCTAAAACTATTGTTTGTAGAATTACTTATTTACAAAAATACAGTTTAAAGCAATTAACCAGCTAGTCAGTCAGTCATTTACATTGTCTACATGAAAAAGATGTGTAAACAATAATATAAACAATTTATGCAGACGTAATCTGAAAATTTGCCGCACAACTCTGATTTCAGCTCTATTTACACGCGGCCGCGACCTATCCGCGGAAATCGATGGGAGCTGTTTATCAAATTAGGATAATTATCTCTCGCGAAAGGGGGGGGGGGGGGTCACGTGTCGCCGTCAGCTGTCATAGGAGCTTTCCAGCCAGCGCTTCGCGATTTCAGTTTAAAAAAATATCTCGCGATAGACATCTATCGGCAAATACCACGTCGATGAGAGAATTTACATCCCGGACGTTTTCCTGATTGATCCGATTAATCGATTTGGTCAATCTCGCAAGGTCATTCTTCGCCTCCTCGCTCGTTATGCTCCAAGTATTTCAATGACTAAATTTAACTGTTTATTGAGTTTCATGGATGTAAATATATAGACGTATAAATGTTTAATTCACGACTTACGATACGCGTTATCTTTTCGACGACCGCTCTCGGTGCGTCTTCTCGATCGCGGCGCTGAAACTTTATTAACGCACGAACTTTTCTCTCTCTCTCTCTCCCCCTCTTCACCGTTCGATTGACCGAATACCTTTATTCTTATCCGATTTGGTTCGCTGCAATCGTCACTGCTTAAATATTCATTTAGGAATATGAATTGCTAAACGCGGACGTAGACGTAGACCTTCCTTTCAGTGGCATAACACTGTCCCGTTAATATATACGTACGTGGTAGCGTCACTCGTCGCGATTAGGGATACGCAAGAAAGAAGAACGCAAACAAGACTCCCCCGTTCGCGCAGATAATACCGCGCCGCGACGATGTACTTTGCGCTTTTTAGGAATCGAGCCCGCCTCCCGCGCTAATCTTCCCGCTCTAGTAAGCCCCCTTTTGTCTCTTCAAATCGACCGATACTCGTGCAAAGAGAGGCGTCTGCAAAAAGAGGCAAAAATGTAGGAAAGTTGCTAATGCGCGATCGCCACTTTCTCCGACTGACTATGACTAAGGCTTGATTAACTTAATCATCGGCGATTAATTCATTCAACCGAAATTGCTCGCGGTGAAATTTCGAGCTGCATCAATTCGTCGTCCTAATCTAATCTTTCTTCTCACGTGTCAAATTACAAAAAATTCATAATTTTCCAGATAGACGAATCTCTCGAAGGCAGATTTTGTAGTGTTTACTGCAAATTTTTTCAGTGGATTATCGAGAAACATAGTAAAATCTCTGATAGTAGACTGACTGTAGAAGTCGAGTAGAAAATCTGTCTTTCGTCTGCGTTTCGTAAGCACTGGAATAATTAACATGTTCCGTTTAAAGGATTATAATTAACAACAAACTTTACTTTGCTTCTGCTGCAATCGGTTGTCAAATTACGTTGACAGACTGGGCTCTATATTAACGCAGAACGCAATTTTAATATGTAATTGATACCAAAAATCTACTGATAATTTGCTAATATTTTAACTGATATTTTCGAGTTTATTCATCTCAACAAAATACTGTAATACTGTAAATATTTACTGATAATAAATAAATACTGAAATACTGTAAATATTTCTGAAAAAAATGAATCGTCGATTAATCAAAGTTTGGTCGAAATTATTTCCATATGAAATAACTTTTATTAAACACTGGTAGTATGTACATTTGCGATTTTGTTTCAACCAACGATCAGGACCGCCCACACAAATTGTGTTATTCTTTTACAGACATTTTTCAGGTCCCCCCCTACCTTTCCTGCTCTCTCATCAATATTATAATGAGTGTTAAAATCTTATAATTTTAATACAGTAAAATGACAAATCAATAATGTAAAGTAATTTTATTACAATACCTAGCAATTGTTTGTTGCTGAAATTGAAATATTATTTAGACTGGAGAAAAAACCCTCAGTTTACAACTATGTTTAATGATCAGTCAGTGAAAAAATCAGATGAAAATTAAGGCATACTTAAGTAAAAATGTTAAAATCTATGCAAGAAAATGCAGAGATAATTAAGTCAATGTAAAGTAGGTTAATTATAATTACTGTACAGTAGTATCCTAACTGAGACATCATATTTATGCAAGTTCTTGAGAAGTAGATAGTATAATCTAATTCTAATTCCTGAGATTTCAAAGCAGAAGCAAGAAAAATCTCAAATTAAAAAATTGAGCCGGGCCGTCTGACGCCTGTCGTCTCTCCCCTAAATCGAGTGGTGTCCATCCCCTTCTACCCAGGTAGAACAAGTCACAATGATGTCAAAATGATTCAAAATGACTCTAAAAATGTCATTATTATGTCATTTTGGAGTCATTTTGACATTATTGTGATTTCTTCCCAGTAAACATCATTTATTGCAGTAACATTGCGACAATATTATAACATTGCTATGATATTGCTGCAATGTTACAATATTGTCGCAATGTTGCTGCGATAAATGATGTTTACTGGGTTGTTCTACCTGGGTATGAACGGCCCTGGATTTATATTAAATCACGCTGCGTATTTTTGCGTATTTACGTTTCTGTAAGTGATAGTTTACATGCTAAGAAGTGTACTCAACAAATTTACTTTTTGAAATTTATATCGACGTTATTTGCATTTCGTGTAAAGTAATCGGGCCTCACGGATACACGAATAAAGCAATGTGAATGCACGAGAAACAAATGATCATTTCCTCGAACTGGACATGTTCTATTTGCGAATCAGTCACTTCTCATTTCAGCTCGAGAGATTCCAGTAAAATCTACTTGATTATTTTGCTCTCGTTACATCGCATATACACATCTGTCGAACGATCGCCCCGACCTTCGTGGAAATCTCCGTTACACTATCGGTCATTTCGAATTCCAATTTCCACGCGCAGCCGTGGCGGTGGGATCCATGGAAACGGCCTTTAACCTTCCGCAACATAACCTATGAAGTTGCGCGCGGCTTCACCATTTTTCCTAAACACAACGGACGATTGCACAACTTTGACGTTTATTGACGAAGGCGAACGACTCTTCCGCAGTTTCCGATCATCAAAGGCCTTATTTACCAATCGAAATGACATCGGCTTTAGAATCTATGGTGGTCGATGAGAAACAGCTTCCCGAGAAGCCGGTGGATAGAGAAAAGGTAAAGCGGTGAGACAATAGCAAGGGTTGTTGACACGTGAATGGTTCTATCTCATAAGCTTGAATGGTTTGTTAATGTAAATGTGATAATAATGCGGATTTGTTTGTATTTTAGACGTGTCCGCTTTTACTGCGAGTATTCTGCAACACTGGACGTCATCATAATATAATGGAATACAGCAGAGGAAATGTCCCTTCGAACGAATTACAGATATACACATGGTAGTATTAACGTTGTTTACATATGGAGGGGAGATCTCAAGATTTTATCTTGTTCTGACTCTTATTTATTTGATGTCAATGGTTACTGTCGTAAGAACCCTAACAGCACAAACCTTGTAATTATATTTCAGTAATGTTGCAATAAGATTACAATCTTGCAGCAATATTACTGCAATATAACTGCAAGTTTTATGCTGTATGGGAAGTCACTTCTAACTTTAATTATTTCTGTATAGGATGGATGCAACTTTGCGAGAAATTACAGGCTTGGTTAAGGAAGTGAATCCAGATGCTCGTAGTAAGGGAACGTACTTCGACTTTTCACTAGTCACACCTGAGCTACGCAATTCTGGTTATCGCATGCGTGAGATTGGCGTTACATGTTCTGGACAGAAAGGAGCAGATGATAACAAAACTCTCGCACAAGCAAGGTTAATAGTAAACTTAAATTAGGCAAAATGGTGTTTTTTTTAATAAGTATTTATACATATTATTAGATTATATACATATTTTGTATAATTTACAGATTCACAATAGGAGATTATTTGGATATATCAATAACGCCTCCAAACAGAATGATGCAACCAGCGGTTAGACGTGGTGGCTTACGCCAATATTAATATAATAATCAGTGTTTAAGTTATAATAAAAACAGGTCTTTTTATAGATAATACATAAATGTATATATTATTACAGAATTTATAAAAACTTCCGAAACTTTTATATCTATAAATAACTAAAATAAAAGGTCACTTTCTTCAGTTTCTGTTTACTAATAAAAAAACATAAAAATATCGTCATAATCTGTAATAACAAAAAAACATGCGGAAAGCGTCAAATATTCATTACGATATTCTAGTCATTTTTATTTGAATCTATCTTCACTTCGATGTTTCAAGTTTCAATGCTTGGCGCTTGCCCGATTATTATGTTTACAGTTCCCGACCGTGTCAGTTCTAAATATGGAGGAGCATACTTCGTGATAAATCGCAAATTTTATACGTTAAAAGTGCGTAATAAGCGAAAATTTTCTATTGAAGGATTTGCTTAGAATACCAAAGCTCATCAACTGCATCTTAATAAAAAATTTGTCATTACGCGCGTATGTAACAACTTATTAACAATCATGAGCGAGGACGCGTCATGAAATCTACGATTTCGCGTGATATTGTAGAATTAACTCACGATTTTTATATTTCTTCCGAAAGCCAAGTACAAGATTGACTCTTGAAGTTATAATTTCAGTAGTTTGTTTTCTCACTGGCGTAACGGAGATGGCCTATTGTTGGTTAGTCAAAATTATTCATTTAAATACGTCATTTAAATATAATATTAAAATTATTATCTAAATATAAAATTATTATCTAAATATATATTATCTAAATATATCTAAATATTATCTAAATATTATCTATATATAATATAATATATAAATTATGATAATACTCGTACACGGAATTGCATTTTTTTTAAAAGATAACTAGTATGGTCTAATATACACTACCTGCTAAGTCTTTATTGCATGTAAATATAATTGGAAATGTCAGATTTTCAATTCTTCAAACTAATATGCAGAAACGTATTGTATTGTATTTTCTATTATAAATTTGATCATCAAGTTTTAAAGTTGAATTTAGTAAAAAGAAAAACAACTTACATCATTTTAGTAGAGTTATCTTATCTAAAGTTATCTTATCTAAAAAATATTTTTTAAATATTGTGAAAAAGCTATATGGTAATATCGTTAAATATTTATCAAAATATTTAATTACATGTAATAAATTGATAAAAGTCTTGAGATTCAATGGTGATTAATTAAATTGTAGTTATTATACCAATCTAAAAATTTTCGATCCATTTTGAATATCGAGAAATATCAGTCCTTAATTCGAGAATTTTTTAAATTATTTTTGTGTTGTTACTAGGTGGTATTGGACAATTTTACATTTAATAAATCATACAATTAATTTTTGGAAATTTAAAAAAAAAGATTAGTTTTTATTAACATTATTTTATTTTTCTCTAATAAAATTTTCATTGTAAAAACTGTATGTTTTGGCTCAAAAGAAGCATCAGTATATCTCATTAATATATCCCTAATATATTGTTGGTAATATAATAGATTGTTTGTGTTGATAATGGTTTAAATTTATCGGAAATTTAACCAATAACTTTATTTCAAAATTGAGAATTCTCAATTTTGAGATAAAGTTATTGAGAATTTCTCAATTTTGTGTAATTACATAATAAAATTATGAATAAAACATTACATAATAAAAGAATAATAATTTAATTATTAATATTACTATTTTCATGTATTATATCTATGTTTCATAAATGTTCTACTTTTGATAGTACATTTTTTTATTCATACGATAGCTGGTAAATACGGTTTCTATTACACAGACTTATGCAACGTACATTTTTTGTTACCATCAGTAAATAAAATAAAAAATAAGTCCATAAATTAATTGTAGATAATTATATAAAAATTTTGATCTATCCTCCGATTTATATCTTCCGAAAATATAAGATAATATATCATATTAAGATAAAAATTGACAAGTTTTATTTAAGTCAAAATAATTAAGAAACAGCAAATATTTTTGATACATTTACATAGTTTGATTACTATTTAAGATTAGTAAAAGTTGTCATATAAAAATATTTTGCGAATCAAAAATATCTCACCAATAATATCATTAAATAATTGTTTACATATATTGTATATTCTATTATACAATATTAAAATAATACATATTTTATTATAATAGTATACTATTTTTAAATAATTACATTTAATAATTTAATTATTAGAGAGTTAATTATTAGAATTTAGAAATATTTTATGTACTATAATTCAAAATTATTGTGTTTAATAAGAAATGCGTGTTATAATTATTACAATGCTGTTGGAGAATTCAAAGAAAAAAATTTTAAAAATATTTTTCCTCTGTTTTTCTTTTTTAAATAAAATATATTAAATATATTTTACAAATTAAACATTATTTTAAAAGATATATATGTTAAATACACAAGTTTCCTGTTAAAAATTTCTTTATTTGGCCAAAGTTAATTAAATCTACTAGCAAGATTATTATGTCATAATGTATTACAGGCTCTGATGTTGATCATTTTCACTGACATGTTGGACGAGTGGATAAAAGAGATATAAATCCGGTGACAGTGTGTTTAAATCTTGTTTGTTGCCTACTAACAGAAAGTCAGAAAAAGTAGAGTGTAGGGGGTTGAAATATATCAGATTAAGCATCTGTAGCTGACAAGCAGCATACTCTTCGGTTAAGAGAAATTTCGTTTGCATGTAATACTACAGCGATACGGTATATTATACGACCAGAAAATAAAATAGTTTGAAACATATGACCAATTGAAATTAAATTTATAAATTGAATACAATTTTATTATTCCTTTATGTTAATACATATATATTTTTAAATTATTTTGTGTAAAGTTATTGTGCCTGACATAAATGAATGTCTGCATTATTTAAAATTGTTAAAACGTTGTTTCTAAGAATAATTAATATAACATTAATGGAAAATTTTTTATTATTCTTATTAACATGTGTGATTGAAAGAAGAGTTGTTGTGTGGCATATTTAGAAAAAGACATAATTCCCAGAGATAAATTTTTTCGTGCATGAATATAGTATACTATATATAAAGAAAAATGTAAAAAAAATTAATTTTTATTACAAAACTTGAGCCTACATTTCGCATAGTAGTATAAGAGAATAAGTATAAGAGAAAGTATGAAAATTAATATTTACTAATAAGTATAATATTTAATCTTTAAATAAATATAAATGTTAACGTTTCTAACGTTTCGAAAAAGTTAGCTAGTTTTATCTAAAATGCCTAATTTCATTGTATTTTGTTGAATAATTATTATGAACAATGAAAAGTTTGAATTTATCAAGTTCACCCCGATTCTTCATTACGTATTCGTAAGGAAAGATACGTTTTGTACACATTAGGCAGTCTCTGCGTCGGTTATTGTTGGCGCTTGTAAAGTGGAAGGAGCGCAAAACGGCGGAAAGATTGTGGGGTGGCTTCTTACCGCAATCACCTGCGGCTATTTTAAAGACACTTCCACTTTAATTATACCAAACCGCTCTCGCGATATTACGATATTATGATATTACGAAGCATAAGCCGGGTCCCGGAGATTTAGGGTCGCGGAAAGTTTAAACTGTGCACACCCCAAAAACCCATCCCAGTCCTCCCGTTACGATTTCTCCTCGACCGTTATCTAACTTCGACGATAGCGTTACTACCGCTTTCGTTTTCCAGTATTGCCGGAAAATACCTTCCTACCTCCTCTGAGTAAATATATAAGCTAACGTAAGACGTTACTGCTGGGGCGATAACATGGAATATCTGATGTAGTTCTGTGCGATACTCTTCTACAATAATATTATATGGTCTGCTAGATATAAAAGATATAAAAATTTGATTCACTGATCATAACTTGTTAAAATTATATAGAATTATGCAATTCAATTTAGGTCCCAATTTATTTCGAATTAAGGATCAGATTTGCTATAATTGCGAAGAAGCGTTGCAAAGAAATACTAAAATATGTATTTTAAATTAAATAATTTAAATTAAAAATAAATTATGTTATATTATAATTAAATATTATTTTATTATCTAATGTTCCATTCATCGCTATGTGAAGAAGCGAGTCTAATGACATTTGTAATATCTTTATATTACAAAGCTTAATTCTTTCTCGACGGATGTACTAATAATCACACATTATCACATCAGACTACAGCTACTGTAAAGTACGCGCTATATCGTACAGAAAAAATTTTAATGAGAAAGTAAAGTTTAAAGCACTGGGGAGGTTCGTAGAGACGGTAGAGTGGATTTGGCGTGCATTAAGGGCCGCACCTTCTCTCGAAAATTCGCGGGTGTAATCAGTAATCAAATTTATTAGTTTCTATTGTCTTGGGGGGCGAAATTCTTTTCCGATTTTATGGCGTGGAAAGACGATATAATAAGGAGAGAGCCGCCTCGAGCGAAGCTGCGAGTAACGAGGGAATAAGAATGGCTAGGCAGTCGGGGGTGGTTTCGGGGGTGGCTCGGTAGAAGGGGGGTAAGATTTACTGGACTCGCTAGTGGCCGCCAACTTCGTAAGGGATGCCTTCTCGAAAATATTAAAGCGATATAATACGAGCACGCGAGAACTTAAATGAGCGCTTTAGAGAATGATAAAGTTGCTTATCGAATTGTTATTTGAACATGAAAACTTACTTAAAATTATCGATTTGGTTTCTATGTTCAATTATTTTTAGCAAACTAAAGTATTATACTACTTGCCTTATTTTAATTTATAAAGGTTGTAGCATTCTAATCATTTTTATCCAAACCTTTTAGATTTGTAATTATTCTTGTTAATGTTTTGAAAGAACAAAAAGAAACTTTTCCTTCACACATCTTTTATCTTTTTCCTGCAATAAAATCATTCTTTTGCAACAAAATACATGTGTGTTTTCTTTCATTATTTTTATTACTTTCTTTTTTATTTATTCTAAATAAAGTATTTGTGTGACAAATGACTATATACAGTTATTTATAATTATAACTAGAAATGAATAATATTAACAAGTATTTCATCAAACTTAAAACTACACGAGTCCTGAAATGTTTATTTTAACCATAAAGTTTCTAAGAATATGCATCACAGACATACGGAAGTCGCGGGATCAGAAAACAATGAAGGAAATAACTCAAATTTTCCATTTATTAATTTCCGGAAGCGTTGAAGCTGCGAACGCGTCAAAATCGATTCGTACCGGTGCGGTGACAAGAAATCTGTTGACTCAGGAGCGCGAGAGGTGGCTGTAATAAAAATAAATATTCCCAATGTATGCGAACTGAGCGGGACGAGCGGGGACAGTAAAGTACGGGGGTCGCAAGGGGAGAAAGGGTAGTGGAGGGCACGACGTCGTTTCCCGCTTGTATGCTCCATAACGTATATAAAGCCGACATATTTCCGAATAAATCGTTTTTTTCAAATCTCTTGCATAGAACGACCGATAAACTCGACGTGGATAGCTCATGCCGAGGGGGTCGTACCTCGATACTCTCTCTGAAGCCAACGCCGTTTTCTGCTGTGCTGTTGTATGGATTTTTATTCGGCCACCGGTATATTTATGGACGATCGTGTGCGTACGGCGTTGCGCAGATTCGCGAAATGATTTACGTCCGCTTTTCGATTACGCCGCCTCTCTGCGGATCCATAATCGGAAATATATGTAATCCACATTTGTCCACAATGGAATTTCATTATTCCGAATTTATGGACAATGAAATATCTGTTGTCACGTTCGCCGTCTTTGGTATCAAATAAACGATATGATTTTCTAAAATAATTTGTTAAAGTCGTTACGTTGAGTTACATAAATTATGTAACATTTATGGAAAAAAGATTTCTATTGCACAATTTATAAGATACACTATGACATGTCTTTCAATGATTAGTAGTAACAGTTCTAACAATAAGATAGAAAATGAATTTATAATAGAACTGTTCCATGGTTCAATATATATATATATATATATATATATATATATATATATATATATATATATATATTGTTTAATTGTCAAAGTCTCTCTCTTTCTCTCTCGTCCATGTCTGAATGACACTTTAAGCATTTAAAAATGTACTTTTATTTCTGAAAAGATTTATATTCTATCGAGCTGTATCGTTTGGTATTCTGATACTGTGCCGATGATGTTTTACCGATAAGTCGTGGTTTCAATATTATAAATATAGAAGTTAGAATTTCATTATTAATTTAGTCTTTAGAAGATTCTAATTTCATGTATATAACACATTGGAGCTGGAATTGAGATGCAATATAAAGGCAGGAACACAAATCTCGATCGGTTTCGGGCGGTCGCTTTCCAAGATCTCGGTAATGGACCCCGGATATACTCCTGAAGTGGATGTTTCCTGGGTCTGAATCAGCTTTAATACCAGCCGCTCACGATACAGACACATTCGTTATTTAGCATTAGTAATTGCAATGTAAAACAATTAAGATATATAAGTGATGTTATGTTGAGAATATTAATTATATATTTTCATATTATGTTTATTAACATATTGTTATTGAACTTTCACGATTTCATTTTTCATATAATTTGAATCCAATTTCTAAATTGTAAAAAATATACATAGTAATATACACGTATCATAGTATATAATCTCTCTCTTTCTCTCTCGTCTATGTCTGAATAATGACACCTTAAGCATTTAAAAATGTATTTTTATTTCTGAAAAGATTTGTATTCTATCGAGCTGTATTGTTTGGTATTCCGGCACTGTGCCGATGATGTTTTACCGATAAGTCGTGGGTGGTTGTGGTTCTTTTTTTTCCGAACCCAGCAGACTGTAATGGACCGCAACATCTTGCAGAGCTGTTCGCACACCCGTCTAGTTTTCCATCCCTTTGTCATTTTGTCTCGGCCTCACAGCCAACAAGAGAGTAAAAACTCATATCACGTGGCCGACAATCTTTATGCGAGTTTCTTCTAGTAGGATTTCTTTTCTTGTGAATTTATTCCATTTTATAAACTGTTAATATCAAATTTCTTTTAAATATTGTCCTTCGACGAAGATTTTAATTATAATAATTTATGAAATAGCGAGACTAGAAGATTATTTAATTTTCCCTTGAAAAATGAAATAATTATTAAGTTTTGCATTAATGTAAACTATATTTGTTTACGAAAATGCGAGAAAACTAGTGCTTGAGGTATTGTTTCAAAATCAGTAAATCGCGTCTCCCTTTCTCTCTTGGTAAGCCTTCCCTCATCTCCCTCTTGATGAAAGGCATTAACACCGCATTGTTTATGAGGCACCTTAAGAAACGAACGACGACGGCAAGAGATTTAGGGGTGAATCGAGAGACGGGACGTTGCGGGAAAACAAATGGCCTCGGGATTCTCCGGTAAAAAATTGCACATCTGTTTACATTAATACCTAGTCATTAGCAAGACTTAGTGTCAAAATTCCAGTTGCTATTTTCTAGGTCGCACGAAAGGTTTCAACAGACAAATGCGACGGATCGTGCGCGGATCGCTGAGACACAGAAGTGAATCTTTTGATTAATTACAGTATCAGTGAAAATAATCCGAATTTTAATTACAAATTATGAATAGCCTCTCACACACACATATTTTACAGAATCTTCGATATTATTTATTGTCTTTAATTTTTTTAGTAATACAAAAAAATGAATTTATATGTTAGTTGGTACGTTGCTTATTAATTTATGTTAATTAATATATGGTTGGAAAATCTTAAAAGTATATTTCATTAAATCAATTTGATTCAATTTTTTTTAATTTGAAGGATATTATCGTATCAAATTTACTAATTAAAGTGCTTAAATATTAGATATAGAATTGACAATACCTTTATTAATACTGCTTTCAAGTTTTAATTTTCTCTATCGTATGTGACAGTTTAATAGTAAAGATAGATATCTCATATATAGTTAAACGATAGAATATGAAAATTTAAAAGTAGTATTAGTGAAAGAAATGTTAATTTAATCACTGTTAAGCACGTATTAAATTTGAAATAATGGTATATATTCTATCATCTATAATTAATTGATAAAAACTGCAAACACGTAGTTTTGACTGACATCTCTCAAGACAATGTGTAAATCAAAATAAATATTTAAAATAATTTTCGGTTTCTATATCTCATAAATTATTCAGAGCACAACATTTTCCAATTCCTTCTATCACCGTCGCTAGAATCTATTGAAGAAAATATAGCTTGTCCGATAAATTCATCTTTACAGGACAAACGATTGTTTTCCCAATGAGCCCAGAATAAGGACACGAGCGGAAATGAGGAAAGGAGTGCGAGGGAAAGGGAAGGAAAAGAGGGAGAGAGGGAGGAAGCGAGTCCGTCGCGGGCTCGAAGGACGAGAGAATAGCGAAAGGAAGAAAGGTGGAGAAAGAGACGGAAGAGGGAGATGGGAGACATCGAAGGACGAGCCGGGCGTTCATCGGACATTTATCCAATTAACCGATTCGAGTCGAGTAACCGGGGGTCAGGAGATCGTTCTGATACCTACACGTACACACCTACACACACGTACGCGCCCTTCCGCGTTCCTCCGCGGGGTCGTCCGTACGGATACCAGAGAAAGCTCCATTACGTATATATACCTAATGCCGAATGTTGATCTGTTATGTTTAATTACAGGGGCTGATATTGACGGGTCGGTATGTGCCTCGAAGAGGAGAAGCGCGGCGCGGCGCGGCGTGGCGGGAGGGAGGTAGGGGCGGGGAGGGCGGGATTGGTTCCGGTTGCTTGTTCGCAAAGTCACCCCTTTCTCTTCGGTGCGGATCCCGGGCGGAGGAGAAGCGTCGGAGGCGCTCGGGCACTGTCGAACGAAATGGCCAGCAATATTGTCGTCGTGGTCCGGGGATTTGCGTGGGGCGGATCGGAAGGGGTTGGCAGGGGCCGCCCGAGTGACACGGGAAATTAATTATACGCTCCTGGAAGTCCTGACCTCCGATAGAATACCCGAAGCAGACTGCGCCGTCCGCGGTTCCCCGCCCGCGTCTCTTTCCGCCGCGACGTTCACTTATTTTCCGATGATGAGAATCGGCTTCGTTTCTTTTCCTGTGGCGCGTTCTGACGCGACGCGACGCGACGCGCCACTGGCATCGATATGTCGTCGGAGACGGCCTTTGAGATGTCTACCTTTGTTGGAAACCATGTAATGTCTTGAAATCAAAAGGATCACGAGATTCAATTTCGCACTAAATCCTCATGACGAGAGAGAGAGAGAGAGAGATAATGACTCGAAACGAGTAATAACGAATATATGTATATGTAATATCTACACTCAAACGTAAATCCATTTCATATTTTGTACTTAAAATTCTCAACAGTAAAGTATCTTTTATCCTCGGAGAGGCGCTGAATGTGCAGTGTGTAGTGCTAATATCGGTTATAAGTTAACTTCCCTGCTGTAATTGCGAAAACGCGACGTTACACAGCGCGGTATTACAACGGTGACAAAGTTATTGAATCGTCGAAGGAACCGCAACGATGTATATCTATTTATTTTGCGTGCCCTACGGTGACGGGGTTTGCAGGAGAATATTGCATTTCCAGTCTCCGCAAGCCATCTCTCTTCATTTGTCTCCTTCCGACGTCGACTTCACCCCCGGATTCTATAATCCGCTTACGGCATGGACTCATTACACAGCTCACATTATTAATACCGCGCGCGTATAACGTATTCTTATTAGTTATTCTCGGAAGTATAAAGTCAGCTCTCCTTATCCGCATAGCTGACACTGTCTGCTTGCTCTGTGAAACTCCGTTAGAATTTGTTACCGTTCCTCCATTACATTTTCTCTAGTGATACTCTCACGTTCCCTCTATCATTTAAATTTGCTGCCAGTGCTGTTGATAAATATCTCCATATTATTAAAATCAAATAAAAATGTTTACGCGCACTATAGATTTTTTAAAGAAATGCTTTTCTAGATAAATTCTTATAAAAAATTTTATAATTATATTTTAATAAACTCGTCATTTTATAGATTTTACGTTCGGATTACTGTTAAATTGATCTATGTAACTAAACGGTAATCAGATATAATGTTTCGGATAGTCAACTGAAAGGAATTGTCCCGTGTCGAAAAAATAATTCATCGCACAAGAGTGCAATTTTGATAAATAAAATTGAATTGCTCGTTTTATTGTTAATAAGGATTACGCATAGGAGCGCTGGGTATGCATGTCATTTGGCGTTAGAACTCAGGATTGGGGTCTCAGGCATAGATTAGAATGCGTCGTGTTCACATGCCGGCGCGCTTCTTAGACACGGCGATGGCAAATAAGGCAGTCGGATTCTAATTGCCAGTCATAAATCAGGGACAACACCTGCACGATTCCGAAATGTTTATGGGGGCGGTGCTGTTACATCCTTCATTAGAAGGACGAACGGATGAAATGACGAACTGATTCAAGTTTAACCGACGCGCCGTGACATTAGTATTACTAATTACGTTCGGCAATCAGTTGCACGTGCCATTTCGACGATTCTGTATGATTGTTGTATCTAAAAATCTTTCGTTTTATTCATTATTTTATAAGTCTTGTATACATGAGAGAATAGGATAGTATCAAGGTATTTTACTCTTTCTCAAATGAAAAATATTATTTAGGTGAAAATAATGAGAGTAATAGAGAATAGATATATGAATATAAATTTTCCAATTTCATATCTAACTCTGGAATTTTACGGAAGTAGCTGTATAGATACATATAAATTATTAAATTATTTTTTAAATTACAATTTTACAAAAGCATTAATTAATAAAGTAAAATTTTCTTATCCATTATCCATCGTTATCTCGAGATGAAGGGGTAAGGCGAATGTTGTGTTGTAATCTTCTAACTCACGTGATGAACAAGAAGGGATTCGAACAATCTCTTTGCCGGCATTTTCTTGCCGAGCGCTGAATTAGTGTGGAATTAGTACCGGAGACACGATGAGAGGCAGAGATTAGCGGATATGTAAATTAGGCATCTTCTTCGTTGCGTTATTTGTCATTTTTGTCAAGAGGTTTAGTTAAAAAGTCAATTATGTTATAATATAAACTAAGTACTAATATTGAAAATTTCAATTATAAGAAATCAGCATATTGCTATTTGATGATGATAAAATAGTTCGCAAAATTGATTAAAGACATAAATGCAATCTATAATCTATAATTTAATATCTATTTTTAGAAAATTTTGGATAAATATTAATCTTACATTTACATTATACACTATCATAATTTTTTATTATGATAGTATATATATTATATTAGTGTAGTGATAATATTATATTTTTAAAATAAGTATTAAGTTAACTTTATATTTAATTTTCAAACACCTCACTAGTTACGCTAACCCAGTTCGACTTTCAAATGTGTGCCATTTCAAAAATCTCTTTGTTTTTTTTTTCAAAATATTTCGAACACTAAAATGGTTATAATATTCTCGCTAATATATTCTTTTTCTTTAATGTCTAGCGTATCGATTGCAAAAAATGCTTTAAAATTGGTACATTAAATCCTGAGATATAAGCAAAAAAAAAACTCTGGGTTACGTTAACCCACGTGCGATGAAATAGAATAGCGTTGTGTTTGAGGGTTAATAAATATTTTAAACCATATAAGAAACAGTTTTCCCATTATCTATTTATAATTTTTAGTTTTAATTTGTCTACAATCTTTCTTTTAAATTTTCTTGCCATAAATCATAGAATGAACCATCGCGCGATTTGACTAATTATAAAATAATTTAAAAAAGTCAGTGGATTAGTAGTGAGTTTTTTTTCTCTCAGGATAATATCGTCTATCGTTGAGTGTGGATTGTATTAAGTGCGTTTCGCGATGCACAAAGCCACGGCCTCCAGGGAGTGGCAATCGACTCTCTTTGAGGAGTGCCGGCAAGGTAAAGGGGGACAAGAACGGATCCGACAAAAATAAGAATAGTAAATAATATATTCGAGTAATAGGGGCTACGCCGCGTTCCGCGTGCACAACTCACCCTATAGAACGGTGCGCGTCTTATAAGGATGAAGAGGGAGGCGCGAGAATGAACGTAATGAAAAACTGGGGCTGCTTAAATAAAATAAAGCTTGTCGGCATATTATTGGTGAGAGGGCCGTACTTTATTTTCCACCCTGTTTCGCTACCACCTTACCATTTTTCCGTTTACTCTTCGCGAAACTGGCGTCGGCACTTGGTTTACTGATAATTTTAGGTATGTGGTGCATAACGAAGAAAGATGTGCCTTCGAGATTACTATTACTGGAAGCAATATATTACAACATTGCAGTAATTGTTACATTAATATGTTAATGTAACAATTAAGTTGCATTAATATGTTAAAAATAAAATATAAGATGTGTAAAACATAAGAATTGTGACAATTCTTTAAATCAATTAATCATTATTTCTCTTTCTATAATTTTCAATTTATTATTTATGATATTTTTATTTATACACACCTAGTAAGTATATAACGATACATTCTTATATCTTGCAACAATTTTTTTTTTAAATTGTTTTTACGATTTGTCGGAATCAGTATTTTCAAAGAAATGACAATAATTGATAATGCCGCTAGCGAGGATAATTAAAAGCAATTATGAATGACAAACATAATTTTCAGCTTATTGTTGATGTTTGCAGGATCAGACATTGTATATCTCGTGTACAAGTTTGACTTATCGGTTTTCCTCCGCGCATAAATCTCATTCGACTCCACCGTGTTGCATAGCTCGTTTCCATGTCGCAAACTACGGCTGCTATCGCGCGCGGATCAGAAGGGTAAGCCTAAGCGTTCCACCCCGAAGCGTTTCACCGATCGATCGCGATTGCCAAGGTCATCCGAGTTTTCCGGCCGTGGACATTGCGTCGAATGACCCGTTTTGATAGGCTATGGGGATTCGAAAGGAAACCCCAGCCGGAGCGAAACTTTTTTTCACCAGTAATCTTGCATCTCCCACAACTTTTTATCCTCTCTTTTTTTCTTCTTTGCATCGTATCCTGAAAACACCAACGTTCATCACGGTGAAATGGGGCGTACTTAAGACGCTTTCACACGCAGCTTCTCCTTTACATTTGCAGCTTCTATCAAATTTGTATTTTTTTTTCCTCTTGCGTCAATATATTGTTATTCTAGAGCGAAAACCGAAAATATAAATTAAGCGTTATTGAAGAAAATCTTTTGACGATGATAACGCGATGATCGAGGCGGAAAGAAAAAGATTCAGGAAATTCAAGGTTATGCATTCCCTTTAGAGAGTTGGGTAGTCTGCGAAGAGGGTGGGAAAGGACTGAAATGGCAACGAATAGCGAGGACCGAAAGGTGGGAGTTGCTCGGTGGCAAGATTACGGCGAAGTTGCGCTCATTTAAATAATGCGCACAATAAAGTATGCAATGGCGAGGGCGGAGGTTGGGCTGGGTTACGTTAGTTCTTGGTGTGGAGCGCCAGGGGATGGCGCTCCCGGGTGCAGTCACGTACCTTGAAGAAGAGGTAAAACAGCTAAACGCACGCACACGCATGAGCGCATCTTTAAGCGCAAAGATAATAATCCGGGCTATAATTTTAGAAACGTAATTTAGTATCTCTCTATTCATAGTTTCCTTATTTATTTAATTATTATTAATTATTTCTTTTAAATAATCAGTAAATAATTAATGTAACAAACAGACATATTATAATGTTTCGAGTGATTAAGTAATCTTACCAATACGATCATTTTTGCAAAACGTAGTACAAACCTTCAGTCACAATGAACATTTTAAAGCCGGAAGCTACAAATGCCGGAAGCTACAAATTCATGCGTTCTCTTAAACGCGTGGCGTTGTCCGGCGCGGAAAGAAGCAGTCAAACGGCGAAGAAGCGTATCGAAGGATACGCGAGGGTTTGGCGGAGCTTTTCTCCCTAAGGGTCGCTCGCTTCGAGGGGTAGAGAAGAGGCTGGCCGACCGTGTTTTTGCGAGCTGTTTCTGCTGACCAGTGCGGCTTTTCCTGTGCGGTCATCTCTCGTCGCCTCCCAAAGCTTGTAGAGTCGCTTATTGCCTCGAAGCTCCTGTTAACCGCCCTCTTTAGCTTCCTGTCCCGTCAGTCCTTCGCGTCGTACCGCCTTCGCTTCTTACGCGTCAATCCGTGGAATAGATTATAGCTGGGTTTTGGACGACCCTTTGCTAATTTGTATCAAATATGCTTGCTTAATGTTGCTTATGTCATTTCATTATTCGTTTTAAGTACCCAATATAAATTTTTTTTTATGAAGGCTTTTCTTTCTCAAAATCATTTTCTTTTCAAGATGTATCAATCCTGAGAATAATTCAGCGGGCGTTAATTACAGCGCTCTTTCATGTCCTTTTATATATTTTGTAGATCCTCGAATTATTTATATTCACGCAGCGGATTGATAAGTAATTGTACGTTTGTCTTCTCTCACAATTCTCTCGAAGGTATCGTAATTAATGAGCAATAAATGGGGATTTATAAATGAAGCCGCATCGCATATTATTTCCGATAAACAGCGAACGTTGGCGATGCTTTATTTTCATTTGGCTGGCGGTAGTCCGTTTGGCGGAGCGTTACTTTAACGTTTTACATGGTCGAGCTTGCTTTGATACGAGCGGAGAGAAACAAGTAAATTGTGCAAGTGAAAATTCCAGCTCTGCGAGAACGTAATCAGTACGGCACACTTCGCGCGCGCGCTTGTTCCAGGTGGAGGGAATACAATGTCCCGGGGCGATCACTTTGTGAAGATTCGAGGCAGCGTAGATCTCTCTCTCCTTTATCACCCCCGCGATACCCCGTCGCCGCACCCTCTCAGCGGACTCTCCTCTGTTCGGCCGGTTGATTTTAACATGTAATAAGATTCGCGGACGGTAATGTTACATGTTTGTACTCGGCTTGTTATCGCAACGTAAAATTACACAACACCGCCGCCTCTTCCATTAAAGGGCGCGAAACATTTATAAGTATCCAGCGCTGCCGCGGGCTACGCGAAGCGAAATAAAGTCTGCTCTTCTCTGAAACAAAGCGGTTTTTATGAGGCGTGAGACACCGCGAGTTGTGGTTCAAGGTATAAATACGGGATGGCAATTGACGTTTAACCTCGTCCTTTGGAATTTAATCGACGCATTCGCCTATCTAATTTGCCATTTTAAATATGCAACCTAATAAAGCCGCGCAAGATAATATTCATTACAAATCGTCCTTTATAAGACGGAACTTGTACATATTATAAGTTTTATATAATTGTGCGATTTAGTGATTTTTAAAATAATTTAATTTAATAGGGCAAACTATTTTTACGTTTCATGCACAAATAAATTTTCATTTCTAGCAAATAGTAAATTCTAGTAATTTACCTTACTAAATATTCGCGGATAAAATTGAGTAAAGAAATCATGTACCTAATGAAATCATATATGAAGAAATTTTTCGAAATTGCTTCCTTTAAAGATCATATCTTGGTCAGCTAAACAAGATAACAATTTAAAGTTTTAATAAAGTTAACGGACTAGCATTTACTTCAAACTATATATTTCTGAATGTGCACTTGAGGCATGCGCGCAATATGTAAAGTTATGTCACGTAATTGAAATTGTCGGTACCGTAAACTAGTGTAAAAGTATTTCCAGGATAAACGCCGGGAGAGCGGCACAACTGTCGCATAGTTTTGCATCCCTCCGGTCGGACAATTAAGCGAATTACATGTAACAGCTGAACATTAACTCGTAATGTGACCCTTCATTTACTCGACCGTTAGCCACACCTACTACCCCTCAAGGGTGAGTACTTATCATCCCTCCGTCCCTTCGATCTCTCATACTAATCGAGGTACGGATTTAGTTTGAGAAATAGCCACCTGAACTACGCAATCATCCGTTGGCATGACTTAAGCACAATTAACGTGTGTTAGTGGATACTCGATTATTTATCATTTACATTTTAATTAAAATTCAAACCAAGCCAATTCTCAAATAAATTGATTTTACTGAATTAAATTAATTGTATCCTTGTAATGTTTATAAGATAAAATATATTAGCTTCTTTGATTACGTAGAATTTATTCAGGTTTTATTTTTATGAGACATTTGAATTTTTCGCTATTAGAGACTTCCCATATAGAAATGTCACAAAGAGCATAAACAGTATTAACACTCAATGAACACACTGTGGGGTCGTGTTATCGGCTATACCCTCCAAGTTCAAATTACTGCCGGCATTTGCCTTATCTCCGTCCCTAGTAAGCCGGCAAAGAATAACTACCGAAGATATCGGCTCTGCATATGTATCAGCTCGACTGAAAGTAGATAAAGAAGTAAAACAAAATGGTGCGAAAATGATAAACTTCCATACTGCTATACTGCTACTTCTATACTGCTATCATTTGGAAATTGTCATCCACTTATGCTACATTTTTAATTATTCTTAAATTACTTGACATCATACATAATAATAATAAATTGATGAGAAATAAATAAAAAGAAACATATGTATGTTATTTGGGGAATCTAACTGAACTTTAATAAATGCAATCAATGTGACAAAAAAAATTTATCATTACAAAGATTTATCTGAATCAAAGTTCAGACGTATTGAATTTTATAGTAAATCTTAATACGCGGTGTAAAATAATTTTGCATAACAGATAATTTTGCTCTCAAATGCCATTTGATGGGGTTGCAAGAAACCCTTCTCGAGTGCTTAAAGAGCACTCTCACAAGTGTATGAAACCGATAGTGAAATATGTTGCACGAAACGAATGGAAAGTCGAACGGCGACTGTCAGACAAAGTCGGTTCTCTGTCGAATTTCCGGGATGGTGCGTTCCCGGTGATGCGGGAGTCTGGATGGTAGCACATCTTCGAATACCGCGGGAAAAGAAGGAAGCTGGAAAATCGATTGTCAGCTGGCACTCGAGGAGTGTCGAGAGCGTGTTGCCGCATGAACGGCAAGTTTTTAGTTGTGAAATATTTGTAAATATTCCTCTTTGTAAGGCTACGGAGGATTGGGAAGGAGTTGGGAGGGGGGAGGGTCTTCTCCACACAGGACGAGTGGAAAGGTCAAGGGTGGAAAGAATAAAAGCTTTCTGCTCTGTACGTTTGATGGTCAAACGGATTCTGTATTTGGCAAGAGAACCTGTGCCGGCCGGGGCGCCCTTCAAAGAAATGCCACGTATTTCGCATGGTGCGTTTCCTATGATTAATGCCGGCATGTAATGGGTTGTTTGCCCTCAAAATATACCATCCTTTGACGATCTCTTGGATAGACCCGATGATGATGTTTACGACGCTCATAGGATATTCCGCTAAATCAAGGAGACTTATTATATATTACGCGTGAATAGACTTATCTGACAAATTTCACCACGCATTCTTCTCCGTGAAAAGTGTCTTATTGTGAGGATAAAAGCGAAATGTCTATTTATAATGAAGTAGCCATTGTGTGATCTAAATAATTGCACTAATTTAAATTTATTTTAAGTTGAATGGATTTAAGAGTTGCAGCTTGGTTATCAAACTAATTAATTTTTAAAGATTAATAAGCTATGAACAAATATATCATATAATTAAATAATAACCGGAGAATTGCAAAGTAATATAAATATGATGTTATATTTATATAATAATCCGTTTTTAGAAACTTGGTCAACTTCATATAACTTGTTAATATTTTATACTTGACTTCTGCGGTCTTATTACCTCTAATTATAATGTTACCATTTACGTACGAATAAGCTACTATTAAGCGTATTCCTCGTGGTCAGTTGGGAAAAAGTTTGCCACTGAAACGCGCGGTAAGCAAACGCGTAAGTAATTAAGTGGATCCAGGTGTTTTCGCGGAAAGGACGCAAAATTAATAGGAGTCGGTAACGATAGATATTCTCCGGGGCAGATCTCTTGGCCCGCCATATGTTGAGTCGTTGAATCACGCGAAAGGCATCCACGATTGGTAAACAAGCAAGGGTAGTTAGAGCAACGGTTGAACTGATGACTGTAAGCCTGCGGGGATGTTTAAGAGGGTTGTTTACGGCTACTTTCTCTCTCCGGTCAATAAGGTCCAATCACCCCGGGAGACCAGGCGATGTCTTTCCATTCAGTCCTTCTTATTCGCTGACGATGCGACCATTGACCATTGCTATCGTATTTGCTAAAGATAAAAGCGTGCGTCTTTAACCCCCTCTTATGACGATACATTCGCCAGACGGTTTTCCGATATATTGATCGGAATAAGTTTCATATTATGCAAAATTTCTAGACAAATCGGAGAAAAGTTTCAGTTTTATATTGATATTCTTGTAATCATTTTTCTCTAAAGAAGTGAAACATAATTTTTTACAATTACATTTAAACATGGACATGCATATGTAATTGCTAAATTTATTAAGTTATTAATTGTTAAGCTTAATATAATTTATATATTATAAATGCTTTACAATTATATTCTTTCTACGTAGATTTTAGAATAAGAATAAAATAAATACGATTCGTGATAATATTGTCGCGGATACGTCTGTAAAAAAACAAAGGGGGTTGAATAAAGGGTGGTGGTAGACAGACTCGAGGGTGATGCGAAGATAGAGCATTTGCATGTGCCGATTGGCCACGTGGAAGCTCCGCTCGCTCCATTGCGCTTTCCTTTTAGCTGGATCTCTCGTGTGATTTTTTTCAGCTCACATATATATTTCACGCCCACATATTAAGATATTCACGGCAATATAAATTTCCATACGTGTCTTTCCTTTATTACGTCGACTCTTTAGATTTTTAATAAATATGCTTAATATTTTTTAACGTTGAGTGACATAATCCGATTATAATTCTTGGTAAAAGATTCTGTCTCGTTTGTATCAGCGCAAATAATAATAAATCGACGTAAGCATTACTTAGGACGACTTAACAAATATAGATTAAAAGTTGTTCGGCTAGCGCCGAGGGTGTTGTTACGAAAGTGCGACAAAGAGAGGAGAGGGAAATAACGAAGGGATGAGGGGAGATGCGTCAAACTTGGCGTGGAAACGGGTTGGTTTTCGAGATTGGCGGCTGCAGAGCGGCGCCCTGTACACGTACCGATGGAATTGTGTTTGTATTTTAATGAGGGGGCTATGCTAATCCTTCTCGCGGCATGCAGCCGTTTCAACCCTCCTCTCCGGCGACGAAGGAGAGCCCGTTTTTCCATTTCGTGGCTGCCGCGAACGGCTCACGGCGTCGAACCGAGGCTGAACCGCGGGGCTTCTATACGCTGTTCGAGACTGACGAATAAATTCGCACTTCACTTGTGTATTTGCAAATTTTAAAGGGGACGGGCGAGCCTTACAACGCCCGATTGTTTTAATATCGTTTCGCCGCGGCAGGCACAGGGGAGAGTTGCGCGAAAGAATTAGAGGATAAACGGTAGGCACGATATTCGTTGATTCTAGTCACTTCTTCAAAATACGACACGTAAAAAATGTATTGTGAGTGATAGAAAATGGCTTGCTTTATGAATTTGATAAATTGAATAAATTAATAACGGCACAACAACAAGGATATACGAAACGCTATCCGAGTCAGTCCGCAATTGATTTAATAGCTAATAAAATTTAAGAAAAATATTTAATAAATTTGATAAGTATTATTTTTTAACAATTTGCTCTCACAAACTATGAGGGTTAAAAGTTATTAGACTGACGCCTATTCATACCCTCGTCAAAACTTCTGTTACATTCATTCTAACACCCTTTTCTGACCTACTGCCATAATTTCAGCAATCGATAGAGTCCATACGCGCGCCTATGTATGTACGTTCGTTTTCACCCCTGGACAGTCAGTTCCCCTTGTTAGAGGGTCGTTAGTCTTTAAAGAGGACTTATCGGGTTTAAGTTCAAATACCATTCGTATTTCTTTTTATTTCATGTGAATTACATTGATATTTTTAATACTTTTAAATATACGTAATGAATAATATCAAATTAGATACGTAATAAATAAATGTAAAAAATGAACAAAAAAATTAATATAATATAATAAATATAATACAGATATTCATGCATTAAAAAATAATATTTTAGAAATACGAAGAAGAATCGATTTTATGTTTTATTAGAACAATTTTAAATATGGCTTGCTTCCATCAAAAATATATTTTATATGTTGGAGAAATAAATCAAATTACGTTCGTTGAAGAGATCTTCGAAATTTCGTATTTTGCATCGCGAACATATCAATATACTAAATAATTTAACTACATGTGCAAAACCTGATTAAAAAATCGCATTAAGTTATTTGGCAATTTTTTATTCTCGCTCATGTTTGGACATAATCTTGAATGTAGGGAGCGGGAGACAACAAAACATAGAAGCAAAGTCCATCGCAGACTATAGCGGAGTAGCTATTACACGAGAACCGAGAGCTTTTTTCCGAGGGAGTGAACTTGGGAAAGTACAAAACTTCCCGGTACATATGAAGTTAGATCAATAGGGGTCAATCTAATCGAGTCGATATACTTACAGATCACTAGCTAGCCAATGGGAAGTTATTCCCTCATATCGAATTCAAATTGCTTCATCCATTTCCAGCAACATTAGTCCCAGAATAACAGCGCTTTGCATAGTTTTACGTAATTTCAGTAATTTTATCAACAATGTCGATTGCAAGTATCGTAACATTTTCTTTTGACCATTGATCTTTCAACGAAATTGAAATAAACTACTTTTATTGGAATTATAATTTTCTTTTATTAAATATTTATTAACATTATTTAGATTAATTAAATTTTAAACAATTATTTTTATTAAATTACACTGGACAAATAAATATCGAATTGTGAAATGAACAATACAAACTTTCAAGAATTGAATAATTATATAAGAGCTACTTAAAAATTATATAAGTGAAAATATATGCGATACACAACGATAAAATGCTGATTTAATTCAGTGTTACATATTGTTTTCATTGTTTACTAAATTATACATTGTTTACTAAATTATACAACTAATATTATACATTGTGTATAAATAGAGAATCAATTAAATATTTCTCAAGTCATGCGATGAATAAATACCTAATAATAGCATAATATAAACTATTATGCACGCAAAGCTATCTTAAGAAATAAGTGCTTATATAAAATGCCAACTCATTGTCAGTTCCGGATATCCTTGATGAATTGTAAATTGATTGATTGTACTATGGATACTATACTATAGAGAGTCTATATTAAATGACGCAATAATACACAATTTAACAAATAAAATGTGTAATGCAAGTTAAAATACATGGCATTCGCGCAATGCCATTCATTTATTATTATCAATGTTTAGAAAATCCGTGCGTTACAATTTACTTATTATCTTCTCTTTCTCTTTCTACTTATTATATTTCTACTTATTATATTCTCTTTTTTATTTTATATGATTTATTATTTAATAAATGCTCAATTCTAGAGATGTTAATAAATACATTCACATTCCCAATATTACAATTAATAAAAAATATGTAATTATTTTTCCTACATTTTCGCTGTAATAAAATGGAAATAAACATGATTATTGCGACACAAAATTAAAGTGTTTCCCAGTTAAATCTATAACATATTTTTTTAAATAAATCCGAGTCCAACAAATATTGCATTCGATATGAAGTTACAATATTTTCATGTATGTACGTGCACTCTCGACACAGTGATGTTGCCAGAAAGCAGGCGAAACAAAAATGGCCAAGCCGCTAATCTTTCTCGCGGCCGTAGGGGCAACATTTAATCGGCACCTACGTGTGTATGTATATATGTGTGTACGGTTGACACAGCGCAGGTCGTTTCGTCCTGGTCTTCCGCAAATATCGCGTTTCCGTCGGCATGGTGTGTACGAGAGTGCAGGCCTGCTTGAAATTTTCCACGTTCTCCTCCCAGCAACCTTCCTCCCCGATTTCCATCCCTATCGCGCGGCTGACGTTTCGCGTTGGAATCGAATCGAAAACGGGCCAGGCGGCGCCCGGCAGCGGCAGACGGTTTAAACAATCGTCGAAGGGAAAACGAGCTGGAAAGAAAAAAAAAAAAGCCACCGCTCTGCTCCGTGAGTCCGTGATACATCGAGATATCGCCGAGTCGTTGTTGACCGAAGTTTCGATGATCCCGGCCGGAGAAAGATTCAACTCGTGCCCGGACGATTATGTGAGAGGGGGTGGACCGGCGCCGACCCGGAGCAGACACGAGGGTGAATCGCGAACTGGCCTGGCTATCGATGTATTTTCAATACCGAGACAAAGCGATATAATCCGCGTTTAATTGGAAAACTTCACCTCGGCCGGCTTCCCTCGCCGATACAAATCGCGGGAGTGAGATATCGCGGCTATACCGCCTCTTTTCTCCCCCGCCGCCAAGACCGCCGCGCCGCGAATTTGTTTTCGTTGGCGGCAACGCTCGCTGATTCGAACGGTCGCGTTGTTTACGTACGGAATAATGAAAACTATTATTTTGTTTACCTCGATAAATGGGTATACTGAATAAAACATTGTCATTTCGTGAGTGATTTGATTATTGTAAATTGAAGATTAACACCATTATAGCCTCATAATTCTGCGCTGCTATTCACGTTCTCCATGTCACACTATTCTTTCGTTATTTAAAGCAAATTTTCTTATTATATAAATATATTACTTATTTCTTAAATATTATTTATGTACTTTTTTTACACACTGACTAAACAAATCTCTAAATTTATTTGTTAAAGATTATTCATATCTTTTCATCTTATATTGATCTTGCAAATATATAAGTTATTTATTTGTTACAGTTTGTTGTTTATTATCTTTAAATGGAAATGTAAAAAAATATAAGACAGGCGTGTATCATGGAAATCGACAGCGCTCAAAACGAGTGGCTGAGTTAGTTATCTCGAGGGATATTTTACGAGATTCCTCGCCATACTTGCCTTGTGTATACTACATCAGTATTTTTCTTTTTTTTTATCACGATGTCTGAAGAGCCTCGCCTAGGATGGGGTTAAATTTGAAAAGTTTTAAAACGTGCCTTGTCTCTTGCTTCATCCTCCGAGGAAACTTATGAAACGAGCGAATTCCTGTTTGCCCGTCAGTCATGTCGTTTCCATAACTTTCGGGAGATGATTAACCTGATGTGACGTTGGAAAATAACATTGGGGATATCTTGTTCACGGTACAGAAAATGATACTCTCACGAAATACTGTCCTTAATTTCGTGTAACTTTGTCTTCGACTATGTATTAACCCTTTACACAATATACATATATACATATATATATATATATATATATATATATATATATATATATATTTTGTTCTATTTCGATAATTTTTTATATTTATTATATTTTATATAATAAATAAATCATATTTTGGACGTAACTTCAAACCTTGATTTATTTTTATAAAAGGTATTTAATTATTTATTTTTGTTGCATAATTTTCTTATAATTTGTTGCGAGAATTAATTTTAACATCTTTACGCACAACGCGAGCTTTTATATTTATATTATATCTACATTAACATTATATATACATTTTTAGGAAAATGTCAATTATAAAATTTGTCCATTTTAGAAAATAATGTTACACGCACATAGTTTTTAAGATCAAATTGCAAGTGCTTCATGACTGAGACTTGTTTAATTTATAATTTCTTCATTGGCCCATAAAGTTTGGTGACTCTCCTGTCACAAAATATATCTTGTTAAAAGAAAACTTAATGTTTCTTACAAAGAAAACTTTCAAGTAGAATATAAAAATAATGTGAATAATAAACCAGTCACGGTAAGAATCTCATTGCTACTTAATTATAGTTAACATTTCTTAAATAAGATAATACAAATTGCTTCTTGAAGTCATGACATTTTCCTTGTTTCTTTAAGTAAGCATTTAAATATGTAACACATTTAATACGACTAACTAATAATTTGATAATGTTAATAAAATTTAAAAATTTTTAAAAGTCTAATCGAGAGAAAGTCGATAGAAAACTTGGCAAAACGATGCAGTTCTATACAGTTTTGTGCAATCGAGTGCTGTCATAACTCAGGCAAACAACGTAATTGAATAAGAAAAGTCACCTACGAAGCTACAAAATCAATTTAATTACCTCATTTCCTGGGTACGATAAAGATACTGATAAGCTGCTGATGGAACATTAAGAACTTAAATGAGCTCCAGGCGCATTCTCTCAACCGATAGAAATGCCATTAGCTTGGTTTCATTTTTTTTTCCACTCCGTGCCGTTGTTCCGTGTATTTCGGGACACGAGAACATCTAATTCTTCGGGAATCGTCTGTTATATATACATATATATATATGTATATATATATATATATATATGTACGGGGGATATTGACGGCGATTGGAACGACGGGCGCGCGATGGATCCAGTCCGCGGATTTTTTTTATCTCTGCCAGATAATCGCAATTGGTTCGAGCGGCCGCAAGGCCGGAAAACATTCTCGATATTTGTAGATTGCAATGAGACATGCGAGGGCCACCGTTTTTTTGCCTCTTTTCGCGCCTGGTTTAGACGAGATACACCCTCGCCCGGTAATGGCTCACCCCTCCTCGGTCGTTTCTTTTACTCCCTTCCGCGAGGCTACCTTTCACTCGCACTGAAACCCTTCAAAGATTTCCCATACCCGTCGCAAAGCACGTCGGCCGCTCAATTTACTTTAGCTTCTCTTTTTTCCCCTCTATCCCTTTCTTTCACCTATTTCACTCCTTCGTGTTCAGATCAGAGCACAGGGTGTCAATTCAATTCTATGCACCTGTCTAAAATCTTCGAGATGATTTTCAGTTTACATCAAAGATGTGCAACATAATATATAATCGGTCTTTGAACAATAGATTAGAGGAAAAGGTATAATGATTGGCAGAGAATTACAGTGATTAGCATATCGACACGTTTAAACGCAAAACAGACTACTATCATTGAATGTTTATTTGCTGATTGCTCTTCGTTAAATTACTTTCTCCCTTATAATCAACAGTACGTTGGATAAATTAATCTGTTTTGCGTTTAAATGTGCCAGTATACTAATCACTGTCCCCCTATTTTAAATTATTTTCATGCTACTAATTATTTAACATTTTGCTGATTTTACTGCGCTGTATTGTATTATAAATTATAAATGTATTAACATTGTTTTTCTTAATTTTATATGCTTTGGACAATTTTCATTTAAATAGTAAATATGTTTACTTTTCTTTCTCGTAGTTAATCTTTATATCTTTATATATGTATAATTGTTTAGAATGATTGGTAAGGAAACCACAATATTTAAAGAACATGTTCAGGAGATTGAAATAGAATAAAAAAAATTTGTAAACATAGATTCAATTCTTAACTGTTCTTTAATGTGGTTTCCTCTCCAATTAACCGGTATACTTATAGTATATAAATACACATGTACATATATGTATAAATAAATTTATTTTTGTATCATATAGTTAATTCGATTTAAAGCATTTGTCATACAAGTCATTTTAATAAAAATAATATATGAAACAATTAAATATAATCCATATACGTTATATTATAGAATTCCTGTTTCATTCAAGCAGCAGAATTAAAAGTGCCCGAAAATCATCTTAGGAGTACGATATCTTTAAAGTAGCGACAATTTACCATCGCGAAAACAAATTTCTCACCGCCGTCGACTTTTTCTCTGATAAATGGCGCTACAACGAGCTAGCAATTAAGAATGTAAGAAGAGGACCATCGTAAACCAAACGACGGAAACGCGTAATGGAACAAAAGTCGCTTCGAGTCCCTCTCACTGCACCCTCGGCGGATCCGTCGTCGTCATTACAGTATCGCCCGTGTCCGCCGCTAAAGAAGAACAATTAAAATATGACAATCGTTAGATTTAATTATCGGGACAAAAGGGCAACGCGGACGAACCCCGGCCCCGATAAGAATGCTGCGCGCAGCTGAAAACTTGAAAGACATTTAAAAGCGCGGCTAAAAAGGGGTGGGCTGTCTCACGCTTGATTTCTCCGCCATCCGACAGAGTCCCGTCCGACAAGTTATTATTAAGTACAGGACATAACAATCAAAGGAGGAACCTTCCGAATCATTTATAATAGGCGTTATGGCAATAACAATTATCTCGGCGACTCGATCTTCCGTTCGTGGGACGGATACTTTTTGAAATGCCGGTTCATTTTAATTACGCAACTGCAACAGTGCAAAGAAGATTTGATTTTTACAAGTGTACAACGTATTCATTTCTTCGAATAGATTTATATTTATAAATGTCTACTTGAAATGCAATTAATTTAATATACATGAAAAAATTATTAAAGCTAATTTACAAAATATAATCACGTGATTTAATATCTATGTGTATGATGTAATTTTTTGTCGAATATGAACACATCTCAGTAAGAGATTAATATTTTATTATAGAATGAAAGAAAAACATCGGTTTTCAGATAAACACAAGTAATGTATCTAATATTTGCTTTCTTTGAGCGGAATATTCACTTTGATGTATATTTAACATAATTAGTACTTAACATAAAAAATGACTTCTAAGTTGTAATAACATGTCGATTGTGATATTACTGTGGAAAGCTATAACATTTTTAATTATTGCGTACCCAATGAAGTCGAACAGTGATGATAGCGGCCGAAACCTATTTCCGTATGCATAAAGGGCTCGAGTTATTAAAGGTTTTGCCGACTGTGCATGCGACAACTGCCCGCAATTGCCTGGTCAACCCTATCTTTTATCCTCCCCCATTGTCTGAGGAGTTTCTTCGATCGCTTTTTACGCGGGCGATAATTACAGTTCAACGTACAAATGATACGCCAAGGTTAGCCATAAATTGGCTCTTGCCAATTTATATTATTTTAGTATGATATAAACATTACCTATTTTAATCAAGATATTACGGTATAAATATGGCAAAATTATATTTTCCGCCATTAATTTATTTTACACGTCTGTTAGAAATAGTTACTCTGTTACTTTGTTTAGAATTTTATTTCTTGTATAAAATAAGTGATTAGCAAGTTTAATGAAATAAATCTATTTAATCTTTTTATTTCTGCATAAATAATACACACAGAATAATGCCATTAAAATTTTACAGCTTTGATATATTTTGTTGTAGAGTTATTATTGGAATTATTAAACTTTAAAATTATAAAAATATAAAGATATAAAGTTTATATAATTTAATTAGAAAAATAAAAGTTTAGAAAATATTATGTCAAATTTAGGAATTGAATAGAAATCTTCTAACACGTAATAAAACTTAAAGAGATTTATTTTTGATATATGTATATATTAAACTGAGGGTTACTTGTTTAAAGAGTTAAGTTTATATGAAAGTAGAGAAACATTATTTTCCACGAGAGATTTTCATGATTTCGATTATGTCCCGGTAAAAGTATAATTAACCACCAAGAGTAAGGGTGGCGACCCACGGTTGTCTAAATAATTTATGCTGTGTCTTGACTTCCAGTTTTGCGTATCTTGTATACGTTACTACCATAATCTATAATTTCTCATCTTCGCTATTTTTAAAATAATCTATTCACTGTTCTTCTCAGTTAATATTTTTTACTATACAATTTTCGTGCCGATTATCAATTTCAATATTGTTTCGTTAGCTGTTTAATATAAAATAGTTGTTTAAATAATGAATAGTTTAATTTTATGCGACTATGGTATGGAAATGGTAATAAATTTCATGATCTTATTTATGATAAAGTAAAAGAATTAAAGATTTCTCGTTTCGTCACCTTTATGCGAAACTTTTATTGCACAGCGAGATGAAAGAAATTTCGCTCATACTTATTAGCATGAATTTAATTAGCGCGACTTGGATGTCTGCACCGGCGCGCGCCGACACATTGTATAAATACTATTATTGTTCATAAATATTCATCCACATTTAATATCGGCGGCATTGTGACGCGTAAGTTTTGCGAAGAAACCGCCGGTAGAGTTCAGTCAAAGTTTTATGAAAATCCTGTCCGCTATCTTCCGCTTATTTTGTAATAATCTATTTTTTTTTATGTAATTAAATATGTCGTAAGAAGTATAGTATCGAGAAATATTAAAGTTAGATTCTCGACATTATTAATATTATATGTTAAACAACAAAATTTGCATTTTTAAGAAGGAATAATACTACAAAATTAATATTGGATTAAGATTTTACTATTTCAATTACTAATTGTATTCCTAACTTAAAATTTTTTAAAGTTATAACATATATTTAATTGCGCCTTTTGTTACTTGTACGAACTTCCGATTCACTTCCGCGTATAATTCACTAATGAAATTCATAAAAATCGCGCACACATTCGTTCTCTCTGAATTACCGGATGAGAATTCCTTCAAACAAAGAAAGTAGAGCTTTCTTCCGTTTTTCCCTCCCCCCTCCCCCCCGCTCCGTCACGCCGTTCTCTAGTCCCGGCAGTTGAAATATTTGCTCGAGGTTTCTCCCAATTATAATTAACCTTAATAATATTCATTTCGCACACACCGAAACGAAGTTGTTCGTCTGCTAGGAAGCCCAAGCTGAGAGATTATATTAATTAATCTATTAAGATGTACATTTTTAGCGGAGCCGCCACCGTCCTGCCACTGTACCTTTCTTACGCTTCTTTAATTCTGTTGTTGAGAAGCTCTTTGCTACTTTATCAAGAGTTATGAAAACTGACAGCTGACGCTTTGTATCTTGTATCCGACCCTCCGATAAAATTTAAATATCATTCCGAAATTAATTGTTGGTTTATTAGCGATCACTGTAAATGCGATTGGATTAAGTTGATTTTTTAATTAATGACATATAAAAGTGAATATACATATACATATATATTTAAATATTAGTTTACATATTTAATGATTCTATTAAATAATTAAAATTAATGTGATAACATTCAAATAATCTTTCAATCAGCAGTTAATTAAAAGAATAATGATAAAGTTGCACAAGTATTTATATAAAAGCCTATATAAAAATCGCAGTGAAATTTAGCAATTACATCTTAAATTACATCTTAAACTAATACTAAAAGATTCTCGCGTCTAACATATCTACTTGTACATGTATGTACAATTAATAATTAGAGAGGCTACGTACCATTACTGAAACGGTAAGGGTGAGTATATAAAAATGCCATCGTGGACAGCGAGCCGCCTTCTATGGAGATGTTTCGAACAGCGACAGCGGACAGACGCGCGGAAAATATTTAATTAAAGTAAAAACCAAAAATCCGCGGCTACTGCCTCGGCCGCACATTGTCGAACGTCGGATGGTCGCGGTGGCCTTCTACCTCTCCGTGGTACGTGTCACATGCCCACTTTATTGGTAAACTCTCGTCAGTTATTTAATTAACACGTCTGATCGATAGGCGTCCGGTAAAATCATATACAGCGAATGCCGAACGGTAATATGTGCGGCTTTCGACGAGTCAAAAATTTTCTCTCTTTTTTTCGTATCACGCAGAATGCAATTGCGTTTAAACATATATATATTCCCAGCTTGCTACAATAATAAAAGTACTGTTATAACAAAATTTTCATCGAATAAATGATGCAAAAATTATTATTTTAAAGTTAAAAGTTATTCTGTGTGTAATTGTGCAAATTGAAGATTTTTCTATTAAAGGCAAAAATATAGATCAAGGGATGAAAATGGACATGGAACAGGAAACTGACAATCAAATATTAATTACTGATACATTTCTTACTCAGGAAATGAATGCTATAATCGTCTTTGGAATAATGTCGTACAATAATTCGCATTTTCCTAATAATCGATAAATCTATTTCACAATTAACTTTTTACAAAGGCGTATGAATATAAAATGAATATTCAAATGTGATTATGACAGCGATTTGGTGAATTATACCATTTTTATTATTTTAATTTCGATCACTAATTAATACATATATATATGTAAATTTAAAATTAAATAAAAAGTTATAAGGATTTGTGATATTGGAGAATTTATGATATAAATTATATTACAAATATAAATGTTTATCAGAAACTAGATATTTATAGGAAGAACGACATGCGTTAGCTTCTCAATACGATGAAGCATGGAAAGCAAAGTTTATGAGACTGTCGATAAGCATGCATTAGCGACGTCGTTTTTATGTTTCGTCGCAAAATATACATCGTCAAAATAAACCGATAAATGCCAGATTCGCGGGAAACGGATGACGAATCCAAGCGTGTAAGCGTTCGAGCGAAATGCAAATTCACCACCGTCTCCGCACTTTTATTTCGCCGTTATAAAAGTTGAAGCGAAGTTTCGTTTTCTTCTTTTTTTTACGGCCAGCCACAATATTTCCGAGGACTTTAGCGTACTCGATTGCAAAGTGGCGAAGCGAGGGTCGAGCGTTGTAAAGCGATTTACGGTGCAAACAGCCAATAAACGACCACGATCGTAATGAAATACCACGAATAATCGAGCGGTTACGTCGTCGTGCAAAATTAACCATCTATTGAACCAGTCGATAAGAACTCTTCATTTTTATATTCTAAAATTATCCTTATTACAGCCTATGTTTTTACCTAATATTTTTACCTTGGAAAATAAATACGCTCATGTCGAGTTAACACAAAGGTACAAATTAAATTCTTGTATTTACGAGACACAAGTCGGGTATGTAATCTCTCTCATTTCTATGAAAATATCGTAATTATAGGATGCGGAAGAATATATCTGTTTTATCTATACTCCGAATAGGCATTTAACAAAATATAGCCACGTTAATACGTGAAACTCGTATTCATACGAGAAAACTCTCGTAAAGCCGCAGTTTCTGTCCTTTGTAATTTCGCCAATTAGCTTGATAAATTCCGAATACACAGGCGATCTAAAAAGTTAAACCTAATTAGTAGAAACGTAGGCGAGCGAACATATTTGAGACAAAGAATGCTTTTTCCGACGAGCAAGCGGGTATTGCGTCGGCACAAAGTATTTAAGCGCGTTTATTTACCTGTACGCGGCTAGTCTATTACGGGCATTGTTCGTATTTGTAAATTGACGACATCATTTCTCAAACGATTTTAATATCTGTTCCGGTCATCTCTCTTCGCTCTCGAAAGCGCTTCGCGCGAGCATTCGTCGTGAAATACAGCGTGGCGTCCATGATGGACATCAGTTAAAAGCGACCTAAATACACCAGAATATGTTTAAGAGAAGCGTACGTCGGAGTCGTATTCTTCCATTAACACAGAGGGGTGGAAAAGCCGGGGGTAGTGGAGCTTTTGTGCCGGATACGGAGGAGGGAGAGAGCGAGAGAGAGAAAGAGAGAGGGACAGAGGCTTGTTTACGTAACGCTTTATCGTTAGAGGGTCCGTCGGATTTTCTTGTTGATCCTCCACGGTCTCTCTAATAGCGATTTTGGTTTATTTTGGTTAACAAATTTGGTTAACAAAGTGCGCCTTGCCGCGCGTCCGTTCGTTCGTTATCGCCCGTTTTTGTTTCGACTTTTTCCTCGCTGTGAACATATTTGAAAAATTTACGTACGAGGCGACCGCAAATGCTAAGTGCACCTGTGTATGCATCGCTCGTACAAATAAATGACTTTAAAATCACGTTATTTAATCATGGATATTTATAATTTTATATATTTATAATGTTTTTCTTTTAACTTGATATGCAGTTAATACGTGGCCTATGCTTTTCATCTTCATTATACATATAATGTTTCACAAAATATTAGAATCAAATTAATTTTCTCAAACTGAAGTTATACGGGGGCAATTAAAATTAAAAGAAAAGACATTTATTTCTTCTAAGCTTTGTAAACATTCTAATAACACACATGAACTATATACAATTTTCGTTGACTTTACATTGTTTTCATACAGCTCCAAAGGAAACAGAACGCATGCGTTGGTAACGTCGCGTCTAGGTACTTTATTTATAATACTTGTCTCGTCGACGAGGAATGAATTGTTTACGAGTATTCTGTTTAATAAATGGCAATTTATATTTACCCAAGGTTGCAATACGCCTGAGCAAAAGCTTATTATTCAATACGGTTTAGTACGGTGTAAAATGTAGAAGATACAATTCTCGCTTCGCGTGTCTCTTCCACGCCGTGGAAATGGAATCGCGTCTGTTTGTCTGTTTGTAGTAGCAATTAGCACCCAGCCCCCCCATAGATTGGATCATCCCCGCCGTCGTTCTTCTTGACATCAGGCACCACCGTCGTCGACGCCGCCGCAAGATGGCGAATTACAATTACCTAAAATACACAAGCAGCGAAGCGCCAGAAGAGAACGATAACGACAAAGGTTACAGTCGCGCTCAACGCATCGATGATTGTTCGCAAGAGCCGCCATTTTGATCCCGTTTGTTAATCTTCGGCTCTCTCCTGAAAAGTTATTCGGCTTGTCCCGAGAACGGTGCAAGCGATAGGAGATGTTATCTATCAATTTTAAGCAGCTCTGTAGCTGAAACCGGTCGAGTGGTTGAGGGACGTTGCCAATAAATTGATGAGACACCGGCAGCCTCGTAATAAGATGACTACGTTATAACGATCGGACACTCACCGCGGTTATTAATTGGCCCTTCACGTGGAGACCCTCCGTTGTTCTCTGCTTCGATATATATTCCATGATATCAAGCGGTCCCGATAAGTGGCTGATTGATCGATCCTACCTTCAGAATTTATAATACATAATCTCTCCTATCGCTACGCATTGTATGCGCATTGTATTCGAATCTATATCGCCAGGACAAATTTTTTAGAACACACTCGTTATTTCATAGTTTATAATATACTTAAAGAAAAAACATTAAAGAAATTACAGGATTATTGTTATATCATAAAAATTCCATTTGCTACACGACAAAGACGGTTCCTTGGAAAAATATAGAATATGTCTTTTTCTCAATTAAAAAATGTGATTAATTTTAATAAATTAATATCTAATTTTTATATTACGTTATTAAAAATCGTCTTTGATCGATTCAAAGCAGAGATTAGATAGATCCGTAATGGCACGTTTATGTCTCAGAAACTTTATTCCAAGTATCTCATCTCTTTGTTTTTTGGTACGAGATTCATGCAACGTCTATGTCTATGTATATGCGCTAAGATCGATCACGAGAAAAAGCAATAAGTCTCGGGAACTTAGACTAAAGAATTTTTTTCCCGCCGATGGAACTGCGAAGACTGGGTAACGAGTCGAGTTTTTCATCGTTATTCCCCGACGAAAAAAAGCTCTGGGTGGGAAATAAATACAAATTGCAGGATTACCAGGACTTTTCACGCTGATATGGGGCCCCATGCTCTTCACGCGACAACGTTCTCTATTTTCCGGATACTTCGTATAAGTTACGACGGACCGCTTCATGAAACCAAATGTACCGTGAAATTTTCTGCCGCCGCGAAACAACCGCGGCAATGCTAGATGACGTTACCATGCATTTCTCCGGATGCCTTATTTATGTACGAGAACCATGAGTGAATTTAAGAGTTGTGTAATTTATGTAAGACGCATTATATAAATGCGCAAAAAGATTCAAGTGCTGAAACATAAAATATAGAAAATATAAAAGAATGATATAGAAACGGTAATGAAGTATTTCAACTAAAAAAATACGAAATATCAATCAAAATTATAATGTTTCGTTTGAATGACAATCTTCTAATATAATATTTTGTTTTTTATTATATCTTTAATTTTAATTTTAATTTTGAATAATTAAGTTTCCATATTATCGTACTTCTGATACAACTTTTAAATTATTTTGTTTCTGTGAACACGATAAGATATTTCAGACTTTTTATGTGAATATATAAAATTAAAGGAACAAGTTAAATAATAAGTTATTCGATAAAGTTTTCTGTTATTGTTCGTGAAGAAAGACAATCAAATAACTTGTTGTTTAGTCTGCTGATTTGTAAATCCAATTAATTCTTAACTCTCGAATTCATTATTTATACAAATTTTTTTATTAAACAGAGTAGAATTAATAAGAACAAAATTGTTTTCAAGCATATAAATGTTATATTGCTCTAAAGTTAAAAAAAATAAAATAAATTATACTCGAAATCGGTTTCTTAAAATTATCGAGAGACTTGAACAATAATCTCGATAATCCACGCAGAAAACCATGAGAATGTTTTTGAGATAAGCAAGCAGTGCGAGAGGGTAGTTCGAGTCGCAGGAATTTGAACGAAGAAAGGGTGTGTCGGACGGCCGTGTCCTGTCATGTTCGATAGCGATATACCTTGGGCTTTGGTTCCCTTAGAATTTCGTGGTACCCACTCTCTAATTGCATAATAGAATGCCCGCATGTAGGGGAAAGGTGGATGGATAGTATAGACGTTCTTGGTCCCAGCATGGGGGTAGCAATCGAAATAGATATCCTTTCCCACATGCGCTATGTATGCTTATTACACTCCAATTTGAATTTTTGCAGTGTTTTATTTTGCATTTTTAGTCTTGCACTTTGTATAGTAATAATATAAAATGAGATGATACGATTATTGTCCAGACAGCAGACATCATTCAAAAATATTTCCTGTAACGATATCGAGAGGATGGAAAAAAATTCGCGTGAAAAAATTATAACGGTTTTTGTATTTCTGCTCGCCATATTTCTCCTGGATTTTTTATTCTCGGATAATTTGAAAATATTCTGTCTAATGCAGTAAAAATTCGAAAGTGGGTCGACTCCCGTTTCACTTTAAACTGTCACACACGTACATGGTTCAGGCTGAATTATGAATTAGCCTCCTACTTAAATCAATTACCGAGATTTTATAACTTCGATAAAGCTGTTCATGACGATTATTAGCTGGCATATGCAGCGATGCATCTGTGTTTGTGTGGCATGAGATAAGATGATTGCCCGAGATTACGGGAACGTATCGAATATTTAATACGCACATTGAAATTTTATAAATCTCGAGATAGATGTATCTCCTGTACTGAAGCTTCCGAATGTGCTACGGATATGCATTTTTCAAGATAAAATTAATTGCATTAAGTTCTATTATTTCCGTCCCGTTATTTCAATGACTATCGATTAATGACCAAATTATTCAGAAATGAACGGTTTGAAGAAATGGCGGTGCAATACAATTCAATTACTTTTGCAATTTAATTATTTTATTCTTATAATACAGATCTTTTAATTTGAAATTTGCAAGTAATATACGCGATACAACGAAATTAAGAAATGTTTGTATTATTTCTGAAATCTATAAAAGAGAGTATTAGATGAATAGATACTTCCATAAAATTCTTTTATTTAGTAGCATCAGCATTGTTTTAATATCTTTAATAAATCAAAAAATAGCAATTAAGATAAAAATATCACAAAACGTATCAATTTTAATATAATAATTAAAAAAAAACTTCTTCTTTATATATGTATATAACATATATTTATAAACTATCTAATAAATTATTTTTTTAGCCTAATACATTATAGAATTGAAATTAATTTTTAATAGCATTGTAATATAGCGATCCATGGGGCTATAATTCAGTAAATAAGGGCCATTATTAATAATATTAAAATTTCAATAAACCAGGGACAATTTCTCCACACTAATCTGACGATATTAGCATAGATTTCTGGACGGTAGATAATTCCGAGTCTTGAGGGGCCGAAGGCAGAGACGTCTGATAACCGCCCCTTGTAAGTTAGCGTATCTACCGGCGAAGAAGGGTAAGGAAAGGGATGGTTTCGGGGCAGCACGCGTCCCTTCTATTAAATTAACGTAAGGCAAAGGGATGGAAACCACCCCCGCCCCAAACACTAGGTCAACCGTTTCAACCTCGCAGAATCCTGACTATTCATATGTTGGGCAACCCTCGGTGCACTGATTTTCTCGATAACAGATTAAAGTGTCGCAATAAATATCACGTTAATTTTAATTATAGAACTAGCAATCACTAACGGTAAAAAGCTTTTAGAAACTAATCTGCTGAATATTAATGTATTCAATAAACTCACTGCATGAAGGTAAGTGTTAACAAATATCACGTGTGTGTGTACATGTGGGTGTGTGTGTGTGTGCAAGACAGACGTGCTCTCAGAAGCGACCCGCACATACGCGATGTCACAATCGTAGAAACTGATTAAACAAGATTCACAAACCGCCCTCATAGACGACGAAATATCCTTCAGGATCTCAAACGATATTCGGACCAAGCTTGAAGTTGTCACTTCAAAGATGCTACAGAGAAATAGGAATTAACAAATTGGATTTTAATTGAAAGATAAACAGATATGTTGCGTAATATTGAAAGAAACATTTTAAGCATGCAGCAATTTATTACGAAATCGGGAGATTTTCCACTGAAGACTCGGCGGAATCAACAAATCAAAAGAATGTAAAATGAGTATAATTGCACTGACCACTGCTAAGATTCTTCCGCGTTGTCCGCAAAAGGATCCGCGAAGGGTGGTAAGGACAGCAGTAAACGTAATTTGAATTTCATGGCAGTTTAACGATCTTAATTAGAAAGCCCTTGCTCATCCTAGCTCCGAGGCCGTCCAAACCTGGAACCTGCAACCCCGAATCTCGAACCTACCTCTCGACTTAACCAGGCTTACTCAAGGAGAGACGCGTTAAGCCAGGAGGGATCTTAGCTCGCTGTTTATTCTCGTATTAACACCGTGCCTAAACTATCCGAAGACAAATCGTGTATACTACGCACGAAGAAGGCACTCGACTGAGCTTGACCCTCTGGATAAGCGCCAAAGGATTCAAGCTGATTGATTTATCGTGCTAACGTAAATCAAATGATTGTTACGTTATCGTTGTTACTTTACGTGTCTCCTGCCATGATTAGGTTTTATCCGACATAAATAACGTACAGAAAATATCGTCGCGAATAACGCAATAGAATTTTCTGTCTCTCCAGTTTAATCGATCAAAATATTTCACGCCTTCGCGTACGAGACTCTCAGGAATTTCGGGAAGAAGGTTTAAGCATTTATGCAGAAAATAACTTTAGGCATTATGATAAAAAATCGCCGAATCATCCCAGTAATAAAAAAAAACGAAAGTAACAAATAGTGAGTGGCAAAGTAAATTCACAATTTTTTTTTTGTTACAACGTAATGTATTGCAATTTATTGCGATTTAAGTCTTATAGTATATTATTGCATCGTATAAAAAATTTTTATCATTGTATATTTTAATACATATGTTTTATTAATTACTGTTTCATAAACAGTGTTCGTTGTTCATTAGGGAAATTCGGAGAAATACAATATAATGAAAAAAAAAGAGAATTTTAGATACGTAATTAGTTAGCACAGCGGAGAAATCAGATATTAAAGTCAGGCATGACGCGAAAAATATTTTAACAATATTTATCAAGAACTCAATGTGTTATGCATGTAATATGCTATTTAATAGCCCACGCGCACCCATTGCGGTGCGGCATTGCCGAAATATATCGTTTTAATATAGCGGCGTGTTTGCATCACGAGCAAATCCTCCGTAATATCCATTGGCCGGCCGTGTAGGGAAAAGGGGGGTGAATTTTGCGCGAGAGTGGACGAGGTACTTTCAGGATGGCCGCTGGCCAAGCCAAGGCGGACGCGGGGTGACCGCCGCCGAGGGTGGCCCCTAAAAGAAACATAAATAAGACAAATAGGGGCGATCGACAATAGAAAATATCGAATGTACAGAATGCTCCATAAATCGGAGGGGGCAAGATTGAGCGAGGGTGGCGCGGTAGTGTGACGGAGCGCGGGGGTGGTCACCGTTTGCTGTAAGGCGCGGCCGATCTTTTTATGTTCCAACGCGCTCCCTTTCGCTCCCTTAGAAATATATATCTATGGCCAATATCCGCAACCATTTCCCGTGCACGGTTCCACTGCGGATTCGATATACTCGCTGCGTCGAGTATTAGTTGCTAGGTGTGCACGAGATCACACGCCTGTGTTTGTGCCCTTGCGTGAACGCGTGAGGAAAAACTCGTGTAGGGCGGCACGACGAAGGGATCGTGGATCGAGGTAGTGCTTAACTGTATTAATTGCGCGATTGTAATATTCTAAGTGGCCGATATCTGCGTGCATGTTTTATGATGTTTTTTTTCAGTGAAAATAAAAAGTATTCTATCAGCATGTTTCTAGATATGTATAATAGAAATGAAAAAAATAAAATAATAAATAAATAATAAATATGTACATAAATACATATTTATTACATTTCTTTATCTTATTTCTTGATCTTTCTTTTCTCTTTCCCTATGTTTTTACTAGTGTGAATACACGGGCTCCTTCTCATTATATAAAAAGTAAAGGAACATGATTCAAAATTTGACATCGTGTCGCTTTGGTTTACATTCAAGACCTGATCTCGAAAAAGACAAGAGATGTTGATCCAAATGAAGCTCAATTTTACATCGCGTTCGTTACTTGACGAGAATGGTTGTAAGACGCAAGAGACTAGTACATATGCTCGAAATGAGGGAGGGAGGGCGGGGAAGAAGGGAAACGAAATACGTGGTATGAACAACGGGAGGGTTTGCAAACATAATCCAACATTTGCGCAGCAGCGTCGCGCGTGTGCACGCCGCCACCGAGAAAGGGGTTCGTACCGAGAGAAGCGACAAGGAGCGCGCGCGTAGGACGCAGGGGAGATTGGTCTGAATTCCCAGGTTTACGTTTACAACCTTAACTACAAATTCGACAGAGTTACCGAGGCATAAGAGGGCGGATTGAGTCTCACAAGGGTGGTTAGAACTGCGTGTAAGAGTCACCCAGCCTGCCTCTCACTCTTCTCTCGCTATTCTCTTCCAGTTGTTAAGAAGTCCCTCTGGGCTAATTTGGCCTCCACGTCCCTCTCACGCTTTATCGTCCTGCTTCTTCATGTCTCGTTTCGATCGCTTCAACCACCTACGAGCGTTTCGCGTCATCTAAGCTCACGGTTGCGTCAAATTGGGCTTGTTTCATTAGGAGGCAAGGCTAGCTTTCTTATGTTAAGATTATTATTCGTATTCTTTTTGAGAAGAAGAAATTTTAATATTAAATAATTACGTTATCATTTATTTTAACACACATATGTGCGTTCCCATTCTACATATTTATTTATATTTATAAAAATAAAATCGAAACTATTATATTTTTAAAGAGTTTAATGAAAAATAAATATAAAAAGAAAACAACAAATTTCTTTTAAAAATAATAAAGCAGTTTTAATATTAACAAAAATTCTATATAATTTGTTTTCAGATTTGTGTTAAAGCTTCCATAATTGCGTGGTTTTAAAATATTTTTAACCATTTATTTTTATTTTATTTACAAAGATAAATAAAGAATTTCGAATAATCTTTTATATGTTTTAAGAACATGTTAAATAATTTATTAAAAATTAAAATCGTTTTAAAAAAGACAAAAACTCACACGAGAAGATTCCAACGCGTCTTGCGAATTAAACGGTCAATACAGAAATTATTCAACCCTTCCCGGCCAAAGCACCCTTTTTCTATAACCGGATAAAGAAACGAACGAGCGGATCCTCATGAGCGGATCCTCCGCCGTTGAAATTTGCCCCGGCGGCCAAACCACCCTCTTGGCGCGTTCGGCGGGCACGACGAAAAAAAGATGCAGACGAGCGCGAATTCTCCCTATTCCAACACAATACGAAGAGGTATTGAAATTATTTATAACAACCGTTCATTAGCGAGGAACACTCTGGAGGCGAACATGCTGGCGAATGAAATTTCAATGAGTCATTTAATCAAGATTCTGACACGCTGTATACATGATTGAATTGATATCAAGAATAGCTACTTACTGGTGGAAAGATTGGAAAGATAAATGTCATAAAATAAGATTTCTTTGCACAAAGTTTTATATGATTTAATCCCTCCGTAAATATTCCTGCGTATAAAAAGAAATTTAGTTAATGATCTAGAAATAAAATACTTGTGTAACACTTCTATTATTTCAGTCAAATTATACTTTTTTCTGCTCTATCCAGCTTTTCTTTGCACATTTATTTATTAGGGCCGGTTTTTTCAATTTCTTGGTAAGCTAATTAATAGTTAAATCATAGATCTGTCTTTGTTTTATCTTCAAATTAGACAAGTTCAAACGTATGATTTAACTATTAGTTAACGAAATATACTGTACATTGTAATTAAAAATTGGGTTTTATCAAAGTGGGGATTTGATCAAAATTATTATACCATTAAAGCACATATAATACAATTTCACACGATTTCAGCGATAGAGTCATAAATTCATTTCCTTCATCATGAATTGGATCTGATAGTTGTACCGAAACTGAACTCACGCAGTGAATGGAGGTGAACTGAACTCGTCAATCGTGTCGCGTCGATTCTCTCTTAGCGGCGGCTCTTATCAATTGCATTGCTGCAGTCGCGGACGCATTGACGCTTCATGCGGATCCCGCCATCCCCCCGTGGCACGGGGATAATATTGCCAGTTCCGTTATTTATAATCCGGCTATTTACCGCCGGCAGCTGCCAGAAGAGCACAATAAAACGAAGCGCGCGGGAGTGCAGCTATGTAAATCCTGTTGGTTACACCGTATCGCGCGCCTGTAAATGCATTTATGATCCCCGGCTCTCGACTAGGAAAGTTTACTAGAGAATATATATACTTCGTGTGGCTTATATCTCCGCTTGTCATTTGATTTATTTCAGATAACGAGCGCGCACTCCTTTCCACTGTGGCTGTTTACACGATAATCTTTTCTCGCAATACATACGCGTAAAACTGCAGTAAACAACTATTAAAAACTCTTTTTTCTTCTCTTATTTTTTTCTTCATATCATTTTATGGTTTTATCAGGATGTTCTTTTGGAACTGAAAATGTAATTATTTTATATCTGATATCTATCACATATTATCACAATTTGTGATTAATAAGTTCTAAGATAAGAGCTCAAGATTATTAATTTACTCTATTACTTCTAGTAAATTAGATTATATATAATATACTTAGAATGGATCAGAAAAGCATATCTCAGTTTCGATATCATTTCCTGTAGAGAAATGGAAAACAGAGGTGGTTGTTAGTGAACAATCGAGGATAGCGCGAAAGAAGGAGAAAGAAGGATGGAGAGAGAAGAAACCGGTGAAAAAAAGGGTGGAAGGACGGAAACCACGGCTAAGAGAGTAGGTACTTGCAAAAAACGCCATGGAAGCTATTAAGCATTTTTTCGCACAAGAGGAAAAAAACGAGTGCTTCCTTTTCTTTTATGCGAAACCAACGTAAAGAGGCGGAAAAGAGAATGGGACTAGGGAGGGATGGTATATTTATTACATAAGCGACAAAAAATTGTATCAGCATTATTTTAAGCTTGTCGGAATTCCGACGTTTTCATTGTAAGAAGAAAATCGATTTTAAAGTTAATAGAAAATTTGTTATTAAAATTAATATCGCGTCTCTTAGAGCATATACAGGATTGCATCAGAATAAAGCTTCAACTTTTGTTCTTATGGCACATTAATATTTTGTATTATTATTTCATACTGTACATATATATATATATATATATATATATATATATATATATATATATATTTTATGCTTGTTTCGAACCGTTTGAGATAGTACTCCTTGAGAGTATAAATATAGGGAAGTAGATCCAGTTATGGATACATCCATACATTTAATCAATATTTAAGTAATCGTCTGTATCTAACAATAAGACACTGTCATTAGTATGGCGCCAAGCAAGCGATATCTCCCGCTAATTTTGCTAAGAAACTCGCGGCTACATTTGAGGGCAGAGACAAGGGTAGTTTAAGGAACGTGAGACGCTACATTACAAGACATCCGTCCGCTCAGCACTAATGATAATTAGAACGTTAAAGCGACGAACGGCTACAGAACAAGCGGAAGAAACACACGGAGAGAGCTATTAATTTGAGTGCGCCAGTAAGTGGAAAATATAAAGTATTTTTTAAATTTCGCGCGCGAATCAAGTAACCAGGCGCGAAAAATACCGAAATATTCTTCATTTACGTTAAGTTACATATACAAAAAATTATTGAACAAATTTTGCTCAGAATTTCATTAAATATCAAATTATAAGTATCAATCAAAATTAATATACATCTATTAATAAGATATGCATGCAAATAAATTTTTAAAACATAATATATTTAAAAAATAAAACTAATTTTTATATTATACTAATTTTTATTATGTTAAAAATTATAACATTTTATCTGTTGTACTTTAATTTATTTTTAAAATATATAATAAATCTTCTACTATACATATACATATACATATATACACTGATAGTTTTTATGGAAATCGCTCATTTCCTTTATAAGATTAAGAGTTTAATGCGTAGGATCTTAAAGAGCAAGGGAAGTAATGAGAAGTGTTTTATTGCATCCTAAAACGGTATAGAATTGCTGATAAGCGGTGTTTCCTCCAACTCTTCAAAGTGTTGTACGCTTTATCTAACAGGTTATCCGATTATGCAACCATATCGCGTACTGTGAGATACGATTACAAAACCCGATTTAGTTAAATTACGTATTACTTTTTAGTTGTTACTGTTACTGTGCATATTGTAAATATAGTTTATAAATTAAAAATTTATGATAATATATAAAATAAAAATGTTAAATTAGTTCGTAAACATGATATTTTTAAGTTAAAAACCAGATTATTTCTTGAAAAATGTATCTTTATTTATGACATAAAATATGATAAAATTATATAGTACTTGATTACTTACACAGAGATATGTTTACATAACTGGAAACTATTATTTTTTTTTTTTATTTAGCCAAAATTGAAAAGTTTAGTTTCTAAGATGAAAAGTAAAATTCTTGAGAATCATATAACAGAACAAGAAACTGTTATTTTTGAGAAACGCGCTACCGAAACCGAGCAGGAGGGTTGAAAGCAAAAGCGACTTGTTTGGCCGTGAGGACGTTACAGAGGGTTCAAGCCGCGAGAGTTGGGGGTCCCTAAGTAGATTTCAAGTGGAAGATTTATATAAAGGAACAATACAGCTTCCAGCGTGCCGTCACGTAAATCGGGAGTATATCTAATCCGCCGGCGTAAATGCCTTGAGACGTTTGTTTCTGCGACGTTTTAAATCTGACACTGGAAATTATAGGGTAAGGATATCCCTATATATACGTATATTTTATTCTTATCTCTTCCGATTCCGCTTATAGAAAATATTTCGACAGTTTCACAAACAGTTTTCGTTGAAAAAGTATAAATATATATATGTTGTTATGCACTTTTTTTTAATAAAACATATATACGTCGAAATTTTTTTTATATTCAATTAAAAAATTAAGCCATGTGCGGAATACGATACGGTGCATTACTGATACTATTACGCAATATAAGTCGTTTAGTGAGATTATAAGTCGACGAGTTATGCGCAGAGACGCGATCGTGTCGCCAGGCGCCAAGGGAACAAGAGAAATATTAAACAGACTTGTTTTCTCGTAAATCAGTTAGAAATTCCCCTCGAATAAGGGGACTGTCCGCGGGAGGGTTGGGACTTTGAGAGGCTGGCAACCCCGCCGGATTTCTAATGACACCCTCCCCCCTCTCTAGTCCCTTCGTGGCCGCAATTCATTCTCAAACTGGCATCACGCGGTATTTTTGACTTCTTGATATCTACCTACACAAAGTTTTCTATGCGATATAAAATTGTTATGAAAAACATGGAATTTTAACAGTATTATATTGGCCGAGATTTTCAGTTATAAAATCTATTCAGTGCTTAATAATTAATGCTATTAGCTTGATTGAAAGTCATTAATAATCCATCTGATAGCTGCGATATTATCACCTTGGTTTCCCAATACGGAAACTTATTAGAAAATCTTTAAAATTGTAGTTTCAAATTTTTTTTAATTGTGCTATTTTTATATATAAAAAATTTTATAAGATAAAGAAAACATTATCGATTGCATTCTTTATTCAATTTTGGTTACATCTAATTTCAATTTAAGTATATACTGTACGAATTTTTTATTTTATTTCAGTACATAATAATATATTTTTTATTACGTACTCGCTTCGGCAGTACATATACTAAAATTGGAACAGTACAAAAAAGATTAGCATGGTTGATATAATTATGAAGAGTTTCATATATTTTTGATTGCAACATTTTACAAAATTTAATTTATAAAATGGTTTTTTTTAACATTTTGTTTTTAATTAAGAATTTGCAAATTACGTTGTTTATTTGCAAAACATGTAACTAATTATTATTCTATAATCGCAATGGATATTCGCAATAATAGAAAGCAAGCCTTTTCTTTTGCAACGCAACGCAATTTGATCGCGATGGCAATCAATCTCTTTTAACAGTCTCGTCGAAGTTTTGTTGAGGATTAGGTACAGAGAAAGTGGATCCACGCGATCGCAAAGGATTCTAGTGGCAATGCGCAAGAAAACCACTCGTTAATTTGTCATTCTGAAGCGGCGCTTTTGCGAAGCAACTCGCTTCATGAGAACTCATCGCTCGGTGCCTCTTGTTTTCTTTGCAATGTTGAAGAAAGACAAACTTTCTGGATTTATAGGGATTAGATTACTCGTGCACGATCGATATAGAATATTGTGAAGATATTTTTAGTATAAGAGTGTCGTATAAGAGTTTTTCACGATATTTTTTTATAATATATCTTTAGTGAAAAAAATATACATATTACTTTGGAAACAATTTGCTAACAATTTTTTACAATATTTAATATATAAATATGTATACGCAATCTATATTAAAAATGATTAATGTTTATATTTTTTACATAATTTTACTACAGATATGCATTATAATCATTTTAATGTTTTATACATAAAATAACAACATATAATTAATACTTCATTGCAATGTGCAAACTTCGAGAAAAAAAAAGAATAAGGAAAAATAACATAAGATTATTTCCGTAAATATTTTCATATAAATGCCTTGATTTTTAATCGTAAGAATAAACTATTATATAAAGGAAAAAAGACGTTGCGTTGAAATGCGGAAAATTTCCTTAGGCTTCCTAATTACTCGAATTCCATTCTGAATCTGTTGTCCAATTACCAAAGTCCGGCTCATTGTACACTGACGTCGAGGTACTAAGGGAAATAAAGGATTGCGGGCATAAAATATCCACGGGAAAAGAGGCAGGCCCGTGAGGGGACGCGAGTTCCTCCCGACGCTCGCGTCGACAAATTTGCGGAGACCGGACTGACATCCGGTTGACGGCCGGAAGAACAGCGTCGAAGAGTCAGGCTGCGGGCGCGGCCGGACAGATGCGCGTATCATTTATCCGTGCGTATATGTACGCGCTCGCACGATGTCAGCGCTCGCAGCTCCCATTGTTTCAAGACTTTTATAATTGGGAAGAGGCGGTCAGTCGCATTAATGCGCCCACGGAAGGCCGCATTGGCCAACTTTTCAATGGCATCGTAATTACAGGTTTGCCAGGCAGAGGTATTACCTTGTGCTCTCCCGCTTATTTCCTTCCTCCCTCATCCGCGTATTTTCCATTTTTGTCATTTACCTCTCTTCTACCGTCCCATTCTTCGCATTTTCTGTTTTCTGTCTCGTTGGTCTGTCGCTCGTCGCATAGTGTTCTCGTTTTCTCGTTCCTTTCGTCGTTCCGGTTACGTTACTCCGCTCTTTGTCCCCAGCTTTTAACCGTTCTGTTATCGTCGATTTTTTGTCATTGTCGTCTTTCAATAGTGTTATATTGCATTAAGCTTTCAGTACTTTCAGTCTATGAGAATAAATATAAAATGCTTTCATTATATGTCGTAATAATACATATAATATAAATTTGTATGCATAATGAGTGATAAAAAGGTATAAAAATATGTACATACAGTGTATTCAAGAATTTTATTTCATTAAAAAAAATGGCTCCTAATGTTAATAGTTCATTATTGTAAACTATTCACTATTGTGAATAAAGTTTGTAATAATTAATTAATCGACAATTGAAAATTTGCTGAAAATACAATTGTACGAGCATTATATTGTAGGAGCGCTGCGAGCAAATTAATCACTGATCTGAGCGACGATTTCATATTGAAAGCCTGGAAGGAAATACATTTCCTTTCTCGGCGGTCGGGCCACATTAACGGAAACAAACCGTTATGAAAATGTTCCGTAAATAGAAGCATGACCAAACGCGATGTGGTTTTGCGGTCTCCACCTTTTGCCGTACCTGGTTTCGACTTTCAAGAGGGTGGCAGCCGGGCTGGGAGGGATTATAGAGCTTTGCCAGGATATCAATTATAACCAGAAACAGTTATTCTGTGCACCCGAAACCCTTTCTGCCCCTTCCTGCTTCCCCCTGCCATCCGTTGCACCGTCCCGACCATTCCTAATCCTCTGTAAATTATATTATTTTCACTGTTTGTTTACCAGCCTCCCTATTCTGTACCCGTCCGCGCAGGATTTGCGGCGACTTTCCGGCTTTTGCCGTGTCTCACCCTTTCTCAGCCGGCACCGTATTAAAATCATTTCCCGGAACGCCATTTCCTCCGAAAATTTCACTTTCCGCCTTACATCGATTCAAAGTTAATTCGTGACGTGATCTACATTTTATGACATTTACCATATTGCCTTTACTTACTGTCTATTATAAATATTTGTTTTAAATTTTGTTACGTTGAAAAATGTTGTAACATTTGCTTTTATTTGTCGTGTAAAAATTTAGCTTAAATTCACATTTAAATATTTCTTTCTGTAATAATTCTATAAGAACGTAATGTTGCATGCATATGATTTGTTAAAAAATTTTAATATATTGTGAATTTTATAACAAATAAAAAATTTACTGATTGTATTGCATTAAAAATGCAAAAATGTAAAATATTTTTCACAAATTTTATTATTTTATTTAGAGCTTTACCGAGTGTATTATATAAAAAACATATACAATATACATGTACAGAATGAGATTATTATTTTTGCGAATGCATTAAACAGCGTTAGGCGAAATATAAATGCAAATTATTTTATAGACCACATCAATTTTTTTATGTTTAATTGTCTTTCTCACAAAATGGTTGAATATGCATTTATAAGCACAATTTTTAATTATATTTTTTTAAATATATAAAAGTCATGTACATACATATACAATACTGTCGGGTATTATAATGCTAACCTTTTATGTTGTGATTTTAATCGAAATAAATATAGGCATGTATGAAAATGCTTTATTAAAAATATAATTCAAAGGCTTTTTTAGTAGAAAAAATTACATTACATTAATGTAATGTATATTAAAATGTAATGTATATTAGAAATTAATATTAAGATGATAAACAGTTCAATGATCTAATTTGTATTTTAAATCGTCATCACTGGTATCTGTAAAATTTCGTTATTAAGATCTCTAGATTTGCATATTTCTTGGTGATATTATACACAGTATATCCAAGATAATAATAGCTACTAGTAGCGAATCCCGTATTCCCCGAAAGAATCTCGGAACACGATGATTTTTTCCGAGCAACACCTTTTAACGCCCTTATTTCCCCGACGTCGTGTTCCTGGACACGAGCTACCCTATTATGCAAATGTACTAGGTGAAACGGCCTGGACCTGGCTATGATCGCTCGGAGACATTTCCCGCGTTCCTATGGGGGCAGTTTGCACCCTGCGCAAGGACGGCGCGGCGGCCGTTGAGGAAATGGGCTGCGTGCGATACATGCGTGCTCGGCTCATAAGCGCTCGTAGATATTCATATTTACTGATTTTACGAGATCCCCACGTTAGGCTAATGACCACTTGTAATTACTAACTTTTAACATGATATTGCCCTCAATTATACAGATATTCTTGCTCAGATTTAAATAATTACGTGTTACATTTTGCAATGCATAGGCGCGTACGTATAATGTAATTTTTTCTAGAAAGAGAAATAAGAATTATTCACCAATTGTTTAAATTTATACCGTCGCCCTTTCATACATTTAGAAACTGAAAAGAAGATACTGTCTAAATGTGATTTATACCACACTAGCTACTATTGCTATTTAAGGTGAGCTATTTCAGTTATATCTGATTTATATAACTGTGACTATCAACAAAAACCATAATTATAATTAGCTTTGCAACTAGTGTTAGTATCGCTAACTAAAGTATTTTTGTCGTTTTATCCTCCAATTTGATGTCTTGGGACTAAGAGAATGCTCTGCCCCACTCGTGGCAAAAATCCACGTGCAGGGCACGTCGACAACGTGCGTCATAACGGTACGCTTATAGACGTTCGTAGGTGTAATGACGTCGGTGAATGTCCATGCACCTACGGCGGCGGTCAGATACGACGGAAAGAGGGTCTCTAGGAGCGGATAAGAGAGACACAGAAGCGGCGGAGGGGGAAGGGGGCGAGGACGAGAGAGGACGAGTGAGAATTCACCGGTAGATGCTTGACGGAGGAGCGGCGGGAGTGTTGTTGGGGTGATAGCGACCGGGGGGTGGGTGTTTACTTTTGGTGTTGGGCAAGTAGCGCCCGGCATGCATGGTTCCCTCTGATAGCAAACACTGAGTATCGATCAGTATGACTCTGGTAAACAACTATTGTAGAGTAGTATAGTATAGAATAGGCTGCGACCCCTCGTCCCACCGCCGACTGTCCCACAACGGTGCCCCAACCCCCGCAGGATTCTATCTCTTGTGTTCTCTCTCTCTCACTCTCTCTGTCTCTCTTTCGCTCCCTCTTTCCCCCCTCCCTCCTCTCCGCTTCTCGGCGTCGCATAACCCCTTCGTTCTGTATGCCAACCCTGCGTCCACCCGCTCCTATCCGCAACAACGCCGCCGTGTATTCGCGATATGCCTGCTTACGTGTCGAGCAGGGCCGACCCTTGTCGGCAAATTGCTCGGAAAAATACGACCGCATCCTTCAAGAGAATTTTAAACCGCAGGTGATCCTTCTCGCCTAGTTGCACCACCGATCATGGAATTTTACGCTGAAGCCTTATAAGCGAAAAATTGTTATCTATAGAGGGTTAAATGTAGGAAGATCAAATCAATTATTTAATAAATTAAAAAATAAGTAATAGCTTGTCAGTAAAATCTTAAATTGCTTTCGACAAATTAAGCATTTAAATCGTCAATTACATAAAACATTATGTTTTTAAATTGCTTATTTTATAGAAACTTTTCTTGTGTATAATTAATGGATCTTATCATGTATAGATTTATTTTGATTTATAGAAGAATTTTAGAACAATTTTTTAGCTTATAGAATTAAAGTTTTTAAAATCAATTAATATTATCAATTAAAAATAAAAAGTAATTCACAGAGAGAAAAGTAAATCATAAATTCTAATATTACACAATATTTACAAGAATCTCACTCCCTTATTTTTATACTTTTACTTTACGTAGTTTTAAAATATTCTTTTAAAAACGCAAAGTTATATATATTCTACAGAATTATTCTAGAGACGATGTAATTCCACAAGATGATATAAATCACTATTATTAAGTCTTGCCTTCTATTTTTTTTTATTTAACGTAATCTTGATTCTTTTAAAGATTTTGTAGTTGCATAAGGTTATTATTTATTCTCGAGAAATTATTAATTCAAAGTTATGATAGCGAGAAAGAGAGAGAGAGAGAGAGAGAGAGAGAGAGAGAGAGAGAGAGAGAGGGGGGGAGAGTACGATGCGCGTATAAATTTAGGCGCAAGTAGTTTCAGACACGTGTAGTCAGACATAGGTTATTGACTTCGATATTGAACGTAGGGATGCTATGTTTATAAGCAGTTACATACATCGCTAGCCAAAGCTACGTACGTAAACTCTTAGAAAATCATACGGACAATATAGCATATGCGCTAGAATAATTTTATTTAAATTATATGATAGTTTTATAATCACTTTGGACAAGCATCACAAGTTTTGTGTCACAGTTATATTGTACGGACAGACGCGCTCTTTACTATTATATCGATTGATAGATTCCAAAGAGATGTTTAAAAACATTTTATAGCAGGATCCGTCCCTGACGTGGATGCTAATCATCTTGGCGAAGGGTGTCTGAAATTGTCGCCCCATGGCGTAACTCCCGAGCTCAGCAACCCCTGCGATTCACCCTAACGGCTCGCTTAACCAAACAACCTTGATAAATTATGCAAAAATCAACAACACTACGAAATGCATCTCCCATGCTGCGGCTGGGACGACACGAGTCTCCTGTTACGGAATTCCAAACCTTTCCACTTTTCATTTCGAACGGAGCGCGAGCATAATTTTGTTCTATATTTGAATTAATGAGCTACGCAGATATGTTTCAATAGAAAATAAAAAAACTGCATCAATAAAGTATTATAGATAATATGCCTATATTTAGTGCAATATATTTTAGTTAATAAAAAACAAAAAAAAAGGAAGCTGACAAATAAAGTAAATTTCCAGGATAATAATTCCGGATGTAGGCTAATTACTTATTTCAAAGTTAAATTTGAAAAATTTTTAAATGTCACAGATAATAATTTCACAGCTCTCTACGCCTTTTTCTCATTGATCAACTCGCCCAAAATTCGGCATCGAATAAAATTATCCGTGGGGAGTGCCAGTCTGTAGTTGCGAACAGAAAGGAGAGAATACACGTAAAATTAGTTTATAATCCTTTACAGGATAGCCGGTACATTTCGCGTATTTTATTAAAAAATTCTGACGAAATATGATTTTATTACGGTACACACGCGGCAGTTGTGTGTTTCGTGTTAAAGGCTTTCGTGTCATTCGTGTATCGACGCGCGCGCCGTAACGCGGCGCGTCGCGTCGCGTCGCGTCGCGACACGACCCGTCAAATCCGCGAACCAATAAATGAATATAACCCACGCGTGAGAATAAAATCCGTCGCTAAACTGCGCAACAGGTGTTAGAGGTTATTGACAATCTTTTCATCAGGGGATGACGGTGTTTGTGTGATATCTCGTCGAATATCGGCGCCGACAATTTCCCAGCGCACAAAGTCCGGCCCGGTCCGCTGTTTATTAAACCAGATGTCATTTTTTTCATATTCAATTCTCTCTTTGCACTCTGCCGGCTCTGCCGGATTCCACCTGGGCACGAGCGCAAAATTAGAACTGTTCACCGTATGTCGACAAGTGCGTTAACAATTTTAATTTTTATCGATGTACGTATCGCCGCGCGATGTCGAGATTATTGGAAAGTAACGATTGACTTTAATTAATCACCCGTGAGGAAAAATTGATTTTGTCCAAAATGCTATATACATTATTTTTACAAATTGTGCAGTTATTTTTTCGATCTGTGACGGAATAAAAAAAGGAAGAATATTTGTTTCAGAAAGATGCGATCTCCGCGACTCTGAGACATGGCAGAGAGATAAGAATAGAAAAAAAAAATCACTTTCCAGTAGTAACCACTAAACTAATAAATTCAGCGAGCTTGCATTGCATAGCGCCGTGGATACGTGTATTGATGCCGCGCAGACTGGAAACCGTCGTACTGTTTCCAATACGATTCTCCAAGTGCAAGTTGTTCGCGGCGAAAATGGGGTAGTATGTATCTTCAATCACGGGTATTCCCGGCATCTCCCCCGCACCCCATCGGAGAGGGTCTGTTATCAATACCAGCGTCACGCTCTCGGCATTGTGCTGCGGTTCGGTACCGGCGCGAGAAACAACGCGAACAACAACAACAAACAACAACAAACTAGACCGCCATGAAGTCTGCAACACGCTGTCCGTACCTACCTACCTACCCGCGACCTGCTTTCCCGACATTGTCACCAGACCATCTTCAGTTATCGCGCCGATTTATAGCCGTGACAGTTTCTATCTTACTCGTTGTACATTCTCTCAATGAAACTTTCCTACCATTTTATGTAATCTTGCGAGGACAGGACATTTGAGGGAACTATAGCTTAGAAAAGAAGACATGCAGCAAAACGGCGATCAAGTGTAAATCACCTTTCAGTAGTTACACTTGAATACGCGTCGAGCGTCGTGTGTAACACATCGCGATACTCGGCGATAATTACATAGACGTAGATTTTCAACAATAGAATAAAGAAAAGAATAAGCGAGTCTCGTTAAAGTGTATCATTGATATCACAAGTAACGCTCTTAGATATCTTTCATAATTAATCGTGTGCCTCATAAATAATATAACGACATTTAGCGGCTTGGAGATTCCATGATAAACAAGATAAATCATTCGTATTCTGCGAAAACCATGTCAAGTGAACTGCAATACGCTTTAATATTTCAGCAATTGCAAATCTTAAATAGGAAGGATATTAGGAGAAACTGTATTAGGATGATGTGAATTAATATTTGCGAATAAGGAATGGACGTGTCGAAGCTATTCGAGGGCATCTCAAGCAGGAGAATAGGAAATTATGTTGAGCACATGATGAATACATCAGAACAGGTCGGCTTTAGTCTGGTCTTAGGAGTAGGTCGAATCGATAACAATAACTACATGGACATCTATACTACTACACGTACGTGATGTCAGAGATTCGTTTATGATGATGAGACTCCGTCAATCTTCTAGATGCAGCGTGTTTTAACATGCAATGCGTGTTAAAGATGCACGAAATGTTTGTATCTGATAGCTTAGCTGAATAAAATTTCTGTTTATGAGTACGACGTTTATCGGATTTCGTAAGAGAATGAAATATACAGGAGTCATTTTTTAAAATAATCGCCGTGATGTTTTAAGGGAGACCTCGTATATATTTATATAAATTATTGTTATTTGTATTTGTTTCGGCTTTTCACGTAGTTAATAATAATTAAAGTTAAACCCATTTGAAGATTAAGATTAGCAATGATAAATGATTATTAAACGGTAATACTAAAAGTATTATGTCGTATGAAAAATAAGGACATTAAATTGAAATTAATGCATAAAATTAATGAAAATGTCTTACGAGAGAAATAAACATTTATCGCAGAATTTAATTTTGATATTGAATTGAATATCTTTCTTTATAATTATTTAAAGGGGGGAATTTTAGAAACGACTGCTCCATTATTAACAGACATCGATGTGGAGTTTCTTATTCGTCGAAAATGAAAAAAATAGATCCAAAGGAAGCTAACGAATTGTATCGGGAAAGAAAAAAAGTGCGATGCAAATTGGAAAACATAACGTGGGTCAGCACGCCGGGCGACGATCGTCGAAGTGCGTCGCGGCGCAACCGACGGGACTGCCTCTCACCGGAGAGCCGAGAAACACCCACGCCACGCCGGAGCGAAAGAGAGAAAGAGAGAGAGAGAGGGCGAGAGGGAGCGAGGACCGTCTGGATGGAGACGGAAGATCACCCCGCGCGAGAGCGGCGCGATAAGCGGGCGCGACGAGGACGGGTGGGCGCTGGAGCGACGAAGAGGCGGAAGGCCGCCGTCGAACGGAGGGAGACGCCAGCACGGCCGCTGCGCGACATCGACGGGAGTGAGACGCCGCGATGGTCCTCGCAATGCGCCGACTCAGTAGCCGCGTGCTCGCCACGGCCGGAGGGTTTCGCGGCTAAGCGGTGCCGAGCGTCGCACAGTCGCGACGGCAGCCACCGGCGCGCGGTTATACCCCCTTTTCTTCAAACCTCGCACACGCAACCCCGCACCGCTACGTTCGGCGCACGTTTTGCCTGTCTCCACGACGGCGAGGGAACGTTGCACCAGGTTGCGAGAGAGAGGGCGTCCTTCGCGGCCGCCCGCCACCACCCCCCTCCGGCATTCATCCCCGGAGAGAGAGAGAAAGAGATAGGGAGAAAGAGAGAGAAAGAGAAAGAGGGAGAGAGAGAGAGAGAGAGAGGGAGGGAGAGAGAAAGAAAGAGAGAGAGAGAGAGAGAGCGGCGTCGCCGTCTTCGGGAATCGGTTGCCTTCTTTCATCAGGGGCAACAGCGGCGTCCGATCCGGCATCGTTCTTTTAACGTCGCGGCGGTGCACGTGGCGCGCGCGGCACGCGGTGCTTCGAGAGAAAGACAGATAGATAGGTAGACAGTTAGGTGGATAGGTAGCAACAGCTAGCGCGTGCTAGAGAAGTCGAGAAGGGCGAGAGGAAGACAAGGCGGGCGAGGGGAGACGGAGAGAGGGCGAGAGGAGAGAGGGAGGGAGAGAAACACAGAGTGGTACAGAGGGAGGAGAGAGGCGGCAAAGGGGTAGAGGTGACAGAGAGACAGCGAGGACCGAAAGGGGGCGGGCGGGAGGAGAGAGGGTAGCGACGAAAAGAAACGGAGAACACGAGGAGCTGCGTCCCGACGGATCTGAGGAGACCGCCAAAGAAAACTAAAAGGACACCTTCGTGTTTCTTCCTTCCGGTTTCTTTTTCTGTCAATCCTATCCACGTAAAGAAGGACGGAGGAACCGACGGCCACGAGTGAATCGACGAGGAGGAAGCGGGACATGCTGGAACCACGCTGGAGACCCGTCCAGGTAGCCTTATTCACCTTGCAACACCTGTCCGGTGCACTGCCTGTGTCATCCGATGTCTGATTGAACTGCCTGCCTCACATAATGCACTTACGTCACATAAATGTGTGTTTCTCTGCTGTTTTATACCTCTCTCTCTCTCTCTCTCTCTCGCACTTTATCTCCTTTGCTTTTTCTCTCTTTCATTCTCCACTCAATCGTTTGCTTGCTTTGCTAGTTGCGTCATTTTTTTCTGTCACCAACTCTTCGCACGTTTCTGACGCTCTTTGCATCGCGCTGCAGACCCTGGTGACAGCCACGTGCCACCGGCGCTCCCCTTCGCACGCCGCTGCTGGAATTTGGAGTACTCCTTTTAAACGCTTCACCCATTTAACGCGCGCTTTCGCGGTTTAGCTATCAACTCTTTGCCGCTGTATGACTTAAAGTTTCGATCGCGTGAAGCCTTCATTTATTTGTGATCTTTGCGTCGCGATTGATTTATTAATATATCTGAAATTCATTCGTCGGAATAAAAATTTTATTTTTATTAGACGCTTGTTTATTTTGAATGTAATAGCGAATTTTGCGTAACTTTTCATCCCTGGTATATATTATAAATTTAAAACCGTGCCTTTTTTTTGTATACAGTCTGATAAACGTTTGAGTTTTTCCTCTTTCTTCACTCTCTTTTTCTCCGCTTGTTTATGCTGTACAATTGGATTGTTGACAGAGGTCATAATTTCTTGTCGTAATAATGCTAATTTGAATCGTTTGGAATTACTGTTGCTATTTGATAGACAGCTATATTTTTATCCTTTCGTACATTTTAGGATTTACGCTACGGCTGTGTATTTTAAAGTTCGAAGCTTTCGCTAAGCTTAGAACTTCCTGCGCGTGGTACGATTTCGTCACTATTAATCTTATAAATTACATTGTAAATATAGATATCGGGATTAAATAGAAACATAAGAGTGCGGATGGTGTACAAAATGGACGAATATTTCACGCGATTTACATTAATCGAATTTAGGTCGTGGCAAAAATAGAAAGGACATAAATGGAGATTATGGCACGGTACAAATTTCGAACTGATCGATCATCGTTGGAATCGCGCATTCAACGATATATCTGCCATTTCTTATTTAATTCATTCTCATCCGACGATTTAAACTAGCACACAAGTATTATTTACTAATGGCTTTTTTTCAATCCCTTTGCAATTAGCGGGCGTGAGCAATACGTTGTTGCCAAAATTGTGGACGTGAAAATAGAAACGTTATCGCGTTATCGCTGGTAAGACTTGCCAAGACGAAATTGATTTAGCGCATTTCTCTTGTAATGTTAAACAAATTAAATACGACGTTCGCGTAATGCAGATAAATGTTCCTTATCCCGAGATTTCCCGATTGATCCTGCACTCCACCGGCCGGAGTGATATTCGTGGAAATGACACTTTAACGATCGTGACAAGACAAATAGGTGCGCCGGACAACCAGAATGGTTGGTCAAATAAATCTCACTATACCGGCCTAAGATTAACTACGTTCGAGTTACTAAATACGTACCTGCCTCGGTACAGAAATCTTTGCGGTGTAAAGCGCATTTTTCCGAAAATAATCTTGGCAGAGGTGCGCCGCCTTTGAAGCTGCCTGGAGTCTCAGGGTAATCTAATATCGTATGAATCACCGTGCCATTGGCTAAGGAAGTCCAACGACTTGTTTCGAAATGCTTCTGACAACCTGACAAAAATTCCGATTTCGTGTTTCATCGTCTGTCACGCAACGCCTGCACACCGTTCACCGGGCAGCTTTTGCTACCACACGAGTAACTTCAAACAAAGTGATCAAATGGAGAGATCAGCGATCATTACTCATGTTTGTAAATTATGCTGCAACTACTTTGAAATGTTGACTGCATCGAAGTAACGATCGTTTACCCCCCATCAATTCCGTTTTTGAGTTGTGGCGGCAAATTTATTAATATTGACGTATAAATTTAACAGCAATATTTAAAACGTCTGTTTAAATAAGACGTGCATTAAAATCAACATCTGAGAATTACAAATCACGTTGAACTTGTTTTTCATCAAGAAATACAAGTTGCTTTCATTTTCAGAATTATGACTGGAATTAATAACTTTTAAACTCGACTTTAGAAATGGTTCTCAAAAATATGAAGTTTCGAGCTTTTAGTATTAATATTACTGTTTTGCATGCAATCTCAAAACATAGGTGATATTATATTTTCACTATTTTGTAGATACGTAGATAAGTTTTTGAAGTATAATACACTGAAGCAGTTGAGACATCATTCTTCTTTGACACAAAATCTTATGTATAAATAATTGCTTACTTTAATATACTCTCTACTAATAGTTGAATTGTGATACTGTCAGTATCTCTTTTGCAAAACATTTGTGGAACATTTGCAAAATGAACTTGAATTTACAATAGTCGTTCGAGTTTAACAGTAGAATCCTTTCACTCCTTTGGACGAAACATCAGAGATGGCATCGTCGCGCAATCGAAAGGGTGAGACGGAGGGTGACGGCAGTTACGCTTCAATCGGGGAACGCTCCATGTTACCTGGGAATAGGGGTGATTTTTTTTAGAAGTGTATAACCGATAGAGATAGTCGAGTGCTTCCAGTCGCGGCTTTGTATGGGTGGCTCGTCTATGAGACTGTAGAAGTTCCGGGTGGTGTAGTAGGTGGAACAGCAGAGACGGAGGCGGTCCTACTCTGCTTGGGGGCGTTAAAGAAGTAGGTGGGGTTGGCCACCCCCGCGCGTCAACCCTTACACCCCGCGTCTCCGAAAGCTCCGTATGCCCCCCCGGATCTCTTCGATCCCATATTCACCAATCAGCCGAACCATCCCGTTCTTTGTCATCCTCTACCGACGTGGACTGCCCGAGACGGCACAGCCATCTGGTTGTCTGGCTTTTCTTCGGGTGAACGTCGATTTCTTCAAAATTCAAACATCAGCCTGGCGAGCGCGGGAGACGGAGCGGAGACAGGCGACAGTTCGGTCGAGACGAGCGTCCGACGGACGAACCATGAAGAACACAGGCTGCATGTTCGCTGTCGTCGCGTTGACGCAGCCGGTTGACCGTTTCCGTGTCGTCGGGTAGTGTTTTGTGCGCGATATCGGCGTCTCCAAGAGAGAGCGTCTCGAGAGCGTGGCTCTTCCTAGGCCGATGACACCCGGGCCTAGGGTGTCACGCCTTCTTCATGGTCGCGTCGGGACGCGATCAGGCCGACTATGGGGAAGAGGGTGGTGTGCGCGTCAATCGTGATATATATTTCGCATCATCCCCGCCACCTTGGCTTCGCCCATTTTCTCACCTCCTCCGCCGCCAGTTCAGACGTACGTGCCGAGTACGCGCGCGGTTTGCACACATTCACCGGTGCATGTACACGGATACGGAGTGCAACGAGAGCCAGCACAGCTGCGGCGGCATAGCCCCCCCGTTTTCGCGCTTGCTTGGCACGGCACAGCATCCCTCTTCGGCCACTTCCGGCCAGGCCAGGCTCCGCCCACTTTTATATTAATCACGTCTTGGTTCGCTCCTGGCTTCTGTTCTCCATCTTTCTTCCCCAGTGAGCGATTTCCTACCGCGGACGCCTGGGAACCACACCTTTGCCCGTTGGCTTATTCATGTCCCGGGCCTTGCGACGCGGGCCTCGACGTCTCTCTCTCCTCCTTTATTTTCCCTCCTTCGTCTCTCTCGCCGTCGATCTCGCGGAAATACGGCGACGATGCGCTTTAGACGTGACGGTGCAAGGCTGATGGAGATATTCACGTAGCTAGCGTTGGCTTCTCCGCGACGCATCACAAAGACGTATAGTTCAATTAATTTATATATGGCGAACGGTGGTAACAATGTTCCGCGGCAAATGAGATGTGAGCGAATTAATTTGCTGCTTAGAATTCACACAATTCAATGCTCCTCCTTTTAAATTCACCATTCATAATATTTATTTTCACATTCGATAACATAGATATATTAGCCGTTGTCACGCGATACATTCGACAACGTTGTATCATCCACGTTCTTTCAATATTTCCACGGCGCATTAATTGTAAGTAGCTCGATAATAAAATTTCTTTTTAAAAGAAATATTTGCATTTTAACGCGCCTCGTTGAAGATTGTTACTCTGTGCGGTGAGAAATGAATCGCGGCGAGGCGCAGGTGAACGCGACGTTCGTGTGTTCGGTGGCGGAGTAATGAATAATAACCTATTATTATTACCAGGTCGAGCAATAAACACGCAGCTCGCAAACGCTCCCCCTCACGCCGCAATAAGGCTCGTCACGCATAGACACGACGTTTGTTTCCCGCGCGTCGAGTGTGCAGGCTATTACGAATGCCACCTTCCTACAACAGATATTGGCTCCATTGTTGTGTTGTACGTTGTGTATCGTGACTGCTTCTCCGCCGTTTCCGCCAGTCGCGCGCGCGACCACTTTGCCACCACTTCGGCCCCGTTGATATTCCCACCTCGTGTCCCTTCGCTTTTAATTTCTCTTTTGACAGAATCCCGCTCTTTCTCCCCGCCGAGTAACGGCGCTGATAACGGCGTATTGTATTGTCGAGATAGTTGGCGACGATTCTATACGTTGGGTACTCAAATTCACTTCCTGCTTTATATCTTCGATACTCCCTTTTCACAGTCGTTGCCTTTTCATGACACGTGTGCATTATCTCATCCGACGATAATTATTTTCGCGCATCGATTTGGAGAGGCTAACGTTTCCTGTTTTTATAGATTAGACTGATTTTGTAAGTTCATATTTAACTGGAGGGGAAAAAAAAACGAAAGAGAAAAAGAGATCCGTACCTGTTAGTAGGTACAATGTTAGCATGAGATATCCATCGTTACACATTCTATGTCGTGACCACTGTTTCCCGACCTACCACACCTTACTGCTCCCTTTTTAACGCCGCGCAGCAGATCCGTTGTTTTCACCCCGAAGATCTTAATCATAGCGTGCTACCCCGACTATAATGCACATTACTGGTAAGCCAGACCGAAGAGTTTCTAAAGACAAAATTGCAATGTTCATGGAGGTTTATGCTCGATTACCTCGCGATGTTACTTTGTTATATTATATCTTCTGCTGGAAATTCAGCAAAATGTTGTTGAAAACGATAAAATCGTTGCAACGTAATGTTACATAATCACAGAAACGCTGTGTTTTCGTCACTCTCCTTCTTGGCGAGGAAAAGTATAAAGTACCTGGCAAAATTTATTTACATTTTATTGTTTAGTCGTTTTTTTTTTTTTTACGTCAACGTTCGAAAGAGGGGATATATTAATGACTTTTACATCTGGTATGATACAGCAATATGATCGGGGGTATTGCGCGCCAGGCGAAAATATGTTGTGGCTGTCGCGAAATTGGCATCGTCGATGCGAATCGGCCAAATTCCTACAACCCGGTTCATTTTGTCGCGATAATATGCATTCCATGTCATTCCGGCGGCGCGTGTACGGCAATGCATCATCGCCCCCGCGACGGGTATTTGTCAATAGAAACAGACATCGACGCCGCAACCGCGGCAAGTATACGTCAATATACATAACGGCCGGCTGTTGACTTGTTACGTTGTCGCGTACCGCCGATGATTCGATGATTTGCCGATCCGTGACTGTTCCGTGTCAAATATACCCCGCGGCCGTTCTCGCGGGCGCGTTAACACGGAAAACGCCGGGCCGTTCATTTGCGATTGGCGCACTAACGCGCGTCGTTACATTAGATTATCAATCCGCCGCGATTGTGATGCGCCGCCAGTTTGTACTTCGACTCGTCATGCCGCGATAATGGCCCTCCCCTTCCCCTCCCTCCCTCTTTCTCTCTCTCTCTCTCTCTCTCTCTCCGTCGCAGCGACAATTTCGCGAATGTCCGCCTACCTAGCACGACACGCTCTCGCGAGTGACCGAATTTTAGCAACGCGTTATGAATCAGGTTGCCCTATGAATCCTACTTGAATATCGACACATTTGATTAGATTAGTAATTTAAATTATCGCAGTATTCTGGTGTCACGGTATCAGTGCTGGTTGGCAGATAGTAGCGGAGCGTAATCAATAATTGATCACGGTTCGAAGAAAATACACGGCGCGATATAGACGAGAAGAGCAGAGGTATATACGTTTTACTGTGCGACGTGTAAATTTGACTATAATATATTGATGACAGGTGCCGGGCGGTGTTCGGCACACACTTATTTCGCATCGTCCTACATCATCAACAAGTTTGCATCGCGCGCATATCTACGGCCCATTCAAAATATCGCAGTCTAATGCGACGTTAAAAACATAATAACAATGAAATGGCGGGCCGTTATGTTGTCAGGCACCGGCGATGATTCGTCGATCCATGACGAGGTGCCGTGTCAAATGTGCCCTCTGGCTGTTCCCGTGTCCGCGCGCTCAACACGGCCGGCTCATTTGCGATCGGCGCACTAACTCGCGTCGTTACATTAAATTATCATCCCGTGATTCTGATGCACCGGCAGTTTGTACGGCGACTCGTTATAACACGATAATGGTTCTGCGCTCGTCTCTTCGCCGCGATTAGCGTTAAACAGACACCCGTCCACGCAAACCCGTGCACCGCTACGCGTTTGACGATGGTGACGTCAATAACTGATGTATCTGTCATTGGTGAATCTTCATTGTGACAGCTTACAGACTGTTATGGCCGTTCGACAACGACACTAATGGCCGAATCGAGATTCCCCTTTCGATTCCGAGCTGCTTCGGAATCGCGAGATTCGTTTTATACAGAGTGTCCCATAAAGATCGTAACGACGCTTCAGGCTAAATTCTTGGGATCATTTTAAGACCAAAATCTTAATATCAAAATACTCGGGCTGTAATAGTTTTTGAATTAGAAGGATTTCTAGTTAGCGAATGAGGTAGCCTAACGTTGGCGCGCTCAGGTGTGCCACAATGAAGCTGTTAGCAAATGTAAGCTGTTAAATGGCATTTTATAAAAGGCTTACATTTTATGTATCACACGTCACGTTTCTTCTTTTATAACATTTTCAATAAAATCTTATCTGCATATAGACAGTGCGTTTGCACTAACATTAGTAAAAGCAAACCTATTCTCTTTGTAAGTCTCGATATCGATTTTGAAGTAGGGTGACAGTCAGCTCTCGCCTTTAGCACTGTGCGCTGTACAAATACTTGTTAATATCGAAGATAATCCGTGAAGAAGTGTAAATTAATTGGACTATCTTCTTTGTCAGTTCAATTTGTTCGTGACGCAATGTGCTTGCATCAATTGTAAAATTGTATCAATTTTTGAGATGGTTGATCGACAGAAGAAATAGTCGTGTCAGAGCGAAGGGACATTTAAAACAAAAGACGCGGGATATCGGCCGTGGTTCATATTTCGCGCGGACACCGGCTCTCCCTTTGTGTACAAACTATGTAATAATTGATATACGATGAGATCGCGAACGCGCGCGGACACATGTACGGGGAGGTTGGTTTTAATATGCCACCCTTCCAATGTCCCAGCGCTCACCGGGATCTCTATTATGGCACGGGCGCATTGCAAACGAGATGCATCAGGAAGCGCGACCAATGCAGAAGCGAGTGGAGTACTGATCGGCTTTTTTTTTAAGTCCAACCCCGGGCTGCTGCCCGCTCGGATCGCCCCGCCGACAGAGTCGGCAACCCTTTTTCCCGGCGTCCCGCAGGGAACGTGAAACGCGCTTTGTACGTCGCGATTTCGCGTTTTCGTTCGTCCGAGCACAATGACGAGGGCGGTCGTCCTTTTCTACTGAAAGGAAACCCGTAATCTCGTGTAACGGTATACTATCGGAAGACGCGGCCGAACGCATTCGCCAGGAGCGCTATTAAATGACTTGCGAGCGATTTTTTGCGCGCCGCATCGTCGACGACAAAAATACGGAACGCTGGTTGACTCTTTGCTAAGCGAAAAGAGAATCGGACACCGAAAGACGCTCCTCTCTATTCCATTTCGGATTGAAAATACGCGGAAACTTCATTAGCAACGTTCCAACGTTACTTTCTACGTTAACTCGATGTGTTTAATACTGAAAGGATGATATCGTATTTGTATTAATCTGCAATAACGACCGCGCCAACTAAAATTCTATTAATTTCATTAATAATGCCAAAATTCTAATGGAGAATTTACTCTCGCCATAATTTTGTATCGTAATTATTAAACGGATTGGCATTCATATATCGTAACTTTTGCAAATGTACATGTCTAATGTCAGTAAAATTAACGATACGATACTCTTCCGATATTTATGAATAGCCATCGATAATCGCAATCGCGCGAAACTAACTCTGCGGATCGATAAAATTTTATATCGCATGTAAAATTGATAGCTATTCTTTCTAAGAACAAATGAGGAGGAGAAACGAGGGCAAGAGTTTTCGCCTGTATGTAAATGGCCTGTATCTGAAATCGCTGCCCCGTTGTGTACCAATTACTGCGGAGATACGTATGTAAAGGGGATGGTCGATGTGCCAGCGAAACATAAACTGCGATAACCGTCCGTATCTCCTGCCTTATGGTCGGATTGGTCTGACGTGAGTAGGTCAGTTTTCACTGCCGAATACCAACTGCAATCGGGCTATATCGCCCTAAGTGCTAATAAACGGATCTTGTGAAGTGTTCTCTAGTTTCTCGTTGATAGCGATCTCAAACCCATTCTCCAGCAGGAATTCGTCTCTCTCTATTATAATAAATAATAAATCAATATTTAAAAAAATGTTAAGTATAATGGAATTTATTATAATGGAAAAATATTAGACATTAATACATTTTGATTTAAGAAATTATAAGAATTCTATATTACTAATTATATTTTTCTTTCGGCTGACAATGAGAATCGAAGAATTATTATATTAATAAAGAGGGTATCGTCTTCGTAATTTACTTTTCTAATAGAGAAAATTAATTTAATTTAATTTTTCACGACTTTGCAATTAACTTTTCAAGTTAATAAATTATATTTAAATATATCAGAAAAAATCCAATTTATAAGATAAAACGATATACACATCTTTTCATTATTTTCTTATTTTTTTTAATGTTATCGCTGTTGCCTAATTAGCTGTTCTTTATTAAAAAAAAACCTTTTTATGTTTAAAAAAATAAAGGTTTAATCTTGTTCGACAAGAATACCTAAAATACAGACGAATTATAAACGTCGCGATATCACACACATTTTTTTTAAAAGAGTATAGATTTATTTGTAAAAATTGTGGTGTCAACCTTCCAAAATCGCGGGTCAACCTCCATTGATACCTGCATTATTGTGACAGTGACGTGTGCACACTGTTACAGCGTCGCTAGCCGCACCACCGCGTGCTTTTCTCAGGCTCCATTGGAATAGGAAAATCGGTCGTGTTGATACCGCCATTGAAACAGCCGATCATTACGCACTCGTTCCGCATTGGTCGCGCTTCCCGATGCACCTCGTTGCAACGTCACCGGCATAATGGAGAGACGCTGCAGGCCGCCGTGCGCGTCCTGGTACCGACGGCATATCAAAATGCAGCTCGGCCGTGTTTGAATTCGCGGTTCCATCATGAATCAATTACCGCGCGGATTCGTACACAACGGCGAAAGCTCGCGCGTGAAGGATGAGGAACATAAAGGGAGGCACTCGCATGCGTGGAGGTGAAGGGAAAGGGCTGCGTGTGTGCGCTGGCTGCACGTGTGTCGCTGGTTGCACACGCGAGATCGTCCACCCTCCTCTCCTCTCCCTCGAGCTCCCTCCGTGCCCGGTTTCATCGTTTCTGCACGAATGCACCGCTATCGTCGTACACCGATCGTTTCTCTTTTTTCCCTCCCCGCCCTCCTTTCGCGCTCTCCTGCCTTTCCCTACGCGTGCTTTCTTTTTCTTTCCCTTTTTTTTTTATTTTCCTACGATAATCATCCCATCCAACTTTGCCCATTCGAAATGATGGCGCAAGTTCGTCGAAGTCACGCCTAGAGAAACGCGGAGGATTCCGAATAAAGCTGGGCTCTTTATTCGCTACGAAGTAAATGTTCTTTCGTGTAAACGCCACCGCGGCAGTTTCGAATGTATTCATTTGTTAAACGTTGTAGTTGCATAATTACATTGAACGAAGCGGCAACAGTCGCAGATCTTGTCATTATTACAGATACATTTTTTGTGTGTACGAAATTACTGACATCAGTTGTAAAATATTCTTTACTTGAAAAAAAAAAAAAGATTTTTCAGATAAAAATATTCTGATTCGAAGGTTCCATATCACGGAATCTGCTAATTAATTAGTCTAATTTACATTATTACAGGAATTGTGTTCGAAGAAACTGTTATTTTCTAAAAATTACCTTTATCTAATTGTTAAGATGTAACACTTTTAAAAGCGTTAATTGACGGAAAATTGGTAGCCGATGTGTGAAAAATAACTGCCAAAGTACAATGTGATTAATATGTCACATGTTGTTAAAGCGAAAGCAATATTGTACCCTATTTGTGTTTAGTTGCTTTAGCCTTAGCCACACATGACATTAACATATTGAACATGGTATTATTAAACCAGACATTATTAAAATAGAGAATATACGCCATCATTATTGTTATGCCGCAAAACGCAGAACAACGTAAGATGTAGATAAACATGTTTTTTTACTTGTAATTTAGCAACAGAATTTTTTTCTGTAATTGTAAATACAATATTATCGATTACTAAAACAGAAATAAATAAAAATAAATAAATAAACAAAAATAAATAAATGGCATGCAAAGTAGGAAATATTTGAGTTTCACAATATGTAAACTTGTTAATTCTCAGAAAGGAGTCTCTCTCTCTTTCTTTCTTTTAAATCTCTTATAAGTATAAAGTTTTAGGAAATTAAAAAACTTAAATCTTTCAAGTTAGTTTTTTTAAAGAAAGTTACTCTCTTAAGCATTAATGCTCAATATACTGCATTTTAAAAACTGAGTAAGAAAAATTGTGTAAATATAAAGCTTATGTAATTTTATATTTATATAGATTTTCAACTTTCAACATAATCGTTAATCTGGTGCTTTATATCTGTCATTTATTGTTTATTTATAAAGATTGTTTGTGTCTTCACGTCGTTCACCTGTCATCTTTTAGCGGTAAATTCTTGGAAAGAAAAATTCTATTCTTATCTCGGTTCATCTTTTTTTAAATACATAGATTGTCATGAGTAACTAGTTATGCAACATGCCAGTCGTCGTAGCCTAAATTTGATTTAAACGAGTTGAAAAGCTCACGTGAAAAGTTGTTTTCGCGTGAAAGTATATTTATAGCGATAGACTCTCGACTTTATCAACCATTCAATTTTTGAGCAATTTACTCTTTGAGAATTTATACAAACTGGTTTATGAATTTTAGATGAAAAATCAATATCAATCATGTATAAGTAAACTCTATAACGAAACTTTAAAATTCTTTTGACGTTATGTTATGTTTATATATCATTTCGGCATTTCAATAATTATTTTTTTATTTTTGACAAGAAGAGAGAGATAGAAATTTTAGCATAATATAAATTAGAAAGAGAGAGAAAGTGTCTAATATATATTTTTAATATGTGATACTTTTTTTTGTTTTATTACTTATAAAATATTAATACTTTATATGTCAGCTACTTTTATATACACATAATTGTTAAATCTTATTTAAGTCTTCACACACATTTACAATTTTTGATTGAGTTAATGATAATAAAAATCTGATAATGAAATTTTAACATATAAAAAATACGCTGTCAAAAACGACGACATAAAATAAAATTTAATGTAACGAACATATAAATAAAAAAAAGTTTCTTCTATACATTCATTGTGCGACACGATTATCGTATGTTACTTTCATCGGCAGATAAAAAAAGAAGCACGTCGTAGAATTTAATCGTGTCAGCAATCCAAATGGATGACAACATCAATTTGATTCAACTTGATACACGGCGATAAAGGAATGTTCAATAAACAAGTAAATAAATAACAAAGCTGCAAGATATTCATACTGTTTAGTATTCTTATCTGTTTCCAGTTGCTTTCGCAGAAGAACGCATTGCTTACGAAATTGGTATTGTTCTTGTGCGACGATATTAGTTGAGTTTATATAATTACAACACTACAGAAATGATTACTTTCGCATTTTAATCGCAGCAGATATTGATCATTGCTCTATGAACTTAAGATAACTCGCTTATCGAAAATTATTTATCGGAGAATACATACTGATTATTTATTTACAATTTAAATATAAATACTCCATTCCATGAAATTATATTGATTAGATATCATTTTTATTAATATCATACAGATATTATTTGCGTAATATTATTTTTAGCAACAGGCTTTAATTATAACAGTTTTTTAATTACACAGTCATTTTTTGCAATTTTACCAGACTAATTTAATATAGAGACTTTCTTTGTAAGGAAAACAGATAAATGCAAAGTAGAAACATGAATCGAATGCTTCTATCCTATCGTATCGAGATTACTCGTGTTTATATTTCGTCATGCATAGACTTGTGTATAAGTGCGTGTGTGTGTGAGACGCTCCACGTCAAAATTTTACGTCAGTGGCCCAGCAGATAAAATGGATATTCTTATTCGCATGCATTTTATGAAACCTTATATGAAACCGTTACATCCGTAACCGTTTACAATCGTGAAATAGAAATTCTTTCGCAATAGCCACGCGGCTCACTTTAAATTCCTTAAGGCTCGAGCGGTCTTATCAGTTTGACGACACCATCTACCAGTCGCGGTAGAAAGAGATCTCAGAAGTCCACGGAGAGCACAGCGTTTGTGATTCACAGTTTGAGTCTCTGCTTTGTTTCCACGTCAAGTCTCCCTCCGATGAACTAAATTGCGTGTAAATTTCTGACTGTCTTCTCTGGAAAGTGCATCTCATTTGCATCTCGCAACTACATCGGGCGCGCATCGCTTATTTTATGTCTCGATACATTACGTCGATGACATAATCGTTGTCGCAGACGCGCATTGACCTTAATAAAATACTTGCTGGAAAATACCATTTACGGTTTCGTGAAGATAATAACGACGTATACGTGTAATTCTGAATTGATATCTGTGAACATCTGTTTTACTCGCGATAGTTTATCGGATAAAATTTGCTTAATATTTATTTTAATAAAAAAAATTTGTTGAACGTGACCAAGAAGCGTGACGTTTCATGAATCGCCAGTTTTATATCCTTGTGCTTGTATCTGTGATCAATCAAAGGTCAAGAATGTGTTTCTTCATCGGATGGCGCGAAGGCGGCATAAAAATTCCTAATTTATGAAGTGGAAATTAAGGTTTGGTCATCAAGTAAAAATTTTTTATTTTATTTTGGTAAAGATGCACGACAGTATTTCATCATTCAGATTTCATTCTACGTAAGCAGTTTTATTTATGGTATATATGATAGTTATAAAAAGTATTTGGACTGAGTCTTTATTATATTTCTTGACGACAAATTTTTCATTATTTTTAACTATCTGCTATTCCTCTCAATTACTATCTGTTTCAATAATTAACAAGCAAGAGGCTATTATCTCATTTATTTAAAGTCACACATATCCAAAAAAAATTATCATGAAACAACATTATTATTAAAATGTTATTTTTATAATTTATCTTTTGTTGATTTGATCATAAATTTGATAATGAATTGGTCATAACAAAATTTCTATCGGACAAAAGATTTACAAAGATATTTAAAAGATTAAATTAGAAGATTCTTTTTGTCGGAATATATTAAAAATTCACGAATAATCGATGCTAAATTATCTTTATTACTTTGCAATGTAGCCAAATTGAAAGTAGCGCATTTGAAGAATAATTCATCGCCCGTAGACTCGCAGAAAAAGAAGTCATCATTTATGTATTACACTCTTATCTGCGCTCGTTATTGTTTGCACAATATTGTTTTGTCCGAGATAAGTATTCCCCATATGTCTATTGCGCTGCCGAGTATATATTTGCTCGACTTATTTCTGCTTGGTTCAGAAACTCATTCTATATAAAATCGTCAATGAGCTCTACATCGGTTTATTTACGGTTCAGGTATCCGTTTTACAAGCACATTTATTTTACAAGCGCGAAAGAGCATTTTTATCTTCGATTTTTATGATATTAAGCCCAGTCTTATTCGCATCCTCTGAACCTTCAGTTCTTCAGTAGACGTTAGCGTTCAAGGAATTTTGCGAAGGTTAACGTACTGCTCGCGTCTTGGTGAAAAAGCGTGCAAGTGTACCCGGAAACGTCACTCCGGCCGCTCGTGAGGAAGGAGGGAAGAACGAGCGCGCGATCAGATCGCGCGCTCCGCTCCGCTCCGTGGAAACGAGGCGAACGCATCGTGGAGGAGTGCACAGCGGTCACGGGGGAGCGAGAGAGCGGGAGGGGAAAGATGACATAATCCCACTCTCGCAATTTGCGAAACAGATTTACGCGTGGGACGGGCCCGGCGCGGGCATTTATGATAATGTGTAGCGCGGTTTACTGGACTCGATGCTCTTCATGCGTGCGAGTGCGTACAGCGTCGTTCAGAATCTACCGTCGGCCGTTTCCTGTGTACATTGATGCGAGACGCGGAACCCGATAACGATTAACTTGATGTTAATCACGTCGTGTTCGGTGCATTTCTTCAACAGTTTTTCTTTACCAATATAGAACAATAACCTTTAAAGATACAGATGAATTCTTTTGCATTTATAAAGATCTGCATATAAGAAATGGCAAGAAATAACAAAGTTATTGCGATACGATAAAACTCGATGTATTTTCCATCACTTGATTTGATCAAAAGAATTTCGTAAAAAAAAAAAACATTACCAAGTGAAATAATAAAGATCACATGCTAAAGAGTTTTATATCAAATTATTGAACTCAGAGAGAGTAAAAATGGAATTTTGGAATAAAAATGTAAACTTTAAATTTCCAAGGAAGTGTAACAACCGCATTAATTATATTGTCTGTCGCATAATTGTAAATTCGATTTATCCGCATGCCTATTACATTACAGCGGCAATCATTGCTTATCGATCAATAATGAGCCATCATGATCACGGCGATCAAGACGGTCCATCGAATTAATCCAGCCATCTTCTCTGATCACGTCTGATCTGCCCGATTCCTGGACAATGCTATACAACACGTGCACAGACAAATTCGCGAATACACATGCGAGGAATACACACACACACACACACACATAAGCATGCTGTAGTTGCTTCGCCGGTGAATCCTACTTAACGCCGTCCCTGATGCCTGAGCTGACGCACATGTACGATGTATGTACGACACGCGGGGCAGGGGCACCGGGATAATCGCACAAGACGATTGGTAGCTTCCTGTCGGTCACGTGACCGGCCTGCATCGCGGAACGGCGGCGAGCGCATGGGGCTGCGGAGGATGACATTCGTTGCACTCACCCGGTGTGTCATTAACTATGTCCGTGTGACATACGACGGATTAACGTACGCAAGCGCGTACTTGCTAATTACTTAATCGACCGAGGGACCCCACCGGCAGCGTTCAAGCTCACTCCGCGACGTCTCGATAATCACCATCTCGAATTAACGGGATACTTCAATCGATAGTTTGACGCTAAAACCGGCCGGCTTGGCGGTATTCCGAGACTGCTGAGAGCACACGCCACCCCGCTAGCTTGAGAAAGTCTCCTTTTCGCGCCACCGACATGGCCGCGAGAGCGAGTTCCCCGACGCGGAAAATGTAAGCTCTGGCAGCCCAATCGAAAACATGCGTTAAATCGAACCGTCGTTCGGGCGAAATGTTTTTCGCGGCACCCTTAAATTTCGAGTCAAAGTGAAATATGAGCAGAGTGGAAACACTGCTGTAACTAGGTGAGCATGCACTCGGAACACTCAGCACGTAAGAGCACTCTCTTCTCTTTCTTCTGTCTTTCCTTTTATGACCCATCCCTCTTCGCACACACGTACACATACACTCTTCACTTTGCGCACGTGACACTTTCAAGTATCTTACGAAGTATAATAGAGTTTATTACGCGTGAAAAAAATAATTTTGTGAAATTAAGACACGTTTACATCGAGATTCTTCGCTCTTCTTCATCTATCTTTCATGACTCTCTTTAATACGCGTCAAATAAATAATGTGTTTATAATTTATTAATGCAAAACAATACAAAATTCACATTAATATGTTTTTAATTTCATATCTTTTTATTAGATTTCTATTAAATTTTATTACGTAAAGTACTAAGTCATACACTTTCTTTATGTAATACGCTATAAATGTTTTTATTGCGATACATAAATGTTTTATTATCGAGCACTATCCGTCTAATTAAAACATGAAAACATGAAAAACAATATTATATAATATCTGATATAATTCGAGAAACAATTGAATTTGTTCGCATAACAAGCCACACATCAATTTGCGGATGTTTTGTTTTGAAGTAAAATCGAAGGCATTTCTAAATTCAAATCTTATCGTTATGCTTTGATCCACTGGCGATAACATCCGACGATTTATCTACAATTGTTTCGCAAACACAATTTGCGTCGCGAAAACAATCCGACAAATTGATCGCGTGAGACCTTACGGAGAGCTAATAAAATACGCTGGCATGAAAGAAAAGAATAGTGTATAAAAATTGCGATTTCAATGAAATCACATTGGTAAATCACATTGGTAAATTAATCACGTTGACATTGACTTGTTCGACTTGAATTTGAATCACATGTCTACTCCTGTACTAATTGTGATTGTTACACAAGTGCTCGACAAAGAATTCTCCGTGCATCACAAAGAAATATTAACAAATACAAAGACAACAAAAGTTATCCTCGATATGAAAAATTGAACATTATTGCGTAATCTGTTTTGCAGTATTAAGAAAATTCTAACGCGAACAGATAACGATGAACAGATTTCTAGGCGTACATTTCAAATACATAACTTTTGTCAAAACGTATTTAATCATAATCAAATCTATTAAATCATAATTTATATAATTTGCAAAAATCTTTTCCTTTACTGAATCTTTTGAATTATCTCTTTAATACATGCATCAAAATTATTATTTAATATAATGAAAAATCATAATTTAACAAAAAAACTTTATTAAAATTATATCAAGTGACATTAAAATTATATCAATAAAATTATATCAACAATAAGTGATATAAAGATTTAATACAATTTAATAATAGTTTTACAATTTTACACAGAGGCAGGCAATATATTTTGAAAACCTATAAGCAATTACAATTCTATTAAAATCTAAAAATTTACCGTTCGTTTTGAGTATTTGTTAAATGGTTAAATTTTATTAAACTTTATAAAATTTTTACATCACGTAACATAATTTTAATAAATCTTCGTTGAAATATAATTTTTTGTAATATTTTAAAATAAAAATCTTCTATTAGCAAACACATATTCATTTCTATACTACTTTCAAAAGTGCTAAATGCCTAATGTTTGACATTACGATATATAAAACGCAATGTTGCATTACAAAGAGGGACGGCATTGAAATAAACAATCAGCAAAGAAACTGTAATTATATACCGAGCCGTTTTCATTTCGCGTTTCTTCCTTACGAACGTTTTCGCGAGTCGCGGAGCTCATTCGCGCGGTTACGCTACCTTCCGGTGGAAAAAACGGAGATTAGCCGCGCGACGACGTTGCAATATCGTGCCATCTATTTTGTAATAGAAACAACGGAAGAGCCTAATTCCGCGAGGCTGCCTCGCTCTCGTCCTCCTCGCCATTAGACGTGCAGATGCATGCTCTGCGCACATCTATGTGTGTGTGAGCGTGTGTATATGTATATATAAATATATATATATATATATATATATATATATATGTATATTAAATATATATATATATATATATATATATATATATATATATATATATATATACGATGTCATTCCTATCTACCTACTTATACCCCAGCTACCTACCTACCTACCTACCTAATTATACCGAGTGGTCCACTAGGAGCGATAAGCGATTTACATACCGAACGGCGCGATGGATTTACCGCTCGGCTGTGTACGACATCGATATACTCTAGTAGTCCCGGCCGAGCCGAGCCGAGCCGAGCTGAGCTGAGCTGAGCTGAGTCGCGCCGTCGACTTTGCTCCATTTTGCTCCTATTTCAGGAAGTCGGAGGAACGTCTCGCAAATAGTGGGCATTGCCGTGCGCCTCGCGTTTTCTCTTCCTCTTGCTCGCGCTCCTTGTTCCGTGCGTCGCGTTCACGGGAATAGTTGCTCTTTGCACTCCGCGCGGAACGCGCGCGGAGCGAAAGCGTACTGCCGCCATGTCCGCTCAGCTCCGCTCCTTCGTTGCCTTCTTCGATTTTTTGGCAGCCGCGTCTAGAGTTAATCCAGAGAGTGATCAAGATGTCTCAGGAAAGGATTATATGTACATTTGTAGAATGAATCATTTCACTCAATGATGATTGGAAATATCGCGAAATGCATCGATTGTATTTCATCTTTTCAACCATCTGTAATAAATTTTCAAAAGAACGAGTATTTCTAGCTTTGTAAATCCGTAATAGAACATGCAAACCATTAAATTATTTTACAATGCAAAGTATAATTGAAATATCGAACAACATCTACGTCTATTTGTGTATTAAAAAAAGACTCTTTAAAGCTTTTTCTGGATAAATTTTAACGTCAATTTTTTTTCTCCGCAATGTCTTATTTATCACATCTTGTTTTGCGTTAACAAGAAAAAGAATATATTTAGGACGCTGAAACAAAAAGATTAAGTCCATGATATATATATTTAAAGTACACTTTAAATATAATTCTCTTTATATTTGTAAAGTATAAACTTAGCTATCAACGTTTCCACACACACACTTTCATATTATATTATTATTATATTAATTTATTACTGCTACCTTTTGCCAAGAATATTATCACACCGAGCAAACTGGTTGCAAGTTGTTGACATGTTTATTACCATATTTAGTTCACTGATAATAATTCTGCTTTTCGCAAAACTATAGCTGGAAATAGATTTGTTTATATATTTATATAACTGACAGTAGTAAATATAATCAAGTAAGATATGTTTGTATCATATGTATATTTTGGATAATAATTCCGATATAAAGACATAAATATGCAATGCAATTGTGCAATTGAACTGCGAAGAGGTAGTGCGCAACGGTCAGTCGCGCGAAGATAAATTTTGATGTGTCGCATATAGTCCGCGCTTAATAATCGATAAGTAAATCATTCACTCGAGAAGATAGCCATGAACGTGCCAAACGATGAGACAGATTTACTGTACGCTCCATTCTTAGCAGCATTAGTATATTTTGCTTCGCTGTAGCTTTGGGGTAACTTCCGCATCCATGAGCGTATTAAGAATTGTATGTAGCAATATAACGCTTTTTCATTAGAATCAATTATTTATACACCCATGCTACTTAAATCGCATTAATTTATATAAGTATAAATTTATATAATATATATATATATTTTTATTTTTCTATTTTTTTCCTATTGCAATAAATTTATTATTATGCTCTGTAAAATTGAACAAAGTTAAATTCCGTTTGCATGTACGTAATGAGGATAATACATTTTTAGAGATAAAGTTAAAACTTGAGTTTTTTTATGGAGTATGTATTTTTTATTTCGAAAAAATATAAAAAGTCTTCTTGTTCTTTGGAAATATTTTATATTGACTAAAAATGAAAAAACATGTATACATATAGTAAGTTTCTCGAAAATGATCTTTCATGCTAGTAATATTAGTAAAATCCAATTGCATATACTTGACGCGGTTGTGTGGGTTGTTTGATAAATTGAAGGAGGTGGCAATTTGTAAGATTCAAATCATATCTGATAATTTTGAGAAGAATATTGCTTTGACATAATTTGATATTCTTTATTACAATATTAGATAAACACGATTCTTAGAGATACTTTAAATCAGCACGGAAAGTTAAATAATGTAAAGAAACAATGTAAATAGCTCTCAATACAATTTGTAGCCTTTCATCGAACAGCACAACTCAATTTGATTCGAATCTGATTACGGGCGCGAAATATATCGAGCACAGCAATGACAACAGGAGTCTATTTTCAACGGCAGTTATTCTTAGAATGGCGTAAATTTAATTGCGACAGGCGTAGCAACGCACAGCGACAAGCATGTATCGCGCTTGAAATATGACTTGGAAATGTAGTGTAACGACGATTATTTAATTTAGTTAATTATTCCTCATCGGACGAAAAGCTTTAAAAAAATCGTCACTAAAATTTACTTTTAACGTGCGTATATGAATTTAATGCATAGAAAGTATCTACTGATGATTTTATTGAAAGTAATGATTTTAACTTCTAACAGAAGCTTGTTTACCATAATTTTCGTCATGTCAAATTTACACACTTACTATTTATTATATTATATGTAGCATTATACAAAGCGTGTCTTTGAAATGATAAGTTGGAAATAGATGTCTTGTTCAATTTAAAGTTAAAGTTTCTTTTATAAGAAGGATGATAATATGGAAACATTTTTTCTCGATTTAAGAATGTACAATAAGAGAGAGTATATTATATCATCACATAATATTAAAAATGGCTCTTCATAAATGAAGACAACTGCGATGATTCAAAAATTGCTTCAAAAAATATAAACTGAGAAATATATTGATTGTGTCTAAAAATATTTTGAACATATTTGTTGGAATTAATAAATAAAAACATTATATTGCAAGCTATTTTAAAATCTAAAATACATGTTAAAATTATGCTGCAACTGTCAAAGGATAAAAAGCAAATTCTATCAATTGCAAAGGTGCGAATTTAAGTTTATAAATCTAAAATAATTATATAATAAACTCTCGGTACGTGTAATAAGTATGGTATATTACCGAATGAAAACTGAGACACGAAAATTCGCGTAACTTGGTAAAAAAAAAATGTAGGTTCTCTACATTTGCGAATACAAAAATTTTTATCACTCCTTTGCATAGGTTTGTCTTTCTCCCAGAAAATGGTGGACTTAGCGAAGTTAATATTTTTAAAGGAATAATGAATTCGGACTGCCTGGGTCGCACGTTCCGACTCTAAATCTTTTTCGTAAATAGATTATGGCGCGAGATAATGAAAAATTTGCCAGGGCGCAAGTTATCACGCTCCTCTCTTGGAACTTCCTTCTTTCATCACAATCATTCTTGATGCTTGTTTATAATTCGTGCGATACTTAAAAAATGTAATCCGTCGCATTGCGTGTTGTCTTTGAACTCGATTATTTATAGAAGATCGCGTGACGATTTTTGTTGCACGATATCAAATGTAATCTGCAGCTACGTTTTATATAAGTAAAAATGATTGGTAATGCCTGAAAGAATTAAAAATGGAAAAATGTTTTTTTCGTCTATAAGAAATTGCGCAATCAGCATTCTCTCAACAACGCCATTATCGCGAGAAGCATATGCATTGAGATAAGATATACAGAGCACGTGATTAGAATAATCGCAGACTTGTCTGCTATCTGGAAACTGGCGGCAAGAAAATTGAAATATGAATCATCAAGTACACAATGCATTCCAAATATCGCCTTATTGTTTCACGATCGCAGATGTTTTATACATATATTTTTACAGACAGACTTTGCGTAATTTTGATTCTCTACGTGATTTCTATGTATCGATAATCATCTTTTTTTATGGACATAGGGCGTATTCCCTTCGTTTCAATCTAGTTTGAATTAACAACTGCACACAGAAAAATCTATACTATCTACGAGTAAATATATCTGTTTAAGTATTTAGTAAGTTTATATATGTATTTGCAAATCTATCATAAAATCATTATAAGCATCACATTTTCTTAAAACATTCTGGAACGAGTGTATCTTAAGCTATTATTAAGAAAATATTCTTAGCTGAAGAAAACGATTACTTAAACAAAATAAAATAAGTAATTGCTCTTTTCGTTTGTAGAATAAATATTTTTCTGTGTGTACGAGATGAATGTTATAAATCAAATATAGACAGACAAAAGGATTAATTGCAGTTCCGGGACGCGTTCAGCTATTTGCGCGAAAAATGAACTATTTTCGAAATTCGATAGATGGGTTCCGGAAATTGTGCTTATCTACGTTTAATCGCGATGACTAATTTATATCGGGGATTTTTTCCACGTCGATTGTGGTACCGAGAGTGCGTTGTGAACGGCACGCGGAACTCGACACGACAACTACGAGCGGCAGTCGGCGCGGTGGCTCATTCCCGTTGATAAATTCGCGTTTGCGTGTGTCTGAATGCGCCATTGATGAGAGGTAGAAGTGGTCAACGTCGGCCAAGAACCTGGTCCTACCTCGGACAGCACGTGCATGCGCGCGCTGACATTAGTATTAATAGTTATGAATCTAGAATAGAACGTACCAGGCTGTGTTATGCAGATATGCGAGGTACATATCCGCGCGCGTTTTACAGCCGGGAGATATGAATGCAAATGCGAGGGACGTTGGAAAATCGGAAAGGGTTCCGATGTGGTCTTGGAAGTCCCGATAGGTTGTTGAATCGCGCGTTGACGCGGCTCGCGTGAGGGAGGGAGAGGGAGAGAGAGGAAGATCACGACGCGCCGCGCCGATAAACCCGATGAAAAAGAGCTTCCTAGAAAATCGCGCGTCCTAAAGTCTCTATGCAACCCGCTGAGAATGCCATTAGGGTTAACGATCTCGGTGTGTCGGCGTGAACAGTATGGGACGGAGCGTGTGAAAGCGCAAAACAGAGAACGCGTAACGACCGCGCGAATTCGCGCGAGCGCGTTTTTCGCCTTCGCGACCAGATAAACGCTTCTTACTGCGCGAATAATCGACCTTTTCAGACGGCCGTTACACCGTGGGATTAACAGTGGTTGCATGTACTCCATATGTTTATCTTTTTTTTATTGCTATTCGAATCATTATTACGGATTCATTTAAAGCGTATTTATTTGAAGTTTATTTTATATTTGCAGTTTTGATATAATGGAAAGACAATAAATGCCGCAATTAATTTGAGACTAAGAAAATTTGCATCTTTAAAGATAATGGAAAATGTTGTTGAGAAGATTTTTTAATTAATTTCAAACGCTTTGCATATATTGGTATTATTTCTAAAATTAAAAAACAACTGATATCTGTTTGCCTTACTGTTACTAAAATTAGCTTCTTTCCATTATATTTTTAGCTGTTTCTCCAAGACTTTTTCAAACACATTTACTTTATTAGTTTACTCTATTATCGAATGAGATAATATTCTTTTATATTTTTTGTGACGATATAACAAGTGAGGTAGATATCTCTCAATGCAAGAAGAAGGATTAGCTCTCTGAAATGATCTATGTAAGGTATGGATAATTTTGTTAGTGTCAGATATATCTTAATTTTGGGCCTTATACCTATTAACTAGAATTTATGTGTGGTTAATTTTAAGTATGATCTACGATATGAGTCGTATAAATTACGAGAACTAACCTACTTAGGAACAAATTCCTTACGAATTAATTATACGTAAGCTTTATATAGTACCTAAAGAATTCTGTTGCCTGTTTTAGAGTTTGGTTTAAAATGTAAAGAGTTCTTTAGCTAATCATTCGAATGCTCGTCTTTTGGTCTCAGGTGGCCCTGTCTGCCTTCAGCTATATTTATAGTATACTCTTCTTAGAGCATGTGCTTGTGAATTAGAGGAAACTAGATAGGCTTCTTCCTCCGATTACTTTAAATCCAGTTTTAGTTCTCCAAACATCGTCTTCTTTCTTCTCCGCGGCTGTAATAAAAGACTACATTCTGTAATCGATAATGCATTTACGCCTGAATTATTTCTATAAAGAAATTGAAATTATTCAGCTAAAAGACATAATTTCAATACTTATATGCTTTCACTATAAAATTATTTTAGATGTTTTGTTGATAATATCAATGCAAAAACAATAGAAACTTTATTTTGATATACTATCGTATGTTACATTTCGAGCATCTCATATTTACTAATTGTAAGCATATTTATACACGAATACATAGCAATGACATACCATCGTTATCGTTGTTGTCCGCCTTTGATGACACATCGTTACGTGAAAGTAATAATAAAGAGCGTCAGATAAAATAATGACGGCTAGGATTTTGTATAGAATCGGCGAACCGCAAACACATGAAGTGGTGTCGCGAGATGGGCTGAATGTACGTCCGATGCATGGATGATCGCGGAGGACGACGCGGCCGATTGTAATTATTTTTCCCCGATGACTCTGGCGCCGATCATCTTGTGATCCCCGCCAGTTGAGCCCCGCCAAATGAATCAGCGTCGAGTGCTGTTCCCTCATCAGCTCGGCTTCGCGTAAAACAACGTGGCAAAGTCGGTCCTTATCGGACCGTATTAGAACAAGAGGTCTTCTAGCATACGTATGAATTCGATATTGGATTTGCAATCGGAAGCCATCATGTGAATAGACTATTGTTTTGTGTCGTCAAAGATACAATGATGCTTAATAAGATATTTGAGAGGAGAATAAAGACATATTCAGTGATATATCAAATAGAGATACAAATATAAATAGTTATTAATATATTTTATTGACTATTTTTGAAATTATAGAAAAGAAATTTGTTTTATATAAAGCTTAATAAAAAATGAAATAGCTCCATATAAACTCATTTAAATACCATTTTTAAATTAACTCTAAATAATTTTGTTTGTAAATTAGCATTTTTAAGAAAATATCAATGGTATTTTATTATCAACGCAATAAATACGAATGCAGTGCTTTCGAATAGTTCGCTAATTTTATATTGCACATAATTATGAAATATTTCCATTGCAATTCTCCTTATTTTGATAATTCGATTATCAATTATTCTCCGACGCGGTAGGCAGCATTTTGCTCCAAATTGTTGTAAATTCCGCACGGTGTTAATTGTTTTCGCGATTGCCGTGTTTTCTCATAAAATGGCACGAAAGAATGCGTTATGCAAATGATTGAAAACGTGAAACGTGTGCGATAAAATTGAACAAACGTTCGATGATTTTCGCTGCGTAGCAAAATACCGTGAAAAATAATGTGAATAAGAATTATAATTCATTTATAGGGCATTTATGGTTTATTTATTTAAAAAAAAACCTTGATACGTCATAAATATTGGGAATACTTGACAGCGCTCGCATGTCACTCTGTTGAGCAGCACTAAGTGAGATGCTTTAAAAGAAAAGCTTGTTACTCAGTTATTCACATGTCACATTACGTGCGACAACATCGCATCGTCTCAAGATCGCAGAACTCGTTCATCCCATCTCGTTCGCTTATCTCGGCATAATTATGTACGGAATAATTAAAACGGCGGGCATTGCGACACAGAGGTTCTCCGTTCGAGCTTTATCGTTAATCCGATGAATTATTAAGATCAGTATGAGCGCGACGTTGTAATTTATATTCGCGGCGTATCGCGCTCGATAACATCATTGTTTCCACGGCGGCGAACGGTGGTAGATGTACGCAACCGCGGCCAAGCATTTGTGCGTTTCATTGCCTGCCTCAAAACGAGCGAGGTACGATGACGCCGGCAACAGGGTGTCAGATATCGTAAGGAGCCTGTCCAATTCGAATTTATCACCGGTTGCTTCGCCACTCACCGGATTATCTCGCGACAAGGTGTAAACCTGTGAGAAATCGATTGGGCGAATTTATCGGCCGTCCGTGCGTGGGACTGTGGAAAACAGCAACGCCAGATATATCGGACTGCCGCAATGTGCGCGCGCGAAAGGGAGAGACATTGGAAATTATTCCTAAGCTTCCTTACCTGCTATCCCGTTGGAACGAGCCGAGAGAACGAGTCGGCAGGCGCCACGAACAGGCGAGCAGATATAGTAAAGAGTTCCTCGACCTTACAGTTCGATTCTCCAAGTTCCTCTTCCTGCTTTCATATTATAGAGTTTAGGAGATTCCAATACTATTTGAGAGAAAGTGAATGTAACCCGCGCGATTTATATGGATACGTACGAAAGATTTCCGCATGCAGCATTATTCTTTTTCCATTTTTGGAATAAAATGGTCCGATAATTTTCCTTAATTTTCAAGAAATAATTAAGAAGAAGGAAGAAATCGTTGTTACATTCGTTTATTTGCGGCGGAACGATAAAGACTTGACCATCGCTTGTACATTTCATCTTCTCTTTTCCTAATATCGCAGTATATGGACGATAAATAATTTAACGTAAAAAAGTCTGAAAAAACCGCTCGATGGAGTAAAATAGTTACTTGAAATCTATCACACTGTTCTTGCAAAATATTGATGACTGCGACAAATAAAGATTTAAGCCACACACAGTTTAATTATAACTTGATTTAATCCTTGAAAGATAAATGACCTACTATTGTTTTCGATTACTGTCTTCATACTAAAAGCAGAACCTTTTTTAAACTTATACATAAGAAATACTACGATAAAACGTGCTTTTTAAAAACGAATCAATCGTTTTTTCTTTTTATTATTAAGAAAAATGTAATAAGTTAAATTGGGATTTGTCTAAATGGCGCAATTACTTTGCAGGGACATTATAATATAATCATCGCCGTCTGCGATTGTCTATGAGTATGCATCTGCGAACCACTGACTACCGCGACTAACCGTCACAGGTGTTAAATATTAAACTCAGTCACCGGGGGGTAGACGCGCTTTAGAAATCTCGCCAGACATTGTCGCGCTCTCATTTGGGATATGATATTTAACGAAGCTGTGTCAGAATATGCGACGGCGTGTTACGGAAATATTACATGTAATATTTGATCACTCATTACTGTCTCTGCGAATCAGGTATTTTTATTACTCGAGATAATCTGATATGGTTTGATGCTTCCGGACGTGAAATATTGAGAGGCTACATTGCATTCGACTGCAAGAGACATTTTAATAAACACGCAACGTTATGTGCGTCTCGCAGTTTTATTTTGCGCGTATGAAATCAATCTCTCGTGAATAAGCGCATAAATTTGTCTCTCTTATGCTTATTTACTTTTAAGATTATTCTTCAACAGTCCTATAATATATTTTTAAAGTAATCTATTTCTATAATGCAATAAAATTTACTCATTATTTTATGCAATTATTTTAAATTTGTATTCAACTTTCTAAAATATTTAGCATAATTTATATTTGTATTGCGTAATGTATTGTATTATTTGGAATATGAGAATACTAGCACTTTAACAAAGTCATTTGCAAATGAAGCCAGTTGACAGGGGCTGGGCGAAATATGATTAGTATATCGTTATAGAGGCATCACCTTAGATCCTTAAATTAAGTTTATTGAGCAATTTTGACGGTGTTACGTCCTGTCGCTGCGACCCTCATAAAAAGTGAGGGTGGTCGGTTATATCGAGCGCGGACTCTTTCTTCGTAATATACCGCTACATTAAAATTTCAAAGTTAATTAAAAAAAAGTAGTTCGATGACATTTAGGATTTTGTAGGCGAACGTAATGCAAAACGTAATAAAACGTACAGCGCGGAGAACGCGGTAAACAAAGGGAGTAAGTGGTTCGTGCTTTCCCAAACTTTTACGAGTTTAAAACTTTTTTCTCTTCTTCCGTGCCGATATTTCGTAAACAATTAGGCCGACGAACCCGACTTCTCAATGTGATTTCGATGGAGGAAATTATGGAAAATCAAATACGAGTTAAATGCGAGTTAATTGCATAACTATTTGTAATAAAAGGAGATATTTATTTTTTTTTTAATGATTTACTCAATTATTTATTAAAAATTTTAAATTGCAATTAAAAGTAGTTCTGAATTTTACGTTTTCTTTTGTTAAAGATTTATTTATTTAATCAACCTTAGGCATAAATATATTTTTATTTAGACATAAAATTATACATAAAATTTTAATTAGACATAAAATCGATAATACTAAAATTTTAATTAGACATAAAATCGATGATACATAAAACTGATGTTATTCTCTCTTATTCTTTCTCTCGCTTGGCACGCAACAAATCCAGAAACTACGAGCAAAATATTTTTTTCTTCTATATCGAATGAGACGAAGACGAAGTGGTTTGCAGCGATCATTTCCGGCGGGTGATCGCGCTTTCGTAATTAGCCGCCCGAGAAGTAAGCGTCGCTTCTTAATTCCGCATCGATTGGCAGAACTTACCCTCCTCTCACCCCCTCGAAACCGACCGTTGGTCTCCCATCGAGGGAAATTTTTTCAGCGAGCTGCTCAGAAACGCGGAAAATCGTGAAAAATGCTTTAAATTCGAGGCGATTTGATTGATCGTGTTAATAAGAAAGTTTCCTTCCTTTCTTCGTCATCCCGCTCTTATCTCGGCGCTCGTGGAAAAGTGCGGGGTGCCTTAATCGATCGGTTACCATTGATTACGCATGATTAATGAACCTCTTGAAATATGGAAAATATAAACCCCCCGATACTAACAAAACTCCCGTGCTTTATGGTATGATATACGCGGAGAAAGTAATTAATAGCGTGGAAGCTGTTTTTACCGAGGCGACCATTGTTCGCGGTTTTTTGCTATCTTCGTGTACTGAAAATATGAGTATTTCTTATTTTCTGGGATGTTTGGCTAAACCAAGTATACCTTTTCTGTTTGTTTCAGGTAAGAGCAACTGTTACTCGATGTTACCATCCACGTTGCGATAAACATTCGTCCTTCGCGGTCCGACTCCAGGTACAATATCTTATTATTGAAACGATATTTCAGTTTTCATTACAAACATTTATTTGCCATACTTACTCGTATTGCGACGCGTCTTACGCCCGTATTTAGAACCGCGTTTCTGCTGAAGAACTCAAATGAAATCAGTCTTGAAACATGATACGGTTTAATAGATACATCTTGATACTCAATTTGATACATTGGTATATCTGTTAGATTTATAATATCGATTTAATTGAAGTACTCTGATAAAGTTTGTCTTGAGACAGTCTTAAGTTTTTATTTCTTGTAACTTAACACTCGGTCTTTTAAAGAAATTGGTATGGATATGTATGCTAACAGTTTTGAATCTTGTAATATTTTTTTCAGAAACTTGAAAAGAGAATAATTACTTACATAAAAACTTAATTTAAAATCCAATAATTTTGAAAGCTATAAATTTGTTTTTCAAAACACAAAAAAAATTTTATTCTTCAAATAACAGATTCAATAATTTTTATAAATAAAAGAATTAATCAATCATTTAAATTATCATTAAAAATAATTTGCAAATAAAATAATTGGTTAAACAATTTGCTAACAGAGTTAATATAAGTAATATACATTTGTACATCAATCAAATAGAATCAAATTCAAGAAACAATATTTCCATTTCCTCAAATGTTTTCGGAAACAAAATTAAGCTTAAATAAAGCTAATCAGTTTACAAAATAAAACGCAAAATGTGCAATGATTGCTCATTGATCAAAATGCAAAGGATAGAGTATATTCGACACGATTTCATTTCATAATGTATTAAATGTTTAAGATACTAACTATTCTCTTGGCGCATGGAGTTTATGTGATATGTAAGGTTGTGATTTGTGCTGCGCTGTGCTGTCATACTGTCAGTCTGTAGTGAGATTCAGAGCAGATAGCCATATACATTATCCTTTGAAACATGGTTCGCGACAAGTATCAGAAGATATCAAACGCTATTTCCTACGAACAATCAGCATATGCGATTAATTATTTTGACGGTTAACGGCTATGATGAATGTATTATTTATTGAAACAAGTACTTTGTATAATTTATCCAGCATTGAATAGGGAGTTGTAAATTGTTTTGCGCTAATCTAAATTGCTCGTCACTTTCGCCCTGCTTTCACAGTCATCTGAATATAAAATGTAGCGATTAAACCGTCCGTGTCTCAAGATGTGAAACTTTATTTTGGGTATCTCGCTTGATGGTTTTTATTATGAAATTTAAATAACGATTATATAAATACGGATCTATCTTAGTTTTTTCTTTTTAAATGTAGATATAAATTTGAACATATATTCCTGATATTGATTAGAAATGGTACTTAAATGGCAAGAATTTTTTAAATAATTTCATCAATTTAAAACTGTGCTATTTCTTGCTTTATTCAATATCGAATTTCTTATATTTACGCCGATATGGAAAATTACAGGTTTAACAACCACATCACAAGTGGCGGAGATTGTCGATTAATAATCTATTAAATCAGCAATTTATGTTTGTACTAAGCAAAAGAAGTTTGGAAAGTTCGGTCTCGCACATTAATTATTACCGTGATAAGTTGCCAATTCTGTTCTCTCGCCGTTATTTTGCCTCAGCGCTGCCAGATAGATAAGGATTGAGAATAAATTAAAAATTAATCGCGAATTTACAATCTTCCACTTTCGTTATCTTTATTCATGGACACGTCATATATTTGTATCTGAATTTATGACGTTATATTAAATTACAATTAAACTAATAATGTACGATGAAGTAATTGCGATAAATTAGAAATTACTAAATAGAATTGCAGATGAATTTATTATGATTAATGATAATGATAAAAGTTTCTATAATATGAATTATTAAATATTATTATTATTACAATAATATTAGTATTCTGAATAAGGGTCATACCAAAATATACCAAGTGCACTGTCGTTGCTTGAAATTTATTCGAGAAAGCCAATAAAAGAATAATGATTATTCGTTGTGGACGAAACGAATTCAGAGCCAATAAGTTTGATCGTCTTATAGAATGGTTCTCTGTGTACGCGAGCGGGCGTCTATATAATAGTTGTCCGTAATTGGCAACACAGATCTGCTCCGCTAAATTACAGACAATGCATACCTTATAATGTTGTGCGGTACCATTATACCCCGGAGTTTCCTTCCCGAGCCGCGCTATTTTGCTGCCCGTTTTCCGTTACCCGTAACAAGTCCACCAGCCTACGTAACGTCGGCATTGTCCAGAAATTTATCTCGAAGCGATCTGTGTTTGAAGGTTTTCCTTTATTCTTTGTTATATTGTTTCGTTACCTTTAGCAATCGCGTTCGTTAGCCGCGGAGCATCGATCCTCGGAGAGCTCGTTTCTACGAGGTATTTTCCTTGAATTGTCTTACGTCGCATTACAAATGAAAATATTAGAATTGCAAACATTACGATGAAAGCAAGCTCATTAATATCGTATGAGGTACGAATTATGAGACATTAGCATCTCGTGAAAATGTTTATCACGATACGCGACGGTATTGAATTACGCTAGATTCACGACATGACATTAGCGATGCTTTATAACTTGAATAAGTCATCGTTTGCGAAAATCTATTAAAACATTTATTAAATTTCCGTGTTTAAGAAACGACGTTTCTTTATGTTTAAAAATGAGCATTTGCTATTGTAATAGTATGTCACGGCGAATATAATACACGGCCACGTGACACTGAAGCACGTGAGAATTTGCAGGAGCTAGAAGTTTATGGTATTGATGTCATAAAGAAAGCAACAAATGAGTCATTCCGTAGCAAATACGAGCCCCTCGAATCGCATCAATTCTCGATCGTACCTTCAGAACACACTCTCGGTCGCCTTCAACTGAAGTCGATCTAAAATTTAGGTTCGCACCGCGCGCGGACGTTGGGGGAGGGGTCCGTTGAGGGTGGACCCTTTTACCGGGGGCAAACACAAAATGCATTATTTATTGCCCGTAGCGGCTGGCAATTCATCGAATTCCCGCTAAAAGCAAAAGAGTTGAGGTCGAGGGTTGGCACTCGTGCAACGCGAGGTGCGTTTATCGGAAACGGCCGCGCGAGGGTGGGGCTAAGTGGCACCTTTTTTCTTTTCCACCCCTTTGCACATACTCACGTGTGTGCACGCATTCTCTCACGCGACTGAAAACTTTCCATCTCTTCTTGTATTGATACCTTCGTGCGCGAATGTACATTTTTTTTTGCTCTCTGCGTCTTGTATATCTAGAAAATTACTCATTCGGCACAATGCTATTTTACCGCGGAAAGTTTTTAAAAAACAATAAAGTGTAGACGAGCGAAAGAGGAAAATGGAAATAAAGAGCTTTGAATTCTTTTCAAGAATATTTGGAATTTTTCTAACAATCTTTCTGTATTTCTAAATTGTTTCTATATTATTGTACAACTTTCATACATAAAAATCTATGTTCAAACTTAATTTCATTTTCCTTGGAAAATAGTTTCTCTTTTATTAAGTTTTAAAAAAATCATTCAAGTCAATATTCGCATTTTATGAATCGTTTCCTCGTAACACGTTGTCTATTAAACATTTATAATGTAATACATGTATTAACGATATAATCCTTTCTTTTAAATCTTGTAAAACCTATATATGCTATCAATTAGGAATAAATAATGCTTGTGTTTCAAAATTAAATTGCAAAGCCAAAGAATAGCTTTCTTACTCTTCTACTCTCAATGAGATCAATACTCATACTGTGTGTACAGTCCTACGCTTTCGCGTCCTGCATTTCTTCTCCCGAAAACGAATCATCCGTAAGTTTTCGCAGCACTAATTGCCAAGGCAAGGAACGAAATTCATCGGCGTCGTTAAAGGGTGCCGCGAGGGGATGCACAAAGTGAATCGAATAAACGCCCGATCCGGATTGCCAGTTCTTCTCTTTCGTTCCCTTCTCTCTCTCTCTCTCTCTCTCTCTCTTATTTCTCCTTCCATCTTCTCTCGCTCCTCCGTCCCGTGATTTATGTTAATGTTTTTGTCTTGGAGGCGAGATACACCAAAAGGCGATTCGATTCGCACGGGCGCGGCACCCCCGTCTCCCCCTGTAGTTCTCGCTACGGCGCGGATTAACTTAACTGCTTTAAGACGGCAATAAAGGTCGTCGACGCGATTTAACCGGTTCCCTTTTACTGCGGCACCGATGCCCCAACGCCCGGAACGTTAAACCAATGTCTAGGCTGCATATTGACGGTAATGGGAAAAGTTCGGGCTTTCGGTATCTGACTTTGCGCGGGGGTGCGTCGATCAATCAATCGAACCGCCGCGGCCTTCTCCTCTCCTCCCCTAAAATCCCGCATAATAACCCTTTCTTTCTTGTTCCGACTTTTTCCTTCCGTTTGTCCAACGACTTCTCGTCAGTATTTTAAAGTTTTTCATCGCACAATTGTGACAGATTCGTGCAAAGATGATTGGAGCATAAAAGTAATTCGATCAAGTATCGAGATGTTTGCACGACAAAACTTGACGAATGTGTGAATAATGTCAAACATCTTGTAACAAAACAATATTCTGTTTCAAAAATATTTTATTTATGATATAAATGTTATATTTTAAATGTTTATTTTCAAGCAATACCTGCTCCAAATAAATATAGATTTATATAATAAAGATTTAAATAATAAATACGTTATTATAAATATTATATGAGAAATAATTAAAAATTGCAAAATATGCATTTTGTTTAAGAGTTTGTATAAATCATAAATCGTACATTTGTATATACAATTTCTAAAATCTAAAATAACTTTTGATCTTTAAAATGAAAAAATGCAAGCCATCGATCATTTTCCACTCGTTCTCTTTCAATCAAATATCAAAATAAATTTAATTTTAAACCAATTTCGCATAAAGTTAATTTTAATTAAACACAGTTAAGCAAGTTGATTTGACAACAAGTTTTTGTATAAATAGTAGATTTTTTATGATTTTTATTAAAAAGATAAAAATGATGTACTTCAATAAGATACCTTCTAGAAGGAAAGATTCCTTGTACTGCCGACAACAGTTGACGACCTGCGATTTTCGTAAACGCCGCGGATTACAATGCGCGACAGGTCGGTGTAGCCGCTGTCGAATCACTCTCATGGAAAGCGTGAAGGAGGGTGGCGGATGCGCGCCCCGATAGTCCGTATATCGCATAATAACCGCCCTTCGGACTTAACCACGGCCCGCGAAAGGACCGTTCTCTCCGGTCTAAATCGCTGCGTAAACGCCTCGGTATATGGATCGCCATGGATTTCGTTTCGGAATTGGCGCGAGCGAGTGAGACTCTGTAGATAAGGTAATCCGAACCTCGAAAACTCGTCGAGACTCCGAAAATATCCCTGCGTACCGGATACCGCATACCTGCCGGAAGTCGAAAGACTTCGGAACGGTTAAATCCTCTCGTGGCGGAGAGCAGAGAACATAGCGAGATTAAAAATTTTCTTGACAAATGTTAATGATGTATTATATGTTTTATAATATTGCCCGATACTTTGATGAATTATTTATCATAAATTTGAATTGCATTTTCTAATAGTAACTTCCAATATATTATGTAAATTATATTTCTATAATTGTAAAGAGAAACTTGATTACATTTTTGTTTTTCATTAAGTTGACCAACACAATATAAAATCGGTTACGTATTAGTTTGAATAATAAAAGGCAAAGAAATGTATCTCAATTTATCATACAGTTAGTTGTCATCTTCTCTCATTTTATATTTCGCCGCTAACAGCGACGGTTCAAAGGACGATCCAAACATTGTTACGTAAGATGTAATGTACATATGGAAGAGATGCGTTATAAATAATTATTAAATTACACATTTGTGAAATCTCCAAGTGCATTTGGTTTAGAAAGATATAACAATAACTTAAAAAATACTTGTCATTCTAAAAAAATTGATATGCACGATTCGTAACGGGCTCTTCTATTTCTTAATTAAACTTAATATCAAATTTTTAAAAATGATTCTGCTCTTCTTATTCTTATTAATAAAAAAAATATTAATCATATAAAATTATAGAGTATCGTTCAACAAAATGACAATAAAACCAAGAAAGTAATAATATAATTTTATAAGCTTTTCCAAAAAAGTCGCGATTATCACGACTCCTGACGAGTATCACGATACGTAATGTGTTACAACGGACGGTGGTTTAGAAACGAAATTAACACGTGGCGAGTGACAGAGAGTTCCCACGTGTATCATCGTATAATTCTTTTCCAAGGATAACGACCCGTACTTTTCTTGGCGGCGGCGGTGGCGGCGAGCGAGAAGTGACGGAAAAGGGGATTCCCTCGTACCTGATGCAATTAACTCGCTATTAGCGGAGCAGACGTTGAGCAGGAGGCCCGCCGTTACGAAAGTATAGCCCGCTGTACGTGATTAAAGCGGGAATTCGTTACACCGGCGCGGCCGCGTCGATAAGATTAATTGATAAATGGCTGAATCGATCGGCGTCGTTGTAGTTTCGTTCTCGGCGGCTCAGCGGCGGTGGGGCCTCGCCGGCAAGATAAATATCTCGTCGCGATGCGGTAACCACGTAATCGGGTTAATTTCGGCACACGTAACTTCGCGCGGCGAGATTATCATTATCGCGAGGATATCGGTCATTAGCATACGTCTCCCACGATAACCTTGCGAGAGATTTTGCCGAACAAAGTCAAAGGAATCGGGAGAGTAGTCTTTTTTCGTGGCTTCCACGTGCGCGTTACTCCCCTCTCTTGTATTTTTAATCTCTCGCGATTTTCTTTAATCTTATTTATTTAAAGTATCGAAGCGATTATTGCATAATTATTATTATATTATATAGCGAGTTTTTTTGAATAAACAACTTCGATTTAGTATATATTTTTAATTTAATTTAACTTAATTGACATTTATGTGCGCTTCTTAAGACTTTTATCGTTAATGAGTTACCAAGCAATTAAATCACACTTTGAATTTGGCACAATAAAAATTACATTCTATTTAAATATTAATGAGCTTCGTGCTTTCTTAATTTTTCTTCCAGTTTACTCTTTTGCTTACAGTAACTATTTCCCGATTAACTACCCGGCTATTTTACATTGATGAATCGTAGTTATGACATCAATTGCTGTGATATAAATATAGGAATAATCATCTACTTAATGTTAATCACAAGTAACATCCCAGCAAACACAATGTAACGTACATGTTGTAATTTCCTACTCAATAACTAGAAAACGTATGTTACATAACAGTTACATTGTTGAGTAAGAAATTACAACTTACATGTAACATTGTGTTTGTTGGGATCGAGAACTTCTTTCAATTACACTTTAAACTTTGAATATTGTACAAATATTGGACGTAATTGTATATTACTATTTTTATTATAATAGTGTGTATATAAATGCAGCATCGAATAAAATTTTGATCAACAAAATTTCTCGTGCGTGTGCATTTTGCGTACATATGCGAGGAACTCACACGTTGATAGATTTACGCGCTTCTCTGAGAAAAAAATCTGAGCGAACATTCTTTTTTCGGACCATGCATCTTTGTAGAGACTGTCATCAGTTTGAGTAGGAAAACATTTGCTTCGTGAAGTTTCCGCGAAGCGTCGAGGAAAATGTGCGTTAACGCAAGATGAAGTAAATAAACCATGTGGGCAGAGGCATCAAGCGGCTGCTCGCCGCCATGGATGAGACATCCTATCGATGGTGGGGCAAAAAGTGACGGCGAGGGCAAGGCAAATGTGTATAGTCTGCATAGGTTCATAGCGATCTGTTCGAACACAGCCTTGCTAGAGCCGCGATGACGCCGCTGTTCGGAGAACAAGAAGGCGCGTTAGATGAGACTCACGTCGATTTCGTAGGGAGAAGATTCCCATTTCGAAGTTACGATAGCAGGTAGTATAGTAGCAATGGGTGACAGGTTGCTACCACACCCGGATGATGCAACATTGTCCTATTACTACTTCTCGAGTTCAAGTAAAAGGAATGTTAACTGTTAGAAAGTATGTATTCAACGCGCCGTAACGTTGTGTGTAGTTTGCATTCATTCACGTCTAGATTGTTGAGAGATTACGTCTAGATTTGTGTTGAGCAGTTGCTAGCTGCTTTGACAACTACAATTAACATTTACTATAAATTTACAAAAGATAGATATTTTAAATAGAACTTTATTTAAGAGAGCCGAGCGCACCTTAGTTTAACTGTGGATCGTTATTGTGTGATAATACAATTCATCGCACTGTCAAAAATCACTCGGAGGAGTATTTGTCGGAGGGGCATCGAAATTACTAAAGATTGCGTCGCACTCGATCGGATGAATCATAGTAATTACAACAGATCGATCCGCGCTCTTCCAAGTACCGTTTGAAGGATTGCCGAGAGTCGAGAACGTAGACGCGCCGTGAAGACATCATCCGCGCGAGTGTCTAATCATCGCCAGGCTGACACTAAGGAACCGCGGCGCGAGGTGCGAAGAGGAAAGTCAAGGCATTCATACGGCACTGTCACACTCGGCGAACGCAGAAATCGTGAAGCGAGTGAGACCGACCGAAGGCAGCGGACCATGGCGATTCGTGGGAGGAGGTTAAAGTCCGCTTTACAGCGAATTCCGCGCCTCATCAGCATCGTCGATCGACCGTTTTCCGTTTGCGATCAAACAAACGGCCGGAACTTAAATGAGAACGTTGTAGAAAGCACGCAACTGCGACCGCCGCGTGAATTTTAATCATTGATAGCAGCGAGTTAGTTTATCTCTCAGTTTATGAATATGATATTCACACGAATTATATATGATTATATACAAGCGTTGGAAAAATAAAGTACTGTAATTTTTTTACAATTATCGCAAGATTAATATCGATCAATTTATTATTAAATCATTTTAACATGCAAAAATATTACATACGTTAATTTTATCATTTCTAGACGCACATGTGATATGTGATACCAATAAATGGTGAATATTATGGAGAATAAAGCATGTAAAATAATATTCTTGTTCTATACGACGGAAATTATTAACAAAATAAAAATAATAAATAACATATTGTATTATATATTTGAAGAGCAAAATATAATACTTATATAATTCTCTCTAAAAATAAGTTAATATTGTCGCTAAATAGAGCGCAAATCGTAGAAATTAAAATAATCGGTTGAAATAAAAAAGTTACGCTCCACTTAATGACGATCACTTTAACGACCTTGGAATGTTGGTCATTAATTTTATTAGATCGTTTCATATTGTATTGTCCATTTTGCTTTGATATTAAATAATTTGATATTAAATAATAATTGGATAATCTTACCTAATGTCTAATTATAATCATCGTGAGAATCTTAATGAGTCGGCTGTCGTTCTGTGACTTTCATTTTTCGCATGTATGGTTTTAAAAGGGACCTTTATTCGTTGGTATAGAAACCAGAATGCGACTCGTGATTGTGCAATGAGGATCATGTCGAATTTTTAAAAACTGACAGGTTAAAATGCGGACCAAAACTCTAAAATCAAAATAATTTAAACTACATAATACATTTGAAATTAGACAAAACGATTTAATTCGCAGTGAGTAGCTTTTAACAAACAAAATTGATTTGATATCGAGATTTTCCGACTGTCTTCACTTATTTTTTTTGACCGAAAACGTCGAGATGTTTTCGCTGATGCCAGGAACTTATCAACAACGATCCCGATCGTATCAATAGAAATCACGCAATCGTATTACGTAACCGATATAAAATAGCTGCAAACAAATAGGATATCGGCAATTTGCGCATGCTAAATGATTCTCTCGTCGCGTGCTGGTTTAATGAGTGTATGTCGCATAATTTCTACCGAGTTGCGACCTCAATAAATGCTGGCGAGCGCGACGGACGCCTCTCTAATACGACGATCTATTAATATCACAGATATCTCTCACATTAGGCTCACAGATGTAAACAACGTGTTTCATACGTTGTCAACTTGATAATATAGGCGCACGCAGCGGCACGCGCCGCTTCAGCCTTCAAGTCGCGAGCGCTCAATGAGAAGAAAATTTTCGTCACGCAAACTTGACTATCGCCAGCCGAACGTGAGAAGCGTTTGATTTCCTAAGACTAAAATGTATATTTTATTGCTCAGGTAGCGCAGCTTGGCTTAAATAAGAAGCAAATATTGATCATAATTATGATCGATTGACTCATGTTGTATCTTGATACTTAGCATTCGATTATTATTATTATTACTTTACTAATTTATTTATAACGATGCATAAGAAAATTATAATGATACATAATCGGACAAGTTGAACAAGATAATATTAAATCAATATTATTTTAATAATGTGAATTTGTGCTAAATTTAAACACAATATTTTATTTTTAAAAAAGAAATATAAATATACAAAAAATATATATATAATTTAAATATGTTAATAATAGTTATAAGTGCGTTTAACTGATGATAACAAATAACAAACAAGTTTACGATTACGATCTCAAGATCGTAATTTGATCTTAAGGTTGCAACAAATATATTTTTTTTCTTATATTAATCCTAATTTTTAATATGTCTGACAATGCGTTGTATTGTATTAACCGTCGCATTAGATATTTTAATGTTCTCCATTTATTATATGGTATCAGCACGATAAAATTTCTCTCTTTTCAATTTTTCAAACTCATCAAGTAATCCACGTTTAAATTTATATTTCTTTTTTTAATGTGAAACAAATAATGTTTTACATGCGCAGCAATATATACAAGTAATAAATCTATTCGTCTTGTGCATGTGTATACTTCAAAAAAGTTGTGCGATATTTAGAACTTGTCTGTCGCGCGCGTAACTACTGCGAGGTCGACGTACGTGACTACTTATTAATTGGCATAACTACTGCAAAGAACTGCATTGCGACTTTATCTACCTGTCGTTCAGTAATTATAAAATTTGCAGGAATCTGTCTTGACATCGTTTTGCGCATACATAAATATATTATATATACATATACACACACATGTATGCGTCGTATTTATATTTTATTTCAATTGGTACATTGCCGTACTAATGCTACTGTCCCAGTCGCGATACAATATCGTTTGATTTAATGAGAAACATACGTAAATGTATATTTCAATTGCGAAAATTTACATTGGCTACATAAATTTAAATAAATATTTGAATTTGAACATTTCCTTTCTTTGGATTTGGATTCTTAACCAGATAACATGTAATGAGTCAGCTTTCTAGATTGCTCACAAAACGAGCGACATATATTATCGTTTCTATGTTTCACGGCTTTTTATTATTGTATTTGGATATTTTGCATGCCACCGTTACATTTACTGTGGATATTAGCAAAGCAATGTGTTATAGGAATCATATACATATAATAACACAATTAATACACAGCTGTACCAATGTCCATAGAAATGTGTAACTGCGACATGTTAAATATTTAGATACAATAATAAAGAGCTGTGAAACGTAGACGCGAGTCGCTTGTTCTTTTTGCGTAACAAATAATTCAAAACATTTAGCAAAGAAGCTCTCGCAGAATTACTAAAATAACATCTAACGATTCTGAAACAAAAAATACATGAATGCAGTTGTTTTTATTAGCAAAATCAACTACGTCTAGTCTTGCCTATGTAAGTCATATCTATTGACATTCCGTACATCCCTGATATTCGCGAAATAAACAACAAATATTGAACGGGCAGAATTGATAAATCGATTTTTATATCGTATTATCAACTTGAAGTTGCAAGAATAAAACTTAGATAATCACGGTATATATTTCGAGTAGAGAGATTAAAATACTCTTTGCAACTTTATGCGTCACGAGATAAAAAAAAAGTGATAATTGCTTTGGAATATCGGATATGGAATTGTAGACAATGCCGTTCTCACGGTAAAGAATAACTATGATAGAGAGATAAAATGTACATTCCATTAGTCGCTTCTTCCTTTCAATCCGAATCAAATGTTATCGATGGATGAAATTTAAGACTCGCAATATTGCGGTTAAAAAGTAGCATACGTCATATCGCAATTCTTCTATAGTCACAGTATTTTTCCTCTGAGAACACAAGTACTCCGGAGGATTATCTAATTAGCGATTCAAACGAAGATCGTGCAACTCCTCACCAAGACACATTCATTTTTCGGGGATATCGATAATTTTATCAGCCCGGCGGTGTAAAACGGGCTTTATTCGGCATCGCGAGTACTCTGGTATCGTGACAGAAAGAGAGAAAGAATAAGAGAGAGAGGGAGAAAGAGAGGAAGGGAGGGGGGAGGGCAGACAAAGAGAAAGAGAGAGGGAGAAGATCGTCAATGACACTGACGAAGAAGGAGAATGATAGAGCGCGGAGGAGAGGGAACTGCGCGGTGCCAGGCCGCGAGAGGGGTGGAAGCCGCGGAACAGCGCGGCGGCCTGGGAGGGGGGAGGGAAGGGGGGACGGAAAACGCGTAAACAGAGAGTCAACATGTAAACAGGCCACTCGCGAGACAAACAACGTGGGGGCCGCGGGCTGTTCGCCGCCGAACGAGGCAGGCAGGCAGGCAGGCAGGCAGGCAGGAGGCAGGAGTCAGGCAGCCAGGCAGACAGGCAAGCAGGCTCGTGTACGTTCACTCGGTCGCGCTGCGCGCTCCGTTTTCCGTGCGCGTCCGCACCGACGATTCGGAGTAACGCGTCGCGTCGCGTCGCGTCGCGCCGCGTCGCGTCGTTTCTTCTCTCTCCCGCGTGTTCGACTTATCAAATCGCGCGCGCCGCGCTTCGAGCGTGGATCGCTCGCCGGGCCGATTGTACCTGCGCCGGGTCCTTCGTGCGGCTGCAGCCTCTGCGGGCGGCGGTTGGAAAACCCGCCGAAATTCGGAAGCGAAAGAGAAAGAGAGAGAGAGAGAGAGATCGGGACCGCTCGGCCACGGCTCGACGGCCAATTCGCTTCGGCCAATTTCGCCGGTGTCGGGAAGGAGTGAGAGGAGGCATGGGGGACGCGCGAGAGAGAAGAGGAGAGGAAGAGGAACAGTGCTTTTGTTGATAAAACGTTGCGCACGTGAGTTTCTGCCGCGCCGCGATGAAAAGTGTCAGCGCGCGCGCGCGCGCGCGTGTCTCCCGGCAGTCAATTCGTCGAATCGCTAATTAGATCGTGTGCATCAATGACTCGTTTGCCTAATTGAGCATCTTGGGATGACGATCGCGCGAGTGTCAGTGCAATAACAACTTTACGATAGTGCGATCCTTCTCCAGGCGAGGATGTAAGAAAAACACGGGCAATTGGATATCGCTTAAAAGTGTGACAAACTAAGTTTCTTCTAGTCAGACGTAAATTATGATGACATTCCGCATTAGAGTGTATGGTAATGAATAATTGCAGGCCAGGCGTCGTTAGTTGTTTAATAAGCACTTCTCCTCGATATACATTTAGTTCCTGTTTAATTTGCACTCTCTGCTACGTGCTACGACATGCATTTACCAGCGATCTTTTTACTTCGATAAATTTTTCACGCTGATTTCAAACAATAAAGAAATGCAAAATGATTCCGATAGTCATTGAAACAAACTGACTGATAAATTGTGAAAATTTGCATTGTTTTCATCTCCATAGATTTTCGAGGTCTTCGGACTCTGTGTGTTGGGTGTAAATTTTCAATGCGGAAATTTAAAATACGGCGGACATAAATTTCTAGACTGCGATATTTTACAAACACCAAGTTGTTGAGTAACGACAGTGCAATAACGTGAACGTTGAAAAGGGAAGGATTCGCAGTAACGAGCATTAAATGAATTTGTAATTATTTAGTGCGGCAGTGACACGTCGCGTTACGCGTCGTTTGTGCGCGGGAAGAGTGATTACATAGTAGTGAGGAATACGCATTTCCGCGAAGGCTCCTCTGAGAGAGAGATGCAGGGCTTTCCGGGGAAAATGATCGTCCGTTTTGCACGTTTCAGATAAATCGGTAAGTGTATTTTGCATAAACTATCGTTTCGATATAATCGAAATTACGATTCGAGCGGAATTACAATAATTACTCGAAAGATCTAGATAAACGTCAAAATGCATGTATTTATTGATCCCAATATAATCGCTATTGGCTGCGCGCTCGTAGATTACGTACAACGCCAGTATTAAATAGGAAAATACGCAAATTGCTACGTAGGAATAATCTGTTGATTTGAGTCTTGCTGATTTTTCGCGTTGAGAGATTTAACATCGACCGGATGCAAACTGTCGTTGATGCTCAGGGCGATTTCTCTCGTTGCAAATATGTTGCTGAATAGCCTGCCAGTGTAGTCGATGCCAAAAGGTTACGATCAGCATGCGTGTTTTGACGGATCGATTTTGTTGACGAGCATGCTGCACGAGGCAACTACATTTCGCGCGCTTTGCGCCAAAAATTTTATAAACCGTTTCGTTTAAAATCATCATGATTATCGCGTCGTAAATAAATATTTAAGATACAAGACACGATGTTAACTCTGAAAAGGGAACTTTGGGTTAATTATATTTAGAGAGAGATAAAAGATTAAAGTATTATACAATATATTTGTTAGGCTACTTATTTTAAGTAATCATCAATAGCGCGATTATTCCTCTTGTATGCCGAGCGCTACAATGTAATTTAATGTCTTCTTATGGAGCAAGATAATTGATAAGCTATCTATAGTGGTTCACAGTGTAACCGTCACAAGCGAAACTGTGCTATTTGCTTCCGGTTTAAATGTCAATAAAACATACAAAGGCCGTGATTATACGAACCTTGCTCTTTCGCGTCAAGTACATCGCGGTGCAATGTAATCGCACCGAAATTCGCGCTACCCGGCAGCGCACGTTGTAACGCGGCGGCCGCAAATTTCGTTACCGAGAACCTGATTATCGCGACGCGAGAAAATCAGAAGGGATTATGTTTCCTACTGGCAGCTCGGCGACGATTGTCCCGACGACGACGGCGACGTGTCGAGAAAATGGAAATCGCTGTTAGCGTGGCGAGTAACCTAACGGAGGAATTATCCTCCGTGCATATTGGCGGCCACTCGCGTGAATCATTATCTTCTTGCGGCAGGCCGTGTGAGTGAGCAATCGTTACTCGTGGCTTTTATTAAGATTTATGAGACGCTATGTACGCACACGTTCTCTAATTGCTCGCGAGCGCGAGCGCCTTTTAAGAAAACTCCTCGGCACGTCCATTATCCGCTCATTATCATGACTACGCTGCGCTCATAAATCGTCGAACCCGCAAACACCTTTCCGGGTATCCTAAATTTAAGAGCGGCCAATTAATTATGCGAGGGACAGCTCCTCTGGCCATCGCCTGTCCGTCTGCCAATTCGTACCGTCCGATTCTCGCGAATCTACCGGTACCGCGGCCGCGTTGCGCCGCGCCGCGCCGCGCCGCGTCTAAACTGGAGCGCGGGAAGAAAGTGTCGAATGGAGCCGGAATATTATTCCCAGATAAGAATATCTGATTAATGCAAGCCAGCTATTTCTTAGGAATAATTGCTGTTTCTGGCAACAGAGATTGATGATATGATAGCTCGCTCCGTTTTTTACAACTTTTAGAAGCGAATAAATATAAATTTCATTCTTTCGGTTGACCTTAATAATCCCGAAAAAGCACGCTAAACCGCATTGCGCTGAATCTTGCAGTTATTTATTTACCTGAGAGTTTATAATTAAGAATTTCGTTTCGAACTTCTCAATTTTGTTGCTCTTAATATCTCAAGTATTTAAAAGTAAATTTACGTATTTATACATTATGGACATTTGACAAAAAAAATTCCTCTGAAGTAACAGATAGCGATCGTTATTTCTAGATTAATAATTATTGATTAAATTATTATTATGTAAAGAGCCATGTACTGTGGTACTTTTAACGATATACGCTGGAATGGGCATTTTCTATTCCGCGTGTTCTCGCGCCGTTTATGGAATCTAGACTGCAGCAACACGTGGAACATGTGCGTACGCACGTGCACGATGTATGACAGTTTAATCAATTGGAGTTCGATGTACGTTGTCGACCGTTTGATTCGAGAGTATTAGAAGAAACGTTTAATTGGTCGGTTCGAAACGAATGCTTGAATCTCCTTTAAAAGTCTTCAATCACTCTTTCTTTTTGCCTTCCATAAGAAAATATACGTTAACATGCGGATCAAAGGTTGAATGCAATTGTGAAATCGATGCATTGAGCAAAGAAATTCTTGCATAGAAATTATTGCGTAAGTCAAATTGAGCCTAATCTTAGTCGTGACAGCAAAAATCGGTTATATAATTAGATAATGCACAATAATTATAGTTTTACGTAGTCATGAGCAGTTAATTTGAAATAGAACAAAGTGATTGCAAATACTGGGGAATTTTACAATGATTAAATTGTTCTCCTCCGGTATTTCCATTAGGCTAAAATAATTTCATGTAACGATTCTTTGAATTTCATCAATAATATATGTAATGGAATAAATAATGGTAAAATCAGTATAAATAAATTGCAAAGATGTTTTGATTAAATTATTCTCTTCTTCTTCTTCTTCCTCCTCTTTACGTAGAACCGTGTTCTGTCATTTCTGATTTATCATGCTTCTTGCGGGGCAGAGTAATCAGTTCTATGAGCAATTGGTATTTTTTTTTACAGTTGGTAGGTTGCTAGTTTTGCTCACTAACCTTCTTCCTTTTGCAAACAGGCTTAGGCGGAGAGTGAAAATTTATTTTAATTGAATGTAACGAGCAAGAGAAAAAACGAGAAGTAAAGAAAAATGTTAAATCCGAGCAAAACTAAGGAAAAATTGAAAGAATTGGAATAGTGTAGGTACAAACAAGCGTCATTACACAATAGATTTATACAGCAGAAAGTATACGCAGATATACGCCACGCTCTCTTATTGCAGCATTAAAAGATTCGAAAACTCGCGCACACTTACTCCTCTTCATGTGATATTGATGTTTAATAAACTATTGCGGGACTGTTTAATAACGCTTTAACTATCGATCCCGCCGCGTCAGCCGGATCGATCTCCGGCGAGAGTTTCGATTCAAGCGCAATGGGAGAAAACGTTTAATTGGATCGGTCGTCGATTTGATCTCGTTGATCGAATCTGAACAGTTTAACGATTCGTGCCAGACGATTAATCGGCGAAATTCGTGCCTGCAGTCTTGTCTGGAAACGCGAAGCCCGCAAATTGTCCGTAATTATTTATTGTACCAACGTCCATACACAGGGTCAAACATTCAAACGTCAAATTAAAACTGTTACTTCTCAATCGTGATCAATCTTTGTGAAAGACAGTTATTGTTCGTTGGGAATAATTCAAACAGATTAACACATTAGCGTTGAATAATAAATATTAGGAAAGAAGAGGCAAAGTATCCATTTTCGCGATTTATTGTCGTTATGCTTGTGATTAATTGTAATCATCTCTAACGAAATTAAACGGATTCTTTTACTGTTTCCGTTATTTCAATTACCAAAGCGCTTCGATACAAAAGTGAACGTTTGTTTACTGTTTCTATGGTAATTTTCCCAACAGAGAACAAATTTGTTCATATTTAATAAATTGAAAAAATAATTTTTTATATTTAATTTATTATTATTAGGAGTTATTAAAAAATTTTATTATATTAGAGTTATTTGTCGCTAGTCGTATAGAATTGATCATATAGATTAATCATGACACGCGTAAAGTCGCGAAATTGCCATAAAGATATTTGAGATGATAAGTATTATGATAAGTATTAGAGAACGATAGTGCTGATAATAATTTTCAAATAAACAAACACGTAGCGCGTAAAATGTTGACGCGTACGATTTCTCGTGTTAACAGAACTAAGATTACTTAAAGTAGATTTCTATTAGTTGCTCCGAGTTACGATCGTTTTATAGCCGAAGATAAGAAGTTAATCTTATTTTGTTTATAGCCGCGTGTCATGTAATTTTACGGCGGAGTTCGTATTGCCTTAGAATAACACGTGTGTCGTGGAATAATAACGTTGAATTTTCTGATAATGAGTATACGCAAGGCAAACACAATAAAATATGTGTATTGTAATAAAATGAAAGTATAATAGAATGTCCTATCTATAAGTAACGATTATGCGCGGAAATAATATATGTATGTTGAATGCGTTCTTACACTCGAACAAACTGGAGCGGGTTTTCCCGCTTTTTCAGCCTTGCATTGTTGCGATATCTCATACATACGTCGCTCAGTCTGTACTTTCAGACCTTCGCGGGGAGTAGGATGCATTAAAAAGTGCTTGCGAGCAGCAACGAGTAAACAGATGGTTATTTATAGCCAAGCTGTGCGTCAACTAGTAAGGTGAAGCGAATAACGGGGAAAACCGCGAGACTGCGCCGTGCGCATTCAAAACTCTGTCACGGAGTTGAGGAATTGCCGTCGTTTCTCGCAATTATTTCTTGAATTAGCTGGATTGCGGAATGATTGGGCCCATTCGCATGCAAAATAAAATTGCTTCCATCATACACGCGGAGCGTTTCGTACGCGTTCATCTCTCCTGCCGGTTCCCGTTAAACTTCATTACTTTCTTACCTCGATAAGCATCAAGCATTAGCTCACAATACATGAAATGTTGGAATTTGTTTCCTGTTGGAATTATATTGCAACGCTCACCGGAGGGGATCTGTGTCTCGCTCTTCACGATATAATCGATGCATTAAAGCAAATTATTTTACCGCAACATTACATTCGTAACTCTGTCTCGTGGAATTTTAAAAATCGTGTGCACAATCTATGGAATTAAAGAACCTATTTACTCTTAGATTCTTCAACTTCTACAGACATTCTTCAGTTAGTCTTTTAATATTTCTGTGTTTTTACTATAATTTTTTAATTTACTTGAAGAAATTAAAATGTATAATGAAGGTCAAATAAGTAAATAAAATTATCTTTTAACATTTCATCATCCACTGACATGCTTCGTTAACGAATTATTGTGATAGCGATGCAAATGTGCTCTCAAGTTTGAAATTTTTTAATTATCTACCTCTTGCAAGACCAGCTTATATAATTACTGACGTAAAAGATTTTGATAAAATATTTTAAACTGTTGCGAATATAAAGAGAAGAAAATTTTTGCCGTTTAATATCCAAGAGAATAATGATGATTGACATTAACACAACAATATCATTTCCTTGTAATGTTTAACATAAAAATGATAAGCTGTTTAAGGAAATATAGTGATAACTATTTATAATAAAACAACTATCTCCGGCCAATACCGAATATACAAAAATACATAATAAAATTCTAATAATAATAGTAATAATGTATACTCATCTCCCAATGATGCCTCCAAGCTTAAAGCACCATAAATGGAAAATAGCTGTATACAATGGCAAGATTGCAAGAAGGTAATAAAGTTATAAGGATAAATTTAAACGTGCGAATGGAAATGAAAGATGACATGAAGATATTCGAGTAAACTATTGACGCACGCAACACATTATAATCGTTGAACAACCGCAAAAACTTTCTTCAATGCCGCAATTGCTGCAACATGTCGGCATTTTGCATCTTTCTGCAATATACTGCGTCAGCTGCAAGTGCATTTACCAGTGTAACAAATTTGCTAAATTACCATCTTGAATTGTTTGCCGAGGACGGAGGTATACGTTGCTGCTAGCCGCCGTATAGCGTACTTCACTCGCTACTAATGGCAGTAATAAAGTTTAAAAACGTCGACGACACATTAGACTTACGCTGTCATGCCTATCCTTATTCCGTATTCCTGTACGTGCGATTATTTGACGAGTTGCAGACAGACGTAACAAGTTGACGAGTAGAATTGTTTTTATTTGCTATAAGGGAAATATCGATATTCATCGATACGCCTTCATGTGTCTGCTTTATTAATTATTAGCGATATATCGCGTTAGAAATAACAAAGCCATTGTACAAAATTAATTCCTTATCTTGTATTTTATCTGACGCAAATTGATTTTATTAAACACCTCGCATATATGTATATATCGCGACATACGTGCGACTCTTTAATAAATATAATCTCTATTGAAAAGCTCGCGGAAAAAAAGGTTAATACCGCGTGAAACCTCAATATGTCCTGTTTAACGGCGACTTCCATGTCGCGCGCGTCAAGAGACACGTTTATGCAAATTCGACAGGAGGTATTGTCACTCGGTGAAGAGCAAAAAAAATGCACGCATCAGCGGAACAAAAGCCCGTTGCAGCGACAACGGCGCAAACAGCATCGGGCAAACAACTGATACAGACGGAATAAAGAGAGACGGCCGTTTAAAGATTTCATTGAACTGCCACGATAATGGACGCCGCATACACACAACGCCCGTGGCGGCGCGCCACGCCACGCCACGCCACGCCACGCCACGCCAAGCCACGCCATGCCATGCGGTTCGTATTATCAAAAGAAACTATTGTCGGGCCGCTGTTAACAATGCGTTGTTATTAAAGCGTGTCCCCGCGACGGCGCGCGCGGATACTTGGTGCCGCATCGATATTGTGTCGCCGGGAAATCGCGCGCGCCGGGATTCAAGAGAGACGCGTTCTCGCCTTCGCGCGCCACGGTTCATTTTCCGCGCTTGACCTTGACTTGACCTTGCTCCCTCAGCTGGCGGTCCGGCCGGCCGCGCGCGGCAATCAGCTGTGCGAGGCTCACCGAATGGCACCTGCGGCTAGCCGCGATCTCTCGCCTCGCCAAGGCCGCGAAAAATCGTATTTTCGCGGATTCGATCGCACGGCGTGGTACGCGCGCAGCGAAATCCGCGATGTTGTTTCGCGATCGTGGGATTTAGCGCAGCTGTCGGCCGTTCCGTGATGCCGCGAAGGCTATTTTTGTGCTAACTAGCTCGGATTAGAAGTTTGACGTTTGATCGCCGACAGTTCCGATAGTTATCGAATTTTCAAAGGATTATTTTCGGAGGGCCTGATTGACTTGAATGGACCCTTAAGTAAAATGCTGTTCGTAAAGGTTCGTAGATTCTATAACTGTTTCGATGTTACTATTAATACTTGATTAATTTCGCTTAGATTGTCTTACAATTAATGAAAAAAGCTTTTGTTAGCTCTTACTCTTTTTACCGCTTCTCTTCACATTTCGTGAAAACGCATGATTTGATGCGATCAAATCAAAATTTTGGATTTCGATTTCAGATTTTCATTTCATATTTTACATTTAAAATTCGCAAAGTTTTTCATCTATTTTTCTCCGTTTTATATCGCATTATCACTTGGTTATTTACGTATTTGTCTTTATAAATTTATTTCCAATCTATTTCTCGAATGTTTTTGTCTTTCAAGTAGCGTCTTTACCGTGATGCACTTCCATTCAATTAATTCAACTTTTATTTTTGTCTTCACGATGATAAAGCGTGAATACCCGTGATTGTTTCATTTATTACATGCGAGAGATGCGTTTCTCCAGCGTAAACACTCGATATATGATATTTCTCGTTAAACTCGTTAAAAAGATACATTTCTAAAAATGTAAATGCACGACTTTTGTCCTACATTTCACGTCTTATCTTTTAATACTTCATAAATTTGAAAGACGTTAAACTGTTAAATATCGCCTTGATAGATTCACAGTTATAATTAACGTTGAAGTTTATGTCTTGAGAGCATCGAGTATTTATGCTATGCGAGTAATTAAACGGTCGCTGCTTTCACCGCAATATCAAAATTATTTATTGGCACTATCTGTTACGTATATCGGCGAATCATGCCACGCCGCGCGTGTCCCGCATCGCTTCGTAGAGTCGTCATTATCGTCGCTTTTCTATAAATAAAATCGCGCTGCCTGATAAAATCCGCGCCCAGTCATTTGAAGCGCGAGATTTACAGAGTCGCGTTGTATAAATAGCCGGCAATCGCGCCTCGGTGATGTCGAGCCCCGTGCAGTTCGCACGCATTTGAACGCTTCCTTTCTCTTTTGTTTTCAATGGAGATTAATCGTTTGTTCCTGCATCGTTTCGACTCGCAAACAAAGCAGGCACGCTATTCAAACTTCGAGTGGAACGACTTTCGATTTGTGTCGTCCGTTCACGCTCCCAGCGCCGCTCGACTCTCATTAATTCGTATTGCGTTGCAGTAGCATTTTTTTTGCACGGTATTTAGAGAGTAAGAAATTACGGATAAGTCCCACGGTGCGGTTTCTTGACGCGAATGACGTATGTACACAGCTACATGTTTTATGCATCTTACGAGACGACTGTTTAGAAATCATAGCTAAGTTTGTAACGTGACTCTTCGCGCGTGCATAAATCAAAATGTGCGGAATTACTCATTGATTGACCCTATTGCTTCTTAAGTAATTACTAAAAGGCGAATCTATCTTTATGGATCTCAAATACTCTTCTCGTTTTACGACTGTTCGTCTTGAACCAAGGGAAGAAAATTATTTGAATTTGCAAACAAATGAAAATTTATTTTATTGCATTTTTCCTGTTATGTTAAATTTTATTTTACAATCAAACTAGTAATCCAAATTGTTTTCCGTGTTATTTTTTTGTTAAAAGTCATGTTTATATTATATTAAGTCTAAAAATCTCCTAAATTATTAAAAAAGTAAATATTCAAATATAGAAAAAATATATAAATTTACACTCGTAATGTATGAGACAGTAAACAATTATACGCCGTTGCGGCAAAATTTATATCAATAACATTTCAAACACGTCTGTTGGATACAATTCTTCCTAGTCTCGAAGAATAATATTACCATTTTTTTATGGCAAAAATAATATGTTACAAAAAAAAATCGGATTTCCTATAACAAGGAAGGAATACAAATGATCTAATTTTCAAAGTATCCCCAGGGCTTTAGAAACTTTTTATTTGACATTTTCCACATTTTCATCATAGAAACTAATCTGGAGAGATATAGATCAATGTTCGATATTCAAAGTTCGATGACCCGAGTATTGGTATTGGTATTACCTGTGGGAATACCAAACCAATCAATAAGCTGAAAATAAAGTCATGGCGTCACAGGATGTTCTGAAAGCTGCCTATATTTTAAAAAGTTTATGAGAAAAATATACATGACATTGCTGTATGCAACTTATAATTTATTTCGACCTTTCTAATTAATATTTTCTTTTGTTTGCATTTCGCAATCAACGATCAACTTCATATGATTTTAAAGCTTTTAAAAACTACTAAAAGATATTAAATATAATTTTTTATAACTTGCAGTTGATTTTTCCTTAGTTATTAGTAAAATAATTTAAAAAAAAATCTTTATTTTTTTGTAGTTTTTTAATATTTAAAATTGAATATTAAAATTTTTTCGTAAATAAGTTTTAAATAAAATTTCTGTTAATTCTGTCAAACTAAATTTGGCCGAGAAATTTTGACGTTTATTTACAGAGATATTTGAATCTGTAAATCTGTGAAATGCTTTTATTTTTAGTAAGAAATATTCTCAAAATTGTCTTTTTTTGAAAATTTAGGAAGAAATTGATTTTAAATTTGTAACATTATTTTGAAAACGTTTTTGAATTGATCTAAGATTTTGTATACATATATTCTAAAAATATTACTTTGATAGAAAAATAGAAGAAGAATATGTAAAAGATTAATATCTTAAATAATAAGAATAAAAAAGCTAATTACTCTAAATTATAGTCGAGAAGAAGATATTTATAATAATATGATAAAAATATATCAACAATTAAATGTTATACATTTTATGATTAATAACATTTATTTCAAAACTTGAATTTGAGGTAATAAATTATGTTTATTTTATTAATTATATTTAACAACAATATAAACTTTATGCATTTAATACTTGTTATTTCGATGTTTATAAGTAAGGCGTTACTGTGTAACTTTAATTAATTATTGTAATGCATAATTTGATATTTAATTTTTATAAATTAAATATTAAATTATGCTATATTTACAAAATTGTTATTTTTATATGTTTATTTGTTATTTACTGGGTTTTTGCGAGAGTCTCGATAACAATATCAAGGAAAGTATTCCCCTCCCTCTTTTCGGTTTGAGGAAACTCTTAACAATAGTTCCCGCACCATAAACCCACGAAGTAGCAGCTCGTGCGTGCTGCAGTCGATTTTCCGGGCTTACCACGTGTCACCGGTCGGCGCATTTTTTCCCCAAGCTTTAAGGTAAACTCATTGTATGCGCGAATGTGCGGATGCGCGGGCGCGCGCGCGCGCAGATACACATATGACATTATAAATGCGCGTGTAAGGCTATCCCGGTGTCTCTATTCAAGAAGGTATTATGAAACTCCCTCGGAAAACGTACTCCGCTTTGTTTCACCTTTTATTTTGTTCTGCTTTAACCGGATGGGAGGAACGAAACCCGGGCACACGCATACGCACACCCACCACGTAACGTATTGCTCGCACACACATACACACACGCACACGCACACGCTTGATGGCAAAAATGTCGAATCGTCGTCCCGCGTCACTTTCGCTTTCTTTTTGTCGCACGCGGAGAGTTCGATAAAAGGCACTCTACGCTGGAAAAAATTCCAGCTCCGGAGTAATTCTAGTGCACGTTATAAACAGGGCTTTTTAATGTTGCAGCTCCGATCCCTCGGAGCCCTAATCGTGTAGTACAAACGTCCATCCCCTTAAACGGTCCTTGAAACCTTAAACTCTTTAGTACGTCATTACAAAAGCATTGGAAAAAGTATCACGTGTGAGCCTAAGAACCTTACGGAAGGAATAAACCCCATTTGTACATATATAATCATTTCTTTTTATTATATCTCGAAGCCGTCTTTAATTATGACATGCGAAGCAAAAGATAAAGAAATAATTATAACTTTTCACAAGTACTTCAACATTCCTTTTCATAAACGATAAAGTTTTGTCGCATAATAATATACCTTTTTAAAAGTCCGAATGCGGCTCGTGATACTTTTCCGTACGAGATCTTTATTGATAAGAGTCTTTTTAATTAGCGGGTTTCAATGTTGCATTATGATTAAATATGTATACCTCGTTACATCAGCTTGCGGTATGAATCTACTTTGTTAATCAATGGAATATTATTTCGATTAGACTTTTACAACTTTTTCATTATGAGTCAGCATAATGTCCGTAATATCGCATGCCTGGTAACCCAGGTGTAATCTATTTGTCATAATGACGTGCACTTAATTCAGCTACAAGGATTGTACCGTTGTGCAACATGTCCGTTACATATCTAAACAAGTTAAAGCCGGGATACATTTCATTAAAAGACTAAACTTGGTCATTGGGGCAAACGACCTTTGAATTTGTATCTCTCGTACTTCTTGCGCTATTCATTTTCTTCCGTGAGCACAAGATTAATTTGCCTGTGTGCTGCATCTGTATGTGTGTTACACAACGTGGAATTACCTCGTCTCAGCTTCAAGCAGGAAACACTGGACGTTTCCTAACGTGTCTCGCATTAAATCTTCCTTGTTCACTACAAATATGGTATTAAAGGAATGAAAACATCTTATTATACGCAAGTATTTATAAATCGAGTGTCTTATTTTAACGCCAACATGATTTATTCCGCGTCGTCACTCATTCATTTGCATATGTTTATGCGTGCGATATCAAGCTTACCTTCTGCCTTCGAGGCTGCTGGTGCAACGACGTTCCGGAACAATGCAGAGCGCCGTTTAATTCGATTTTCTCGATCCGCCGGAACCGGCCCAACGTGTTTCCTTCGGCGGGATTAAGGATAGGGCCTTCGCGCTATCCTCGGTGGCGCGGTACCCACGCACACGTTTTCGCATCATTTTCGAGCGTGCTCATTCAATTGCGCGTCCGACCAGCGACCAGCAATTTCAAACGAATAACTGCGTCCTGACATGCTTCAAGTCGAGTGTACTTAACGCGCGAGCGCGGTGCGACAGCGTGAAAATATCGTAAACTACGTGCACCGCGAAATACTGGTTCGGAAATCACGCACGTATGTTCACGAACACGCACGTTGGTACCATGTTCATGTGCGAGATAAGCGTTCTCGCGCTACGTCATCTCACATGCGCGCCGATACACTTACTCACACACACACACACACACACACACACACACACACACACACACACACACACACACACACGCACGCACGAGGACAAACGTACGTACGTATGCCACGCCATTTCTCTTAGAATCCTTTTTGTTCCGATATATACTTTCGACGCTTGCAAATTCACGTGCGTAGCGTATAATGCTTTACACCGAAGAAGATTTATGCTTATGAAATAACACGCATGGATTTATACATGCAAATTATGCGGACGCATAAATCCGTATTTATCGCCGCTGATCGGAAAGGTTTAATAAAAGCGTGTTATTTAAACATGTAAGATTCACATGTGCCGTTGTGTGTGTGTGTACATTTCATATTCATATAGAGTAGCCGTTAGACGCTTTAATAGCTTGTCACATAAGCGAAGAACTTTATAAGAATAACCGAGAGATCATGTTTCTCCGTTGGGATATATAATTTTTGTAAGATGAGATAATATTTCATACGTTGCAACTGGTTTTTACAATAGAAACGAGAAATAACAATGTCATTCGTAGTAATCGCGCTTTTCAAGATGGTTTACAAAAAAATTAAAAACGACGAATTGTCCGCGATAATATCTAGGCCATCTCTGCAATAGATTAATTGAACAAGCTTTGGTCGTTTGTAGATTTAACTTAGTCACGCAATTATCTGAGAGGAGGATTTCCTGTTTAGGCCATGAGATTAAGTGGGTGTTCGTAGATACGCTCTATTCTCGCTAGCATTGTGTTGAATTACGCATACTCCGCCTAATACGCAGATTTAACAATTTCGTCAGCTCGAGACGTTCAACACGTCTCAAACGTTTTATCACGCGCCACGCGGCGTATCGTATTGTAACGACGGGAGGTGATAAATGTAATCGACATCGTGAGTTCTATTCGAGTATCGCTAAGCGAAAAGGCTGATCTTTAGCTGTAAATATCTTACATATATACATTTTATATGTACATATATACGTATATGTGTGAAAAAAATTGCGCTGACGTCAATAATAACTACGCCGGGCTATAAACTAATATTGTTAGTGCGAGGAAGCTAATAAGAAATATTTTCAGTGATTGATGTTTACATAAACACGCCGTTTAAATTTATATGCGATTCATCATGATGATATGAATAAATATGATATAATATCTAATCTCTCTTTCTAATGTCTTACAACACGGCGATTATCCTTGCGCATAAACATTTGAAGTATTACTTTTTTAAATGGAAATGACGCATTTAAGAATATTACACCAGAATAGAGTCTCATAAAATACTACAGTAGGGGAACTTTTTCTGAAATTTTATTGCTAGTGATTACGAAATTGTGTTTTATACAAAGCGAATGAATTTTTCATTTATTTGCATCTTTGCCAAATGTTAGAATAGAACTTTGAAATTAGTTTACAAAAGCAAGTGATATTTTCATAGGTAACAAGAGTATTCCTAAAATAGGAAATAAAAATAAACTTTTAAGACACGTTTTACATTTAAGATAAATTATTTGTAGTTTCTATTATCATCGCGAACCTATCGATTTAATTTAATCGATTCTAATTCAATCTTCTTTTACATTGTTTAAAAATTACATTGACAATGACGATTAATTCTTTGAAAGTGTAAATTATCCAGCGTGTGAATTATTTTCGAAAAAATATTTTTACGTAATGTTTATAATGAAATGGAATATTCGGCAGTATCGAAGGGCTATAATATAATCACGAGATGTTAAGGCCATAAAATACTTTTGGCGAGAAATTGCATAAAATATATATCGGTGGCCGATGTAACCCGGCACGCCGTATTGTAAGATTACGTAAATCATGTTAAGGAGCACCTTGCCTGGAAGGAAGCCCATATATTATCCCAGCCCTAATATGCCCGTACGTGCGTGCATCCCTGATGGTACCGAGCTCCTTAAGATGACGCGATATCAGCCCTTCTATTCGTCCTTTGTCTTGAGTGTCTTATTTCCGGCTTACGTCCATCATGTACAACTCTGTCGTAGCATAAATAGTGTAGTACTGCCGACGTCATCGCTTATCACAATGTACAACGTGACAGTTTATTCATGTACATTAACATAAGTGTTTTAGCACCTGTTTATCGGATAATATTATTTTAACAGATAGATTATATGTTCCAACAGTATAAATATTATTTCAAGGAATACGCTTTGATCATTTTGATTGTATCTGAACGACATGTTTAACGTTTCTTTGTAGTCTATAGAAATTGCATATATATTTTACAAATGCATAATAGCAGCGTAAATTAGGTTCAAATTATGTTTTAATGGTATTTATTATTACGTTTATTACGAATTCAAGTTGCCGGCATAAATTATTTTTTGCGAAGAATTGATTGAGAGAGAGAGAGAGAGAGAGCTGCGTCGAGAGGTTGCGTTGAGAACCGCTGTTCCTTCGGCGCGACGAGAACCTGTGGCAAAGGGTTAAAGGAAGGGAGTGTAACTCTCCGTTATCTCGGCGTGCTTCCGTCGAGCGGTGGCCGTCGGGGGTGGGGACGGTTTTCTCGAGGGGTGGTAGAAGTACCGGGGGCTAGTTCTCCGGAGTCAAAAGAGGTCCGCAACGTTTTCATGATTTTCCCAGGCTAATTGTTATGCATGGCGCGCATCCCGGCCATTTAGCCTTTAAACTCCTCGAGCGCCTCTCTCTTTCTCCGTGTTTCTCGCCTTCTCTTTTGTCCGTTCCCTCCGCTCGTCCATGTCTCTCCCATTCTCCCTTTCGCACGTGTTTGAACGTACACGTGCGCGGCCTCCGACGCATCCTTTCCTCCTTCCTCCACGAATGCTCCGGATACCTTCGTCTCCGTTTGTCTCGTGGAATATGGCTCCCCTCCCTCCCCCGTGCCGTGCAATTTTCCAACCGTGCCACTGAATCTCACGTTTCTCTACGTAACACGCCGCATCTCCGTATTTTTTATTCCGCCCGGTGACACCGTGATAAGAGCCCGCACGTGCTTCCGTATTCTTCCGAGAGTGCCGTCTTTGGCGAGGGGATGACGAGTGACTTGCTCGCGGCTAAATGTCTTCGAGAATAACCGAGATTCTTCAAATACTATTTTTCTTATGTTCCAAGGCCACATATTTAAATTTTTATTTCTTGCATGACGTCGTGTAAGGATCTTCTTTTCGATTTGTATAAAAGAAGAATAGTAATTTTGTGTAAAAAGAGTAGTTTTGAATAAATAGAGCCAAATATCACGTAAAAAAAAAAACCTCTTTTACATGTCAAATGTAATAGAGTGTAATATGGAAATATAACACACAATGTGCAATAAGAAAAAATATAACTGTATTGTAGAATACAGTTATATTTTTTGTTCTCTTGCGAAATTAAATGGAATATTATATTCTATTCAGTATGATGTAAATTAGACTGACATATCTAAAAATTGCTATTTACCCATTTTTTAATGAGGAAATATTAAATGTATTTCTTAAAGAGATCATTTGATCATTGTAATGTCAATTATACTGGTGTATAGTTAGCTGGATAATTGATAGTTTGCGTTTCCGCGCAAGCTATTCATTATCTCGGCTATTGCATTGAAATATAAATTGCAGATACCATAAAATATAAACGTTCGTAAAACGGCACGCTTATTTCGCAGTTAATGGACGCGGCGCGAGCGCGCGCAGTTTGGTCATCGTGATTTTACAGCGCGACGCACGTACGTGCAATACAATCGCGCTTGTTCTTGGTTTCGCGCAAGGCCGCGGCAACTCTCTCGCGGGCATTATGTATCTTTTACCTGACGATGCAAAACAACGTTATTCTTCAGATCGCGCCTCCAGGAATCATTTACGTTGCACAAACGTACCGCTGAATTATTATGGCACGAAGGTGTGCGCGCGCGCTCCATGCAGATCGGTCATCGCGGTTTTCCTCGTCGAAACGCACGCAGACGTCGGTTGCGTGAGCAATGCAGTATTACTGTAAACTCTCGTGCGTTTCTCGGTTTGTCCCGCGGCGTCGTGTGCACGGCATAACCAGCGTCGCGTGACATCTCGCGTTCTAGTCGATATACCTCGCGACGAGTGAAGACATTAAATAACAAAGCGCGTATCGGTACGCGTCGATGTGAGGTCCGATTCTCGTGCGCGACAACGCTTCAAAACCTGGCAAAATTATTACTACTTAAGATTAGTAAAAGTTATCGTATAAAAATATTTTAAGAATTAAAAATATCTCATAAACCAATGATACCATTAAATACTTCTCTCTTATCTTTTCTCTTTCCCTCGATCGCAGGCTATAATTATTTTCGAAAAGTGAAAAATAATCCGATGCTTCGTAATTGCCAAGAAAAAAAATTTTTTTTAAATGTACACTCAAGAAAAAATAATTTTGACATACATGGAATTCTCTAAATCTTAGAGGATTTTACTCTTATATTGACCTTATAAGAATTCTTCTGAAATAAAGAGAAAAATAGTATAAACAAGTATTTTTTACTTTATTGAAAGAGGAATATGTTTGCCGTAAAACAGTAAGCTTAGAATATGAGATTATAGAAAAAAATCACTTTGAATGTAAAATAATTTTTTTTGGATGTATTTTGTTATTTAAATGCTTTCTTTTCGGTTTTGAATAGAAAGTACTGTAAGATGAATGTAATTGACGAAAGTTAACTTTATCAGTGATTCCGTGACTATATACTTGATGGAAAGGTGAGCGAAGAGAGCGATACGCCGAGAGGATTAAAATCTGAAATGGGGTAGACTTAGGTGAGGGCTTAAACGGAATCAGTTTGATCCATCTATACCGTGTACGAGGACGTGTATTTACGCGTATATTTGGGCGGCGGGCGCCGTAATTCGAGGCATAATTCCTCGTTTGACCGTGCGATTTATCGTCGTTGCCAATGCATACGTCAACGCGATAGTTTCCCCGGCAGCGTACGAGGTATAAAGCGAGGCCCGTCATTTCCTTTGTAGAGGCACGCTGTGCCCGATGCTAAGTTTAGCGTATCACGGCTAGGCTGCCTTCAATAGTAAATGACACTCGGATGCGGTAGTTTGCTGTGTTGTAACGATGACGATTTGCGACGCGACGCGACGCGTTGACGTGATGCTTAAGGGAACAATGAGGCGCGATGCGTTATCTTTACGTGAACGGGATGCGCTACGACGTCACTGATCTGCATTTGGTGCAGTAGCACCGGCGATCGCCGCGATCGGACGTTACTAGAGCCGATAACGGACAAGTAAATAATTTTCGCTTCACTTTGCCCTCTGTTCGCTATTTTAATTTCATTTATTGAGATTATTCATGATGTCAAGCAATGACATCAACAGGAAGTTTAAAATGCTCAAGTTTTGAATCTTGCTGTGTCATAGTTGTGCCAATCGAATAATGAAAGAGCTAAATGTCGTAATGATAATATCAAGCGCAATGTGTATTTTTATTTTAAATTAAATTGAAAAGAAATTTTAGTTATAAAATTATAGCCATATATAAATCCATATAAACGTAACCTCGTACGCGTATTATTTTCGAGATCGAAATTATTTTAAAATCGTCGCGTTTCATACGCAGAATTCTCTCGGTCAAATTCTGGTAATTTAATATACAGTTAATGTACCGTTAAAAATCTGCGATACAAATAATTTACGGCAACGTAATCCAACTGGGAGGCTCGCGAACGTGTGGCTCGGCGGCGCTCGCGGCGTAAAATCGCTTTCGTCTCGTTCCATTTTTGATACTCGACTCCCTCGGCCCCCGACACTGCGTAATTACGACATCTAAACGATTTACGGCGGAGGTGTGACGGCGAGGGAGGAGTCCTCCGGCGTCGCGACGCCGCTGCCGGCGCGTACAAACCGCGACGCGGCGCGACGCGGTCCTCGGGGAAGGGTTGAGCGTGTCCGGTCGGGAAATAACTTTCTTACCTACTTACGCCTTCATCTCCTGCGCGCTGACTAACTACGAAACGCCTCGAAACCTCCTGCTTCCTATCGCATTGTGCGACGCGAAGGAAGACGTCGTTGTCTCTTGCCGGCTGAGCTCTTGTTTCGCCTTCGACAGACCGCAACCTCCGTAAAGTTTCGACGGTTGAGACACGTCCGAAGTTTCGATGATGGTCACGAGATTAGGAAACGACGTGCTCGAACGTGAGATTTCACGTGTGCCGTCTTTAATGCCAAATTTGCTTTCGATCGTAATGAGCATTTGAGCGCCGCGTTCGTCAATGAGAAATATTATTATGAAGGACGGTAATAATTTCGGCGATGAAGCTGCAATCGCGACTGTATTGTTTACTGTTTTAATTAAATGTTTATAGATATTAATTCCTGTTTCCCATCATATATTATAATTAAAATTAATTAAATACACCAATCGCGGATGTGTATTGTCATTTGGTATTCTAAATTGTCGATCTCATTGTAAATAATGGAGTTTATAGCAAATCGTCTTACTATTTATAATTGCTGATCAAGTCGATGATATTCAAAATAATTTAATAGGAGTTAACATAAAGTCGTACATTATTTAGGTGTCATTTATTTTTAAATTTTTGTCTAGGTAAATGAGAATGCAACATGAAGGCAATATATGGCAGTAAAAAATGTAAGAAACATAAAACTATATTATAAGATATTATAAAAAAGTACATTTTTATTAATATGTATGTATTTTTAAAACTAAGCAAATTAGCCTGCGCTTGACATAATTGTTAGTTAATTGCAAATATTATATATATAACGGATACCCATTTTCCGCATTTTGGTCATTAATAAAATAACGTATCTCTAAAAACACCCGAGCGGATTTAAAGGTCATTACATTTAAGACGGACGATGTGTACCGATGCTTAAATACTGCTGTGAAGTATAATAAGAATCGGGTCACGGATTTATAAATGTATACTCTTGGCTATTAAAATGGAACCATGGATAAACTACATATATATTGTCGTATATATTGCAAACATATCGATATATTGAAAATACAAAGTGTTATTTTAGTGATGCACTCATGAAAATATTGTTAGATAGAATAGATAAAACAAGCGAACATTGACATTTTGCCTTTAGCATAAAAGTCGAATTGTAATTTATTTATTTTTGATACTTTAAGATTGAAAAACATATGCTGACATTTAATTTAAACGAATCAATTTTGCTGAAATGTGAAATTCCTACATAATATATGTACATATATGCAAGATTTAGCCTCTGCCTCAATAAAAAATAATGGGATTCGAAATAACTTTGGAAACTCTTTTTTATAATTTCATAATCATATTTTTATACAGCCAATTTTTTCAATAAAACTGTCTATAGTAAATCCTTACTATGAACAGTTTCATGATCAGTTTCATTGTAGAAATCATGTCAAATACATTCAAATCATTAACTTTATAATGATTTATAAAAAAAAGAATATTAATGCAATGACTTCTGTATTAATCTTGTATTATTGAAGCAAAAAACACAAACTCACAGACATTATAATTTCCACATTTGAGAACGGAACGTCAACTCGATAAACAATGATGAGTCATTATTCTCATTTCTAGACTAAAATCATGACTTATGGTAAAAAAAATTAATGCCCATGTAAGTTTATCGAAACAATAAAAAAAGAAAGGAAAAAATCTGCAAGCAAAGAGTCAGTCGTGCATGGAAATCGCCGCGCCAACTGTCATATCGATAATCGTCAGTCTTTCTGCATAAGAGAAGGCAAGGGCTGTCGTGGGGTCGCGTACATGGGACACGCAATCTCCGTTGCCGGCCATTGTTTATTATTCGTAGCACATGTGCAACTTCAACGAAACTCGCGCGAATGCCCGTGTAATGAATCGTATTTTCTAGCGTGTACACCTTCATGCGGGCGACGCGACGCGCTGGCCGGCGCGTGGAGCACGCATACGCTTGTGGTGCGTGTACACGCGAATGTCGAATATCCAGCATTGCACTGATAATCACACTTAATGAACCGTTTATTACGAGACTTCTTCGCGAATATACATTTTACTTGTCATTTTGCACTTTGAAGATATTAACTTTTCTACGTTTAAAATCACGGTAAGAGAGATATGTATGAGATTCTTTTAATTAAAAGAACGGTAACGGTAATTCACAAACAACTGTTCTGAGACATCGTTGCGGGATATTATTTTATTTTGCTCAAAGTTTTACGTTGACTTAATAAGCTACGTGCGCGACTTCTCGGTATATCAGTATCAATTGCAGTTTTATACTTCATTGATTAAAATTTATGCAGATAAAACGTTTGATCAAATATTTACATATTTACATATTTGATAAGATTTACATGGAATTTCTGTAATTTTTCTGAAATTGCGAAGTTGCTTCCTCGTACGTTGCTGTATACTTCTAAATGTAATTTTGCTAGGTAGTTTTGTTATTTTTCATTACTTTATCTACCTTATGAGCAGGCAATACTTACAATATAGCGTACGTATACAGTTGTTTCAGATTGCCAATAATGTACATATATCAGGAACATTACATACACTAAAGTACATTTGCTTGCTGGATAGCTAATGGAATTAAATATAGGAGATACGAGGTATGTTAGCGGGGAAAACAGTTATGCCCAATGGTATGGACCGATAACGGTATTTAAACTAGGCTTACCAACGCTCAACATCTGTTACAAGTTTCCTCTGCATGGGTATTTCTCTATTCCTTATCGTTATGTATCTATTTCGCGAAAATTGTTACGTCATGCCGATTAGCTCTGTACTGCCAGTAATGATTTAGTTTAAAATTTTAATCAGCCTATGAATACATTATACTTATGAGAGAGTACACATATGAGAAGGAGTGCATAACTGTCTCTCGTTGAAAGTATTTACATGGGAAGCGTGTCGCGCATAAGCTATTATAACTGCGTTCATAAGACATTTAATAGCGCTTTAAAGAAACGGATAGGACAGATAAGTGAAGGTGGGACGATAATAAGAAGATTCGCAAAACGTTCAACATAAAGATATAAAGAAAGATATCACATGCACACTAAAAACAATTCTAGGTGAACTTATGCGATGCATTTAGTAATGCAATTTTTTTTAATTATTTAGTTATTATTATTACAAATATAATAATAATAATAACAAAACGTTTGGTAATAATTATAAACATTTCATTTTTATAACATTATTTTGTCATAATAATCTATATGTTTAGTTGAAATTATTTTACCAAGGCTCTTGGTAACTTTTATTAAGACTGGATTATTATAATCGATTATATAACTAATCTTTTTTTCAGAGTGTAAAAATCATTACATACTCAATTAAAGAGTGAATAATGATAATGCATCTCCAACTAACCGCAAATTATTACATATTATTAATTCATGAAGCAAAAAAAACTTGTGGAAACACTTTGTTTCGCAACAATGTAAATCCTCGTTTATTCTCAAGAAACACAAATAACCTTAAGCGACAAGTAGCCATTCCGTTCATTCTGCGCATTTTCCACAGTTGTCCCATTCATTCCGATGTCCTGGCGATTATCGGGCGGAAACGGCACGATTCTCGAGCACTTGGTACATTTATCGCACGGTAGGCGTTAACTTCGCGCTAAGAGTGGCATGCAAATTTTCCCGACGGCAAATATTGCGCTTCCAGGCCGCGAGAAGTCTTGAGGGACCGTCGGATACTCGGGCGATACGAATTTGCGAAGAGAGCATAGAGGACGGAAAGGTGGAGGAGAGAAAGAGAGAGAAGGAGAGCGGAGAGAAAATAGATGGAGCGCGTACACTTTTCTAAGCGTGTACGTCGACGCACGCTCGCGTATTTTCTCGTAATCCATAGCATTGCGTGCCCTGATAACACGTCGGCCCGCCGACAACGGTATTTTATGGTCTCGCACCTTCTCGGCCTGTCTCGGGCTCTTCCTTTCAGCACCGATATCTCCGCATGCGTTTGCATTTACGTTAAGGTCATCCGCCCACGTGTGCGCCAACGTTACTTCAGCATTGGCGATCGGTGACGCGATACGCCGGTTTTACTTTGTTATTACGTTGTTCCTTAAGCCAGACTTAGATCTTTAGGTACTCGACAAGATCCAGGTGGCATTAACTAGCAAAATTAGCGGCTCGCTAACGAACGAGCGGGTTTGTAAATTCGCGCACGTTAGGATTATCGCGATAGGCGGGGATTGCGCGTTCGGATGCTGTTCTGATCTGCGCGTCGTCTCAGGTAGAACAAAAATTATAATGACATCATATTGACATCAAAGTAACGCTAAAACAATGATAAAATGACATAATAATGACATTTCGATGTCATTTTGACATCTTTGTGATTTCTTGTTTTACCTGTTTTAACTTTGATGCTACTTTTTCTAATCTCTTGAGATGCTTTTCAAACCTTGATATATTTTATCTTGAAAGAGACGACAATCTCGAAAAGCCGCCGAAATTTCTGGCAATCCAAAAAACCTGAAAAATACGAGACATACTATACATTACACAAGTTTCGAAAATCTTAGCAATCGTAATTTTGTAAAGCGACAAATCTCGAGAATATAAGTATTAAAATTAGGCAAGAGAGTACATGGTATAAAAGACTTTTGTAAAAGAATCACATTTTTGATGGAGTAAACGCGATCGTTTATCGATAATATTTCAGGTAATGTAAATGCATAAAAATATTGTATCAACGAGAGTGCACGCTGGCTTTATTGTAAATCGCAGCTGTATTTAATCCGCAATATCGTATTCTACATACCTATCGTGCCGGTGATGAATTCCTTGCATTACTGGCGTTTTGCCATCAAGTTATGTAACGCGTACGTGTGTCTGATGTGTAACATATTAACCGCCAACGATACGTTACGATAATAGGGCCTTTTAATATTTGGCCAGCCGTCGTTAATTTCTCTACGCTGAAAAATTTATATTGAAACGCATGTGACTCGACTATTTTTTTTTATTTTCAGTGAAGCGCAGTTTTTTAACTATGTTGCTGCCCTTTCTATATGCAGCATCGAGAATGTACATTTTTTCGTAAGATAATATATTTTTATTATAATTTACTATTGAAAATTTTTACAAAGTAAACAAATGAATACGTTGAAAGAAAACAAAATTCATATCAGTTAATTGAATTCTCAACGCGAAACAAAAATAATTTATTTAAATGTCTTAAGAAAAATATTTTATCTAACTTATCATCTGAAAGCGTGATTTAAAAAAATTTCTCTAATCTATGTCTGCTGAATAAATTGTTTTCAGTCGTAATAATACGGATTATAAGAGTATATTTTGTAATGTTAAAAGGGGCGATCAAAACAAAGGCGACATTAGTTCACGCCGTCAGTATTTAGTCATGCTCTCTAAACCATTCTAACTCCGATACGATACAAGCACTTGTATCGATCGTAAACGTAGCATTGCTTGATATCATAAACCTACATCGGTACGTTTGGTTCCTGTATTAGGCACGCTGCTAGTTCCGTTATGTATTCATCAGTCATAGCATTTGTACGAGAGTATTGATTTGTTGTTGCTGCGACATCGCGACACAATTGTAGAACGTCCTGTCGCAAAGGCAATAATTAAGCATTTAGATATTTTCTATTTAAAAAAAACAGTGATATTACATAATTTAAAAGAGACATTTTACATTGTACCATATTTGCTCCTGGACTCCTTTTTTTCAATGCATTATTTAACGCAGGGAAAACTATGGCGAATGTTCTAACGCATCTTGCATATAAATAGGTAAGTGCAATGTCTGCTGCCGTACGAAATAATTCAATAAATAATATTAACTTATATTCGGTTATACAAACAACGATCGTATCTGCTCTCGGCGCAACATAGATAAATAGTTCATCCGGGTAATAACCAAGTCCGCATGGGACGTAAGCGACTATAAATACCGGCTATCTTATGCACGGCGATGCCGATGTTAGTCGATGCCGCGATTGTATCATACTGATTATAGTGTAACGCTGTGCGGCGGCCTGCATTTCGCTCTCTCTCTCTCTCTCTCTCTCTCTCTCTCTCTCTCTCTCTCTCTCTCTCTCTCTCTCTCTCTCTCTCTCTCTCTCTCTCTCTCCGATTCCGCGGCGGAAGCGCGATGCGGTAGCGAAATAAAAAAAATGCGGGAGCCTGGCAGCGAAAGTTCCCAGGTGATTGGTCGTGGGAAATATCGCGGTTAGGAAGAGGCTGATAAAGTGGATCGATGAGTCGATATATAACGGACGGAGGGAGGGGGAGAAGAGGGAAGAGTATCGCGCGGCTGGTGTGAGAATTTATGTGGATATAAACAGACGAAAGTTTCGCGGGGATGTATGAATGGCAGCGCGGCTCGACGTGGGCACGCGTACGGAAAGACCAAACAGGACCGCTCGCGAGCGCGCCGATCGCCAATATCGGAAAAATTAACGGGCAAAGAGTCGGAGTGACGGGCCATTAAATTGAAATCAGCGATCCGATCGAAGTCAGCGGGCGTCACTTCGCGAAAGTGCACCGCGTCGTTTTTAATCGAGGGGGCGGTTGTTTCAGCGTAGACGGCTATAAGCTGTGTGTCTCGTGTGCCTCGCGATTGAAAACTTAGAAAATAGAATATTAACTGTATTCTATAATAGGCAGGTTGGTCATTAAAAGGGTATGAAGTACCGACGTTGACGTATCGGGTATATGTGACGTAGAGTAAGAGACCATACGGTCTTTCTATCTTTCACAAAATCGTTAGAATATTTTTACGTTACGCCGGAAAACTTCACTGAACGGAATTGAATTATGAAAAAATGAAAATGCTCATTTTCTTACCGCCCCATTACCTTACGTACCAAATTATTTGAAAACATTAAATGACATTACGCCATTGTCTGACTTGTAATCGACGTTCGGCAAATTGATCAATCGAATAGGAAGTAATCAGATCGTTATTTAATTTCCGTATAAATTGATTAATCGCGCTTGTTTCCCCCTCTACCCCCGCTCCCACACGGACGAAACTTAAAAACCATTGATTAATCTAATGAATCCTTATAGCGCAGAGTGCAACGCTAAATTACTCCGAGTTTGAACTTTGACACTGAGCGATGCAGTCGCTCGATCGAAAGCAGATCGGCACTGAGGACTGAATCGCATACGAATGCGCGCATCGCGCAAATGCACACCCTTCCAACCCCTAATGCCAATGACCTGCTCGGTTATAGGCGCAAAGTCCTAGCTATATCTAACCGTCTGTATGTTGCCTATTCTTAGCACGAGGAGCTCCATATGCATACTATATATCCCCGTACATACTATATGTCAAGGTGTATGTTCACTCTTACGTGCGCAATGCGCGAAAATACGTCGGCCGTGCGGCTACCGATAATTGATGTGACGCATATTTTCAAGACACGCAAGCCCGGCGACTGATCGATCCCAAAAAGTTTCAGCTCCCAGTGAGTATCTGACTTTTTCTATCGATTAGTTTACAAATGTTGATTGATTATTTCAAGATTACTGTTTCTCCAATCTCTTGAATAACACGAAGAATGAGATTAGATACATGTTAAGCTATTAATCTCGCACAATGACTAAAGAAATTTTTTTTACATAACAATTGTATAATGTATTATTTTGTTACTCCGTAGAGCTTTTATTTTAAAATCTTTAAATGAATTTACGAAATATATATAAATTATATAAAAATTACTATGTAAATTTGAAGAAAATAAGCATATATATATATATATATATATATATATATATATGTGTGTATATATGCATATATGTATGTATTAAGAAATATTCAGAAATAGAATATAATCGAATAATTATATTCAAAATTATTTGAAATATATTTTACATTTTATGTTAATCTCTTAAAATGACAAAATTTTTATTGCGTTATTATTAATTTCATATACAATATTAATACATATATGTGAAAACTTTATTTTAAGTGATGATAACAACTTGTATTTGAGATTAAAAAATAGTAGAAGGGAAAAAACTAATTTATAGTATATTTATTTTTCTCAAGTTTTGTTTTTTTAAAAATAAGTCAAGTATTTATAGTAACAAATATTTCAGAGTATTGAAAATTCTCAGCTGTTACATCTTAACTCACCACAAAATAGATTTAACTGCCTAAAGTTTTAAATATAACATAAAATCTGAAATTAGAGATACTTATTATTATCTTATTTTTTATCTCATTATTTTATCATACATTTTAAATGGAGTACCTCTATTTTATGACAATTACAAAATTTTGTAATTTAGTATTAATGAGAGATATATTATAGATTTGTTCTTTATTTTTTAAATAAAATAATGTAGATTATAATATGTTGTGAACATTCTAAATTTATAAAGTTGCTTAACTAACGAATAAACTTTATAATCGTACTGTTCAGCACTTCTCATTTCACGCGAATTGCGTAAGATCGCGAAATGGTCGGATGTTGCCACGCATTATTACTCGCGTTACAATCGCGTTTCGCGGTTCATGAAAGACGCGGTCGTAAGTTACACAGGCAGCAGGAAGAGAACCGTCAGGGCCATTTGATAAGCAACCGTGTTCATTATTGCACATTAGCCCAGTTATCGTCACGTCCTCTCTTTACCTCCTACTTCTAGCTCGCTACGTCTTTGCTGCGTCCAGCGACGCGAATGTGACTTCTATACTTCGCTTGGTATGCCTTAATTGGCACGTGTATCATAGCTGTAAGATATTATTCTCACCTGATTAATTGCGCCTGAAATATTTCGCATCTGTTCTCATCTTTTAGACATTTGCGTGCTTGGATAAGTTGTAAGAAAGAAATAAATACTAAATTTTTTATACGATTACAAAATGAGATATCGCTTTTATCTTTCACTGCAGATAAAACTATTTTGCTGAGTATGAAAATTATTCGAATATAATTATCCAAATAGAGTCAAGTGTCATTTTTGAAAGAAAATTTATTAATTTTGCAAATGTAGTTTCAAGTTTAATTAAAATTGACCTAAAGTTAACTTAATGTTTCAAGATTGTTATTAAAGTAGATTGTAAGGCATTACTTTATTTTGTATATTCACTCACATGTATATATACACTTTAATAAGAGAGAGAAAGAGAGAAAAATTTTATATTTTTTCTCTAAAAAGTTAAAAAACGTGCCAAAAACTGTTTTTTTTTTTTAAGGCGAGTTAGAAGTATTGCGTAACCATCATCTATATTTGATTCTCCACAATACTTATAAGACTAGAAGTCACGCGTGATAATAGCCCCTCTCGGTGATAAAAAAAAAGACCGTTGGGCCGTATATCTGCGCTGTGCCGGAAACCACCTCGAATTAAAAAAGGAGACATAACAAAGAGTCCTTTCTTCGTAGGTCGTCTTCCACTTTTCCTTCCAGAATCTACGTAAAAGGTCGAGCGTCGTTAGCGCCGTCCACTTCCTCATAAATTTATTTTTCGTGTTCACAGTTTACTTTCGTGCAATGATAGATGTGTTACGTAGAGTAATTAAAGAAAATAATAAGGATTAGAGCTCTTTAGGACAGGTAGGCGCTTTACGCAAACACTTTTAGTAGAATTACATCGTAATTTATTAGTAATACAACGTACAAGGCAGTTAAACTTTTCGAGCCGTAACCTTCCTCTGTTTAGACCATCTAAATACATAATTAGAAGTGAGATATTTACGACGCGAGTATGAGACCTTAGATTCCAATTAGCATAATCCGCGTGCAACCGCATGCTCTTTATCGCGCTGGCAACGCGGTCTCCACGAGTCACACTCGATTAAGTGGCCGTCAACAAGTGCATTGCAACTTCTATAACTTCAGTCACGACACTTTCGTAATATGAAATTAATTTAGGAGGACAGCAAATTAAATACTGCAGAAAATATATGACAAAGCAATATATATATATGCGTATAAAATATTCATACACAATTTCGCTGTTATATTTGCACTTATATTCTTACATTCACGATAATTTATATTTGTATAATTATTTTTACATTTAAAAAAATACATCTTGTGAAAAAAATAAAAATGACAGTTTAAGTTAATTATGCAATTATATATTACAATTTAATTTTTGCTAAGAATCCGTTAATCGTGACATGATATTTGCAATATTCTTAGCGTACTCGATTAAATAGTCATGAAAATTTGCGGGATTCATCTACATATATAAATTTACGTAACATCAAAATGAAAACATGTTTCGACTTCTGATTTTGCCGAGAGTTGGTAAGGAAAACTAAAAAGAGGTTGTCGCAAGGGGTACCGGGAAACGTCGTGTTTAATGAAAACAATCCTAGTTTATAATCCACAATAAGTCTCGTGACGCCGTTCCCGCTACCGCCGAATTCTCTCACCTCGATCCAAGAGGCGAGAGGAAGACCGGGAGGGTCGCCTCGGCTCCTAGAAGTGAATTGGCGGATACGTTCTACGAGATGACATGAGCTGAGAGGATGGGTTAACGCGCGAGTTCCTAGAAGGGTTGAAGAACCCAAAGTACACGCGCGCGGAGAGTGCGGAGCGGTGAAGAAGAATGGCGATGGGGAGAACGACTGTCACGCGAAATGAGGTGCACGGTGGCGAAGAGGTGAGACGTGGGTGGCGGAAGGGCGCGAGCCCCTTTTCGGGGACTATTAGCAGTTTAGCTTCTACAAAAGCCTTCTAATTGTACATGAAATTTGCTCAGAGAGAGAGAGAGAGAGAGAGAGAGAGAATACACCTTCAAGAGCGATAATATACCTTCTTGACACAATGAAGAAGAGAAAAAGAGCGACACGGCGAAAGAATGTGTATGAGAGAGAAAGGGAGCAAAAGGCACGTGTCGGTGTATATACCGGAAGAGGCGGGGAGGCGCTGATGGCGAAAGAGGAACAGAGTCAGTTTATTCCTCGGGCGTTTGTTAATTTGCCACGCGAGCACATTATGGCTGCTTGGTCGTTCCAGCAAACAGAAATGAGAAAAGTCGGGGGTTGGTTTCGTAGCTTCGTAGTAGATATGGATGTCACCCGGTGTCTTATTGTCAGCACGATGAAGGGAGGATGTGGCGGAGTCGATGAACTCTAGATCTTGCGATGGAAGGAGGGTTTGAATTATTGCCTGTTAATACGAAAAGCCTGGCTTTTCTCACTTATTGAAATTTTAACCGATTTAAAGAATGTAACAAAATATAGAATTATTAAAATGATAATATTTTTCCAATTGTTATATGAAAATGATACGTAATATTTTATAAAATAATTACATTATTTTTATATAACGTTAATAAAAATAAATTAATTAATAATAAAATTAAATAAAAATTAATTCGACATTGAATAAAAATGCATGATTCATTGCATTTTAGCAAAAATTTAATCACAAATTTGCTTCAATTTTATTCAATTTTATCGATTATTTCAATTTTGTTAGATATTACAATATAATAGATAGAGTTCAAACGCTTTTATTAAATCAACATAGATTATTGATCCTATTTTGTATCAGAAACTGTCGAGAAATAATCGTATCAGTTTTGCAAATGCTATTATGGCGAAGGTAATACAATTATGCTTTATGGAGGCATCTTTTATTTTTTATTAGACAATATTTTAAATTTTGTCGTTTCGCAAGAACGTACAAGTGTAGAAATAAAATTTTCAATGCAATCTGGTCGGTCATTATCATTAAGGGATCGGCAAGAATTTGTTGAGCGCGCGACGGGCGAAAGAAAAGGCGCGCTCCGGATTCGGATTTTTCATTAAGGAGACGTCGACTCAGCTATTCGGCTGCCCTCCCCTGCAGGGGGTGCAAAACGGGAACCAACAAGCGATGGCACCGAAAGGGAGCTGGTCCCTGCATAGCCTCGCGGTATAATATGGTGGATTAATACGCGCAAAATCTGCCACCTAAAAGTTATTAATGATTGTCGTGGCGCTGCCTCGCTCGGCGACGCGTCAAAGATTTTATAAAGGAGGGGTTCCAACCCTCTGGACCACCCGACGACGTGCCTCGTCCATTCTCCGAGCCGTCGAAAGAAAGGCAGTCGAGAAGTCAATGCGGTTGTTAAGAAAGCATGGTGTCTCGCGTTCGATATCTTATTTATAAATTCAAATAAAATTATACGATACGAAAATATAATATAGGAATATTGGATTATTATATGATTTATTTCTCAACAATTGGCACGGAAATTGTTATTTTATGTAGAGAATATTTCCATATAAGCTAATCTCAACGTGCTAAATTCAATCTTCACGAACACGATTATATCGAACAAGATTCGCGTATCACACATGTTGAGCGATCGATGACTTTTAGTCGATTATCAGCAGCTCTTTAATGAATTTCTTGTTGCAGGTAGCTGTCAATAATGACGGCATCACCGGTGATTCGCGCGGTTGTCGAACGGAATCGACCGGGTGGCCGAGTGACAGAAATACGCGTCGTTTTCATTTTTAATCTTATCGCCGACACGGAAAGTCTATTAGGACTGGTATCTGGCCACGCGTATTTTTGACCCGGTCGGATGACGGCCGGGCGCCTAAATCCAGTCGACATATTTGATTGCGTGGCAGCTTTCGGTATCATATTATTTAATGTGGGAATACAGTCCGCAAATTCCGGAATAAACGGGAAATGTAATTTAACGTTGGGTATAGGACGCCGGCTAAACGTTGATGGAATTCGGGTGGGGCGTTGTAAATTGATATAATTGATATGTCAATTGTCGAGACAACTAATGAAAGTTACAAGTTTTGATTCCTCGTTGGAAAAATGTGTGTATTTTCTATTTTTTCCTATTTTATATTGAACTTTTTGCAGTAACGAAGGGAGCGCAGTATCTGAAATATTTCTGTGTTGGACTTTCGAAACCTTTTACAACTTACATTTTCGTGTAATCTCCATTTCTTTTACGTTTAATTATTCATCCGGTTATTTAGTGCAGCTATGAAAATAAATCAGTGATGAAGATAAATAATTAATAAGGAATCATAATGCTTTTAAAATATAATGCAACGTGGTTGAAACGCAATCGAATAAATGTCAAAAAATAAATATCCGTTCCTATCTGATACACGTCGTCGTCGTAAGACACATGTTACGAATTCAAAGTTTAAGAATCGTATGATCATACGAGTAACGCCGTGAATATATCTAAGTCACCGTAATTGCACGTTAAATAACAGATAAGTTTGACTGACAATGAAGGAATAAGAAATCAGAGGAAAGAAGTGCCACGTATATCATAATGCTCGGGCTCAAGAATCAATAATGCAAATTTTAAAAGAAAGTTCGATATATAAAGTGTCACGTATTACGGACTGATCCGCGTGGTATAGATTTATTTATGTCCAAGGCAAAATCTGTTTTGCTTTAAGTGCATAATTCTATTTAAACGTCCGCAGACGAGACGTTTGGTATGCCGAATCATTTCTCTTCATTTACGAACGTACATTTTTACGCGTTGATGTCATACTGTTGCGAATATTTCATCTGACAAATGCACTCACAATCAGTGCCCTGATGAAAAATCTTGGCTCGTAACAAGACGTTAGATTAAAATTCGGAATCACGGCACGGCGAAGAAAAAAAATGAGCAGCGTGCGAAACGGGGCAAGGGCCGCCTCGCGATTTCAAGAGCACCCTCAAGTTATCCCTCCCCCGACTCATCCTCGGCAAGGAGATTGAACGTGAATACCCGGGACGGAAAAAAGCCGACAGCGTAACAGAAACGATACGGAGTGCCTGACGAGGAGTCACGCTGGCGGTCGGGGCAGGATTTGCAAGGGGTTGCCAAAGGGGTCGAAACAGGGGGTGCAGATTTGAACAAGAGCTCGGTTGCTATGCAAATTGGAAAGATAATAATCGATTGTCGGAGGATGGTTGCGTTGATGGGCTCGCGGATGAGCGCGGCACCACCTCCCCACCTGGAAAACACGCCGATCTCCCTCGCCCTCCCCTTTCCTCCCCCTCACCCGTCCCTCTTTTTCGCTGGCCCCTCCGGCCCACCCCCGTATCGCCCATCCCGATCTCCCTCAAGGGAAATTATATAGTCTGCCCTCGACGTACCCCAGGCACCATAGACCGTCAAATACCTTACCTGTCCCGTCTGCATTCATTCCCTTTCGTGTCTCGTCCCTATATCGGTAGTCCGAGAGAGCCGGGATGGACACTGCGAATTTTTTGGACACCTTCGGCTGTACTCGGATAATCCAGCCGCCCCGTCGATTGATACGCGCCGCAATATTTTTTTTTGTCTGAGGTTATTGCCAATGTCTCGGTGGGGATAATTTAAGTTAGTCACATTTATGGTTAAATGCAATTGCTCTTTCACGCGTACAATTATTTATTATTACAACAACACCTGAAATGTAATTGTGAAAGGCGAGAGATACATTTGGATAATTATTTTTCACTCATTAAACAAAATGCTTCGTTTATAAATATTTTTAACACTTAAAGGATTAGTACATTCTTACTTTGGTACATTGCTAAATTTATACATCGCATATTTAGGAAATAACAAATTGTGAGAGAAGAGAAGAGCATGAGCGACGATCCTGGATAATTCGTAGTATGACAATGTATTTGTCATCGTGTCGTTTTAATGATCTTTGATCGGTTCTTTGATCAATTATGCAAGAGCGTGAACGCTTGATTATAGGCTTTCCGGTACGTTGTTACCGATCTGGCGATTGCGCAGTCACTTTGCAAGAGCTTACACTTACCGGAAGATTGACAAGGTAAGATTAATCGATCAATCAGCTGGCGTAAAGAATTGAGAAAAATAAGCGGCAGCGCGCGGACATTATGACAAATGGTGTTTGTATCTTTTAAATTCGCCGGAATAAATGGCGCTGTAATAAAATCAGCATTGGCTGCGATCGCGGGGGCGAAGGCATGAGTAAGCGTTCGCTAATTGAAGAAAGATTCTGCGTATTAATCTTCTGTTCAGCGGCAGTTCTTCTACGTCTCGTTATTGACCTAATTTTACTACTACTTTAACCGTACACGCAAAATTATCAAGTACTCTCAGCGAAGTGAAGTATTATGTGAATTTGATCGGGACGATGTTGTTCCATTACGAAAGAAATATGATCCTGCTTTAATATTTATTTTTTCCGATGTTAAATGAATTTCCCCTCGCACCATGCAATTTATTTAATAACATAATCGGATGAATATAACTTTTGAATCAGGATAAATTAAAAAAAATAGTAAATTGTAAAATGCAGTAAAATTTAATATTCTATGCAAATTTCAATCCTACAATAATGAGAAACATGATACGAAATGCTATTAATTAAAAGAATTAAACAAGTTGAAATTAATAATCGTTTTATGGAAATGTCTCGAAAAACGATACCTGTTACAGTTAAAAACAATATTTTAATATAACAATTGTTCTGTATAATGCATTTATTTATCATTTTTGAAAGAGAAAGAGAATACATTTTTTTGCTAAACTATTATGATAATCTCTAATTTTTGTATTTTACGCTAAACTCGCCTCTCTGTAAAATGGTTGATAAGTGCGTATGCATAATAAGATTATATTACTTGATGCTATGTAATTCGACGATAATGCTTTGTTGCAAATTCGCTGAGGCGTAGTCACGTGTAGCGTTCTGATAATTAGCTCGCTCATAAAAGTTTCGTTAGTGCGGCTTCGCTATTTGCTTCTACCTATTTGTATTGACGCAACTTGTTTGCGTATGTAAATTTGCAAAGTACGTCATCGACTGAAAACGTCGCCTACATTCAACATTACAGAGTCAATTTTCTTAAACGTCATGAAGTCATTTGTGCTGTTATATCGTTGAAAATTACCCTATCTATCCTTGTTTAATAAATTAACATTTGCAACTTTACATGCAATTTAATTTTGTAGGTATCGGTAGTTTAATTTTAGAACAATTATCTCTAGATAGCAAGTTTATTTACAATGAGTCATGCGCTGACTACAACTACATACACATGTAGTTCCTCTTTCAAAGATATGCCAGGTTTTGAAATGCACATTACTCGATGAACACTTGGAATATATTAAGGAATGACACGCTGCGTTTTCTGAAACTACATTACAACAGTTTTTAGTGTTGAGAATTAATTGTCGTACAACATTGTAGTTCTCTCAAGTTCTTACATACATGAATGTTTTTTAAATGAAGAAAAATGTTGTAGGAATAGGAAAATTAAGAATAAAAACTCGTCGTTTAACGAGGCTTTATTTTGACAAATGAAGTTTTGAAACTTTTGTACCAGCACATTCGAAACGAAAAGTTGAGTTACTTGGGAGATAAGTCTCATTTGGAAGTGGACGCACAAAGTCCCGAAAAAATGTATCGACAATTGAAAACTAAATTGAGGTCGAATGTCCCAAAAAGTTATAATGCTTAAAAAGTGTAATAATGTCCCGAAAGGTCATAATCCCATAAAATCAGAAATGAGACACGAGAGAGAGAGAGAGAGAGAGAGAGAGAGAGTTGACATTGTTGACATTACTTAAATTCAGCTTTTCGTAGTTTTCAATTTTTGGAAATATGATTTTTCAAGACTTTGCACGTCCACTCATTTAGAGATACGTATGTTCGGCCGTTTTCTCGCAGTGCACTTGAAAAACTTTCCGGACCAAACAATCTCTTTCTCTCTCTCTCTCTCTCTCTCTCTCTCTCTCTCTCTCGAGTGAGAGAATCCATAACGAAACATCGGCGGGGCATAAATTAAGCAGCGATGCGACGGAGCGCGTGAGCGAGCAATGGGGATGAGACGGTCGCGAGGGGAGAGCGACGCGAGGTAGGGCGCGGGGTACTTAAAAAAGTAGGTTGCAAATGAGCGGCGCGGACGAGCGGCGGGGGCAAACACGCGGCCAAACAAACGAAAGCGAGCGGAAAGAGGACGACGGTGTGGGAGCGAGGAGACGAGCGCGAGAGGTGGAACGAGAGTTTCATGTTTGCGCATATTTCTCGTAATATTCTCTGTTTATCTCTATTGCCCCTTGTTTATCCAGTGTCCGTCCGTCTTGCATGACCGTGTGCGTCCTTCTATTTTCGTTTCTCCTTTTTCCTCCGGCTAGGTCCTTGCGTGGCCCGGCTGTCGCCGTCGTTGTCGTCGTCGTCTTCGCCGCCGCCGCCGCCGCTGCCGCCGTCCTTCTCTCCTCTTCTTTCCTCGCCGCAGCGAGATGCACGCATTCGTTCATACGCGCCACACACATCTCCCTCCTAACACCACCTCCTATATATTCCAAGCGATGTTTACGTTCGAGATAAAGCGAGGAACAAACAGCGGGCGTCGAGCTCTCATGGTCACCGTACAGTCCGTCATAGCAGCACTTAAATGCGGTTGAGAAATCGAGGAAACGATCGCTCGGCCGAGGCGATTTCTCGCGCGTCGTCGTCCGAAAAAAAAAGGAACGGTTTAAATGAGTTTCAAGGTTCCGTGGTTGGTGTTGCAACAAATTTAAGGCAATAACGATTGAGTTGTAAGTTATTTATGGTTCGTACATTTGGCAGTTACGATTCAATTGACTCAATGAGTTTGCCGATTCGTTGCCATTGAAAATTATTACGTTGCCCCAATTGTTCGACGCGGCGTTGATCGTATCGTCTGCGACCTTGCTGCTTATCGTTATTTTAAGAAAGATTTTCCCTCCGCGGGCGGTCTAACGTGATTATCCGCTATCTCGGGAATCTGTATTTCCCAGCACAATTTCCTTATCCAACTTCGAGAAAACTTGGCGTACGCTGCTTAATCAAGAATCATTAGCGTGCAATCAACAACGAGGATCCATCATTATCCACGCAAACAATACGAAAATCTCAATAGGTATGCAAATGTACTTGGCATGTAGCCGGCGGTGTGCACCAAGAAATCCGGGATCAGATTTTTCCTCCTATCGCGCGGCGGCGTTACGTTTCATCGGGAGGCCGCGGTCGCGAAAAAGCGCCGCAACTCCCGCCCGTATTATCGCCATTACGCGCATTAATTTGCATCCCGAATTACCCCCTTGCAAACACTCCGTCTCGTGCGCGCGACATGTTATTACAGTCAAATGAAAGTCCGGGCGCGCACACACGTCGCGCGTACCCGTCCCCGATAAATATCGGCTCGCTCGCCGTGCACTCGAGCCCGCCGGGACTTACGCCAGGACGGACGACGAATTACGAGTATCTGTTTCAAAATTTTCCTGAAACATCCGCCATCTCCCGCTCGAGCGAGCCGGAGACCTGCCTTTCGTCGTCCAGTCCCCAGAAAATCCTCGGAGAACCGCTCGCCGTGATCGCCGATCGCCGATCGATGCACCCTAGCCGCCTATTCGCCGCCTCCGCGTAAATGGAAAAAACAGCGAAATATTCGCGAATCAGTATTACATTATATCGGAACAAATATCTCATGCGGGACGCGTACGATCGCGCGAGAGACAGAGAGATCGGTGTGTAATTTCGTTGCATCCGCGCCTGTATCGCGTGACCTGCCTTGTTATTCTCTGTTCTACGTCGTCCGCCGTGCAAGTCCATCATCCCCCGAGAGTGGAGGGGGGTCGAGAGGGAGAGGATGGGGCGAGGGCGAAAGGGTGGGCGCGAGCGCATGAACGACGTCGGACGACGCCGGGGCTGATCGGAGAGAGAGATGGACAGCGGCCGATTCTTCGCATACCGAAAAAGGAAAAAGGAAAAAAAAAGGAAAGAGAGAGAGAGTAGAAAGGGGAGAGCGAGAGACAGGAATAAGCGTACAACGCCGATGCGTTACAACGATTGTTTCTCCCCCGTCTCGAGAGGCGATACGCGATAAAATCGATCTTGTAACGATCGGACTATCGATCTCGTAAACAACGGCGCGGGCGCGCTTCGCATCGCGAAGAAAAGCCGCCAATGAAGCCCCGCAGCGTGTTGTTCCAATGCATTTACAATAACGACGTTGTTTATCTATCGGACGACAAACGACTGGTGGTTCCCGCCCTCGCGCGCGAGCGCCCACCCTCCCCCTCTCGTCCCCGTAACCTTTCTCCTCTCCCTTCTCATACGTGTAAGCTTTCCACCTCGCCCCCCCCCCCTCATCCTCCTTTGCCGTATTCAACGTCCGCCTCTTTACCCCATTCATCTCCGTCTATATCGCCACTCTCCGTCCATTCTGTGTATATATACAATCGTTATATATTAAACACAGTGTAAGCTCGACAGGCCGGCCGAGTTGCAAACAATCGTGATGCGCTCTCCACGCCAGTATACGAATCGTACGTTGATGTAATGCGGCAAACTATGCGGATGATCATCGGTAGAGTTTTTGATACAGCTACTTTATAAGCTATTCCGTGAAAATTGTCGTAAAATTCGAGAGAGTGAGAGAGAAGGCGTCTGTAATGCTTCACTCTGCAGGATTATAATTTTCTGATGAGACTACAATTCCACCGGAGATACACCCAAAAAAAAATTTCACGTTTAAAGTGATTTTTCCTATAATATCACATTCTAAGCTTACTGTTTTACAACAAACATATTTCTCTTTCAATAAAGTGAAAAATACCTTGTTTATACTATTTTTCTCTTAATTTCAGAGAAATTCTCGTGAGGTCAATATAAAAGTAAAATTCTCTAAGATTTCCACGTATATTAAAATTTTTTTTTAGATACATTATTGAAGATAATAATAAAGAAGAATATTGAAGAAACAACGAAATCAAAATTTGTATATAGATTTTTTATTTTAAATAATATATTTTATTTTGTGCTAAGATAACTTTTAACGATCTCACGCTATATTTATCGTAAATCAAGAATCATCAGTTACTTACATTTAACATTGGATGTTGTGATTATTAACCCAACTTTAAGTCTTGTAATCCTAGAGTTTCGGGTTCGACAAAAATGTACGACACTTCGCTAGTCAATGAACGTATGACATGTGATACAAGTATAAGATAGTCGCAGGATAAAAGCGAGGAATTAGTTGACCGCGGTGGAAGTTTGTCGACATCATAGAGTCAGAGAGGATGATAAGTAAGCGGGAGAATAGCAGCGGCAGAAGCTGAAGAGAAACTTGTAACAAACTTCCGCAACAGCCCCCCGCGTGTGCATGCGCGCATACACTGGCGATTAACACGGACGGACGTGTGCTCTTTATATCCCGCGGCTCGAGTATCGTCTGGCTGATGTAAAAAACATGATGACACACACGCGTTGTGCGTTGCTTACACTACGACTCTTCTTATTCCCGGATAGGGTTGGAAGGATGCGATGGTAGACATGGAGGTTGGCTACGGGGTCGTTTACACTGGGTTAGCATTGTTCTGTGCGACAGCTACTCAGACTCCTCAGAAAAGGCCGCCGCCACTGTCAGCGAGCTCTCACTAGCGCAAACTTCAATAACGCATGAAGGCAAATTGAAAAATTATCACACCAAAGTGAGCTGACTGTTTAGAAAGAGGGTAGTCTTCGGCCTTAACTGTCTTCTAAATCTTTCGATCGTCGGCGCTCACATGTGCGTACCGTCTAATATATCGCATGCGGATTAAGAATCTTTCTATAATTTCGGAATAAATGGAATGAATGAAAACTGCGCTTTCAGGTGCGACTTTCGTACGATGAAAATTATTTTCAAATAATTATACTTTTAATAATTATTGATAAAATGAATTATAAAGTAGAAAAAAGAAATGTAATGTACTCTCGTGATCCTCCGCGAATTTATTTTCTATAATTTATTTGTTGTGCACATTACCATCGATGGGCAAAAAAATAAAAGTAATTATATTTATTATAAACATAAAAATAGAAAAGAGGAGTCGGACGAAATGTCTGGATAAAATTTCGATGAAACATACGATTTATTTTTGAAATGCTTTAAAGTTTTTTTTCCACGAGTATTTATTTAATGACTACACTTTTAATGAGGGAATACATTTTATAAAATCTAGCTAATCCATTTATTTACTTGACTCTGTTCTGCAAATACAACATTCATGAATTTAAGATTGCGACTATTTTTTGTTGTGTCATATTTTATTTGAAACACGATCAGTTTTTTCTACTTGATTTGTTTTTTATTCAACAGCTTCACTTTACGAGTGATGTTATTTCTGCCATTTAATGTATGGATTAATCTTTAAGTCTTGTCTAATCATATGTTAAATAAATCTTGCCGCTCCAGAAATAAACTAAATTACACACGCTGCTTTGTACAAGTCAAAACTTACAAATGTAAAATCCAGACTTTTGTTTAATTTGCCTAATTTGTAGCTTTCTTTGATATATCAATGTTAATTTTATTAAATAATTTTTGCAAATTTGCGCTTCTTTAAGCTGCCACGTCTTTTCCGTTAGAAATTCTGATTTGATCGTCGATATTCCGTCAACATCTGTTTGTAGATTCACGGTAGAGCGTATCTATGCTTATATATGCACTGTACGTCGGTACCGCCTGCAAGGATTGAGCACTGATATAGCTTAGTGCTTACATTATTAATTCCACGTGTCGGTGTGTTGAATTGAACCTGCTTAGTAAACCGGTTGTATAGCGTAACGATTTTACCCAGTTCTCTCGCTGATCTGTGTCTTCGGTCTTCGCGTATACCACAATTTAAGAGATCGCCTACGAAACGGGTCAAGATGTGTACGGGCTAGAATTAGAATTCCTTTCCGTGACTCCGAAATTTATCACGCCATCGGCATTTTAGTTTTTTTAGCTAAATACTTTCCCACCCCTCGCAAACTTTCAGAACGTATTAAGTCTTCGCCGGGCATGTAAACATCTATCAAGTTGTAAGCTAAATATAAAGGCTCCGGAAACAGGCCATTTGCGGCTCTAAAATCGCTCATGGAAAAGTCGTACTCGTCGCTTTTAACATCCCGCAAACAATCATGTAATATGCCCGAAATGAAATAATAAAGTACTAAATCAATACATGGTAGTACTTGAATTGGATTGAATTATCAGCATAGCGAAAAATTTTATCACGTTACTTGTTGCTACATTTCTTTAAATATGAGTAAATGTCAAGCTACATTAAAGATAAAGACTCGTAAAGATTATTATCTTTATAATAAAAATTATATCGGTCTAAAAACAACTGTTTTGTTACGTCAAATTACTCGCGGTGTCAGGTTAATGAGTTGAAACATTTCCTCCGGCGAACAATGATAGATGGATAAAGTAGCTGACGACGAAGCGACTTTAATCATTCCAAGAGGCGTATTCGGACGATCGGCGGTCGTTCGCGGCGCTGTACAACACACCAGTATACAACAATCACGCACACGAGTTGAGCGCCGCGAATAAATAGCACGTAACAGCTGTAGGAAGGTGTGCGCGATGCGTCGGAGAAAAGCTACTTTACGAGGGTGGCAGGTCTGATCGTCGGCCTGCCCGCTTTCTTGCCGGCGAATAATTAGAGCCGATAAGTCACAGCGCAACACCCTGCCGCGCGCGCGGGGGGAGGGGGGATGAGGTGCACCGATGGGGAGGTTCGGCGGGGCACGGGGCAGCTGTGAGCGAAGTTGAAAGTTAGAATCGCGAGGGGTGCAGCGTAGGGGGCAGGGGAAAGGGCCGGAGAAATCGCGTGCCGATGCCCCATTACACGGACAGACTTAGCTTCACCCATAGTCGCGGTTCCTACTTTCGAGTTGCCGGCTTGCGAGAGTGGGAGCCACCTCCGGAGCGCGTCCCTCGTCGTCGCACCACCACCATCACCATCACCACCACCACCATCACCACCGTCATCGCCGGTGGATCGCTCGTCCGCGATGCGCCACCAACACTGTTGCTATTTAGGGTAATTTCGACTTTCCGATACCCGTTACGTAAGCGCGATTTCGAGGCCGTTCGCGATCGATCGCGCGCCGCTCCGGAAGGGCTTTCGATAACGGGCTTCGATTTCGCATGCAGCTCGCAACGCTGCAATTATATTCCAAGTCAAATTTTCGTATCGCTGCTACCTGTGCCGGCTGCCACTTTTCATTTATACATTTCGATCATCGGGCATGCAGTTATAGCCTAATTATTTATCAAGCTTAGCTGAAATGTGTCACGATTTTGCGAATCTTTTATTATTATATTTTATTAAAAAAATTAAATAGTAATTAATAATAATCTAAATATTTCGAAAGATATGGTATTACAAGTAATTTTTGTATTATACGTATAATGTTAAAATTGTAAAAGATAATATACGTCGCTAATTTATATAAGAAATTCATGCGGACGTAAATGCAGAAATTGAATTCGGTTAAACTGTTGCACTTGACGGTGATTTAATGTTCATCAATTTACCAATCAGCGTCTTATATGTCGACATACACATATACAGATGATATTTCCTATTTGATTTCTTATTAAACATGCGTGCCCGATATACAGGCATTTACCGAGTACATTGACTTCACGAGGAATTTCTGACGTATTAATCGAATTATGTGAGGATAAGCGGATATTTTTTCGATATTATTCTATGGTCGGTTTTTTAGCGTTCCGACATAGGCTTGAGTGATGCATTCACGGTATTACGGCCGTCTTTTTTATGCCGGTGCACGACGGCACTGGAATACCGAGCGATTACGAATTTACAGAATAGCTCATTCTGGGTTATTCCGTAATCAATAATTTAGATGCATTCTAACGTGAGTGGTGCATTGTGTGTTGAAAAGTACGACGAAGCCTCGCTAAACGCGATCTACGTACGCGCGGAAGGACACATTGTAGCAATTTAGCGGAGTTGTTCGAGCACAACTTTAGAAATGTAACTTTGTATTTGATGCGTCGTAACTACTTTCGGCCTATACACCCTGCATTCGTTAAAGATGTGTATGGTCTTGAGCGTGTACAGTACGATCAATTTTTTAGCATTTCTGCCGCGTATTCCGAGAAATCGAAGAACTACTAGCATGCAGCTATATTTTCAACACAGTTTATATATAACATCCTTCTACGAAAGGTCGGTTGCACAGGCATTCGACAGTACAACTAATTTTGTTACATTATTATTTTAAAGAACGAGAGAAATAATGATACTTTTATCGCGAAGAATTTATATTTAAGAAAGGCAGTTTTCTCAGTTATAATTGTTAATTATAATACTTTTAGAAATAAATATATGGATAATAGAATTGACATAAATATGACAATATGAAATTGTTTACTTTTTCGTACGCGCAAAAATGATAATACCGATAATATTAAAAAGATAAAACTTTCATGATTTTTTTATCTCAGTACTTTTATGTGATTATTTTTTTAAATACATATTTCTGAGGAACCAAAAGTATATATATGTTGATTATAATAAGTCATAATTTTTTGTTCATATTAATTTGTAACGTTCGAAAGCGATATTGAAAAACAGAGAACGTTTTCACGCGGAGAATGTCAAAACTCGACGACAGCCTGGTATCGCGCGCTATCAGTCGAGACCGAAGATTTTTCCGCGGGGAGTCTATCTCGGCGGTTGGACAATAGACGCAGAAAGGAGTTTTTCACGTCGCTATTTTTAACGCCCGGAGCTTTCCGGTGGCGGAAAAGCACGGAGAGGAAAGCCCGACGCGTTTGACCACGTGCCGGACACGGATGAGTTATTTTGATATCGGGACTTCATGCCCCATTAGGTCGGCTTGACGATTATTTCGGAAGCGGGGCAGAACAATACCTTGACAATACTCTGACCGGCGGTTTCGTTCGATCGTCGACCACCACCCCTCATTGTCACTCTCTTTATCCTCTCCCGTTTTCCAAGCCCCCCCCCCCTCCCTTTCCTCCCGCGCTCGCTTGTCGAACATCAGCGAGTGCTTTCAAAGGCTGATTTCTACTGTTACCGCTGCCCACTTTGATCGGGCATGTTACAAACGTACGCGCCAATCGTATTAGCCAAATAGGTTTGATCTTCTCTGTACGCTTCAAGTATCTACGCAAATTATTGTGTGTTCTTAATCAATTTTATTAAACATATAATAGGCATAGACGTAATGAAATATTATTTAAACGACCACTATGATTTTTCGAGATTTTTTTAGAGATAATCGAAATAATAATCCATGTACATAAATGCGCGCGTAATTAATAAAAATTTTTATAACATTTCTTGAAAAATATACATTGTATTCTTACAAATATAACAGTAAATACAACAATAAAATATACCGAATAATATGATTATAAATAAGTAGAAAAGTCAATGCATGTCAATGTAAATAACAGTATAGCAGACATTAAAATTGTATCCACACATATCATATTTATTAAAATCATTTTCATTAATAAATGAAATTATACAACTGTAAACAACATTTTATTTAAGTAAATTTTATAATAAACGACATGCATTAATAAAAATCTGATAAAAACGAGCACAAGCGTCATTAAATATTTCTTAATAAATCCGAATAAATATCTTTATTTACAGAAGCGAGTTTACGCTGATGGCAATGTCGCTCCTGTGTCCTCCGCGTTATGTGACTGTGTCACATATAAAAGGGAGTTACGCGGGGTAGTTATATTTTACCGGAAAAATTGGGAAATTTTTCCCTCAATTTTATCGTTACAGAGATTATGCTTTTTTCGGGGCTTATTCCCAGCGCCAATATTTACTCGTTTATAATATACATCGAAGCGAAAATGCTTTGGCCGGATGTGAATCTATTCGAAAATTTAGTCGCAGTAAATAAATATTTGTTTATCCCAACTCAAATATATTTCGAAAAATGAGATATGCAGCAGTAGCGAGCATTTTTTATTTGTCTGAAATATTTATCGCCGAACGAATATGTAATTTCTACGATGATATTCGATAACCAAAACTAGATTAATCGAAAACTAATTTTTATTTACTGTGAAACTAGATCTTTTTAAGTTGAATAGGTATTATAATAATCGTCTATAATAATTGTCACACTTTGTAATATTTAATTATAATAGATAATAAAGTATGTGATGTATGTATATATGAAGCAATCATAAAATTAAATCTTTATTGTTTCAATCATCTAATCAATCTAATGTTTGAGAAAAAAACATAACAATATTCAATTTGTTTCTCGTTCAGATATTCAATTCGTTTCTCTAATTTTTCCTAGTGAGGAATTTTCATTTGACTTCTTCCACATGCAATCTATAGCCTATTTTTACATTTCCTCTTACTGGCTTTACGAAAGAAGTAGCGGGAAAACTTGACGCCGACAAGCGGGCGTGTAACGCGGCACCTTCTTCAACGCGTGCGAAACGTTAAACAATAAACACCATACGTTGTATACACAAAGGTTCAACGATTTAAACGCGAGCTCGTAATAGCCGGAAGCGTTTTGCGCTGTTTTTCGACGGCGGGCATATCGCAATAATCCTCTTTTCCGGAACAACATAATAAGCGGTAACGTAAACGTACCGTTCTCGTCTCGCTGCGCGGCCAGGTGGCGGAGGAAAGACGGGAGGGTGGTGATGGAAAGGGCCGTGGAATTTTTCGGAGGCGGCAGGGAGAGAGGGGCGTTCAGGGCGAATTGAACTAACAAGGTCCCCGAGGGCAGTTTACGCCCGATGTCCCAGTAAACCCCAAACTGTCGGGGGATGATCGTTTGACAGCTCGCGACGCATAACCGAGTGTCTATAAATCCACTTCCATACTAAACCCATCGTTTCTCTAGCAACATCACTCTTGCTTTATTTGATACATATATGTATAACAAAGGAAAGGAGAGAGAAACGCATCAAATAAATTGAGAAATCTAATAGAATGCTCGTCAGTTTTGACACCGTCGATTCAAGAGGCAATCAAGAGGAAGAAATTATTATGCAATTTTTTGAGGACATTTCTGTGCATGTTGAAAAGCCAATAACATTTATATTCATTTAGCTTATTTAAAAAGAAAACATTTATTTTTTCCATTAGACGTTAGATTTAAATATAATAGTCATTTATTAAAAGATACGTATTCATCATTCAGTATATGAAACACAGTTCGAGCCACAGTTTCCCTACGGCGTGGAATTTCTTCGTTATTACAGCACATTGCTTTACCAAATTCTCTCTTGTGTTTCGCCCTAGTATTTCGGTAAGACTTGCCGGTGATGAAGCCACGTGACGGTGATCAACCTGCTCGGGAAGTCCTTCTCGGGTGTCTCAACAGTTCTTACGCGCAGTCCGCTTAGGGTATTGTTCCGGCCGCAAAGCGCCGGTGAGAAATGGCGGCCATAGATCCTCCGCATCTCAAGTAGGTGCGTTTCGTGGCAACGACCGAATGACCATTTGTTAAGCTCCTCCGCTCCGCCGTCATCTGTCCGCCATCGGTCGGGAAAACAGCTTGCTACAGCAGCCCTCGGCGCACTCGATCGTTCTCACTTTTTGCCGCGCCTTGACAGACGTGAAAACTGTCCCCGGGGAAAGCCTGTCGCCGCAATATAGATCGCGTATCTCTCGCGGAGGTATTTTTAAGACCTTAAATAATACACCTCGGGCCTCATTTTACAAACTAGCTGTTTATGCAGTAGATATAACGTTAATAAATCTCGCGCAACTTTTATATCTCACTCTCTTATCTGCATTTGTCGCTTCGGCAGCTTGATTGGATTTCTTATTTAAATATACCGCATTTACATATCTTCCGTTCACATTTATTTCAATTATTCGCGTATGCAAGAAATTCGGGAGCGAACGATGTTTCGCAAGCGGGCCTCTTTTTCAGATGGTTTTGCACTTTACGTTAAATGAACTACATATCGCGTTACTTACACAAATTTGTAGCGGGCAGCATGCACATCGCGAATTCCAATTTCAGATCGGCCTTCCGTAATTTCCGGAAATTTTCAAAAATCGCCGCGAACTTCAATAAAGCCGTCGTAATTAATTTGTGATTATATCGTGAATTCCTGCAAATTCATGTTACGTTGCATAGCGCGATAGGAATGCAACCGACCTCAACAAGCCCGATACGAAGTACCTGATTTAGAGAGACGTATAAACGATATTTCGATACTATTTCCCCGCGATACTTTCCAAATCGAATTGAAAGGTGCAAAATTGACAAGCGGTGCGGCGCGGCGCGGCGCGCGCCGCGGGCTGCGATTTTTTCCCCGGAATCGCCGTATCATTTTTCCCCGATAGTTTCGCTCGCGAGAATGCGGAAAAATGTAACGCGCGCTCGCCCTCAGATATGAAATACCGCCTCGTGCCGACAATCGACTTATTAATTATCGATCACTCTCGTTGTCCTCGATATCGCGGGATGCGCAGAAAACAGATTTTGATCATCCCGGGCTTTTTAACAGTCCGACGAGTATAAAATTTATGCGCCGAGCCATATTTATTTCTATGCATATTTATTCGATGAATTTCATAACTAAATTACAGATCTATATGCAACGGTTTGTTAACTTGATAGTACTTGTAACAAAATATTAAACGTCAAACCCCCGCTTTGCATATGCATAAAGGAGAAATATTAAAAATTTGCCTAATTATCCATTTCGTGATTAATTCCGAATGGAATATTGACGAAAGCATTTACCACTTAACCAGCTGTAATTAATGGCTTAAATAACGCTTTTAACGTTGCCGTGATATCTTTCGATTGTGAGAGAATTTGACGTGAATCGTTTGTTTGATTAGCGAAAACGAATGCGGATTCGTTGTGTGTATTGTTATAAGCGGCATGCTTGTCCTGCTATATTGATATGCAAGATATATCTTGGAGTTTATGGGGTTATTAAGGACTTCATCCGTGTCTCATGGCGGGATTACTACGTTATTATCCTTCGGTAAGTGGCAGGCAGGTTGGTCGGCTGGCTGGTCGGCCCCTTGGAAGGAAGACCAAACATCGTCTCCTCCTTACCACGGTCCCTCGAGCTACCCGGTGAAACTAGTAAGACATTCTCCTCCCCCCTCCCTCCACTCCAGCCCATGGAACGGCATCCAGTTGTGAATTTGACCCTCGTAATTAATTTATGACCGCCGTTCTTGTTGCAAAGCCAGTTGAGTAAGCAGAGAGTAACTGACCTCGCTCCTCCTCGAGCTCCGGCCCCAATTACGCTTATGATCTATTTCATACGAATAATTTCGAAGGCATCGCCTGATCTCACTAATATTAGGATTAATCACTGATTTATTATTATTTATTCCATTTCAGCATACACGATGTAAATTATTTGCTTAGAAAGCATATATTCAATTTGATTTGCAAGAGCGATGCGCAGATGCTGGATTATTCAACGGGTATCAAATTAGAATGCATTTAGTAGAAATTTATAATACCAACTATAAATTACCCCCAAGTCCAGGAAGTAGATGTACATATGTCGGTTTTAATGTCTTATGAATCGCGTCGCGCAGCGCAATACGATAATTATTCAAGGAGATGCACGATGCTATACTCGGACATAGTTTCCCATACATTTTTCGCCTAGCGATGGGGTTAATATAGAAAATCCACGAGATGACGGGCATTACGATCCCGCGGCGTCTTTCATATACCCATACCGATCGCTCCCGCGGGATTCCTCTAATGCTTCCGCTTCCACTCGGTGCACACGTACCTCCCCTCCTCGTACTTATTACGAGCCTAATACAAATTCGACATGGAAGCGAGAGTTGTTAGAAGGCGCTCGGTGGTGCGCGGCGGGACGCAGGAATCCATAGATCGCGGGGCTAACAATCAGCCGTAAATTATGGTCTCAATATCCATTGTGTACCCTACTTGCTCTCGAGCGGGCCTAACCCCAAAGTCTGAGGCCAAGACTACCCACCCCATCCTCGGTTCAGAGACGGTTGGCTCTCTCACGGCCCGGCTGAACCGAGAGATATGTATATTAATGGGGCAATCTTACATAGTTTTGTTTACCTTGCCATTCTCCCAGTACGTATACAATTACTATCCCCGGTCCCTATGGTGCGCCGGCACGAGAGCCGCCTCCGTTACAACCCCTTCGGACTGCGCCGGCCTCCGACCTAACTAGTTTCCGCCGACGTCACTATCGCGCGCTCGGCTGCCGTCTTGTTTCTTCCTGAGGCACAGACTGAACTTTGTGGAGAATTTCACTATTATTTGCGAAAGATTAGACTGAATGAAAAACGTTAAACTGTCAAGATTTTGCTTTCAAACTGTTAATACGTGCATCTAATATTTGTAAGTGCGGAATTTTTTGAAGATAATAAGTATGTACGTTCTTGATGGAATATATCTTAATTGACTTTTTAATTAATGGCAGTTACAAATAGAACAAGATACGCTAAAAAATAATAAAAAAAATATACATGGGAAAATTTGATAAAATTAGGTGTGTATTAGTAAGAATAAATGTAGCTACTCTTTTTCGAAATTACTTATTATGCGATTCTTTATAGATTTCTAATGCATTAAAGTATTTAATACTCTTTTATATACGTAGTAAAAAAGTATTACTATAAATCTGAATTATAAGATTCTTAGCTTTAAAATCATATTATATTTAATGTAATTTTAATACAACATTAAATTGAAACTAATATATATTATATAAATTAATTTTTGAGGAACGATAATTATGCATCCTAAATTAGATAAGAAAAATTAAAATCAATGGACATGTTACATTAATAATAATTTATATATATGAATAATATTATTAATTAATAAAAATGTCATTGTGCAGAGAGAGAGAGAGAGAGAGAAGGTTTTTTTCCGAGACATTTAAAGCTGATGCGATGCAACAGGATGCGGCCGCAGTATCCCGATATCGTGGAGATTTAGTGACGCGCGTCAACGCGTCTGCAATATGTTCAAGCCGCTGACGGCGACGATCGAGGTCGAAGAATGCTATTTTTAAAAACTACACCGGTCGTTGCGGCGCGATATTCCGATGCGCGCGAGAGAGCGCGTATCCGATAAAAACGAATTCCGTTCTTGAAGGGCTCAAACGCCGCACCGATGAAAATCCATTCTACGGCGCGCCGGCTTTCAGCAAAGAAAATATTGTCCGCGGCGCGGCGCGCGCGGGGGCCGCAGCAGAAACGATCGCGGCAGAGAGCGGCACTTTTCACCTTCGCTCTTCCACCCCGGTTTTTAATTCCGTGCGTGGCACACGGCGTGGCGCGCGGACCGGCTTTGTAGCGGAATGTACATTTCTCCCGCTGAACAACCTCATTTGTGTAATCCCCGAAGCTTCGACAACAAACTGTCTGCGGCATCGGAATGGCGCTGGGGGTGCACGGGGGTGTGAGCACGACATTAACGTACTTTGTAGTTCAGCTCTCTGCGGCAGTCGTCCTTCTCCGTCCCCTTCTCTCTCGCCCCGCCGCGTTCCGCTCCCGCCTCCCTCCACCCCGCGTCCCTTTACCCACCAAGGCTCCGTCGTCCTGGATGAAATTGCGATTGTAATAGCAATTATCTTATTTCTACTATTGCTTCTTTGTACTTCGATTCGCGACATACGAACTTGGTGCTGATGCAAGCCGGGAGACAGGAAGGGCCGCCGGGGAGGGACGGAGGGTGGTCCGCGAATGGAATTAAATGTTCACGGGATAGCTCGGCAAGGACCGTGACGCAATTTAAGTCGCGCGGTATTTGCCGGAACGGAATGATGGCTCTTTCAGAGGCCAGCATTACGCGCGATAGTTATAACGCTTTTTTGGTATTGTTGCGCTTTTCGTTTATACTTTTTCATGCGCACCGCTCGCGCTTTTAATACGCATTGCATTTGAAAGGTCGCTCGCCACTCGGTGGTAGGAGACTCGCCATTTTTATTGGCCGCTTAAGGGGGTCGTGTTATGAGAGGAAAAATATCGAGAGAGAAACTAATTATGTCTTTTTAATTATGTGTGAGTTTTTGCTACAGTATTTAATTTTATATTGCGTGACAAGAAGATTTTGTAAATGTCGTCTGGCAAAGATATTACAATTTTTTATAATATCGCGCCGTTGTGTTGAAAATTATTACATTGCCATTATGTTTATGCCGCTGATTATGCCGATGCAACAAAATTCTTTCAGCTTTTTAAAACAGTGTGTTATATTAGCATTAAACGGACATATAGAATTCATTGAGCTTAATGTTAGTACAAAGAATTGAAGGAAGAAATTCTTAGGAAAAATTATGATTTACATCAAATAAGAATAACATTTCAAATGCAATGGTAAATAATAATATGAAAAGGTATTGTAAAACAGTAATCACAAATTAATAATAATACCAATATTTCAAGTGTCGAAACATTTGTTTTTATTTTTATACAGCTCGCGAGAATATACTAATTATTCTTTTCCTTTATTTTACGAACTTGATCGTCTTTTCAAGCTATACTTACAATTAGCGAATAAAATATCGATTACTTTTGCGTTAAAAATTCAGACACTTTAAAGACAATGTACTACTATTGTTTAAAGATGCAGCAACAAACTCAAGATCGAGGCCAAATTGCCAAACGTAAAAGCGAAAAGCTGCATTGCGACGTCGAACGCTAGAAGTTTGGGAGGGTGGGGAAGTGGTCGGCGGCGTCGACAACGAGAGATTGACTTGAAGGCTGCGGGCCGCGCGGGGGTGGCTCGCGCAGGGGTTGTCGGCACGGCGCGGCGTGGCGGTTCGAGGCGAGTCGGAGAAATGGTCTCAGCTCGCGCCGCTCGGCCTGAAATTCGCCCGAAGTAATCAATATTATAGCTCGCAAAGATATATGCGGGAGGATGTGAGCAAACAGTGTACACACGTGCATTGTTACATGGCCGGGGGTGGTGGATGGTATAAGGAGGGGTTGCTGGGAGAGATGGAGAGAGAGAGAAAGAGAGAGAGAGAGAGAGAGAGAGAGAGAGAGAGAGAGAGAGAGAGAGAGAGAGAGCTACGTGGGAGGAGGTGATGAAGAAGGGGCTGAAGGGTGCCACGGGGCTCGCAGAGCGGAGCTCCACGGTTACGCGGGGCTGGCGGGAGGGAGGTAGGGCCTGAATGGAGGAAGGAAAGGGGTGGACAGCCGGACAAACAAAACCCTTGCTGCTTCATTTCTGCCCGTCTGGCCAGACACCGACCCTTTATACGCGCGCGCTTCCGTCCTACGTTCGCCGTCACCCCTGCCCGATGCGTGATGGACCCGTACCACTCTTTCGTCGACGTTCCCGAGACGAACGAGACTTTCTGCGCACTACTTTTCGAGTTTGTTAATTAACGGCACCGCCCAGTCGAAGAATGCCTCGTAATGGGATTGATAGTCTAAAACGCAAAGTATTGTTCTTCTCGCTGGTGGAATGAATATCGCGGGCTTGTCGTTACGTGCATTGTGAGAGACGTTGAAGGTTAGAGAAGCGTCGTACTCTTTCAATATTTTATTTATTCCAAGTATATTTATTCACGTTAAGGGGATCCTGGACTGACGCTCGAACTTGATCGAGGTCGATAATGTAGGTGAAATTCTGAGATATAATATTATAAATTATCAAATTGGCTTTACAGAATACAAAATCCTTTTCCAGGATTAAAGTACACGCAAAAATGAATCACACAAATATCGACTTCATATCAAAAACGAAAAAAAATTTAAAATATTCGCTCTTCTTTACCTTAATCTTAACCTATAATGAATAAAATGTTTAACAGGATGGATCTTTCTTATTAGAGATTTGTTCGTACTTTTATTGCTACCATACTGTTTATTATTCTTGTCCGAGTCCTGCTGTGCTCTCGATTTATGTACCTAATCTCATATAACTTTTATATGAGTGAATGTTTCTATGAGTTGACAGCTAATTAATAATTTTATGCCTTTTTTTGGTCTTTAATTGAGCAGAGCAGGATTTGTTTTCGTGCGTACTTTACACCTGTAAAAGGAATTTTTAATCTGTAAAGCCAATTCGAAGATTCGTCTTGTTAAACAAAATGAACTGTTCCGTCGGTATCCAGCATCCCCTTAATTTATAATCCTGACAACTCTGAGAAGGTGCGTGATTTTCTATGGATTTTTAGATATGATTATTTTAATAGCTTTGTATAGAATGCATCGAGAGAGAGAGAGAGAGAGAGAGAGAGAGAGAGAGAGAGAATGTGTGTATTAAAAGTATTTAAAAAGTAATAATAATCGTACAAGTAGAAATGATATTTTATTTATAATATAATTAAATAATTAACAGCAATATATTTCTATGTACATGCAATTTATTATTTCACAAATTATTATTTAATTTTTATTTCAGGTCAGTGGTGTATACTTCCCTGGCTTCTGAGACACAGTGACGTGGCTTGTTGATGTGAGTGAGAGAACTTTTCGTAGTTGATGTGCATCTAATTCTAAGAGCTTTCGCAACTTATGTAGAATGCGTAAAGTTCTATTACTTGCTTCCCCTATTAACCATATATATATATATATATATATATATATATATATATATATTAATATCTTATTATGATTAAAAGGATATAAGTGTCTAAAGTCATTAAATTATATATATATATATATATATATATATATATATATATATACATATAATTTAAATTTTATATATATATATATAATTTAATGACTTTAGACACTTATATCGTTTTAATCATAATAAGACATTAATGAAACTGCGGATCAATTACACGAAGATTTACATAAAAGTAGATTGTATTAATTCAATTTAAGTAAGACAATAAATTATGTAGAACATATAGATAGAGTCTCGTGAAAACAAAACTAAAATTTTATTTTGATATATTCTGAATCGTATTAATGGAAATTCCCATTTTATGAAATAATCCCAATTTTCGTGATTATGAATCTTGCAGAAAAACGAAATTCGAGCCGTTGGATAGTTAAAACGCATTGATTTGGATATCTAAAAGAGAACCGATAGCTCTATTGTCGGTTTTAGATCGACGTCGCGACTCCTTCTGAATATTTAAACAACAAATATTAAAACTTTTGTCGCACGGCGCGACGCGACCAAAAGTTTCTCCCAGTCTTCGTAAACTTGCGATCAAAGATCACCCTTCATATGCGGCGACCCTAAAACGTTATGGGTGTTGACGGCGAGCGTTGTCAAAATTTTGGCGTCGTACAACCCCCTCCGTTGCATATAAGGAATCACGATTTCGGCGAGTCGAGGGTAAGGAGGGATGCCGCGCGAATATTCGGGTGACATAATACTTCTTAAGTCGTAAACCTCCCTTGTTTCTTGGCTGAGCGGCATTCCTGAAGTTTCGTATCGGCAGTCGTACAACAAACACGATTATCGATGTCTCGTTCATTCCCCCAAGGCGAAAGGGAGGAAAACGCACCCTCGGATCCCACGTGCTGCTCCTTTCAACCCTCTCTCTATACGCGCCGCGTATTTTATGCCGTCGTTTTCCGAAGGATCTTTTTCCCACCGAGATGTTTAGAATTATCGTTTTCGCGTCGAATCGCGACAGCGGCGTTATTTTGCAAACAAAATCATGAATTTAATTCAAGATATTTTATACGCAATTGCGTAAACCAATGCGTAAATTATAAAACCATCGATGGGGAGGATGATCTTTATTTTTGTAAATAAATTTGTAATTTTAGCTCCATTGGCAACAGTATATTTTATTTTTACCAGAAAAATAACTTGCATAAAATTATTGTTTCTATTCTAGTAGAATCATTTATCTTTTTATGTACAATGTTCTCTAAAGAGTTAATCTTGCTATGATATATATATGTGCAATCCGCACTTCTCGGAAATAATATCCGAGAGTGGAGATTAATAATATGAATAAAAACTCTAAAACAAAGCGTTATTTTTTTCGTCACTTGTTTTGACGCACGTATGTATAGGATGTGTGACGCATGTCGGTATACCAGACGCTACAAGCTGCAAGGGTACATTTCGTTTGTTTCTGAATCAACGTTCAGTATTCGTTGGCTACTTGCTCACGCAGTACATTAGCATTCTAGCTAATTAAAACGTAACTGAAATTGTAATTGTCTGCGTTATCGATGGTATAACACGTAGGCGAATGGTGCGGCCGGAAGTTAGCCCGTTACGTTGCGCGGTGTATATACTTTTTCCTGCTTGGCTCGCGAATAAAGGGGAATGTCTGATTGTGTGTTCTAGAAAAGCAGATGTGCTGATAGTTTTTCTCCACAAAAGATGTTTCTGCCAATTAATTTCTGCCACGCGCTGGTCGTTCTTACGCTCCCTCATACCCTTTCTCTCTATCTTTCTTCCTCTATTAACCACTTCACGCATAATTTAAATAAAAAAAAAAAACATTTGAGATATTCGGAGGAATTCTGTAAAATACATATGGAAGGAATATAAACAAAATACAAAAATTATGCATGAAAAATATCCGCCTCATTGTATAAGTACATCCCAGAATATTTTATATATCATTCTATTTAATTGTTTTCCATTGCGTGCTAAAAAATTGCTAAATAATAACACTGAGAAAAATATTCATGCAAGTGAAATTTAATTATTTATGCGAGCATACGATATTGTTTGGAGTTTCACGCTTTAGGATCAAAGTTTGGAGAAATTTTTTTTTACATAAACATTAACGTTATATATAATCAAAGTTGAGAGCAAGTTTATATTTACTAATGACACGTATCGAGATGAATTACAAGGAAAATTAGTTTTCTTTTTCCATTTTATTCATCTTTCTGTACTTTTAAAGACATTACTTACTATACAATTTCGCGTTTAATTCATGTAATTAGAACTAGTTACATTTTAATTCGATATACGGTCAAATAGTTTCGCTCTATTTAATCAAGTAGCCAAGTTAGTTGCTAGCATTAAACGCATTCCCGATATTACTAAGATACTAATTATTTGCTGTCGGCCGAGTGGGGGCTGCTTTATCCTCTTGTATATGAATGGGTGCAGCGCGTTCCTGCCTGCTCGCGTACTAACCGCATAGAGGGTGGTTTCGGATGAACGCTCGGGATATTGCTTGCGTTATTGAGCGTGTTAATTGATATTTCTTTCGTTCGAATTTATTTTTAAAAGCGCAGAGCGGCTGGAAGCTTTCCCGCCTCCGGGAAATTTGCGTTTTCCTGAAACTGATAATAATATATATCGTCGATATATCATTATACCTTTGTCCTTTGTGTTCTCGCAGTGACACCAAGTGCTGACGACAATTAACATTTTTACATTATTTATTCACTTTTGTAGCGCTCGCACGCGCACGATCACGCAGCTGAAAATAATTCGCATACTTGTTCTCCTTTGAACTAATTATAAATAAATATTTTACACAACCGTGAAAAAAACCGGCTCGACCAATATGGTAGATATTGCATAACAATTCCCGCCGACCTCGGTCTCGCTATCTATAATTGACTTCCTTACGTATATGTATTTATTTCAGTAAGCGCAATTTTTTCACATCTTATTTTAATATATTTTCTCTTCTGTTAATGAAGGACTCCACGTTGGACTCGAAACATAGAAAAATATTAGCCATTTATTTTGCAATATGCACTGCGTAATACATTGTGTAATACGAAATAAAATCTTGTTTCGAGACAATTGGAGAAAGATGTAAGTATGATTCTTTTCTTGATATTGTAGAAAATTATAATGAATAATATTGTAGTAAAATATTGTAGAAAAGTATAATATTGTAGAAAAATTATAATGAAAGAGGATAAGAAATGAGACTAACGGAACGTTGTTGAATAATGTTGCTTCGAGAATATGGAATTAAATTCTACTGCATATATTTAATATTTATTATTTCGTCAATTTATGGCGCACAATTATATTTATTAATCTGTCACTACTTCCATGATATACCTATGTTATATTATTTTATTATTTTTCGACATTACAATGGTCCAAGCTGTTAAATGAGAATTAACGTTCTGAATTCTAAATCCATCATGATCGATTACAAATTAGAAGTCGTAATAAAATTGATTTCAATGGTAACGGATTAATCGATTGCACGGGAGCATTTCAAACGATCAAGATATAACCTGGCTGCCCATGATCAACGTCTGGTTAAACAAAAATGCGAATAGCAGTAATAAATGCTATTATCGGACATTGTGACAATCGTTTGCGAGCACTCCAGCAACGCGAATGTACTGTCCATTTAATTTCTCGGCAAACAATGGGATGATTACGCACCGATTATATTGTATCAGAGGGCAGAGATGCGCTGGGAATTCCACGGTCAATCGTTCTATTAACTGCAATAAAAGTAACGAACAATCTTAATTGTAAATCAAAGGTAAATTTTGCATCGTTATACACATGTAACACATGTAATGTAAAAAATAACGTTAGTGTCAAGAAAATCCGAGGAGAGTTGCATCATGACTTTAGCAGAACGTTAATTATGCAAATTTACTTTGCGGCAAAAGAAAATGTGAAAGAAGTATGAATAGATGTTAGATGTTACTAATAACATTTTCAAGATACAATTAGGAATGACTAAGGTCTTTTTTTTCGCTACAATGTTGTAGTTGATTAAAAATCCAGATAATTGGTACTACGTTTCAGTTTATCAATTACAATTTATTAAATTAATAAATTAAAAATAAATTATGATAATCATATTTCTTACTCTTCACATAAATCAGCAAACTATTAAATTAAAGCATATTGCAATAAATGCATTTTTGCAGAAACTTTTCTCATAAAATACTAAGAGCCTATTGCACGCTATTGAAGAAGACATGGAGTGAATAGAGTGGATGCTGCACGAAATAATGCCATCAATATAAAAAGACGACCTGCCGCTGGCCGGTAATAGAAACCGATTTGTCAGGGTGCCTTTACATTTCCACGCAGCGAGTTTCGCATCCGATAACCCGTTTTATCCTCCGGGGTAGCCCCGTTCATCTCCTCCTACCATCTTACCCATCCCGGCCGACGAGTCGGGGAGAATCACCCTTTTTTCAAACCCCGTCGCACGACGTGAGTGCGTGTCCGAGTGCGCCTACGGCCGCCTCCGATTTCATCTTTCTTGCCTAGAAAGTCGAATAGATAGGGAATCTTGTAAAATGGCCCGATGAAAGACAAATATTACCGGGGATCACCGGACGAAAGACGCGATTTATATTGTGGGATTTCGCGTGGCGACAGTCGCGAAGAGATTTCGGCGACTACGGGATATACACGGATTTAGGATCGGTTACAACACGGTTGAAGTTGAGGCATTACGGGCGTTACCACAGCGCCTGATCTTCTCATGATTAACAATTTTCAGAGTGAAGTTTATGATACAAAAGACATTTTCCTTCAATAAAATGATATATTCTACATTATAATTTTATTATATTATTTTATTTATATACAGGGTGTCCAGAAATTCGCGCATTCGGTGCACGTGAGGTGATACTTTATGATAAAAGAAACAACTTTTTCCTTTAGCAAAATTCCACCTGACAAGTAGTTTTCGCAGGCGAGAAGGTTAAACTTAACGAATAAGCGCGATTATCCATGTGGTATGCAGGGCCGTCGCGCATTTCTAACTCACTCGTTCATTGAAAAATAAAGACATATGTAAATAGTAATAAGCTTTATGAGCTAAACGTCTTATTATTCTAAATATTGCTCACAATTGCGCATGATAATTAAATAATATCACTAAATATTAAGAATAGTTTACTAATTAAATGAGAATACGTAACCTGTACAAATGTCGAAAACTTGATTTATTGTGTAACAGTGATTAAAAGTAAAGTAAAATATTTGAGTTAAAGTATTATAAGAGCTAATTATCTTTTTATTTTTTTTGCTATGAAAATATAAAGAACTTGTTCAAAATTAATTTTTAACATGTTATAAGAATTACATAATTACATAAAATCTCAATAACGGTTGTATCAATATCTGGAAATTTATTACACATTTTTGAAACAATTATTTACAAAGTATTATGTAAGCACAAGAATTTAAAGAAATTGTAAAAACATGAAAATTGTTTCGATACAAAAAATATGAAAATATTAACATTTATTGAAATAAATAATTTTTTAAAAATATGCTTCCGACACACTTTGTAGACATAAATCTTTTAAAAATAAGTCCAGAATTTAGCTCATAAAGCTTATTACTATTTACATATGTCTTTATTTTTTAATGAACGAGTGAGTTAGAAGCGCGCGACGGCCCTGCATACCACATGGACAATCGCGCTTATTCGTTAAGTTCAACCTGCTCGCCTGCGAAAACTACTTGTCGAGTGGAATTTTGCTAAAGAAAAAAGTTGTTTCTTTTATCATAAAGTATCACAAGTATCACATCCTAACGTGCACCGAATGCGCGAATTTCTGGACACCCTGTATATATATATATATATATATATATATATATATATATATATATATATATGTATATGATAATTTTTATTTTGTGCCTTTCGGGATTGAAAGGGGATTTACCAAAAACTTTTTATATATTTATATAAAATATACTTACAACTTATATACTTACTACTTAAAATATACTTATAACACAATATGTTATATAACAGTATCATTTCTTCATTATATTTATACATTTCGTAAGGATTTAATATCATATTTTATGTCATTATCTCATACTTCAATATCAAGATTTAATATGTAAAGTACACGTATAATCATAGTTTTATCAAACTGATAGACATATTTTTCTGCCAAAGTTAATACTTTGAAATTGAGTGCATACGAATAAAATTTCCAAAATCCCGATGAGAATGTGGTAATGCAATCTCGTGAGCCTGTGGAATACAAAGAACCGCCGATTCATTGCAGGAAAATGCACGCGTATTCAGAAATCGGAGCATATTTCCGTTGCACTCCCCTCCCCCTCCGCTCCCCAAAAAGAGAACAAAGCGCTTGGGTGAGAATGCGGGAAGAGAGAGAAAGAGAGACGGAAAAAAGGAAAACAATCTCCGTGTCCGTGCGTATACGCGCGCGTTAACCCTCCACCTGACAGAAAATTATAATTACGAGTCGCGGGGCGCGTTCGCGCGGCATAAAAACTTAAAGCAGTGCCGTGCATCGCGCCATTCGGCGGCGTCTGTTTCGCGGTGGTTTGGCTCGCGGCTTGGCTCGGCACGGCTCGGCTTGGCTTGGCCCACAGCGCGGCTCGGCGTGGTAGGAGCGGCTGTTAATTGAAAACTACCGAAAAGCACAATTGCATGAGAATTATTTCTATTCATTAGCCGGATGGCGTTGCCCGGCCGCCTCGGTCGGGCCGACCAGCCGCCGAAAAACTTTTCCTCGGCCAGCTCGCATTTTTTTTTCTCTCCACCACCCTCGCGCCCGCCGTTGTCCCGCGTCGCAACCACCGCCCTTCCCGCGGTCTCTATCCGACCGGTCGCGCGTGGCGTAATTATGTAACATAAATACAATCCCTGCCGCGACGTAATTTTTGCGGTATAAGCTCAAAAGCTCGCGCCACCCCCTGCATCACCCCAACCTGGCGGCACGTACGGCAACGGCAACGGCGGCGGCGGTGGCGGCGGCGGCGACGGTGGTGGGCCCAGCTCTCTCCGCGGAGGGCTGGCTTTTTCAGGAACGCTTTCGCAAATCAATTTACGGCGTAACGCGGCCGTTCTCATTGTCTGCAGTAGTACCCGACGGCCGCTTCGTGGCTAAACCTTTTGTAACACCGGCGGCCATTGTTGTGACAGAAAATTATATCGTAATGCTTATTTACGGTGAACATTCCGGCAGCCCAGGCCCCTTTGTTGGCTCTTGTCAAGTACCAAATGTAAATGCGTTTGTAATGCCCAACCGCGACCCTCGACTCTCTCCTCGCGGGTTGTAGATTTTGTTTGATAATTATATACGCGGTCGTATTTCGAGAGGGAGTGATCCTCGACGTCGCGTTGATCATTCGCCAGCGCGTCCGAGCGCGATTTTCTCAACGAATTTTCATCGCCACCGCCGCGTGTTATTTTTGCGACGCGAGAACGCCTGCGCATTCATCCGCATCCTACCACTCATTGTCAGCAAAAATATTTTCATACTCCAAAGATAGCGAATCTCAGCGCGGATATGATGCTTGCTTTCTTTCTTTCAGCAGGTTGAGATTGTTGCCGGAATGATTTACAGTTCATACCATGCAGTAGTAATTATCGAGTACTGAGATCGAAATTTCTATCGAATGAGTAATATTATCGTAAGCGCACACTCGTTTTATTTCAAATGCTAATAATGAAATATTCAACAATTTTATTCTAAATTATTCTGACATATATTTATTTATAATATTTTATAGATTAGTGTTAATTATTTCTTAAGAAATTAAATGATTTAACACATACATATTGCCAAGGAAATTTTATATAAAGATAACAATTTTTAAAAAATATATTGTGTTTATACATCATTAATATAGTTTACACTTTATTGATTAAGCGATAATCGTAAATAATTACGTATATCAGTTGTTGATAAACGTTGTATTTTCGCGAAGGCGTCGAGACCTCAGTCTTATTTTTACACAATTTAGGCGTGATCCCGAATAAGCCTAGCGCTGGAATTGCCCGAAAGACGCTTCTGGGAATTCCGAGGGGTATTTTCGCCAGTCAATGAATTTACAGCCCCTCTTTACCGAGTTCACCCTTAACCGCTTAACAAGAACTGCTTCGCGGCACGTGAGAAAAAAAAGCTAACCTGTTCGGTAGATGGTGGTAGGAGGCGTAAGCGGTCTTGAGGGGTGAATTAGCGCGAAATAAGTGTAGAAGAGAACACTCGGAGCCGCCTTGGCGATAGAAACGAACACGTCGTTATACGGTATACACGTACACTCGACGCACAAACGCGCGTGCCCGTCTGTGTGTGTACGTCGGACGCTGTCAAGCTCCATAAGAACGTTGCGAGGGTGAGTCTTTGGGAAAAGATAGCTAGGGTAGGTACGCCACGGTGAAGCGAGAGGGCGGAAAACGACGTAACGCGCATAAAGTAAATTGCCGCGAAATCTCGGCGAGCCTCAAGAACGGCGGTGGATAAGCGAAACAAATAAAATAAGAACGAGCCCGAGCCCGCGGGAGATAACGCGAGAAGGGGTAAAAAGGCCACGCGGATAATATGATTTAAGACCATAAGGTACCGCGCATTCAAAACACGAAGCGTGGCGATTTCTTTCCTTTCAGCAAAATTTTTCTACCCCGATAGCGTGAAGTCTGCTCGGATAATTGTCGTCAAATTGAAGTTCTAAATCTTATTTTGCAGTGATCACGTAGGCCAATTATACTGATAAATATTCTCCAATTGATCATTGTAATTGTAACAGTCATTTATAATATAAATACGGTGACCATCCGTCCTATATTAGAGAGGATAGTCCTTTATTTTAGGTTTGTATCCTTTACATTTATTTTTTTCTTGAAAACTCATGTCCTTTATTACTGAAAAGTCCTATAAAATGTCCTATTTTTCAGTCTTTATCACCTTTGCATATTTTGTATAATTTTTACATAAAGATGTGTTTCTTTTTTTACATGTATATAATTGTTTTGGTTTACAAAATTTTATTTTTTTCATATAAATATATTTTCAGGGAAAACATATTAATGATAATAATAAATTTACATTGCACTTGTTCGTGGAAAAAGGATAGGTGGCGGTGTCCTTTATTTATCTCAAAGAAATATAGTCACCGTAAATATAAACCATATACTAGAATGTTTATTTAATTTGACAATTTGACAATTTTGTACAGAAAGCTTTACGGTATTGTACAAACTTCGTATGACGCCATAAAGAATTTTAAAGAATCCTGAATGAGGTATGTATTAATACTTTATTTAATTAATATCAATTTCTCCATATCGTCACGATATACGCTACAGCGTATAATTACAACTATAATTATAAGTAAGTGTTTCGCTATTCGTCCGCGCAAAGCTCGTCGACAAGAATTCCGCAGAGAGGTAACGTCCCAGCAACAAAGGCGGCCTCGAGGACTTTCCGTCACGTGTCGCGCGCAAAAAACTAAGAGCCCCGTCTCGCGTGTGTAGGGGAGGGAAGAGGCTCGCTTCAGGGGGAGTCCTCCGAAAGCATCCGAAAAGAGATTTCCGTGGTGCGGGAGAAGGCGCACGACCAGACAGAGGAGACAAACGCGAAAAAGAAGAACGGTACGGATGTACGGGCAGACGGACAGACGGACGGGCAGGCAGACAGACATGCGGGAAGGAATGAAAATAATAATACCCGGCGTGTGGCCCTGGGCCACAAGTGTCAGCGAGGAAGGAAGGCACGGCGGCAGGAAGGAGCGCGTTGAATTTGTCATATGTAAGTCTCGCCAACCCCCGGCCTCACTCTCGCTACGCACACGCGTGTCTGTAGCCGTCGCGCCCGACGTGTCGTCCGCGAGGATTATTTCGAGAAGGCTTCGGGAATCGAGGGACTGAGATTCGGATCCTTTGCGACGCGGTGTCGCACGTCTCCCTCGCTTGTCCAACCCTCTCTTCCCACGTGATTGTATTGGGCGAGGAAACGTCTCCGGGGTATATTCGAAATACTGTCACCGAATTCTTCTATCCCTTCGAATGCGTTTTATAGATCTAAATCCATATTTTACGTCTCATTATACTAATCAACAAAATTTAAACTTTTTTTTATAATATGAATTACATCAAATTTTTAACTAATTCTCATATAATAATAATAACAAAATAAAAAGTTTGTAACATGTAACATGTAACATTTTTGCATCATTGACATATATCATTTCAAGTTTTTTATTTTGTATTTATTTATCATATTGTAAAGCATATCGATCTTATTTTTTTATATTTAAAATTCTCAAAAGCAATTCTGAAATAAAAGAAACAATTCAATTCAATAATAAAGTACATATTAAAACACAAATAAGTTTATTAGAAATAGCAGAAAAAAATCTATACATACATGAATAGTAATAAAGCATTGAATCATTTTGACGCCAGAAATATTTTATTCTATAAAAGTAAAAATATGTGTACTATAGAAGCTAAAAAGAATGCAAATGCCACCCATTTGTGAAAGAAACATATTATTATAAGGAGGAACCGGATTTGTCACTTTTTACTAAAACTAATGCCCGTATTCATAATCAGATCTTATATTTAAGGCTTTCTTAAGTTTATCTTTAGATACTCTGCCAATAAAATAAACCATAGAGCATCTAAAGATAAATTTAAGGAGGCTTTAAGTATAAGATTTGACTATGAATACGGGCATAAAACATATCAATTTCTAATAAAGTATGACATTGTGGATCTATTTTATTATCATATTAGTAATTAGTACACAAATTAGTATACAAATTAACAAAAAATGAATATTTTTAGAAAAACCTTGTTAATTACTGTTATTAACTCTGTTAGTCATCAGCAATTGCAAGTGTACACAAGTGTATTATGTAAATTATTGTTATATTATATTGTTATATTATTATATTATAAATGAACAGATTAATTAATTATTATTTTATTAATTTATTATAATAAAACGAATTTTTTACTAATATATGTAATTATAATATTATTACTAAAGTTTGTTTTTTATAAATGTACTTTTCAAGTTTTTATAAATGACTTGTGAAGTTAACTAAACAAAATTATTCATAAAATTGGATAAAAGTATTTTTTTGATTGTGTGATGAAGAAACTCTTAGGAATTATGAAAAAATACTTATAAAAATATTAGATTATTTAATATATATTTCCTGGGATATTAACAAAATTTGTAGATGAAGAGAGAAACAAATCGAGGAATAATATTGTGACTACATCTGTATAAAAATGATTTAAAAATGTTATAGCTTTTTGAGAGCTTTATTATGCGAAACCATTTTTAATTTCAAACTGTTAATTTTAACGTTAAGGACATTATGTTTCTCTTTTTTGATAGCAAAATTATTTTTGACCTTTTGATCGTGGCAATGCATGGTCATCAATCACACTCATATTATTCATATTGTTACATTTGAGTAAGCATCGGCGGCATTTGATTTTTCGCAATAGCATAGACGCGCACAGACGTACTCGCGTTGATTCAATTGCGGTTTCCCGTAAACAAGTGCATCGTTTTATTATTTATCGCCGTTATTCCGGCCACTTAATCAAAAATATATTACGGGCAATACCTCTCAGCGTCTGACATTTTCGATGCCCGGCCATACGAGCGCGAATGATTTCATCAGCGCATTATTAAGTGGGCTTTGATTTTCGATCCTCATTTTGCAAACCAAGCTCTTTGTTGCCTACCAAGCCAGTCGTAAACGTCACAGAGAACACATACCTGTCAAATGAAAATATTCTATTTGCGAAACTATTACTCTAATCATAGGTATTGCATATTTGCTAATTATCAGGCCCGTTGTTCACTAGTATTACGTTATATGTTCTACACTTGGTAAATTCAATTCTATTACACATAACTCCATTGACTGGTGAAACATATGCCGAAATTTGCACTTTTCCGGTATCAGTTGCGAGAAATGTCATTTTGCAAAGCAAAATCCTTATTCGCGAATTTTATATGCAATTAATAAATCAACAAAAATTTAGACATGAAATTCATTGTTTCTAAATACGTAATTGATTTTCTTCTTCTAGTTTTAACAAGAGACAATAAGCATTTTATATTGTGAACACAATCGTTTATGTTTTTTCTCAGATATACATGTAGCGCGAAGGTAAAAACGTGAAAGAGTGAAGATCGAGTAGGCGGATCATGCACGTAGAGAACGGATTTAGCAACGTGAATGCACGCACATCAGCATACATACACATACGGACGCAACGGGGTTGAGCAAATGAAGTAGATATGACATAATGATTTTGAGTGCGCGTACGCCGAGAATTGTTGCTAGTCGGTCGGATCTGCGATTCACCTTGTTCGTTGCAATTTTCATTCCTGTCGATGCGAACAATTACAATTTGATCTCGCGGTGAAAACAAACATTACATTTCGCTTCGCGGAAACCCGATTAAACGTATTAATGATGATTTTATACTCCGCGATTTACATCGATCGCGATTAAATATGTTTCACTTTGTCTAAGTTTTCGCATGCACCTCTATTGTTTTATGTTTGTTGTAATGTAAGATCTCAAAAAAATACTACTAGGAAATTATTTGTATAATTCTCAATTTTAACTTCGTATTCAATGTAATTATTAGCTTTAATTTTTACATAAACGCAGACTGTATATGCCAAGAAAGATATTTCTTTAAATTATATTTAAATTGTACATATTAAGTATCCTACTATCATATGATACATCATTAACATCATATTCCGAAAATTAATTAATATTGAAAATTGTGCAGTAAAAATATAAAGTTATACTTAACTTCCACATAACTTTTGAGTTATAAGCGATCAAAGTTGACCATCAATGACATAGAATTTGCGCTCAAGTCTTATATGCATATCGATTTCTCTGTCATCTGTTATTGATTTTCTAACTATCCGATATTGATTTTTACATTGCTCAGCTGAGCGTGTCTTTTGGTCATTTAAGTACAGACGCTGTGCATGTTATAGAAATCAGTTGATGCTGACAAGTTAATTGCCAGTAGCACATTTTCATAACTATATGTAAATTCAAGTTAAAATCAAATTATTAATCAATGTAGAAATGGAAATAGAAAAAATTAGAATATAATTCGTGCATTATAAAAATTAATACAATTAATAATTATTAGCGCATTAACTTTGAAAAGTAATCGATATGCCAATTGTAAAATTCAAATTCTATTTTATAAAAAAATTGAAAAAGAGGAAGGGAAAAATAAAATGACGTAATTTATTAACTTTATTACTTTATTATTAACAATTTTTTTCTGTGATCATAAGATATGCTGTGCATGCATATAAATTATACATATATCATATACATACAAAAGATATAATTTTTTTTATATCTTTTACCAATATTTGGACAAGAGAAGAAGAGCCAATACATTGCAATTAGCAATATGTTCTAAAATTACAGTATTGCGAGAATTATCTCTAAAGACTCAAACGACAACTTAATACGGTATGGCTTTGTAGTAATTGCTACAAAAACATTAGATCTCCCTTGCATGAATCGACCATGAACCATAATTATACCCTCTAGATCAATAAGCTCTTATTATGCTTACACATCAGCATAAATGAGGCTATCGCAAACAGATGTACGTTTTGTATGTTTGTTGAGACATTTTCAACAAACATTACGCGCTATTTTTATGATTCGAGCGATTCACTCCTTTTGCAGAATAATTTAATACCATCCAATAAGTATGATGAAAAATTATTTTCCAATTTGGAAAGCAAAAATTAAAGATATCATATGAAAAGATATCTTATTCTTTCATTTGTCAAGATGCAAAATAACACTGGCTATTCTTGTTATAAATTATTAATGGATATACTTATTATATGTTCTGTGTTTCCAAGGTAAATAGTTATTGTGGTGAATAGTAACCATTCATGCGGTAAATATCGTATGTCATGGATATCGTTCAAATCAATGGAACGATTGACCAATTACGGTTGAATATTTTGTTCGTTACTGTGACGGGTTTTCACCTACGCGAGTAAACCGATACGTTCGTAGTATACAAATGTAACAGTGGCGATGGTGGTTTTGCTATGGCGGTTGTATACGTATTACTGCGGTGTTTCTCCTACCTTCTTGGCATTCCCTTTCGGCGCCCTTACACGGTAAACAGCTAATATGCCTATTCTATGCAACCAGTGCTAACCAGAGGATTGCGTTTCCCAATTGATGAGCATAAATATGCTATTTTATCGATCGTGCGTATGCTTTAATAATGTTTGAACTATTAATAATTTTCATTCATCGGATGTTTTTCTCACAAACAAGTGATGATTCATCTCATCTCTTTATATTTTATTACATAACTATTTTTGAAAAGTAACTCTATAACAAATTTAACAAATCCATCCTGACGATAACACATGAAATTATTAATATCTTCTCTTGGAATAAAATAATTTTTTTTCTAAGTGAATAATCTATCTATCACAATCGTATGTGTGGAACAATCATGCTCTTTGACAGGAAAATAATAAATATTAATTTTTATTTTTAATATTTTTTTCCCGAGTTATTCCAGTTACATTATTGATAAGAAAAATGCAATTTTGACGCTTGCGGATTTTGCATCTTTTTCTTTTTCAAAATGTACAAAGATACCTTTGGAAAATTTAAGAGCTCATGTAACATTATATTCGGATACGCTTGCGAATCAGCTTTGACATCGAAACGAGCTTGGTGTTTCGAGCTTCTCTTTTTGATCTCTTGTGCTTCCTGCATTTCACTGTAAACAACAGGCATACCTACCCTGGACAGACATTGCCGACCCCGAGCGAGGCCTCCCACTTGCAAGGCACCACCCCTCATCAGTCGGTCTGTACAAATATACTATTGTATTGATCCTATACCTTTTCCACCCGCTACGTTCCTTTTGTTCCCGGGGATCCTCGTTTTACATTTTAGCCGCTTCCGCGAAACAACTAATGTGCACCGAGTGTGTTGACAGTAACTGTCTCGCTATTGTTGCACCCTCTCGACTCGCGCTGTACACCCTCGCGCCCGTTCGTACGCGCGGGGGCGGGGGGAGGGGGGAGGGAAGGGTGATGGCGGATCGTCGTGCCGTGTGCAGAGCCCGCGGGGCTCTTCCGTTCGATTCTTCCTACGTTTTGCGATAAATCGACTCTCCCTCGTCCCCAGCACACCTGAAACTTTGCGACGTTCATATATTGGGAATCGAAATAAAAGGAACGAGAGTCAAAAAATCGCGATTAATATCTACCTCTATTATATCGTAATTGAGTTGACTAAAGTTGATGTTTTATTAATGACTTAATTATTATGCACTTGATAAAGACTGCGATAGAAGAATTATGTAAATTCTTAATGAGTGATGAATTAATTTAAATTTGTAGCCACTTGTAACTGCAAACAACAATAGCTCTTATCGCACACACGTGAAGCATATTTCTATTTGTAATATTTTTGATCTCTTTCCAAGCGGAATATCTAAGTGGATGGAGTAAGAATAAGTGGACATGTGGAGAAATCGTGCAGCTATTAAGAGAAAATATGTGACAGAAAATTTCACTATTAAGACATAAGAAGAGCCGAGTAAAAATAAACTACTAGGTACAGATCGACTCGCGTCTAAAAATCCGTGCTGTTGATTATGTCGTAAAATAGCGATTAAAAGAGCGACGTGTTATTTTAGCAGGAGTGGAATATTCTCGCGGCTTAATTAAGGCAAGCTGCTAAAAATGTTTACCGGTTGCGCTTCTCCGGTTGCATTGCCGAAAATCAAACCCGGGAAAAAATTCCCCTCCGTGTAACTTCTAATTTCAGAAAACCACAACGGTATTTTCGAGGCGTCGGTTGTAACCGTTCCATGAAATTAGTTTCGCGGGGAACTCTATTTCGTTTCCATCGTATCACTCCGTGCCGAACATTCCGGATTTTCGCGCGATCATAAACTCGTGCATACGATGCATACCCAAATTGCCTGTGTGGCTCGATGCACATGGTACAGGGCAGTGCGAGCGAGCGCATATTATTCGTTTAATAATCGATAGAATCACGTCATCGCGTGCACACCTCGCTGCATATAAAGCCCCTTTGCAGTCTTACTTCTCGGCTCGCCGGTGTTAATGCACGTTACGTGCTGTTGTTGCGAAACGGCGGCAAAAAGCAATAAACGCATTATGCATCGCGGGTGCTTATTATTGAGGAGAATTGAGGAGAATGTGATTGACTCCCAACCAAACTAACGCTAGCGACAAAAAACTAGGACGCGAAACGTGTTATACGACATAATTATCAACGGGAATGACAGTTATTTTCATTACATAGTATTTTGATTACACGGTACTGATAATGATTTCCTAGTAATAATAAAAGGAATAGATTCTCTATTTAGAAAATTCTAGAAGACTATAAATTATGATAATCGCTGTTGCAAAAACCGTCGCGTGCATAATGTACAATAATAATAATAGGCATGTTTCTTATCCGTGTCTGTTTAATTTTCAAACTATACGTAATACGAAAGAAAGAAATGTGATAAAAAATTTGTTTGAACGATAAATAAGTATTTGATTTGATATTGCGTGCATGAGCTCACTTTCAAATTCACGTTACAAATTAAATTTGTGTATTTCGAGTATCTACAGCTAGGATTGTTTCTTCTGATGAAAGAAAATAACTATATCTATTATAAATTGCTTTCTATCTTTTATAAAATTATAATTGGTAACCTATAGATAAATACGTTTGGTTTATTTATCTAAATATCGAAGATTTATAAAGACAATATTTAAATACTTTATGTCTATTTCTACCAATGCAGATTAACTTTAATCTCGGTTTAACTTACTCTACCTTTATTTAGTCCTAAGAATTAGAAAAAGAGGAAAAGTAAGTTAAACCGAGATTAAAGTTAATCCGCATTGGTAGAGATGGACATTAGACACTTTTGGAGATCTCGAAAATGACTCAGTTGAAGAACTGAGTTCTAAATCTGTGAGAAGTTACAGAAGTGATACATTCAATACAGTTCTCATAAGAATTACAATTTACTCTACTTATTACGTAATTGTTATTCAATATATTATTCATCATAACGTACTTATCTGTCTTGTGTCTACCCTTGTCGATGTTTCGTAAGCATATGGCTTCATCTTCAAATTCGTTCCACACGTGTCGCGCTCGCGCGCTGATCAACGTACGTACGCCCGCAATTTCGCGCGTCCGTGAAAAATAATTCCCGCGCGGATGACGGAGCGTCGCATCGCGCCGAAATCTCGACGCCGCCGCCGCCGGTCCGTCGTTCGTTGCTCGCGAAGCATTCGCGCGTAATGGACGAGGGCCGCGTACATACGTAGGCATACATGCAAACAGGTATCGTAACGATCGTAACGCATCGAGGTCGAAGTAACCGGCAAGGTAACGAGCAAAAAGGATTGCACTAACGAAGTGCCTGACGGGTAACTTGCTCCGGGTCCAGGGCAATAATGTCCCCCGCTGGTAAACTCGTGTTTGCACAACTCTTTGTCCCAGAAGTACGCGCGGGCACACTCGTACGTCACATACACGCGCGGGCGCGCGTACGTGTGAGCGATGCCCGATGCTGCGCGGTGCACAAAGAGGCGAAGACACGGACGAACGGCCAACGACTCCTGCCCTCGTGCTCCGACCTAAGTTTTTTTTTAGTTGTTGTATGCATAATAGTGTTAGGATTCATTAGCAATCAGAGATGGGTCGGTCGGTCTGGCCGGAGGATTGTTTACCGGTGTCCAGCCGTTTCACTCATGCGCCTCTTACGCCTCGGCCGCAGCACCGCGGCTGCAATCTCCTCTTGCTGTGCTCCGCAGCCGTTGCAGCTGCGTGAAAATTCACTGCGCGCTGGCCGAAGGAACGGCCCGAATTCCGCGATCTGTTGTCAGAAGAGAAGCTATGTTAATTCTCTTACATTACACATGAGATTTTTTTTTATATTCCAATAGAGATTTCTAGACGGAAAACGATAAGATTACGTAAACTCGGATAATTTCATTGTGCAATAGCAGTGCAATCAGATTGTGGAATTTACTGCAGCGATATTTTTCAAGTTTTTTTCTTTAATAGTTGTGCAATTCGTGTCGTACGCTAGCAGCATCTTGAATCAAAATATCCAAATAAGTCAATATGTTATTCAATAGGGCAATGTGAGTCAATCAGCGGTTTTTAGTGCGAATAATAATACATCCAGAAAAAAGTATTTTACGTTCAAAGTGATTTTATAATCTCATATTTTAAGCTGACTGTTTTACAGCAAACATATTCCTCTTTCAATAAAGTGAAATAAATACTTTTTTCTCTCTTAAATACTGTTATTTATACAATTTTTCTTTTGATTTCAGTAGAATCCTTTTAAGGTCAATATAAGAGTAAAATCCTCTAAGATTTAGAGAGTTCCACGTATATCAAAATTATTTTTTTTTGGGTGTATTTAATTTGCATAATGCTACAATTTTCCAAACGTTTCAGCTCTTGTTTCAACCATCTTCAGCGCAATTGTAATACAATACAATGTTAAAAAAATATTGGTTGTTCTGTGATTTTGAACTGATGCCCGTCTAAAACATTGTAATCTCTGTGCTATTAACTGTTAATAATCAAAATTTTGTTTAACCTACTCACCAGCAAGTCCAGGGAATACGAAAGTTGTAATAAAGATATTATTATAAGAGATGTTACATCGTTTGACGTTTATAAAACTAAGTTTGTGTAGCAACTGACGATTAATTATTCAAGGAAAGGAGGGTAAGATTAAGCTTGACCCCCATCACACTCTAGTAAATAATAAATTGTCAACTTATCAATATAAAATATATATATGAAAGTTATTTTCAGAATATATCATTAATAAATCAATGATTAAAAATAAATTCAAAATAAACCCAAATAAGCGTTACTTTGCATCGAGCTCGGCTACACGTTCGAAATTCAATGAAGAGAAAGGCACAGCATCCACCTGACTCGTAGGATTCTTTTGCGGATAAAATCGATGAGGATAAAAACTAAACACTCGCAAAAGCGATCTTTGTCATAAAACTAATATAACGTTCGAGATTTCTTTAAAATGTCGAAAATGAAACGAGCATTGCATGATACATTGCGTCTGACAGTGTTGCATTATAGAAAGGTTAATCTCTATCAGATCGATAAATTACTCTAAAATAGCTAGTTATTAGAGAGCGAGCATAAATTTATTCGATCGCGATGCATTTAATTGGAACGGATTGACAGGCGGGCGAGCGGAGCGGGCGCGATGATGCGTAATTTCCATCGCGCGCGATCGTGTCGCGGTGAGTCGCGCATGAAGAGGTGCGACGGTAGCGGAAAATCGCTCGCCCGAGTCTATTTATAATTTCGTCTCATTCATTCGGAAAACAATCAAACGCGCGGCAGCGAGATGGTGCGGAACGCGCGTCGTGGACGCGTTACCGATCGCAGAGGTAGGATAAAAGCGACAATGAAAATACACTCGCGGCAAAAGCGACAGGCCGCGGCGAGATAGCTTATGCTTCCGGGAAAGTGGCGAAGGTTGTCAGTTTAACTCGCGCCATCACTTTAACGTCGTGGTCTGTTTAGTTTTGCCGCCCAACTCGCCGCGGCGAGTGTCGTGCCCGTCGTTCGATGGCCGGCACAAACACGAAGCAGCGGAGTAGTGCGAACCGACGAAATCGACGAGCAAAATACGACGCGATGATAATCGTTCCTTTGACTCGAGTTTATTCGTGCGCCGTTCCATCGAGAATGTTTATTTGACGAGCGAAGTGGATGACGTTGTGCGCTGCCGTTTTTTGAACTTTGCAAAAAATTCAAGAGACTGTTTCTTTCGCAGAATAATGCCATACCCTGTTCATCGATACAATGCAGTTGTATTATCCGTTAATTAGATAATTTACTTTTAATTAGAAATTATATCTTTATGAAATAAACATTTCGTATCTAAAGCTAATTAATAAGACCTTTAATTAGCTTGGATTATCTACGAATTTATTGTAGAGAAATGCACAGATTAAAAAAGAATACTATTAATTTTGTAGAAATGCCGAAAAAGTGATTTCTCAATCTCAATTAAATCTTAACGAGTTAACATTGATTCGTCTAGATGTTTATTATTTAGAAACTATTTAGAAACTATATTTCTGAATAACATGAATTTTCCCAAGTAATCTTTAATTAAAAATGATAAAGCGAAAGACAAAATACATTACAATGTGTAATCTGTATTAAGCTAATCAGTATTTACGTAACGAAATATCCATTAAAATATTATTCGCCATTGTAGCGACATGACAAAATTTCCTTATGGCTACAATCGTGCATGAAATCATCGAAAAAAACTCGCGAGGGAATATTCGCTTTGACCCACGTATAGCGTCATTTTTTGCGAGGGTGGATATTATCCAGAATTACTGCAACAGTGAAGGATAAAATATGCAGCCGAGTTAGTAAATGCCGTCCATTATAAATAGGCGCATGACACGAAGCCAGAATAAATATCGCGATATCCTATTTCCGGCGCGCGATCCCCGGATCGGTGTTTATTTTATTACTTTTTCATGAGATTTCAGTGAAGTGTAAATACCGTGGAAAATGCAGGAACACAAGCGACTAAACATAACGATTATAAGCGCCCGAGGCTCCGATGCATCGTGGCTTGTTTTCAATGCAGTTGCATTGAACTGCAGCTGCATTCCATCTCCATGCCTCATCCCCGGCGTGCCTGTTTCGAGCCGGAACTGTGCACTTTGTGAAATGTCATGACCGATCTAAAATGAAAAAAATGCATCGAGCAACACACTGAATTACGCATCGAATCATCGCAATTATGGTACAAGGGAAAATTTTTTGCATCGGTCGCCGAAAATTTGCGCGCAATAAATAATATCGCTGAGTGTGCGAGAGCATGTACATCAATTGAGTATTTTATGAATTGAATTAAAAAACGGTACGATTGCATTTGAGTCGAAAATATGTGTTTTTGCCACAATCATTAATTTTGCAAAAATATGATTCCGTAATACCACTCACGCAACTATATTTTTTTTAATAATTATATCATCAAGTAAATTAATTAATATTTTATCATTATGACTTAAAAATAAAATGAAATCTAAATATTTACATACTTTGTGATATGAATGAATCATTTGTCATGATACAGCGAAAACATTTTACAATAATTTTAATTTTCTTTTTGATGCTTGAACGACTAACTGATGTCTTGTATAAACTATTTTAGTAAATCGAGAAAATAGTTCATTTGGCCAGGAACGATGCTTTTATTACATAAATTATTCATGATAATATATTCTCATCTCTTTCTTGATATGGCAAGTAAAAAGTAATTATCTTATGGATTTTATTTTGATGTCTATATAATATAATGAAATCGTTTTAGGAAGTTATTTTATTTATAATTAAGATTTATATGGAACCATGCATTATTAAAATTTGTTTGTGTATGTGTGGCGTATATCATTTATTATTACATCTGTTTAATTATATACTGTATTAATCTTTTCAATTAGAAACTTAAATTAATGTATTTTTGTTATTAAAGAACTAATTCGCCCAATTTTATAATATATTTTGTATTGCATATTTAATCATTTTGGTTAAAATAAGATGTAGAAATCTGCATTATAGAAAAGCTATTAGTTAGTTTTATTAGAACTAATTATTTTGCATTAAAAAATAATTCAAAAGTAGTATAAATTGCTTTATTTGCTCCGTGTTATAATTTCGATAAATACTTTTGCAATCTTTATATTCCGTCTGTAAATAACATTTCGTTGTTGAGCAGTTTTACTGATAAAATGTGTATTATTATCTCTTCACTCTCACTATAAACTTCATGTTGTCAACATTAAAAATATTATGTCCAAACATTTATAAATTACAAAATAATTTTTAAAAGCAAAAATGAATATCTGGCAATATATTTAAAGAGTACATTTAAAGAATACGTCAGAAATAAAGAAAATTAATAAAGGGGAAATATATGTAGTTTGATGCAACAAATAAACATATTCTCATCACAAGACAAGGATAGTAAAGGGAAAGCATTTTGGTCGAAAAGGGATAGAAGCGGCGGAGAAGTGGCGGAGATAATTTTCAAACATTAAAAATGATATTAGAGTAGAACGCCGCGGGCAAGGGATGAAACGGGCCGTTGTAAGCGGCGAAGAGGCTGAGACGGAATAAGTACGGGTGGAGAAAAGTTGGTGTATAAACAGAAGTTACGTAAGTACATTACAAACTGTAATGGTGAATCGGAGCCGCTCGCCGCTTGGTCTACGCCTGGCGAAAGTGGGCTCTTCAACCGCCCCCGAGAAAGCAACCCTCGGCATTTATTATGCTATATTGTTACAAGGAAATTGCGTTTTTATAAGTGGAGTCGCGGCGAGATCGAGCCGCAAAGGGCGTGTCTTTTACCTTACCTTGCTATAAATTGCAAAGATATAATTGGACCGATTATTTCGAAAAGAGGTAATCAATATATCACTTAATAAGGAAGACAGAATTTTCGCAACGCAATATCGAAAGACATATAAGTATGTATTAGTTTATAAAACGCTACGTCATTTACCAGATAATCGTAATATACATTGGATATATATTTAATTTTTTAATTTATTAAAAAAATTTTATTAATTCCACAGATAATATTTTTTATTATATTTAATTTGTAGGAATTATTTATTTTTTCGTTGAACCCAATGTAATTAACGCAATTTAAATCGCTTTAAGACAAATTTTATTTTAAATGCTGAATTTAATTTTACAGGGTTTAACATTAATTTTTGTATCTTTGGTTTTCCAGATGAAAAATTTTATTACTAATAATTATAAGGCGCTTTACAATTATTGCTTATTATTCAAATGCAGGTGTGATATATAGTATATTATTAAAATACTGTGTAAAAATGTCTCGTGCAGTCGTAGGACAAAATAATATAAAAATTAATTCGGTTCATGTTATTGAAAATAATATATAAAACAATAAAGTTTCTCAATTACATCAAATGCATAAATCTGTTTCACTGATAAAAAGTTCACATAACTTTCTATGATAAAATTACAAATGTCGACATTTTTATTCATCTGAACAATTATATTATTATTTTATTATATGCAGTATAAATATGCAGTATAAATATATTTCTTGAGCTGAAAATTCGTCAGAAACATTTTTCTAAAATAGGATAGAAATTATACAGCGCTCTGCCTTTAATCAAATTATATCATTATAATTATCAATATCGAAGCACTGCATACTTATTTTATAATAGACTACTTCGTGAAATGCGGACAAACGCAAATAATTCAGGATACGAAAATTGAATTGATATGTTGCTTCTTTCATGTTATATTTGATTGGTTTTATTTATTCAAAAATTTACATACTTTCAGAAGATAAAATTATTATTTGAAAATTGAGTGTAATCATTGGAGGTGAAACAGCGAGAATCGGGATTTAAACTTTTGTACATACATTAATAACGAAAGCGAAGAAAACGTGACGCACTTTCTTGCAGACTCCACATCCCTCTTAGAGGGATGAATAAAAGCGCGGGGCATAGAGGCGGCAGAAGGAGTGAACTCGGGTCGGCAGCATGTTGCACGATCGTAAACACTTTGCATATTTCCCGTTCCATTCGCGGACCCTCCACCTACCTACCGCCACCTTTCCAACGATCTTCTGTCTCCCTTTTATATACGCGCGTTATGTAGCACCGGTTTGCAATTAGCTAAAATCGATCGCGTGAAAGTGCACGATGGTGCCGACTATATAAGCCTTCTCCTGTGTATTTCTGGCGATGCACGATACCGACCGCTCTTTTACATCGCACCTCTCGCGCCTTTCATTATAATAATGCGCTATTCCTTATTTACGTAGCGTTATTTTGGTCTGCGTTCGCGCTTTATAATTACCGTGGTTTTAATGAGTCTTGATTGTCTGCACATGGTGTATATATATATAAAGCTGCGACAAGAAAAGTTTAAGAATTTTTGAGAGGCCGCGGACGAAATTTCAGGAGTGAAAAATGAGATTAGAAGTCGGTGAATATAGATATAGGAATATAGATGTATTTTAATATATTTCAACGTATTCTACAAACAGTCTGTTAATCATAAAAGTTTCATCATTTGAAAAGGTGTTTATTCACAATTTCGAAATATTTTTCCTCGCCAGCACTCGCGACGGCGGAGCGAAACAATATGATAAATAAACGTCCAAAAGTACATGAAAGTATTATTCAGTAACTCCGGTACATTTAATAAAATCCTCGCTATTTCCGAATATCTGTAGCGCGAATATCAGCACTATCTCTAATCCTCTCATACCCCAGTCTTTCCTTCAATCTCGAAGTTCTATCCATCCCTCCTCTCTCTCTCGCGTCTCTTACCGCGAAACTCGCCCGACCAACCACCCGCCCTTCCGCCGTCCCCGCGAGGCAGAAAATCTGAGAGCGAGATAATTACGGTTGGAAGCGCGGATATTATTTAACCAACATTTCGCTGCGCAGACCGAGGGAGTGGATGAGCAGGCAGGGCGGTCAGGCGAGGGGAGGGGGAGGGGGGACGAGGATGGATGGGAATCGGAGGAGAGCTCGGGGGTGTTCTTACACGAGCGGCCCAATCAAATATAACAGCGGTCGGTACAACACCGGCTAATATCGCAGCGCGGTGGAAATTCCTTCCGTGTTTTCAAATCTTCTATCCCCTCTCTTTTTTCCCCCGAAGAAAAACACCCGATCGCCTGCATTTCTCGCGGCGGCGCGCGCTCAAATATTTTACTTCCGCCGGAAGAAATATAACCGAGACTTAATCCACGCTTCGCCTGCTCCCGCAACCGGCAGACGTGAATGTTTTGAAAACTGACTGATTTCATATCAGCAGATTGAGAAAGCCGATATGCAAATTATCCTTTTCTCGGTGGAGATCGCCGAGATCGCGAGAGATGATCTAAATGTGCTGCTTTATTGATATCGTGATATTTGATATTTTTCTGTTGCCCTCTCTCTGCATTATGCTCTCTGCTGATTGTATAAATTATTCGACATATCAGATATTTCGTTAAAGGTTAGATAATTAATATATATGAGATCCTACGCATATATGTATATTCGATTTCTTCCGCGTAAATCGGGGGGATATTAATCAGATAACTAAAAATCAGACTTTCGTTTGCCCGTTCCTGGTTATTGTAACTCGAGAAGCTGGATGTACGCCAATGTGGGAGTAACGCGGCAGTTATTATTCCGCGGAATCTTGATATTCATGCTAGTTTTACTACTGACACGAAAGAACCGAGCCAATTTTATGCGGGCATCCCGTCGTTTGCAACATACGAGAAAAAGTCTAACAATAAGTCGAAACACACAGTGAAGAAGCGGCATTCATTTTATGAATAATTCATCGATCGTGGAAGGTATTAGCGCGCGCGGCACGAGCCGAACAGTAACATGTAAATGAAGCGATAAATTTTGCATGGACAGGTTGTGAAGTTCCTCCCGTAACCTCAATTTGGCACAGTTTCGCTATCTCCCTCTCCCTCCCCACATTTTTTTCTCCCCGCGCGTGCAGATCGTTAGTGTCTGCGCTCGTAACTTTGAACCACTTAAACGCACGCGTGAGGTAGATTTAAATAAATAGGATTCTTTTTGTGTCGCGCATGATACAGTATATTTATATAATTATATGCTTGTCGCGCGGAGTAATAATTTACAAACTTCAACGTATAGTCTTTCTCCTAGGTACAATTCATCGCGAAGAAATACCCGCGACACGCAAATTGCGCGTTCGCCGCTTATAACAGTCGCCCCTGTAATCGCCGCCGCTTTCTGCAGCGCTCCAGATACAGTTTCATCCCCGAGACCATAAGGCTTATCCGCCAAGAAAATCGAGCTAGCCGTACCCCATCAAAATCCGACAGAACTGTTCCAACGCCCCTGATGCTGCTACCCACCCCTTTCTCGAAGCAGTCGCGAAGTAAAAGAGAAACGAGGTGGAGGGTAATGGTGGCGCGTTGCGGTTTTCAGCTTTTACGACCGAATTACGACTTTTCAACTATTTTTACGAGAGTTGTTTCAATTATTTCACCAATTTGCAATTAAGAGCGCGGCGCACCACCCCCGCGGGAGTCGACGCTGCCGACGATAGGGGCCGCAAAGGGTTGGCGCCTCTCTCGAGCTTTATGGGGCTGATAATTTCGTGATTAGCCAATTAAAGGAAAAAATTAAATAGCACAGCCGACAATGGTCGATTGCGGGATAAGTCTCGGCCGTTAACATATCGACGGAAAACGAAAGATTTGTAAAAATGTATTGTTTTTATCTCATTGTCGATTAATTAATCGAAAAACTTGCGTAAAGTTTTGTTGTTCACTTTTATCGAGACGATACTTTTCTTCAATAAAATTTTTGCATTAACAATATGGAATGTGTAAGTGAAAAAAAAATTAATTTCAGTTTTAAAAATATTTTATACACTATTACAAATATTACAAATACTACACAAATATTTTATACATTATTATATAATTATATGTTATATTTTTCTGTGAATATACATACATATGTACTAAGGTAATAATGTAATTTTATTTTAATGTAATGTTAAGTACATTTATATTTCAATAGTTGTAATATTTATTACGTAGAATGTGCATAATGCACTATGAATCAACGACAGCTAAAGACCAGTGCCTGCATTGCATCGAAAAGTGACATTATCTTGCGGCTTGCAACTTGTAATTCGACAGTCTTCTAACTTTAAGGTTGCGCTAGAGCGGGACAAGGGAGGAGGGAGAGGGCAATATAAATTCGTTATTAACCCCGTTACGCCGCGCAACGTCGACGCACGCATCGCCCTCGACGAAACCTCTCACGCGACGGGATCCAAAACTTTTTCAAGCCCGGCTACTAGAGTCGCGTCGTATTCTTTAATGACAACACGGGAACAGAAGACAATTTGTAGCTTCCCGTCTTCGTCGGCGGTATCCGATCGCCGCCGGTAGCACTTTTAAAGTCGGCCCGATGCGGTCGAGGAGGAGGTCAGCATTCGTTCGTTGCCGGCGTGGCCGATGGGTAGCGGGGTTGTTGGCATCGCGGCCGAGGGTTTCGCCGTGCAGGAGGGGGGGAGGGAGGGGGAGAGGGCGCAGCTCGAAGGAGGCTAGCGGCGCGGAATAACGGTAAGTCTAGTGTTTATTTGATGGCCCGTAATCACGCTATTTTGTCATCAACGGTAGGCCTCCTTCCGCGATGTATACCGGGCGTAGGGGCTGGCTCCGCACTTATACTCGCCCTAACTCACCCTCCCCCGGCCGCCCGCGGCCCACTCGAAGAAGGAGGGACTAATTCGAAGCGCCGTTGCCGCAGCACCGGGGCGCATCTTACTTCCGGTATAATTCTAAAACGTAGCGAGGCGTAGCACGCGCGCGGCCCAGGCCGGCGCGAAACGGGCCGTGATGCACGCGTACGCAAGGTGCAATCTCGCAACAGGAGATACCCTTGATATTCCGGCGTTTCCATTGCTCTTCCGACCTAACTGCCGGCCCGTGATACGCGTGCACGCACACCGTACGCCGGCAATTAATCCGCGACGGTGCGAAACGGCGAGATCTTTCCGAGACTTTGACAATCTCGGGGGATTTGTCGGCTTTGCAGCGCTATCGTTAATACCTGCACGCGAGATAACCCGCGGTACCGGTGCGATACATCATACGGGAATGATATTTACGAAGTTTATCGTGCGCACAATCGCAAATATGTAAAATAAAAAGATTCGAGATACGATAAACAAAAAAATATATTTTTTATATAAAAAATAACACGACACACTCTGGTGTGTAAACTTTCCACTTATAATAAAATAAAATGGAAGTTTGCAATAGGGATTGGCAAAACTCTATTGTTTTTAAATATCACGTTTTAATTAATGTGGTATGTATTGAGTGATTTCGTGTCACAAAATAAGGAGCTTCGTCCAGTATGTTGTACCGCGAAAGAGAGGAGTAATATAATAGCATTTGCAATATAATATAGTAGTATTTGCAACGGTGACGCAAGTTCGCGGTTCATAACTGCAATTATAATACAATGTAATCTTTGCATGTTTCTGTGGTCCGCAGAAGCCGATACGCCTCAACGTGTATAGCGCGTAATAACGGTGCAACGGTCTGTGAATCATCGGCAAACGGCGCACCCATATCTGTATATTTGCGTTTGTGTGTTTTTGTGTATCTCTTACACTCGCGATATCGGTGGCATAACGTTCGTTGCATTTCTGATGTATATAAGGTATTACGATATCGCCTCCAGTTACAGAGCGAGCGCTTTACATACGTGTGACGACGTGAAGCTAATTAGAAATTATTCAATAATGGGTTAGGAAATACTCAATAACAGGAAATAATGCAGCAACTGTGTTAATAATACAGCGGACACTTTTTGCAGCAATTAAATTCAAATTTTGAATTTTAATTTAAGATGTATACATAATGAAATGCAGAATTGTGTATAATGTAACGAAACTTAATATATCAATAGCATTATAAACGTAGATGGTATTTTTAGAAAAAAAAAATTTACACACAATGGAATTGCTTATCTGTCTATTGTTTGGGTATACCTAGAGTATTTTTCTTATCGTCGAAAAATGTTAAAGAAAGAGATTTCATTGTCTGGATTACGTAAGGCTCAAGAAGAATTCCGGCCTTTCTAAGTATTTATATTGTAATTTTTTAAAAATTGTACACGCGTATCATCAAAACGCTGAAAGAGAAATTATTGAATGGCTAATATTAATATAATTAATCTTAGCGACGTTAATGATATTCATTACGAGGTGTACAATATTTCGCTTGATTAATTCGTCGAGGCGACAGCTGCGTGACTGATACGCTATTTTTTGATAAATTCTTCTAAGCGCTGCGCCGCATTGGGAAAACATGCAAATAAACCTGTTGTGCGTAGGCGTTGCAATGGGATGCGAATTCCAAATCTGACGCGCTTATCGCCCGTGGTGTTGTCGACTCGCCAAGCGAATACCGTCGCAATTATGAGAGAGAGAGAGAGAGAGAGAGAGAGAGAGAGAGAGAGAGAAAGAGAGAGAGAGAGAGAGAGAGAGGAGAGGGAGAGGGAGAGAAAGAGGGAGAGGAAGGGAGGTCAGTTTGTCAGGAAGTGCACAACTCTGATGTCACATCGCGAGCGCTTACCCTAATGGAGCTCTACGTGTAACAGCTCGTTGAAAGCTTAACACGCATAAGCGAGTAATCCCCATGTCCCGACGGTTTCTCGATGGAACGCCTCGATTAGCTACCCTTGCCGATTAGGATACCGCAAATCCGTTGATAGCTACTCTGCGATCACCACGGTTCATTCCTCGATTGCCCTCGACGCTCGATGCATTTCAGCGCTGATACAAACAATAACAACAACACGTGAGATATATGTTTTTTCCCTTATTGAAATATTGATCGTATTTTGACAGACACGTCAACTCGCAACGATACGAAATCGAAAACATGAAATTGCACTGAAAAACTTACAATATTCACACCAGCTGTTGAATATGTGACACAATAATTCATAACGTTCGAAGGTGTAAATCATATTACGATTTTTAAAAAATAATGAAACAATCGCGCGTCATTACACGAACATGTGTACCAGATAGTCTTTTCTATTAAGAAGATAATTATTTTCTGACAGATTAAATCTAGAGTATTATAATCATGGAAAGCGGAGAAGAACCGATATAAATTTCTTGATAATGCAGTAGCATCGCGGAACTTTCGTAAAAAGAAACTGCCGACGATTCTTCAACCCCTTCCCAGGAGAGGTCGTCGGCCATGCTAATCGAACTCTTCCTCAAAATAATAGCAGGGCCCCTGCCACCCCTCGCGTATAACGCGAATCTCGCGAACAGTGCCTAGCCCGGTCCTGACTGCCTCATTACCCGCTTTTAATGAAACTCTTTTCTCCAGGCGGGCCCGGGCTAAGCGCCCGTTGCCAAACCTCGTTTAGGCGATACGGATCAGCGTGCCTGCGAGCTCCTACTCAGCGAAGACTATAAAGCCTCACCGTCCCGACGGCTCCGTTCCATGGACGAGTTCCGGCATCGAAGTTTCGCGCAAGTTTGCCGAGCCGAGGCGAACGTCTCTCCTTCCGCGCCGCATCGAACAGAGGGAGGCGAGAACAGGGATCTGGTCAGGGGGATAGGAGGGTGCAGTTCAAGGTGGAAAACGTTTAGGGAGAGGCGGTGGCCGGAAGAAGAGTCGAACGCGCGTCTGACACTTAAGCGTGCGAATCCTCCCTCAACCCTCCCTCTCCCCCTCCCCCTTTTCGGACCAATCCCTCAGTCCTTTCCGGCAGTTTTCGGTTCTCGCTCGTAACCCTTCACAAAAGGGATACGCTTCGCGCTTTGAACCAAGTTTCGGCAATTATTATGATCCATGCTATACCCACGATTCGTCGCAACTTGACGGTTATCGCAATTGTGCATGCCTGTATCGTAAGACGCAGCGTTGCGTCATTGTTGAATAGAGGAAGATGACTAGAGGATTCTGAAGAGCGAGTCTGATCGATCACTCAATCAGACAAACGGTGAAAGCGCATATACATATATGATTAGAATCAGATTGGATCGATATAACGCAAGTCTGACAAATCTGTTCAGATTTATGTTATCGGCAGTTGTTTTTTAATAATTTAATATAATTATATTTGATATCAAGATATTATTGATTTAAGTAAGTTTTTCCATAATATCTATATTATTCTTATTATTATAATTTTGTAATTGTGTAATTGTTAAAAACTATATTTTTGTTCTTTTTATTGTTTGCCATCCTAAGGCCATTACCGTAATCACATACTTTTATGAAAAGATAAGTGCGGCAGCATTTATTTCAAAGTAAAAGCATGACTCGGAAAATAATGTGTCTCATACGAATAATTTTTTTACTTTCACTATGCTAAGTATTTGCTTTGTGGTTTGCACTATTTACTTGTCAAAGCCAAATATCATTTTCTGTAATCTGCTTATGGAAGCTCTTCTCGAAATTAAGCAAATAACATTGTTATTCATGTGTTCTTAACTCGTTTATCTCGTTAAATAAGATTAAGAAGAGATCTTGCTCCATTCTACTTCATTCATACGATTATTTTGAATGGACGTCCAATATTCGTCAAACCGTATTCATGCAGCCGTTTGAACGTGTCGGTCTGCGACGTCGAATGAAAGCGTTCCGTGCCATCCCTTTAAGTCTAGCCGGCTCCTTCTTCAATAACTCATTCCACGTCTTGCTTGCCAACCCCGGAAGGTGCGCGGGACGTGTCAGAAGACAACTCCACCCCGTGCTGTCCACTGTCTAAGGGGGAGTCCCCCTCTGAGTAACCGAGAAACCGCAGTACAACGAAACTGGCGAGTCGGGCAGGGGGTTGAACGGCATCGGCGGAGAGAAGCCGGTGGTGTGGACCACCCCCCTTCGCAGTAACCAAAATTTATATACAAAGTATCTTTGCTGACCAGTTGCCGTTGGCGAATAAGTAAAACAGTAAACCGGGCCGCGCGGCGGAGGATGTTGAAGGGGAGAACGCGGGAGGGGGGGAGGAAGAGGGATGGAGTGGCTGCGGTTTCACCTCGTAAATTTGTCCCTAGGAATGTGTGGCATTTTTCTCGACCCTCCTTACGCACCCCCACGCGGCCATTCTTTTGCCGCCCTTGCGATGTTCCGAGTCGCGGCGCGCTATTGGAAGCGATCATCCCTCTTTAAGAATATATTCCGGTGTTCGTAATAAATTCTTTGCCGCATTAAATTGCTTGATAAATAAACTCTGGTTGTTATTATATTTCGTTGTACACAGACGAAAAAAAATTTATATTTATAAAATGTTGATATTTTAGAATTTTTTATTTTTTTAAATATATATCTTTCAAATGTGTTTTATAAATGCATTAATGCACAGTATGGAAAAATTATATAAAAACAGTAATTCGAAGCATTTGAATAAAAGTGTTTGTTTAATGCGACTATTATGTCTACTTACGTTGCAGATATTTAGATTGAATTATTAGTTTTTTGTGATACACTGTGTAAGATCATCGTCGTTACATTATCTAATACAAAAATGCAATTAACCGATGCAATGGATTGAAACGCAATAACATGTATACAAATTTGCAACGAACATTAGCTGATGCTATAAGAAGATAAAACAATTTGCGAGTCATAAGAAAAGAAGATGGAATTTTTTTAATTCTTGAGGGAATCATAAGAAGTATTTTATGTAACCAGCTCTTGTTCTTCCATTATTTGTATTTTTATATTATTTTTATTTTGTATTATATTTATTTTTATAATACAAGCAAATATTTAAAAAATTGGAGTTAAAGAATCAAAATTTTTGATCAATCTATTGTATTTAGTAAAAAATTAAGACGTTAAAATATTTGATTAATAATTATATAATATAATTTCACAAATTTTTTAAACGTGGAGATAGCTTTCAATAATTTTAGTTTTTAAATCACGAATAATCATACTTATAAAATATAATGTATAATAAATTCGCATGCGAGATAACGCGGCGCATTACTGTAGACATTAACCAACAAGAAACCAATGCTAGTTGAATTGAAAAAAAAAAAAACTCCACGATAAAGTTGCAGCGGTGAGTTTCCTGCTGCGAGTTCGCTTCCTAGTCGAACACGCGTAACACACGACGCTATCGTATCCACGCTGTTTTACTTATCGAATATCGTTTACTTTACGCACGGTGTATACGAGATCGAGTGATATCAGACGTCGCGTTCGCGCTTCTTAGCAACGCGCGATCCCACCGCGAGCTATCGACGCGCGCGATATGGAAATGAGCATACGTTGCGCGATACCTCGCACACACACACACAGCCCCGACGCATCCGTCGCGTACGACCGAATTACACGGTAAATTTTGCACGCTATCGAATGGCCGCGTTTCATCTTCCAGCGGATACAACGTACACCGTGGATGCGCCCCGCGTCAGGGGCGCGGATCGCGGACTATAAAACATAACGCGGGGGCTGCATCGGGTCAGATTTAATACTAGAAATGGGAGGGTGTGGCGAACGAGCTCGAGGGCTAGAAACGGGCTCAAGCATATCGTGTGCACAGTTATTTCGGCCCCGTACACTCTTCTTCAAGAACGGCCGCCTGAGGGCCGAGCGTCGATATATTTCGCCATTCACAACAGAATAATATAATGTAATGAACGTTGCGACACAATTGTGTACACTGTATTGTTATTTTATACGAAAGCTGATTCGTATGACGCATCGGTACACCGTAATCGGGACGAGGTGTAATTCGTTATTTTAGGATTAATAAGTAGGTTTAATTGTGCGCGCGAGTTAGAGAATTCGTCTCTGCGAGACGTGAATTTATTTACGCGCGCAATCGCGCGGATGAAATTGGCGGATGGATTTAAATTCACGAGAATGTACGTTTTTGACAATGAATGTACGGTACACGGAGGCCGGTTTCGCCATTGTACGTAAGCGTTTGCTATAGCTCGGTTGCATGCGGGCGACCAATGCCATCTGCTAAATGCAATAAACACGGAATCTTGCAATTCACCGGCTTGACACTAACACGCCGCGCTCTTCCGCGAAGCCGCGGCTGCAGTCGTTTCTGTTACGTATCAAACAAACATTTCTCGGTTATAATCGATTAAGCTTACTTCGAAGCCAGACCCGTAACGCGTGCCATTCCTTTGATTGCCAGGTAATCGCGTTTCCAATCTATCGATTTGCGGCGCAAGTGCAGCGCGCGCAATAAACGGCAAATTAAAATCGATGACGGACCAACGTGGAAATCTGTATAATAATAAGTTTATTTCTCATTACGTGTGTCGGCATCGTAAATAGATGCTTCCAGCAGTCTTGGAATATTATCAGGCGTCTTGAAGTAACAACAAGTTACGGAAGCGTATCACGTATTATTTCCAAAGTTCGCAAATGCACAAAAGTGATGGATTGATAAGTTTTCGGCCTGATCAAGAAAACAACAATTTTTTAGGCTAAAATCAAAATTTTCACTGTAATATTCTTACTTTAATATATTTACTCCAATGTTTTTCCAAACCTCTCATACATTTGAGAGAAATGAGATTTAAACCAGAAAAATAGTCACAACATTACCGTAGAATCTGATGAAAATTTCTTTCCAGGTGGTTATTTTTTTTTTCAAATTTTGGAAAAAGTCGCACGAGATCAAATCAGGAGAGATTCGGTGGATTCCGAAATGTTCCATCAGCAAATGCGGCAACCATCATGTACTTAATTTTCTCATATCTAAATGTTCTTGCAGGATGACGTGTGTATGTTCAGAGGAATAAATGTATCAAGTTCGAAAGGAGACTACGTTAAAAGATAAATTTAATTTTGCCCTATAAAGTGCTATTCTTTAAATCCGGTCGGAATTTTCAATCCACCCACGTATATTTGCATTTATAAGTGAAAAGTAGCGATGCGGCGCGGGCGTCGTGAAAGAAAGCGCTGAGATACAGCCGGAAAAGATGCAGCTGGTTGCAGCGCGGCAGAGCTCGGTAACGAGCAATCAACGGCTCATTGGTGGATGCAACCACGACGGCGTACATTTGTTCCGGTAATGCCCAGCTTCTGGGAGGAAGCACATCCGCGACCGCGGCGGCGGCAGCGGTGGATGTGTGTCGTTAGTATTTAGTGTTTAGTTAACATCGGGGCTGGTGAAGCCGCCAGTGTTTGTAATTGGTACAGTTTAGGAGCGACGAAAGCGATTGTACACCTCACAGATTCTCGCCGCGAGGACGTGCGGTCGCGTAACTTTTGTCCGTCCCGGCAACGGCATCGCCGCGCCCGTCGCGAGCCAGTTTCAAATCCGTGCCGGGCAAACGGCACGCCAGATGGCACGGGTACGTATCGCGGTCGTTACTACAATTAGATATTCGCCCCAAGGTCTGATCTCCAAATAATAACGCCGAAGGACCGCGCCCCAAGGTCTTAGCGCCGACGGCCCTTCCGTCCGCCTTGGCGGCACTCGGCACCTCGGCAGACTCGAGTCGCTCGAGGCTGCGTTCGCTCGCGCTACTTGTATGTACATATGCGATTTCGCTCTGTCGATTTTTCCCGCAAGATGACGATCATTTCGTCTAGCAATTTGCGTCGAACAATTGTTTTAGCTTCGTCGCTATTGCGAATTCTTGAGAGATTATTTTAAGGATACGTTGGCAGGGATGAAATGAGAGATAAAATTCGAAAAATCGAAAATTAAATCTTTATACTTGAAACTTAATCAAATATGTACTTAAATGCAAATTGAAGCAGCGCGGTTCTGTGATCGAGATTTTATTTATAACAGCTTTAATGAAGCTAATTTTAATGTAGTAGCTATGAAGTGAAGCAGACCGGCGGGATATTAGAATGCCAATTTTGCGAGGGTACGGGATTATTGAAAGAATGTGATCTTGGAATTGCTTGAATTAAAATCACTTTATCATAACATTTTCTGATTCGTGCATCTTTAATTTTACGGATACTTAAATTTGCATATCTTAATATGCACCTCGCATTTTACTCTGATCTCTGTCGTTAAAGAGAGTTGAAAATACGATCATTATTAAATCATTGCACATAGCTGTTTGTGAATGATATATGGTATTGGGCTAATGACCCTAGCGATCGATATTGAAAGTCTCGATACGAATCGATATAATAAGCTTTTAAAAGAAGGACGGATGTGAATATATATCCCCTGCGCGCATCATTGGTCGAAGCTATTCAATTCTAATCTAATTTTACAATTTGAATAAGGCAGTGAGAGAAAACATTTAATTCATTTAATTATAATCTGAGAATGATGCGCTCGCGCATTATTAGCCCGAATGAATGACGCGATAGAGTTTTTATATCCCGTGACTTAGTATTCAGGAAGGCGTATACCCACTTATTTGGAGATCAAGGAGCTCCCTCGAGCGAGACGACTTTAGACTAGGCACTCTTTCGCCGACAACACCCCGTATATTTCATTTTTAAACAACAAAAAAATGCTAATGCACCGCCGTGCCCGTTATCGGCTCGGCTCTGTATATGAAATAATAAATAATCGGGTAAGCCCCGACGCCATTATTTTTACGTCGACTTTACTTCGGAGATACACATTTTCCCCGGGTTATACTTTCTGCGTCGCCCGTTTCGTTATATACGTACAGTACGTGACGTTGACTCTAGTGCTGGAATTTTACTGCCGGATAACTCGTCGTAATTCGCAAAACAGGTATTATATATACGTGAAAATATTTTGGACAAATGTCTAAAGTATGGGGGACGCTCGTTTGTGTCCATGGATATTTGATAAAATATTTATCTCTCATTAAAATATTTTACTTTTCGTGTTCAAAAATTCCTCACTTATTAATAGATAGTTACAGAAATATTTATGATAACAATTTTTGAATCGAAATAAAAATGAGATCTTATTTAATTATATAAATATTATACGCGTGTATGTGTGTATAGATGTATATATGATATACATATAATAACAATAGTATGATAGATTATTAACTAAAGTAATTTAATTGTTATATTAAAATTTTGTGAAATTATATATTAAGTATAATTTCTTCCAGTTTTGCAATATTTAAACTTGTTTAATTACCTCTAAATGTATGAAATTAAACAATTAAATGAATCTTTTAAAAATTAATTTCTGTTTCTGATTTCAATTTCGACACAAATTTTATACTATACATAAATTTGAAAAAAAATTTTTTAATTGTAAATTTATATAGGTATTTTTATCTCAAACATTATATTTTATATCAAAATTTGGAAAATTGTTAATATTTAATATTTAATATATATATTCGTATTTTATGTCAAATATATATATCTTTAATTACATATTAAACGTCTCGAAAAATTAAAAATTAAATATAAATAAAGTATAAGTTTTTTCATTGATAAGAACAAGTAATGTCTTTCTAAAGTAAAATCAATGCCGTGAGATAAATATAAAACGAATACATACTTTTTGAACGTATAATAAAAAATACTTAATAGTTCTGATCAGCTAAATATTCAATACTTCATACACGATATATTACAATGTATCTTTTAGGTTGTCAGGATTCATACACATAGGTATTTTCGAGAAATAAATTCATATGCAGATTAGCTCGAACAGATTGTATAAAACGAGCCCCTTCATGAATTCTGCGGGAATATGATAAACACGCAAGATCTTTGACCGGCAACTGTTTCATGCACTTTTGAAACTTTAGAATAACATCATAACAATACATCATAACAGTTGTGCATAATTCTCAATATCTTACTTGGTGGTGTACTGTCAGCTATTCCGACATGGAATCCTAAGAACGTTGTCAGATCGCAAATAGTAAATAGCTGTCACATTAATATCCTACGTTTTGTTGGAAAATTTACAATCTACAGTCTGTTATCAGAGTTATCAGAATATTTCTCTATCTCATATCTGTGATGATCCTTTCAGTGCGCAGTGTTTAAACAATGTATCTCCATAACAGAGTGTGTCACTTTCTAACATATTAATTACAATATTCACATGTATACTTAATTAGTGGAAGAGATCTTAGCGAAAATATTGGAAACATAACTAATCTTTATCTGTTACTTAAAAATTTTAAATCTAAATGAATTAAACCGTTTTCAAAAAACATCAATAAAATGCTCACATAACATCCTTTGCGACAAGAAAATTTAACAATATCGAAAATAGTACTGTGTATTAAATTGATAAAAGTAAATTGACAAAGATTTAAAACGAGTTAAATCGATTAGTCGCGCGTAAAGTATATTTGGCACACGTAACGCAATGCTTAAACATGTAGGAAAAAGAAGATTCAAGAAAATCTGACGCTGTTTGAAGAGGCCCAATGGTCAACGTTGAATATTGCTCGTGCGAGAAAAGGTCGCGGTCGAATCAGCGTCAATCAGCGTGTCGCCTTGACACCCATGCTACTACTGTAAACCGAATCGAAAATTCAATTGAATGCCGCCGAATTCTTGCTGGAATATCAAGTTCTCCAGAGCTCTCGGTTCCCGTTTATGAGAAAGAGGGAGAGAGAGAGAGTGTGTGTGTGTGTGTGTGTGTGTGTGAGTGCGCGTGTTTTGTGGTTACTATAAACTTTTTCGCGTCATGCAAATTCGACATCTTTCTTTTAAACTTTCTTTGCTCGTCTTGAATGTTTCGGCTTTTATTACGAGCATTGATTTACTTTGCTAAAACTTTTGCATTTGTTGACGACAAAATTTGCCTCGATGATGAATCATATGCAAACAAATGAAGCAATATTATTTCTCATGTATGTATGAGTCATTTCAGTATGATTCATTGGTAGAACGGGTTTTACACAACATTTTATAAAGCACGTGATATGCCATTTCGCGACTATTGTTTTTGAATATTTTTTTATACAACCGTTTTATTTACAAAAATTCTTTAATAGGTTCAATTAGGAGAATTTATTTATTCAACGTATTAAATATGAGAATATTTTGTATGGATATTTGATCGACAAAATTTTTTATTATTTTCTCAACAAATTAAGAGGGAAATTTTGTGTGCGCGTATATTAAATGGATATTTGATTACAAATATTCACAAGGCTAATAATATAATATAATTATAAGATTGCATCACAGAAAACTTTCTCTGTCACCGTTTTGTAATTCTCGCGAGGAGAAATGATTTGCAATATAGAACGCGCGGTTCTTCTAGGGGCTTAGGCCGAGATTGAGAAGCGGCCGTGCGAAAGAATCAGGCAAATCACGGGGACCCTTCTCATCGAAGGGATGCTCGATCAAACAGAAATTCCCCTAAATAAAGGAGGTTATCGGACTATAAACTCGCCGCCGTCGATCGATAACTGCGGCGCGCTTATTCTCCGACTTTTGCCCCGAAATTTTTATTGTTTAAATAAATCATCGTCCGGTACTGAACGTGGGATTACGCGGAGGTATTAATGGCAGCACGGATGCATTCATATTTATTTACGCAATTATCCGCCGTCCGACGCGTAAAAAAAAATATAATTGGCCGTTCTTTATGGCTTAAAATACGGATTGCCCGACGTCAAAACATATTTGTATCACGAAACGACTTTTCATCAACAATATTCGATAAATCGACACGTAATTCCGCGCGATTGTCTGAATCTGATTTTTGTCATTTTGTTGTCAGGCACGCAAAAAATATTCCAATATTCCAGTTTTGGGAATATCGGTATATTTTTTGCGTGCCTGACTACAGTTATTTTTTTTATTAGCTTTAGTCGCATTTCTTTGTACATTCTGCAGTTTTATAATTTATGATATTGCGGTAATAAAATATAAAATGTAAAGTCGGCAAAAAAATATTTTTTACCTACAATATGAATAAATACTTCCATGTGATGTCTTGATAATTTTATTAGAATTTATATTCTCTCTTCTCTTTTATTGCAATGTCACTTTTATATGTAAATATTTTATTAAAATATTTACTAAATTACATAATAAAGAATCGAAGAAACAGAAATTATGCAGCTATAAAAAATTACACATGAGATGTTGTTAACATTACAGCTTTCCTTTGCTGCACCTGAAACATTTACTTTCGTATTTCGACGTTTCGGTCAAAAATGAACCGAAACGCGAAGAATCTCATTATATATTCGAAGATGGCGTCGGGTGAAATATCATATTTAATTTTTATTGCATCAGTTATATGCATTGCTCTGCGCGTCTCCGACAGCGGTTCAGAACCAAAGGGGGTCGTGAAGGCTACTATAGATATACAACGAAGACAGTAAACGCGGGGATGTATGTAAATATAGCGTGATACATTGGATACTCGCTTATAAACACCCCATTTTTATTCGGGTAGCGTTTCGCCACCCACCCTTGCCATCCGCCACCGCGCTCCTTAGCTGCTGGCCCAACGCAAAGAGGAGACAACATCGACCTATTATTTTTGTGTTTTTACACAGGCGCAACACACACCATCTCCGATATTGCCGCGAATATTTCGCTAAGACGTGAAAATATAAGTTATCATCCGAGAACTGAAAGATACATCTGATTATTTAACTCAATTTTTTAAACGTCAAGCTGTTTCGAGTAAAAATACTTTATTTGAAATACACAGTGTTGCTTTATTACATTATCGAAAAATGAAAAATACAAGTTCATAAAAAAAGAATATCAACGAAAGGATATAACGTAATGAATGTTAAAGAAAGATATAGTATAACTCTGTATCGCGCGTATTAATTCTATTGGCTTTTTGTGTTCAGTCGTATCGCGAGTTATTCTAAGAATGTTGCTCAATCAATTCAAGAATGCTGCGCGCGCGATAACGTTAATCATATTCATAAAAAACATGTCGGAAGAAAAAATCGAGAATATCATAATCTCATGCGCGAATAAAATTTTATCAATAAATAAGATTATATTGATCTAAAAATCACTTTTTTATGCGTTCGTAAATTCGATAATAATAAATATCTAATTTATAAAGAAAATGTCTCTTTTACTAGGTATTCCTAGAATATTATAAAACGAGTAAACATGTTCAATGACATATTAGCTTGTTGACATCATAAAAGTGCCAATATGCTTGAAAGATATGGTGGAAGGGATATGATCAATTAACCAAGCTAATCCGATTGCATGGATTGAACCACCGGGATCTTCAGTCGTTCATATCGAGTAGCCTTGAAAGATGTTGTTGCCCTCGTCCAGTCAGGCTCGAGATTTCCAAGAATGAGCGTTGGGTCAGAGTCACGATGAATCTTTTTCGCACCGTCTACTTTTTTTATCGAATGTTTCATTTCATTATATGGCTCCGCAGATTCCGAACGATGTTTTTTATCACTGATTAATTTATCGTTCGGTGAAAGCTTACAATTAGAGAAGAAAATTAAACGCGAAAAAATATACATATATTCACGTAAATTCATTTTGTAAAGAACGTATAATTGATTCCTTAATAATTTTAAGCATTTTAAACATGAGGGTTGTATAATATTTTACATTCATTTATAAACAACAAATTATGGAAATAAAAGTTTTTTTTCCTAAACTAGTTATAAAAATGGCTAATTAAACAAATTGTATATCTAAAGATGATAAGTTTGTTTTATAAATGATTTTCATACATGATTTTGTCTCTAATAAAAAATTTACGAGCATCTTCGTATAATTTTTACGCATTTATATGAAATTGTTCTCTGGAATAATAAAGAAACTACGTTCGAGAAATATATTTATAATATATCTATTTATTATTTTCATGTACACAATTTAGGTTTTTCCGCATAATTGTTAAAAGGCTTAATTTTTTACTGTTTGTAATGAAAGGTACACGCGTAGTATGATATCGGCCAGCTCGTGCGTATCGATTTGACTTCGGAAATTCAACACCCACGCACGTGTTAATGTTATTTACGCCGTGATGTTATTTATGCGCGCCAACTCGTGTTTGAACAAGTGTGCCACGATGACGACAACGCCCGTCGAAATTGGGAAAAAGTGTTTGTCAGCAAACGAACGCGCCAACGATCACAAATAATTTTAAGCCGGCTAATGGTAAGGACGTCAATCAGCAAATTGTACTGCCGCGAATGTTCTCTCTTTTCTCTCTCGCCAGAGACTCGCGACGGTAATCTAACGCAATTATTAATTCGGCAGTGCGTCTTAAGCGATGTGCAAATATCGATAAGAGAAATATCGTGCATTTATATACGCAAAATTGTTTTGTGTCACGATGTTTTTACGAGTGCGACTATTTCATAAAATTTTTAATTTTTATTGGATTTGAGCAAGAAACAAAAACTAAAAAATTATTATTAAGCTCTTTATTATGTGTCTTATTAATTAACTTGACTTTGGAAATTGATGGACCGTATTTTAATTATCGCCTATTCACAGGAATTTAATGGGAATAGTTAAACTGGAATAGTTAAATGACCAAGAACTGCAGAGAACATTGAGAATCGGATGCAAAAAATATATACATATATTAATTTTAAATTTTGCGCTCGATTTGAGCGTCAACGAGAATAGTCCGCAACCTGTTTCATAAGTTAGCATAAAGCAAACTGAACGATTCTAGCTCGTTACTGTGTGGACTGGTTTATCACATCTTAATTTAAATGCTGATTGCTACGAGTTAAAACATATAAAATGTTGTTTGAATACGATCAATGGTATGTGAACTCGCCTCGTTTTTCATGTGCGCCGTATATAATCAGGTGACAATAACGCAGTAGTCAGAGTAACAGCGACATTATGATATGCAAGTTTATTTATATTTCATAAAAAACATTTCCTTTGTGTATTGAGATATATATTGATTTTTTATTTTTAACAGGATACATGGTATAAAAAAGGGACTTGTATAGCTGCAGTGTAACTATGTATTGGTTTAAGGATCGAGGATGTCAATCGTCGTTAATTATAATGTCAAAAGCGAAGGAATTTATACACACAATTTATAGCATATAAGCAATAATATAGCAATTTATCGCGTATAAATAAAATAGCACCAGTAACTTTTGCTATCAATCCAACGTATCATGTAGAAAAAGATTTTTATTGTATTGGCTACACGTTACAAATCAACAGTTAACAACCGTTTTGTTTTTTCATCTAGATTTCTATGCTTCCTCTCGGATCGATAAAATTATTTTTAGTGTGAAACTCGTAAACCAGATTTATCCAAAACCGATGTATCTGATGAGTTTTTTTCAATGTAACATTCATTGACGATAATAATCACACATGTGAAATGTGTGAAATACAGAAACTTTGAATCTGTTCTGATCTACACATATAAAAGCTGCGATAAGTAAATGAGTAGGACGACAACATAAAGTCAACCCTTTTGCTTTCGACAAATTCGATGTCATTGTATAAAACGACTTGCCAAGCTTATCTATTTTCGTGGCCATCGCGTCGCTTATACCATTCGTTTTATATGCAAAAGAGAAAGCATAATCCGCGTTAAACGCATTTACACACGCGTGAAGAGTGAAGATTCTCTAAAAAGACTTTCTTCCTTTTGCTCCCTTTATCGTGAGATAAACAAAAAGGAGAGACGGGACGAGCAGGAGCGCTTAAGCATCGAGAGTCCAAAGGGCCTGTTTATTAAAGGGTATTAATCTGCGAATCTGTACCGCGTGTCCGCTTTAACTCTCACTACGGCGCAACGATATTACTTAGTGTGTTTCCGTGATGCTCGCTTAAATTGCGTTTTGTAATTAGCCAAGAGGCAGCACACCCACGGTTGTGCCCACGGTTTCCTCGGTGGGTTTCTTTCCTCCTCTTCCCTTCAACTCTCGCGCGCCGCCGGCCCGTACTCGTCGTTCCTTTTCCTCTTTTCTCGTCCTTCCACCGTTGGCGCTTCCCACCCGCTCGACTCCTGCTTCTCTAGAGTGTCCCGCAAGATTTATAATTGCATTTGTCGGATTTTACGCTATGTACACTGAACACGTGTAGTTATCCGGGTTGACTTCGCGCGAAAGACCACGTAGATCTTGTGATTACAATAGAGAGTGTTAAATTCGTTCTACATGTATGTGTTGTACTGAGATGCAGCTTGTGTCTATATGTTTCATTAAAAAATATTTCATTAATGTTATTTATTATTATTTATAGGATTTGTGCTTTAACAGTAACAATTATAATTTACAATCCAATGTAGAGAAATGCAATCCACCGTTTGTAGAAGTGTAATCCAAAATTTCGGAATAACAAGGAGGGACAATTCTCTGAATTTTCGTAATTTAATAAAACAGCAATTTATTAAAATCAACATTTAGTGAAAACTATAAGTTTTTATATATACAAATGTTATATCGTTTTAAATTATTATTCCCTTATCACAAAATAAAAAATATCTATATTGAAAATATGTATATTCTACTGTTGCATTGTTTTCGCATCATATCCAGTTTGATAAAAATAAAAAAAAAAGATTGTGCCCTATGAAAAAACAATGAAATTATTTATAAAATATTGGTAAACTAGATTTGTTTGTTCGCGCTGCCGCATCGTGAGCCAACCGTTTAGTAGTCCAAGTTAAGAAAATACGAATCTAAAGGTGCGATGAAGCAATTCAGCAGTTGTTAAAATAATAATTCGAATATGCGAGCGTTCTATCTTCAGTGCGGATATATTGTACGTTGTTTGCATTATGCACAACGCCGCTCTAGAAAGTAAACGTGTATGCGGGGAATCCGCGCATATCGCAACTTTATGCCTGCGAAGTGGATGCTAAGAATACCTTGCGTGTTGCAGCGCGCACGAATGGTCAAGAAGGCCGTACAATGTTAACTTTGGTTCCTCGGCTGGAAACAGCATAACTTTAACATAACGTAGCTATCGATGGAAATCGCATCGCATGGGAATCGACTCGTTTCTTTCTTCGAATTTCCTATGTAATTTACGAGTTCGTTTTTGCATTTATTTGAATGCGACGTGGGAATTTATTTACATTTACTTGCATGTATAGCAACTTTTATTTATAAATCCCAATCGTAAAGAACGTATACTTTTCATAATTGTGACATAAAATATTATTTTTTATATTATCCTTTTGTGTAATTGCATGAGAAAAAAGATTTCCAAACCATCAATTAAACGAGCTAAATAATACTAAATAATCAACGAAATAATTGAATATACAACTTCCAACTCTCAGTTATTATTGCCACGAAATATTTACGAAATAAAATATCTACAAATTCGCAGTCACGATGACACGCGTCAAGTGATATATTCCCACATCTCGGGATGACAGTGTCGGCGTTAATCTTATTTTTGACTCGTGAGTCATTGCAGTGCAAATTACGAATCGTCTGACGTAATCTGGCTATCACAAGGAGAATCGCGATTACGGCGTCAGCTGTTGGTCGTGTCTTGATGCGGCGGACGCGTTACAGTGTCAGCGTCAGTTATTAGTGTTAGAATACAGCTGGAGGCTTCTAGTACGCATCACACACGGAGGAGAGGCAAAACATACCGGAAAAAGCACAGAGGGACCGGGACTCCGTCGTCTGCCTCTCTTCCCGTCATTCCTCATCCCGTCTTCGTATCGCGCGCGCGTTTCTGTCTTTCGCGTGGAGGCGGGCGTCCGCGGCCTCGTTCTCGCACGGCAAAACTTAACAAAACAATTTGCTCCAAAGCAAACAACGGCATCCGGTTTACTTGTGAATAAACAACATATTTATTTTTAGAGACTCCGCGGTCGTAACTTGTTCGCTCGGACTGCCGCGTTCGAAAGAGCGAATGTGTCTATTTGTCGGCATTATATGAGTTAACGGTTTGGTAGATAAAAATTGTACGTATGTACATATGCTATAGCGGGTCTCGCTCGTTAGATTGGACAAAGATCTGTAGTTGCGCTCATATAAATCGTCGATTTTCGTATTACAAAAAAATTTGTAATTCCATATTATTTTGTCTGTATGTATTTTTAAAAAAATAATATCTTTATCTTTCAAACAATAAATACTCCGCTCTTAGAGTCAGAGTTAGTTGGGGGCTCCTCTGCTTCTAACAAAAACTATGAATTCTTATAGACGTTTCGGCACATTGATTTCGGCCATCTTCAGCATACAATTATTTCCACAAAAACAATATTTATTTCCTCGCGTCCGCAGTTACATTACATGTTGATTTTGGTGATCAATCATTGTATTTAAATCTAGCCTAAGTAGGATTCAATAAGAAATATTGGAGTCAATAACTTTGATCACCAAACATTAAAATTATAAAAAGTGTTTAGCATCCTTAGTCAAATTTTGAAACAATGTCTAAGTGTCCTTAGTTCGTTTTTTGGCAGTCATTTCGCAATCGTATAAGACTGTTAATAATATGTAAATAAAGTTAACTATCAAAAATCTAATATAATGAGTCAAAGCTGAAATAATCTTTATTTTAAAACCACAAAAGTAATATTTTTAGACTACAAGATCAAATAAAGCTGTGCAAAAGAATCAAAAAATAATAATGAGAAAATATAGTGAAGAATTAAATATCATTAGAATAATACGATAATGATATTTAAACTGGAGTCATTGGAATAAAACTAGCAGTTTTGGAGATATATAATCTCTGCACAGTTGAAAAAATCAAAATAAATAAAGTCGATGCGCGTTTAACGATAATGGTATATTGATGAATGCAGGTTAACATTTAGACGACGTGACAAACAGTTTCCATTGATGGCGCCGATTAAAGTGATAAATTAGTCTTATTACCACGATTTGGCTTGAATTTACCGATATTGCCCTCGTTGTTGTATATTAATTATTAAATTACAGCTGAAATATCTCCGCAATCTCGTTATTTATGCCAATTTAAGTGTGAATCGATGCGCCGTCCGCGCCGCTTTGCGATAAAAATCCATTTACACTTACAGCCAGCCGATAATATCGTAAATAATGAAATTGTAAATCTAAATAGCGCAATTACTGGAAATTGTGTCGATCTCGCGGGACAGTCGAACGGATTGCGTATTCATCATTCGCGCGCGACATTTCAGACGCGACACTTGGTCCCGGAGACGCGCTATACGGACGAAAAATTAGCATGTAGAAGGCAGCAGTAAAAATAATAATTGGCGAGATTATTCGACCTCCTCGTGAGACACTCGGAACGAAATGAAACGTTTTATCGCCGTGCCGTGTCTGGGGGAAGGGGGAAGGGAGGGAGAGAGGGCGAGTTGTCCATTCCTCTCTTTTCCCGTAGCGACACTGGGGAGAGTGATCGTAATCATATTTTCAGGGGGACGGATTTATGCAACGCACCGCGTCGTCTCTCTGTACATAAAACGCATTTAAAATTCTCGAGGCGCGACCGGAAGGTGCCTGCTCCCGCGTCTCCGTCGATAGCGCGAGTCGTGCCGGTGGTAGCGCCGCGGGGGTTGTAATTGGCAATATCTATCGAATTTTACAATAAATCTCACCGTGCCCCGAAGGAGGGCGGGTGGGAGTGGGCCGCCGCGGCAATAAAACATCGGGTAGTATCGCGAGGGGCTGCCGCGCCGTGCACTTAACGACTTATCTTATCTGCGAATTAGGTCGCGGTTAGTGCTCCGCTTAATGCGAAGCTACGAATACCAGGAGGCACGCGGCTGCGATCGTAACCACGTGATTTATGTTGAAAGTGTTATTAGATTGGTGTGAAAGTAGTCCCGTCGTATTTTCAGATAAAATCATTTATTAATAAAAACTGAATGGTTATTTCAGATATTCTTTCTGTTCCGTTATTCTTTTTTTCTTTACTTATTGTTAGATATTGTCTTTAAGCGACAAACGAGCCGATATTAATCCTTATCGTTCCGATGGCGATTACTTGATATTATTTTTCTAGAAAATCAATTTGAATCATTAAAATTTTGCAACGTTATTTTTAAATACGATTTTACTATCAATAACTGATTGAAGAATAAAAATATCCAGCTATACATTAACTCTTTATTTAATGTTGAATTCTCATCATTCTTTTGCAAGCAAGTAAAAAAATGATGATTTTTAAGCCATGTTTTAGCAAATGAGTAATATATGAAACACAATGTATATTATCAGATTATTGATAAATTTCGAAATTGTGCGGCACATGTGCACGTTAGTCCTTGGGAGGCATTAATATTTACTTTAATTTACGCTTATATATAAATGATGAGGACAGTCGATTGGAGTAATTACGTCAAATCTCAATTTAGTCGCGAGAAGTACGAGAAGAGTCACAAAGTGACAGCTTTGGATCAAAATTTCACGTACTCTTCGTTATATTGTAATAAATTAGTTCTTTCTGATGTGTCACATGTGCACATGATCGACGCGAGATTCATTTTCTATACCTCTAGTAAGAAAATGCATTTTAGCGACATGTGCGTTTGCATGCGAGTTGCGATTGTTTCGCAAAGAGTCTGTATTCTCTGTATTGGCATCATCCAATTTTACGGTAACGATTATATATAAATATAAAAGGCATTAACTGCAACTGATCTCGCTCGGAGACGGTAACAGAGAAGTTAATTAAAATCGCCGTCAATTCTGCCTTGCCGCGCGTCGTCGCACGTGACGCGATTTGACAATGAGCACGTTGAGTGAGAGAGAGAGAGAGAGAGAGAGTGAGAGGGAGAGAGGAGGAGAGACGTGTCGGATCTTCGGGCTCGTCGCGCGGCAGTAAAAGATCCGTTTGTTTATTTCCACGTGTGGCACAATACTTAACATACAACATTTCTATGATGCAGGCGCGCGCGGGGATGATGACGAGCACGACGACAAGCGGGCGAGCGAGTGGTGTGTGCGTTGCGTGTTTTGTTTGCGCGTTTTCTTTTGTCGCGTGTATGTCCAGCTGCGCGCTGAGAACGCGGCCGCGCTCATGCAAATGCACGGCACACAATGTGCCTCAATAGCCTCCACATATTTATGCTATATACTATCCGGTTCAGTATTTTCCACCGCGACTGTTTATTTCTGCCTCGTATACGCGGAGAGTACGCGGGACTCTCTTTTTAGAGGAAGGATGGGAAAAAGGAAGAGCGAAGGAAGAGGGAGAGAGAGAAGGACAAGCCGCTGGCAAGCAAGTTCCATCGATCGCGCGCGCGCGGACGACCATCGTTACGTATTACCTCGCCACCCTATGCGCGTCGCGCGTGGAAACAAACGGAGTTACATTTTGTAATTACACCCCCCTTCGGGTCGATGCCGACTTGGCGTAGTAATCGATCACGCGTTCTTGCGGCCCGTTTCAAAATTTACGACTTTCAAGTCTCTGTAACGTTGCGCATTATTTAACGAGCGGTTGGAGATTCGCTCCTATTTTCCTAGAGATTTTCGAGATTATTGACACGCGCGCGCTTTTTCGATGAATTTGACGTGACGGTATTATTTATAAGCTTAGAAATGCAAAGACAATATATATAGGGTGATATATACAAATAATGTATAACTTTGAAAATTTTTATTTTAAATCCAGCTCTGACAATTTAAAACTTTTTATTATAAATTGATTTAACAATATTAAAATCAATTGTAATTAGTTGATCTCATCTGGATTGTAGATGTCTTACAAAATTAGCGAAAACCGCGTTCAAAGTTTAAAATTACATGTCTTTAAAATCTTTCACTCAACAGGAGACATTCTTCTATCGTCGAGAGTCTCATGGGTAATAAAAGAGGTTCAAGAAACCTGGAAAAATATAGAAAAAGACAAAGTTTATTTTGAATTAACAAGGTAATCACACACTAAGACTTCAAAAATGTTTTATTATCTTTGTAAAATCAAATCGGAAAGGCCCTTTTGTTTCGTGCTTAATATGATATGCCGCTATCGCAGAATCAATTCATTAATTAATCCAAATTATTCATATAATAATATTTTATAAGATACAATGTTTGAGATAAATCTATTGTTAAAAAATAAAGAGAGTGATCCAATCAAAAAATTATTTTCAGATTATATCAGGTTCAGTCGTATGTTGGCATTCAAAAGATAAGATAGATGAAGCTAAAGAGAAAGTTAGAGAAGTGCGGATGATTTAAGACTCTTTTATATATTATTTATTATTCTGTACGTATTTGTTATCTTGTATATATACCGCCTTTTTTATTTTCTTTTATTGTCTTGAATTCATGCAACATTAGACGCATTTTTACATAACGCATATACGCGTGAACGGAAATTTGGCTAACTATGCCGTGCCAAAATAATTTCGGATTTCGGTCATATTCCACGTCGATTCGTATAAATCATTACGATTGCATCATTATGATTTTGGCTAGCTCTCGGATTTCAGATATAGTTGATCTGTATAACGATCTCAAATGTAGGCTGTCTTACGTTAAATAATTTATTCGACAATAGCGCTTTCAAATATAAGATGATCTTGCTCTCATTAAGACCTTATTGATGTATGCTCATAACAAAAATATAATGTAACAAAAATATAAGGAAAACTATAGCTGCGGCAATATTAAAAATCTGTTCACGTTATTGCTCAAAAAGGGTCGAGACCGAAAGCGCGTGCCACGTATATATTTTAATAAAGCTGGCAACACACCGTGTCTCGTTTTTTACGGCGAAAAACGCGATTTAAAATAACGGCAATGTAAATAAAACTTTACATCATGAAATAAAATATCACCAGTATCAATAGCACATAAAATACTCCATTGTGTGACATTTAGTAAAATATCATATTTAAATTATACGCCCGCGCGCCCGTGTGTCCTTGCACCCCGCGGATCTTTGAGGTCTTTTTTAAATCGACGAGCGCTCTTTATTCCCCGGACAACGGGCGAAATGCCAGTGTCACCTCACGAGGAAAATGAATATTAATATAAGCACGTCCGCCGGCCGAGCGATTTTCTCGGCGAAGCAACGAATAATATAATAGCCGGTCCGCGGGAGAGATGCGTCTGCGACCGAGAGGGCGAAGCACCCGAAGACGAAGTGTTCTCATTATACCCGGTGATTTATGTGCGTGCCACCTTGCCGTCGGAAGAGATTCTAGGTTAGAAATAAAGTTAAAAGAAAAATAAGGCTTACGGGGTGCAAAGTCGAGAAAGTGTGGAGGGGGACGCCGCGGCTCGCGGAATATATTACAAAAATAAGCTCGCCGGCGAGCGGCGGCGAGCGACGCGGCGCGGCGTGCGGAAAAGCGCCGAAAAAACTTTGAAACTCCCGAGGAGAGCCTCGAAAGATCGATGCCCCTCGACCTGCCCTGCCGTGTAACTTTTCTTGTTTATCGAGGCGCGGGAATAAAAATCCGGCGGTCACGATTCGCGCAACCATGCAAATAACTTGGCGTATTTCATCAACAATTTTTGCGACTCATTGCTAACAAAATTCCTTGAAGAAACTCTTAAAGAGTGAAGGAAGAAACAACTTTGAATTGAGTTGTATCTCCAAGACATATCAAGTATAGCTAATTAATTAGCATTTCTCGTAACGTGTTAATTATATTTTGTTGTGCTCATTTGTTCTTTTTCTTATACGTTTTTTTAAAGGATTAATAATAACTACATCAGACTCTAATTAAAAAAAAGAAAAAAAGAAAAAAAGCGATATTTTACTGTTTTATTTTTCTGTTTATTTAATCTTTTTATATTTATTTATTCGCAATGCATCTTCATATTTTTGCTTTACAATATTTTATGTAAAGAATTGGTTGAATACAACATGCTTATTTTTTGTAAAGTATATTTATTTAGATTTTTATGTATATGCAGAGGAATATCTGTTTAGTATTTTCTGCTGTGTATTAGATTTATTACAATTATGCTAATACATCTTAATAAATGTGATGCCTATTTGTTTTAGGGACACATTGGTGAAAATCCATTCGACAACAGTTCGTGGGGAAAGGAACATTTTCAGCCATCGACAGTTCCCTGGCAGCTGAATCCGCGCAGCCACGGTCGTCCCAGTGTGAGTACTTTTATTCTTTTTTTTATCTTCTTATCTATCTATCTTATTACGCAAATCGTATTGATCACAAATAAATTTATGGGATATAGTTAGGCAATAAGAAAATATTCAATCTACAACAATTCTACTATTCGTATTATAGCTGATGAATTTTTCTACCGAAATTTATTCTAGACTTATTCACTTCAATCGGTTGCATATTTCGCGTAATGCGATTTAGATATTATCGGCCCTAATTCTCAACTCGCGAGAGTATATACGTGAAATTTATAATTCCGGCGGGTAAGAATGCCCGCGCGCCGAGGATGTGGAAGGAAGGGTGGGAACGGGAAAAGAAATCCGGCGGCTCATTGTGTCGGCAGGTAGCAAAAATGCTGGCGGGGTCGCTGCTTTCTCGAGCGTTTTCTCTCAGGAGTCGTCGGCTACTATATCGTCATACCCCTCCTCGGAAGCCTCCACCCTTCGGTCCGACCGTAGCCGACCACCCTCTTACGCTCGCGCTCACTCTCCCGCACCACTCGTCCTGTCACCCGGTATTTATAATACGCTTTGTTTTCCCTCAGCTATTTGTCTTGGGTTCTCGGCTCCTTCGCTAACATTATTATCCCGCGTTTTATTTTTATTTAATTCCACCGTGTCGAGTCCTCCCTCCCTGCGTGTCCCCGTTATTTATCCTTCGAGCGAACTTAACGAGCGAGCGTGTCGTCGAATCTGGACAGTTCTTTATGTTTGAATCACCCAGCATTCTAATTCTCTCTACGCGAGATGCATTCTCCTGTTGTAAAAATCTAGGATTATGCTTAGGATTATCATTAGACTTAAATTATCATAAGTTTCGCAAGAGTACGTGACGTGACGAATATTTCTCGCGTATACCAGTTTCACGTGTTTCATTATGCATGACTCACACACGAGGTAATCTCTGTTCGAAATCTAAATTGTTGACGATGTGCCAATATTCGTCAGAATACGCACAGGTCGCGCAGTAATAATTCTGATGTCCATTCACTTATTTATTCTCTGCCCCCTATTAATCACGTACGAATCTTCCATCTTAACGACATAAATTGCACAACGCTTCTTTATTCGATTTTTTTATGGACTTTTATACACACATTCTTATTTTATAAAAACTCATATATTCTTAAAGTACGCATTGAATAAAAAAAATTAATACGCGAACATGTGAGTTTGCTTATTAAATTTACTTTTGAAGAAACATAAATTATCCGAAAAGTATTTTTATTTCTTTCAACTGTAAATTTTCCGAATAATGTGTATAAGAATTAATTTTCTCAATTTATTATAACATATTAGTTTAGTGCGATAAAAACTATTAAATGCAAAGTAATATTAATATAAACGGCATAAGAGAATATTATATTAATTTGATATATTCCTTATAATACGCGTGAAAAAAACTCGAGAAGCCTCTATATAATTTATAGTTTGCAATAGTTGTACTTGAACGGATGACACATTTTGTTTACTTAAGGAGGATTAAACGCGCGCGGACTGTCACGCGCACGTGTGCAATCGACGCTCGTCTTCCTGATACTATCGTATCGGGCGCGATCGTTTGCAAAGTAACAAAAGCAACCGAAACCACTGACGTCAGCGTTTCCGCGAGCGTTATATACGCGACCGATGATCTCATGCGTGCACATACATGTGTGTGCGTGCTTACCTAACCGCGGCGCAGCTCCTTTTACGCCGATCGTACGTGTGGTCGTACGTACAAATTACGCTATCGTGTTGTACATGTCTACGTGACTACGCTTACTTGCTGCAACCTCGTTTACATTTGTCAGCATCTCAAGAAGTAATACGCAGCGATATATGTATCACTTCTACCGGTTGTTTCTCTTTTTTCCGCGCGCGCGCGCACCAGTCTTATCTATTTAAAATCAAATTCTTGTATGAGACTTTCGCGCTGCGAGGCATAAAGTGTCCTGGTTTCGACTCCAGATTGCATGACTGTTCAATGGAGGTTTGCAGCAATTAATGGAGAAACGATTTCGGGAAATTTAACTCTCAATCAAATATTGCGGAAATGAATGATTTAATGATGGGATAGAAAAAGAGAGAAAGAAAGAGAACTAGAATAAATAGTCAGAGCTGTAATGCAGAGCTGTAACTATGCAGAGCTGTAATGAATTTTACCTATTGTTAATAGTAATAATTTCTTGATAATAATTAAAGTTGAGCAATTTGGCGTCACAATATTTTGCCCTTGGCGAGTTTTGCATAATCGGCCCGCGAAATTTCAAGCTTACCGTGCCGAGTGAGTATTCCGTGCGTCTCAATATAGCCGAAATTTCCGGCGGAAGATACGTTGATTCTCTCACACCGCCCTCATAATCTCAGCCACGCCTGTAGTAATATGAATCGCGGCAAAAATCAGAACGGGGGTGGCTCTCAGTGCGTCCCCCGTAGCAGCCCCTGGGTTTTAAGATATGCAGAGCACAACGCACGCTTTCCTAGCGAGACTATTTTAATACGAATGAGGGTGGGAGGATCAGACGAAAGCGCGATGGTATGGCGGCCGGCTCGGAAGATCTACTTCTTGATTACAGAACTTTTTACCTAATTACATAACATTGTTACCATTTACAAAGTCGCGTCGAGTCTGCGCCGGCTGACTACTAATTAGAATCCTCGATTAGCACCCGCGGCGACATCGTATTCCATTTCGATAAGTCTCGCGACATTTTGCCAGTTCTCGTAATAAAAGGGTTGCGAGAGACCGCGTGATAGGGTGATTTTTAATGTTGCACCCCACGCCGGTAATAACACATAATTGAATGCGTTATCTTTGGAATACATAACGCTTCTCCACGAAGTAAACGAAGATGCAGGATAGTGAATTATCCTCGGATAATTTCAAAAGTTTGAAAACAATACTACAGAAATTATGTCCATCACGTTTATTTGAAATCTGTATAATCACAATTATTTGTAATCTTTCATACAATTTTCGATGTTATGAGATATTCTTACAACAAATCCTTTCATTTGTATTCTGCCATCGAGACAGTTATTTTTACAAGAAAGTGAGGTCGGAAACTATATATGTGACACATGACTGACGGACTACCTTGGGGACGATAAAAATTTGAATCCTATTTTTCAGACGTTCGGAAATAATTAGATATACCGAATCGTGCCAGACTAACGCGTCGGAATTGAGGGTATCAAAGGTTCAGAAAGAGTCGAATTTATCCCCGAGACTTAAGGTTCTTATCGGAAAGATGTAAGGGTCGTAGAGAGATAGTCATGCGCGAGGGACGAACTCCCGACGATGCAGACATTAAGACGTCTGGTCCTCGACCTCCGGCTTTCCGCCCCGCGCCAACCCCTTGGCGAGCACGGCCCCCTTTAGACGACGGGAGGTTTACCCCGTCTTCATTGTCCTCTAATTCTCATCTGATCCTCACATTACGTAATTTTCTCTTTATTATTTTATAATTCCCGGGTCTCTCTCTCTCTCTCTTTCTCTCTCGAGCCACGGCCCGCTCATCCGACTTCAGGTCCGCACGAACTCATCCCCCGCAACGCATACTAATGCACCCTGCATTTATTAATTATTCCGTGCTAGTTACCCCGGCTTCTCGTCTCACCGTCGCAATGATAGATTAAACCACCTAGATTCGGAAGCTCGCGATGCGAATCCCGCTCGTCACCGTGATGATACGTGCTCGGAAATTTTTTCCTTCTGTGAATCGATAGAGGCTGGAGCACCCGCTTGCTCCGCTTTTCACCTCCGCGCCACAATACCCGTTACGAATTACGGATAACAACTGTGAAGATTTACGTTCGTTGTTAATTGCATTTGTTGAAATTGTAAACACATTATTTACAATTTCATTGTTACGTTTTGAAATTTTTATTTTTATGTAAGATTAATTGTAAGATATGAAAAATATATATTCTTTAATCAAGGTAAGCTTTCAAGCTAAAGAAAATTCATTTTTTTCAGACTTTCTAAAATATGTTGCTTACAATTGGCATCTTAACTTTATTACAAATTATCTTAAAATTTACTAGAAATTACTCTTTGAATTTACTTTGAAAGAAAACTGCGAGGGATTTACTGATGCTGATCGCTAGACGCTATAGGGTGAATATCATGGTAAAACGTGCCGTCTGAATAGAAATCAAGCGGCGATCGAGCGACTTTTGACGAGCTCCTAAAACCCAGTTCGCCGTTTCGTACGTGATATTTGAAGATACAAGCGACTATCCTACGGGAGAACATCCCCCAAGATCTTTAAGTCCGCGGTCCTGAAGGGCCCGGCATTCCACTTGGTATGCACGGAGAACAGCCATTCATCTCCCGATCTCCAGCATAGTCTCGACCTCCGGATATAAATTAGCTTTTGTTTAGCATTCAATGCAAGGCGCCTTTTCCGACGCGTCGGGCCGATCTACCCGCCGCACAACCCCCATGATTAGGCATCCACCTGACCAGCAATCCGCTGCAATTAATGTAGCTACCTGCCTCTCGGTCGAGCCAATTAAATGCTAGCGATTGCCGTGAAAAGAAATTGCTCGGATGTTAAAAGGGAATTTAATTCTCGAGGGTGCAATCAGGATCGACGCGAAAAATTCGCTCCAATGTGTTTCGGCAGGATAGATAGGAGGATTAGAGAAACGACCGCGACGCTAAACTAGATTAAATGAGTTTCTATATTTCTGGTTGGAGCACGTATATCATTATATAAAATTTTACACAAGAGAAAGGAGTTTTAGGGAACTTGAAATAAAATATATAGAACTGAGTTATTATAGAATTACATAAATATACATAGAATTATTATAGATAATTGTGTAATATTAAAAAAAAAAATTTGACTGAAATAAAATTTATTAGATAAATGTACGTTTTTGTTAAAAAAAGTTTGTTATAAAATCTTGAGATATTTTACTTCAAAATGATAAGTCGTATCGATATATTGTACAAATATATTTGTTGAGCTTTATAAAATTATTAATAAGTTATTCATAAAATAAAGATGGAATACAATTTGACAATTTAATTTGCATTTCCAAATATATAACAAAGTGAAAATTGTTGAACGCTTCTCGAGAACTTTTTCATGCTGGCGCTCAGAATATTCCCTTTAGGGTTGCTATCCTTAATATTCTATGGTACACCCCAGCAAAGAAGGGCATTCAATAATCATACATCCCCTTCAAGACTCAGTTTCTTGCTACCTTTTCATAACAGACATAATTATTAATATTAAAATATCAAGGTAATTATTTAACTTGTAAAAACTTTATAATGTAATTAAAAACTATTATCGGCTTTTGTATTACTATATTTCGTTTTCAATTGACTATATTAAAATTACCGCGACGTTTGTTATAACGATTCCCAATTAAAAGAAGTCCGCTGTATTTCAAGAATTTCCATTGAATTCCGAAAAGATGATGCCACGTCTTAACTGCGTCTTCTGTTACGAATTTTACGAAAGAGGACTATTTCTACCATCGGAATATTCTGCCCGTAAATTTTCGTTATTTTTAACCCCCAATTACATCAAGAAAGACATTTTCCTCGTGCTTTCTCGAAGCAGCTCGCCAGAGAAAGCCTGTTGATTCTGACACCGGTAAATCCGGCGGCTGGAAAACATCGTCTAGCCGGCGTTGAACTTTCTCGATACACAAGGCAACATAGCAACACAACACGGTAAAGCACAACAAGTGGGGGGGATGCTGGGGGTGGAAAGCCCGATAGATATACAGCCACCCGTGGCAGAGAGGCGCGCGTCGCCTGCGCCACGTGCTTTTCACCCCTCCTCGGTGTTTCTCCACCTCTCCCCTTTCTCCGTCTGTCTTCCTCTCTTTCGCTCGCTCTAAACAACCCCTCTACCTACTGATCGGCCGACCGTATACACCCCTGTCATTCCCCGCCCGTGGGAAACGCAGCCTCACCCGCGATACACCACGTGGCCGCTGCAACAGTTTCCACGCGGCACGCTGCGTGTACGATAATACACGATGCGATGTGAGTAAAATTCTGATTATGTGACAATTAGCCTTTACATATTATTTATTTATTTACTTATTTATAATTATTTTTATTCATTTCCAAGTCTATAATATTTTGTCATTTATTATAACTTGCAATATAAATAGTTAAATAGGAAACATTTTCAGAAAAATGTGATATGTTAACAAGCTATGTATTTCAATCGATGATTGAATGATTCGCGAATAGATTTTAAATCAAAATTTTAGAAGAATCATGTTACGAACAGGTTGTTTAATTTGTTTGAATAAATATCGCGACTGCTACATTGTAAAACAACTTTGGCGAAATATATGATTCAAACTAAATGTATAAACGATATAATTTTTTTCGCGAAAATCCACGCGTAATTATTTCGCGACGACGTCATTGATCGGGGACGGATAAAAACGCGCATCGAGAGCAACGTGAATAATGCGTTCCGGAACAGCTTTCAGACGCAGCAGAAATGTTATACAGTGCCTGCAGGGTTTGGTTTTGCGGGTGCCCACCCCGGACTAACCTGAGGCAAACGGCAGGCGGGCGGTCGGAGCCAAGTTAGGTCTCTAACAACGTAACCGAAACGTGCAACCTTGTAAATAGATGTCTGGAACGTGCCAGAGAGCTCGCGCGCTACCTAGCTCGCTACATACTCGGGCAAGAAGGGTACAACGTCGCGGGGAAGTTGGTGCAGAGCTGAGCGAGCCACCCGGGGCCCGGTCGTTGTTGTACCTCGTCGTATATACCTAGCTTCTTACGTGCACACGCATGCACGCCAGTAATTAGTGTCTTAATGAACCCGCGCCGCGGGTAAGGAGCTGCGCAAATAATTGCCAGCGCGCGCGATCTCACCCGAGCTCGAGCACGCTTCCCTCGGCGCCGCCGGGTCTCGGATGCGGCGGGGTACGGGGGTTCTAAACTCCCTCCTCCCTTCCCTCCCCCCCCCCCCGGGGTGGAAGCACGAGTTTTTAAGTGTGATTGCGTGCGCGCGGAATAGCGGAGCATTAATTTAATGTGACTGCGCGCACACGACCGCGTGCGAATGTGCGAACGCGCGCCGTCGATTCGTCGCGAGTGTCGCCGTGGCATTATGACGTTTTAATGCGACGAAATTACACGTTGGGACTTGAGCGTGTGTGCGTCTGTAATAACGCGACGCATTTATCGCCGATCGCGTGCAAAGGGGATTATACTTCGGATTATGGATGTAATATGTTTACTGTTTCGTAGGTAAACGGGGTTGCATGCTCTTACAAGTGTAGTAATTATAATTGAAGTATCGAAGTGTTTACTATTTATTAATAAAGATGAAAATACTTGATCGTATTTATAAATTAAACTTTTTGTTTGTTAACCACAAGAATAATCATTTTTCTTCTATTTCCAGTTTGAGGTACTTTTTAAGAATTTTAAAGATTCAGATTATACCGAGGTATACTAGAAAAGATGATAGATTATGAGAGAATATCTGAGCATTTTAATCAAATTTTGCAATCGTATCTTTATAAAAATTTTATCGAAATTAAATTAACATCAATTTTTCTATTATAATTTGTTATTATTTTTTTGTTATTCATCAAGTAGAAAAACAAAAAGGATGAATGTTTGAGATTTTTTATGTATATCTCTGAATAATAATGAATCAATATGAATCAACCATAGTTACGGGTTGCAACTGAAACTTTGATTCGCTAAATGACAATGATAACGGTGCTTTCGGATTGTGATTAAGATTGATCCAATTTTAATCGACGTCGTAAACGGCATCTTAATGTCTTTTTCCGTTGTTTGCGACCCGATTCGACATGGCAAGGAGATTCTAACGCGCGAAAGTTGATATTTTTAACGATACTTGGATTTCTTTTGAACGCGGAGAAACACAATGAAAGAATATTTACTGTTTTTACTGTGCATTAAGTGCAGCCTGACGTAGGTCCGGCCGCTAATGCACCACCCTTATTCGACTTGGAACGACTTTTTATTTTACGACGGACGATTTGAATTTTATATACTGCGATATTTGAATTACGATGCGACATAAAATACGATCGTCTCAGCGCGCGTATGCGTTCGACCCACGCGTTTTTCCGAGGACATCGATTTAATATAAAGTTACATTCGTACATATTAATTTTAACGCCGTTTTGTTATGTTATTATATATCAAAATTGTACTTGTTAATGATACGGCGCGCAATAACACAATTTATCTTGAAATACCTTTAATATTTGATTTACTTAAAATATTTTAGATACTCTTGCATTATAATTTATAGGGAAATACGCGCAATTCATAACTGTATACATAATCTGAAACATATAATCTGAAAATAGGGAAGACAAGCCCGTCTGTCTAAGGAGGACTAATATAAGAAATTACCGAAATTATAAAAAATGCAAGCGCGACATTGATATCAACGTCACATGTTCACTTTATTCCAGATACATGCACATCATTAAAAATAAACGGCAGCATGTGACGTATCATGTCTTCGCGCATGTACTATTTCATTTTTACGCGACGCATCGCGATTTTTGTTCGCGACAGTGCTCGTTACGAGTGTCAAGTCACGAGGATAAGGAATGTCGACGATACAGCAGAAACGTATATTGATCCTACCAGTTACCGTATATCTTCGCTTTATGTTCTCTTGTGCTCCATTCGCTCGCTACTTTCATGGTTTCAGATTTTTCGTTCCCTTACTTCTATCTTTGACTTAGCCAGTGGTACAAAAGTCGAGATTGATGATCTGAGAAAATCTGAATATAGACAGCCAATCCCGAGCCTTTCCTCAGGTGGCTTCATGCTTGATTCATTCCTCTCTTTTTCATTTTGTCTCTTCCTATCTTTGCAACACGAAGAGTATAAATTTTTCCGTCTCCATTTCTCTCTATTTTCAGTTTCGATCAAATGCGGGATTTCGTTTAAAAAAAACGGGTTTATGCATTCTATGCGACTAATTTTGAAAATGACAAAACAATCGTGTTAGACTCAACTGAACGAAATGAAAGTTTCGCTTGAGGATGAGTACCGTGCTAACATTTATTCGTGGTTGCACAGCTCTTGTACCGCTTGTATCGTTCATACTTCATTGTACCGCTTACACACACACACACACACACACACACACACACACACACACACACACATGGAGAATAAATTAAAAATTCGGGTTATTTCTTAAAACGGTATTTGATGCTGTTTTATTCTCTTAGAAGAATAATTATGTGATAAATGTAATTATATAATTATGTGACGGCAATTTTCTTTTCTCTTCCTTTTTAATAAATTTCGAGATTTAATAAATAGTGAGTTTTAATTGTTTATGAATAAATGAATTTTATTCACTTCGACTTACAGTCAAGAAGTGGGACTTGGTTTACATCAATGCTTAACTACATTCATCTTTTCGTAATCTTTCTGAACAATTCATACTCTCTGTTACATCCTTTTCTCTTTATTCTGAGATTACATATGATTTATTTGTTTACTTATTTTATCTTTATATAATTTATATTGTTTACAGTTTAGTAAAAGTTTTCGTAGATTCGTAAGAATTATAACAGAAATTTTCTGTGTGGTTTCTATACGAAATAATTATTAGTAAGGCTGTCTTTTCAATAAATAGCAATAGCATAACTTTTAATGGATACTTACCTTTCGAAATGACGGATGATGTCAAATCGATGAATGGGATTTTCAGCATGCGTGGAAAGTCCCTCGAAAGTCCTATCCATTTGGATGTGACCAGCACAAAAACAGCTTTAGTTAGGGTTTAGTCCCGTTTAATAGACCACTCCGCCAGCCCCCAGTGTTACGCAAGTTTCTCAATATCGTACGTAAAACGGGAGATTGTTTGGCCTTCTAATTAATAGAAGCGAACGGATGCGCGTTAAACAGCGAACGCATACGAAGAGAGACAGCCGGCTCCCCTTCGAAATAATGTTGGCTACTTCCGCAGCCGCGGCGGACTCTGATCAATACCCACGTCTTTCGTCCCTCGGTACGAGACGTGCACGTAGGAACATCCCGACGGTAGCTTCGCATCGGAAGGAAGTGAAAAAAAAGAAGAAGGAAGACGCGGGGGTGACGAGAGAGAGAGGGAGCGAGCGGGAGCGGAGAAGGGAAGAAAAGCCGAAGGATTCTGCGAGTCTGCGGTAATCGCACTTCGCCGAAGACTCTTGCTCCGTCTTTTTCCGCCTTCTTCCCTCCTCCGTTCTTCCTCCCTTGAAACCTATGCCGGCCAAGGATGAGAGGCCGAGAGGGGAATCACGTGGCTGGGACACCGGCGAATATCGAGTGGGCGGATGGCCGGAGGAGAGCGAGAGAGCGAGAGAGCGCAGTGCGCGCGCACTTTTATATGTGCGCTCTCCTCTCCCGGCGAGGCTAGACACGGCACCCACGCTCATACTAGACGAGTCGAGCTCGGCGGGCATGCGTGCGATGTGCACCAAGCTGCACACATGTGCAACAAGCGAGCGTAGCGGTTTAGGCCAGGATACAGGTCCAAGAGGAGACGAGAGACGTTGGCGGTAGAGTAGTGTTGATAGTGATGATGGTGGTGGTGGGTGGTAGTAGTAGTAGTGGTGCTGGTGGTGGTGGTGGTGGTGGCGGTGGCGGTTGTGGCGGTGCGTCCTCGTCCTCCCTGCTGCCAGCGACAGTACGCGGTGGTGGCTAGGAAGGGGTGGAAGGGGAGAGCTGTCGGTGGAGAGAATAGAGATCCTTGATCTCCTCCTAGGCGACGGAGAGAGTAGGAAGGGAGAGAGAGAGAGTGAGGAACGCTCGGATGAGAAAGTCGGAGGAGAAGCACGCGGCGATATGCGGAGGAGAAGGAGGAAGTAGAGAGGGACACGGGAGAGAGAGAAAGAGAGAGAGAGAGAGAGAGAGCGAGCGAGCGAGCGGGCGTGTAGGCGGATCGGAGAGAGGAATTCTACGGAGGCGTGTCTTCCCCGGCGCACCAGGTGCAAAGGTGCGCGAACGCGACGTCGCCACGCCTTTTCCACAGGGCCGACGGTGGTCCGCGACCGCACGACGTCGACAGCGACGACGACCAAGACGACGACGACGATGAGGACGAGGACGAGGACGACGGCGACGATGTCGGCGTATTATCGTGCCGTCCTTGTCCAGTCTGGTACGGAGGCGCCGCGTCCGTCCTGCTCGAACGTCTCACTATGCGCCTGGAACAACTCGCGTCTCTTTCCTCCCCTCCTGCGCCGGCGACACCACCACGGTACCATCGTTCCGCGGTACCTCGCTTCCTCTCCGCTCCTGTCTTACTCCGTGCCACCCACTACTCTAGCGGGGATACTATGTTAACGGACGGGTCGCGTCCGACCTACCATCGCCATCCCCACGTCCAGAATCCAGCTTCTGGTGTCAACGTCCCGGAGTTTCCACGGGTTTCTCTCCTGAATATGCACCTTCTACGCGCGCCGGGCCGCGGGGGACCGGCTGGAGGAGGAAACGGCAGGATGGGGCAGCGCGGGTGGGACAGGCGGTGCAACGAGATTCTTTCTATCTTTCCCGATGCTCGCGACTGGAATGCGGGATGACAGTATTCGCCATCACGTAGCGCGCCCGCCTCGGTGCACGGTAAACAGAAATGAGGGAGGTCGCAGACGTGATCGTGATTTTCTCTTCTGGAAAGTGCAACGGCAGACCGGGTGGTACCTGTTTGATGGGTGGTACTCGATAAATTGCTTCTCGGGAAAAGAATTTCGGGAATAGGCGTGCGAAATCCTCGCGGGCTTCTATATTGCTCTTCACTGTAATTCCGCCGATATTTTCTTCGTGGATTTCAAACTTTGTTTGGAATTTGATAGAAAGTAGTATCGATATGTAAGTTGTATAAATAAGTTTACGTTCGTCGAATACGCAAACATAAATATTCCTGCTCGATTTACAACAGATTCGCATTAGCGGAAGATTATAAATCTAAATTTGGTCAAATTGAACGCTACCCTTACCACACTGATGCCACGATTTGATATATGCGGGAAATTCATTTATTTTAATTTACTTTATTTCATAGTAAAACCGTCATTGCAGAATTTGTCGTATAAATCTCCAAAAGCGGCGCATACTAAATATAACAATAATTTATAGCTTTGTTACGCGGAAAGTTATTTTATGATATGCGAAAATAATCATAAAAGTTTTCTAAAATCACAACATTTTAATATATCAACTGTTATTTCATTTAACTGGCGTCTAATAATTTTCTCGACAAGAATAAAACGATCATAAACATACATTGCAATGAACACTAATGCACCATAAGAAATTAATGTGATATTAATTAACTCAATGTATGATAGTAAAATGAAAATGTAGAATTAAATATAATTTTTTTATATTATATTAGACTCAAATATTAGATGAATGCGCTGAGACAGGATATTTCATTAGAGTTTGTATTAATAGGCGTTCATGGAAAATGTAATATATGATGGAAAGCCGTATTTGGAACTGCATAAGATTTGAATAGCTCCAGCAGATTTCATTTAAGAAAATATTAGAACCATTAGTTACTCTGTTTTTATTCTTTTTTATATCTACTTTTATGATAAGAAAATCTCTTTAAAACTTTATCTAAATGTATATTAGTTTTCTGATAAATTATTATAATTATTAATTATTCTAATTTCGACATATCTTTTAGATTACTACTGGCATATTTATATTTGATAAAATTCTCAACGTAGCGTTGTCATTTACATTTCAAAATTCTCATCTCTTATTAATGGCTAAAGCATTTTATTTAAAGCATTTGTTTTAAAATATATGGTTTGCCAAAATTGTTATAAATTATCATTATGGAGATAAATATGTAACTAACTGTCTATTCTGAATTCAAACAATAAGATTTTTAATTTTGATCTCTCGTCTATTAAACAAATTTCGCTTCAAATTCGAATATTATATTACAATATTATTAATTGTTATTTACATATTCTTGGGTAATAAATTTCAAAACTAACATAAAAAGTAGATAGATTTCTTTCAAGGTATTATGCTCATTTAAAAATTTAAGTCACAATTTATTAAGTCACGTAAGATGCTAAACTGGCTTTGTGATGCAAGCGAATTATGGAAGATACATTTGCCAAAGATGTCTCTCATCTTCAGTAGAGTTTCCAATCGTGTCTGCCGACGGCAAGTTCGATTTCGGCTCCGTGCGATCCACGATGCATCGCACCGTACTCGGATTCTCGTAATCGTTTGTCCTCCGCCGCAGTTATTGCGTTCCCCCGTCGTTTTGCCCGGGATCCTTCAGCATCAGGTCGGCGATCCTCCGGCGGCTCCTCACCAGCGAGAGCCACCCTCTTCCACTCATCCTGCTGCCTACCTTCCGCCCACCCCCTTTCTCTCGCGATTCCATTTCTGCGTTGTTGAACTATAACTCTCTCTAGGAAGGCAGTGGCAGCTATTACGCCGGCTCCTAAGCTATTACGGCATCTGGGAGCCTCGTTGGTGCTGCTCCGCAGAAACGACGGCAACCGAAGAGGTGGGCACGAGAAAAGGAAAGCCGGAGAGGTGAAAGACACGGAGGAGAGCGAGAGAGAGAGAGAGAGAGAGAGAGAGGGAGAGAGAGGAGAGTCGGGTTAGGTGAAGTGATGTATTGAGATCCCATTGTATCCACGGAATCCCCTAAGATTGCCAAACGACGCCCTCTCCTACCACCCCCGTAGTCCTCGTTCCCCAACCACCACACCTCCTCCTTCACCCGTTTGCATAATACGTCACCGTAGAAGGCGAATCTCCGACCTACCTCGATGCCAAGCGGAAGGAGGCGTATATTTCTCCTCTGCATTCTTTTTTTCCTTGTCCGCTTTTGCCCCCCCTCCCCGCCCTTGACGCCCTTCGCCTACATGGACGCTCTTCTTAGATTTCTTCACGGATGCATGCAGTATTTATGTGGGGGAAAGAGAAGATGGCTGACATGGAGTTAAGAGAATTCCGTCTTTCGAGCTCTGAGCTCGCCCGTTCTTCTTCTTATTTGCCGTGAACAGCATCAGATGACAGTAATATTAAATTGAAGGTATTACTTTTAACTTTTTGCATGAATGAGAAAAAATGGATATTACAATAGATTTCTGTATTCATCTACTAATGAGCACATTTATGTGCAATCATCAAATATATTGGGTATCAAGTTTATTTGAATAATTTTTCTGGATGATTTTCTCGAATGCAATATTTTATGAAAGAGAGCTCAGATATAATTTCTTTATACGAAAACTTCCATAATGTTAACAAAATGAGCACAATACATTCCGATTTTTGTATTTTTCTCTTTGTTCCGTGTCAAATTTTTCTTTCCTCCTGCGTTCCTCTTTCCTGCACGATTAGAACTCCACGGAATATTCATGTAGTAACGGAAGACGAAAAAACAATGTCGCTACCGTCAAAATCATCGTTCTCTCCGTCGTTTCCGCTGTCCCTTCTCTCTCTCTCTCTCTCTCTCTCTCTCTCTCTCTCTCTCTTTCTCTCTCTCATTACTCCGGCCATTCTATACGATGCCTTTAATAATACGACGTTGCCGCGCGGCCGAAGCCGCGTGCAGTATTGAGAATGGCATAATATCGGGTCGCTCTCTGATATTGCCAAGGTTCGCGGCGGTGGCGAACGATGGAATGGGAAAAAAGGGGGAAGGGCGTATAGGGGACGAGACCGAGAGATGAGACGTAAAGCGCGAGACCGACAGATGCCGAGCGGGAGAAATTCAAATTTTTGCGCGGGTGCCTGGCAGTTCAGCGGCGGCGCCGTTCAATAACAACCTTTATTATTTTAACGACCTACGTCCGCGGTCTCCGCCACCTTTGTTAGGCGACCTCGTACGGTGCGAGGCTGAGGAGAGAGCCACCTTCCGTCGGTGCGGGATCGCGTGTCTTCCGATCGATGATGACGGTCACGGGTTAGCCGCGGGGTGATTACATATCTGTGTTTTCCGATCGAATCTCGAGTGAATTTTTTGAGCTGCGAGCGGGCTACTGATATCCGGTTATTTTATCGAATGCACAAGATAAAGTTAAGCGCTGGCGGCGAAGCTAATGAAGGACACCGTTCTTTTTCATAGCGGGAGTCCTTCCGATCGTATAGCTTGGGTCATTTTCAATTCAAAATTTATGAAGATCTCCGCATGCTCAGAGCCACGTACCAGCGTTCTTTCATATTATCATACCGCCGGCCGCCTTTTAATTCCTTTTGTCATACGTCGAAGGATTTTTATATTTTTATATTACTCTCAAAATATACCGAGATTAGAGAGATTGCGCAGATACGTTTCAAATATGGGTGAATCAATCGTTCACGCTCGTCCAGAGGAATTCTTACAATTCTTTCTTTCCGGAAATCTCATTTATTTTTAGTCTCTTTAAAGGCATGTATTTATTATCGGTTCAGTGAAGCTATAAGAGACGGAGATATCTTGCAGAAGAGTATTTCAACGATGATCATCGTGTAGCAGTCAAGTGCACATGGCAAAAATCCACGATATTTCCGATGCGCGTAGATCAATAAAACTCGTTTCTTCGCGTACAAGCGGAGGCAGAAACTAACATTTCCTGACCATATGGTACTATAATTTAGTTAAAAATAAAGCTCTTCTTGTAGCAATCGCAATGTCTCTAAACTGCGCGATCAGTTCTTTTTCTGGGAAACTACGCGCGCGCTTTAACCTTTCTGTAATATTATTATTACTAGTTCTATGTATATGACATATTTCTATTATCGCTATAATTCAACATTTTTTTCTGTAAAGTTCAATCATTGATACTTGAGATATAATACTGATATCATTTGTCACATGTCACATTATAAGCACAAATATTTTTTAACTGGTTCAAGGGTCCAGTCTTCAATCATTTAGCTGTTAATTTAAAAGCATGATTACATCGCAAAAGATTTTATTGTCACGTATTGTAAACTATGCAAGTACATTTGCAAAAACAGAGTATTTGCATACTCTTACAATTGCGTATTTGGGTATTATTATTATATGAGAATTCTTGTATCAAGTGCGCGAATGAACGGTGCTTTTAATTGGCAAACGGCCAATCTGCTACTCGATATACAAACGAATACAAATATCGACGTCGCGGATGACCTGCAAATGCAATTTGCCCATCATCGTGACCACGACACGACACACGAGGGCGTTCGGGCTTGCATGAAGGTGAGATTAATATTTGGTAAATATTTGTGACGAGTCGAAACAACGAACTGATCGAATGCCGAATGTGCGTTATAGACGCAGATTTCACTCGACGCGACCAAAATATCGTGTAAAGTTAATTAATTGGCATTGCCAAAAAATTTTAATTGACTCTGGCATGAATAGTTACATATGTTGATATCGGATTCTGCAGAGAAAATCGATAGTAATTTGCATGAGTCGAACATATTATTGCAATTGAATATTTAATGAATTTGCATTTATCCGACTGCAAATCTATTAAAAAATGTTTTTGCCATTGAGAGAGTAGAAACATATTAGATCTTTTTATAAAACAGTTTTTTGCATACATTAATCATCGAAATATTTAATTAAATACGCACCAAGGAGAGAGCAAACTTTATCACTATCATTGCGGTACAATGTGCGAACGAGAAGTTTTATCGTATTTTCGCCAAAACTAGAAACAAAATAAAACTCGCGACAAAATTTTCCAACAGGAATTTCTGCAGGAATATATATCAGGACATCGGCGCCGAATGTTCGCTACATGAGGCAACTTCTGTACGAAATGGTAGGAAAATAGCTTCAATGTATGTAGGATGTTTCGGTAATATTTTACAATAATTACGTATTGTAACAATTTGAGTTTTAAAATTATTATTGTGCATTAAATTTATCACAGCTGATAATCTAAGTAATGAAAAAATGTATAATCAAAATTTACTTTGCTTCGAAATTTAATATCTACAACTTTAACTTAACATACTTTTATATTATTACAACTTAATTTACTTGTTCATTATCAGATTTTATAAAATAATATTAAAAATGTTTAAGTAAAATTTTTCCCATAGAAATGTTAATAAGTTTTCCATAAAGCGTTCAAATAGATGTCTACGCTACATTAATTTCGTACGAAATCAATAAAAATACGCGTGGGTATACCGACGTCATCAAAATTGATGAAAACGTATAATATATCGAACGATGATTACAGTGCTGGTTACCTTTAGAGCCATAAAAATATGGTTTCATACGTCATCGATGCTATAGTCGTAGTCTTAGTATCAGACATTTTAGTAATATAATTTGCGACATGAACAACTTTGATTGATTTAAATTAATAGATCAGAAATATTTAATGCTTGGGAAAGTTTGTCAAGGTTTTTTTAATCATACTTTCAAGTATGACCTTTAAAGGAATAAATAATTAGATAATGCGTGAATGAATAATTCTGCAACGAAAATTTCAAGTTGCGTTCCTTTCGCTAACATTCTAATGTTATTATGCTGAACACTGTCGATTTAAAGTACTCGAATAATCGAGCGCAGCGATTGTTAACATATCGTAAATGGAAGTGACATGTTAAAATAGATATTTTCACAGGACGGATTAGGGTTCGTCGAAAAGGTCTTAAAGCGTTACGATAGAGTTGCTATGTATATAACGATATCCCACAACATCGAACAAACACATGGCCGATGGGAATTTATTTTCCCACTGGATTGTGATACCAGGTTAAGGTTTAGCGAGATACGTGAATAAACAATTCTAACATATGTTCTGTGTCACTTGTCATGCGGTTTCGCGGGTAACCGATTGCAAAACCGGCAGCCGTGCGATTATATTTTCGCATAGTTACAGGCTTATTATTTCGTTATTACTACCACGCCACGTGTTTCTTTTGAATTTATATATTCATCATAAAATATCGTAATTTGGAATATTATATTTATGGAATAGTATATTTTATCGCTTGCTAGTAAAGCGTACATAAAATATGTATGATCCATGTAGAATTACACTGATCTGAATGTTTTATTTTATGATGATAAAATAAATTCACTTGTGCCGGCAGAATAAATGAATAACAATTTTGGATAAAAAATACATAATAATTCTGAAAAAGGTAAACTTGATATTTTATTGGAATAATCAAATGTAATCTATCTTAATATGCTGTTTTGTCTATATGAAATGTAGGATTAAGAAAAGTATCGCTATAACATAACAAGTGAAATCGACACATACACATTTTTTAATTAACTCTGTTAAAAAGCTCGGCAATTGTGTGAAATTTTCTCGTCGATACGGGAGCTTCGGGTTTTCACCGAATTGCAAAGGCTACATCAATTTCGCTGACTATCGCATCGAGGAATATCGTGGATATCGGCGGAGAGATGCCTAGAGTCTTTTGGCTGCAGGATATGAAGCTAGGCGGGCGAAAGCGCAACTCCTCGGAAAGTTCGCGCTCACGGAAGCGGCACGATAAAGCCGTCAATTTTCACCCTCAATACCGTTTGTCTCCGGGAAAGAAAGAGGAGTAAGCGCGGCAGGAGGCGACCAAGAGAGAGGGAAAGCCCGTCGGAAGGCGGGAGACATTTATTACGACTTTAACTGGACTTTGTGTTTATTCAACGACTGTTGCTCTCGCTTACCGTCTCCCGTCGGCCCTTCGAAGTTCCGCAACACGGGGCGGACTTCGTGTACTCTCCAACAACCTCTCTTCCCAGTGCGAAATTCCCAGCACGTAGAGCGACCGTCCGACTCCGTCGCTTCAACCCCTGTCACGCGAGCCACCCCTCGCGCGAGAATCTTTCACTTTATACGCCGTGGACAGCGATCTCGTTGCCTTCGATTCGTCTCATTCTAGCATCTCGTGTCTTTCTGAATATCATTTCGTAGCCGTCTACTTCTATCACCCTTTACTCTTGTCAGATTCGACCTTTTCCGATGTATGATCTTTTCTCGATCACGTTTCAAGAGACCGTCTTTGAGAAAGAACTTATAAAACTTGAATGCCATGTTGTTTCATAATTAAAAAAATGTTTTAAAAATTTTGAAAAAATATATACAAAAAGGCAGATTGAGCCGGGATAGTATAATTCAGATTTGCATCCTAAAAGTATAATTTTTTCACAATTAAATAACAATATTTTTATAAGAAGAATTTAATTATTCTATGATGGATAAAGTACACTTTCTTTTCATTTTAAATCAAAATCGATCATTTTTCTTACTTTTCTGTTTAAATTTCCATTTCTTCGAGTTTTTCAATTTGCTTTGAATAGCTTCCTAGTCTCATCAGGAGAATCGATGGATTCTAAAAGAGCTATCTTTGCATTCGTTTCTTCTATGTTTAAGCTCCGTTCACAAAGTCTTAATCTCATGATTTTTCTAATTTAACGCGGCAGAGCTTCAGGAATACTTAATTTCTCACGGAGAAATTTGTATTGTCCTCTAATATAATTTTTTTTCGAAATAGAAATTGATGAGAATATTAAACTCTATACGGACATGGAGGAAGGTTATCCATTGAAGAAATGTCTAAAAGATGATTAGATTTGTGAATTCATTTTCCGAAATTATTTCATTTAAATGAACTTAATTCATAATGTTATTGCTTGATATTTAAGCTTCTATTAAAATTATTCTTGAGTTACTTCTTCTTCGAACCTCTCAATTATGCTATATTTTCGGAATTACAAAATTAAAGAAATATTATATAATCTTTCACTCAACAATCGCAAACTCCCATGTTACGCACGCAGGAAAATCGTCACATTCTGTTTTCGCTTCGCGATTCCTCGCCGACGCAAAAATTCGCGACGCGTGGCACATCGAGCGGAAGAAACGGGCGCAACTTCGAAAACTTGACGTCCCGCGACGTCAGAGCGCGCGGGAAGCAAAGTAAAGACAATCGCGTACAATTGGCACATGAAATTTAAAGGAGGGGTGACTCGTCGTACGGGTGGAAAGGCCGGCGGCTCACTCAATACACCCGCGGTGTTCGAGCCCTTATTCTTTTCTCGTCCTTCCGCCTCGCTGGAAATTTACATTTCCTCCCTGCTGCTGGAACTGTCTGTTTATCCCGCTTCTTTTAAAGAGCCGCGCTGGTGGCTATGCTTCCTCTCCCCTACCACCATTCTCGTACTCCTGTAAATCTCCCTTTCGCGCCACCGACCCCCTTCGATACCGCCCTTCGGGGAACCCGCAGCACCTCATCTCGCGCTACACAGAGACAATCCTCCATTTACGGCGCAGATTACGCTTCGTTGGCCGATAATCGAAAATATGCCATCGAATAACGCTCCGGAATTATTTGTAGCCTCCTTCGTCCGCCCTTCTCGCGACGAGAGACAATCGGCCCCGGAAGAGAGGGTCGGGAGATCGTGAAGGGTCGAGCTAGTTGACGGGACGAATTTTTAAAATATTTTCAGTCGTGCTACGGTTTAAATGAGAAGAAGAATTTTTGTTCCGCTAGATATAGAATTATTAAAAAAAATATTGCTTATAATTTTGAAATTATTGTGGAAATAAAAATGCTTTGTGCAAGCTACAAACATTATTTTTACAATTTAATAAAAATTTTTCTCAAACAATTATAGCTTGTTTTATTATACGTTAGTACGGATTTTAATTCATCAAACGTAGACACACTTTTATCTGCAATATAGTAAATGTTGTAGAAACAGATTGTAAATTGCGCGAGTTTTAATTTACTAATAATTTTCAGTGTAAAATAACGGTGTCACCGCACAAAGTTGCACAAACTCTCGCCACATCACGGCGGCTGATCGTCATACGCGAGCGCGTAGCGGAAGTGGAAATTTATTTAAGCCAAACTTTATATTCTCCTCGCCTCATTGTACACATTATCATTTAATTCTCCTATACGTTGCGTCGCGGCGCACTCGACATCCGACCGTAAAGGGCTAGAATTCATTTAATTCAAACTGCAGGTAATATATTTCCCTTATAAATATTACCGCCCCATTACGAAAAGCCGCCCGCGCGCTCGATGCTTCGTCGCGCCATCCGGTGGTTTATTAAAACATCCAATTTCGTATATTACTCGCTGGCTCTTATCTCTCGCGACGGAAGCGCGTTTCTCGCGCGTGAAAGGCGGCAGATTTCTCTCTCTCCCGTATCCGCTACCCATTTCGTGAACGTCGCTCAATAAACGGGGGAGGGATCAGCATTCGTGGCGGGACGTAATCCACGGATCAGATGCCGAAATCAGCGGGTAATTGACGCAATTTCTCCCACTCTCCTGCCCCCCCCCCACCCCCCGTCGATGCGATCCACCCTCGTAAGAATCCTGCGAGCCGTTAGACCGGAAGGCCGACGAAAACGCCGGCGTGGGATCGCGAGAAACAGAGATAAGAAATATAAGAGAAAGCGGGGGATGTCGCCGTTAAGAGACCACAATCTCTTTTTCACGAATCGCAGCGTCGCGTCGCCCGCGTTGCCGATCTCGGCCCGTAGCCCGTGCGGCTCTCGGAAGAAGCGAACCTTTAATAAAGAGCTTAAGCGAGCTAAATAGAAACATTTTTCCGTCGGCTTGGCTCCGCTCGCTTCCCGGCTCCGTTGCAATGAAATGAGTCCCGGCTGCTCGTGCATAAGTAATCCGCAGATGAAGGTATCCCGGCCTCCATCTAGTCTAGCCCCTCTCTGCTTTCTTCCCAGAAAGTTACTACACCGACGTGTCGCGCCCCTGCGGCCCTTTCAAATCCTCCAGTCGAGTCCACCCGCGCTGTCACGCACTGCTGGATTCGACGACATTGTTTAAAATTGAGCATTGTGTGAGAATCTCTTCTAATGTGGATTTTTATATAATTTCCGCAATACGACTCAATTGCGATCGCGCTAACTGTTATTGAAAAAGAATATTAGAGTCATATTTAAATTTTTGAAAAATAAGTATTTGTTATATTTATATACAACTAGATTTTACAAAAATATTTTTAATTTTTTAAGAATACGAAAAATAGGATTTCAGTACGTGAAATTTTCGATTGCAAGATTAACATAAAATTATAAACGAATAATTCCTTCGATATCGTCGAAATTGTAATTTCCGGGACAATCTGTCGCAGGCACTATGTGGAAATCCCAAACAATCCACGTATCTCCTCGAACTCCGTCGCAAAAAAAGGGTCGGGGGAGGGGTACAGGACCGTTAATCACGCTGGCAAATTCTTCGCACCACATTTTTCATTGACGTTCCGCAGAGCGAAGCCCGCGTGTCGGTGGCACGGCGAGCGCGCCAAGGAGGCAAAAGTGGCAACGCCAACCGTTGGTTGGCGCTCGAAGCCGCCTGTCGAGGGAAGGATTCAGTAATTATTCGCCGTAGGCTTGAAAAATTGCTGCCTAATCCTGGAATCGATAGTCCTATCGTAGCACGTGAGAGCGTAAAGAATAGTCGCACCCTTCTTCGCCTGCGTTCCCTTTTTTCCACGACGAGCGAGGGTTGAAGATCGTCTCTTCAGAAGGAGATCTCGCGCGATATAACAAGAGTGCAGTATTTTCTTCATTTATTATCGGATAAGCACATTTGCAAGAATTATTGATCAAACAGCACAGGATATAAGGAGTATTGCGCGTCATTATATAATAATTGATAATTAATCTTGTAATCATTTAAAAAGATTTTAATTATCTAGTTCAGTAATATATATTTCATTCTGTAAAAAAATTTGACAAATATCTTGAAAAATATATTTAAAAAATATTTCATCTGTACTGAGATCACAGTAAGAAATTTGTTAATGGAAACTCTTTATTTTCTTTTTACAAAAAACAGATCTCTCTAAAATGCGGATAACAAAAGATTTTATGTTAAATTATAAGCTCTGACAATCGAAATTAGTATTAGCTTTTCGATGATTTTAAAGAGTTCTTTATTCTTAGAGGACTTTTCCAAGTAACAATTATTTTATATGTTATATTTTATGTATATATATATATATATATATATATATATATATATATGTATATATATATAGATAAATTTATCTAATTTCTATTTCTCCATTTTTGCTACGTTTGCAATACATCATTCAAAAACCGCCCTTGCGTCGTTCTAAAGATATAGCGCAGATACCTTGCAAATAAGAATAAAAATGGTGAAATTTTAGGGTGTCGATGGATATATGTATTCGTCTCGACGTATCCAATCATTCCCTTATTACGATATCGATATATTATTTTTATAATACAGCAATGTCGTGGGGTCTTTGGCCCTGTACGACGACACTCGCCTTTCATCTCCCCCCTTTCGGGTACAGTAAAGAGGGTGCTTTAGATTTGCGGAATTGTAGTTATCGATTTTAGGGTGAATACTCTTTTCTCTCTCTCTTTCTTTATTTCAATGTAATTTCAAAGTTTTTAATTTCTATCTATGACACATCGATTAGCCGCCTAAACGTTACAATTTTATTAAAGAAAAATATTAGATAGATATCGATTGAGACTATTCTATAATAATTAACGAAATTACTTATAAATCTATCTGGTATTAAAAGTGGCGAACGCGAGTAGACGCTATCGAAATATCTTTCACGTTAAGAACCCATCTATAAACGACTACACCGATCTCAGCTACATATCGCACAAACCAACACACCGGCCTTACACTTACTTATCTCCCCCGAATCCACATACTACATTTAGTAGCGCCGATAAACGTCCGCGACGTCTGGCAAGTTCCGCATCAGGAATCCCCGTCCGGATGCCTCTACTCTTCCCTGAAATTCTTCCTCGCCGTCACGCGTACATGTATTCGCCCGACCTGTCGCGACCGTACATAGGTATCCCGATGTGCACACATATATACCCCGAGACTGGATTAAATAGAGAACGAAGGATCTACCCTGGTAATCGGCTCGTCTCGCGAGCTTGCAGGCGATGTATAATTTATAAAACGGCATTAAATTGTCTATGTCGCAACGGCGACAGCGGCGGCGGCGGCGGCTTCTGGCTCGCGACGCTCTCTTCTTCGGGGGATATATACGAGCCGCGGTTGGATGGAGGTTGAATTCGGGGGTGGCGTAGCGAAGGAGGACATATTAGCTCGACTTAAGGCGTGGCGTAATGATCTTCAGGCGAAACCGTCTTATTCCGAGCTCGCAGCAGGCGCCGAAGCGGGTGGCTTCGAGGGGGTTGCGGGCAGTCAGGCGAAAATAAGTGCGAGCTACCCTCTCCCCGCGGGCACCCTTGATTGTGGGCCGTGACTCCTCTCGCGGGGTCCTGCGCCGCAGTATAAAATAATGTCCTCACTACTGAGGAAGAAAGCGGCGGGAAAGACGAAGAGGGGTGAAGGGTAAGCTTTAAAATCGGCATCAAACGCCACCCTTACCGCAAATTTTTATTCATTGACACTACACGGCTGAGCACCCTCGAAACTCGTGGACTAAAAGGTAGAGGTTAAAGTAGTTCGTCCTCATCACGTTTTCTCGAGAACGGTGAATTTTTGCCGAACGGGATCACTTCAAAATTATGTGCCACCGAAAGTGACGCATTTTAATATATGTATAAATATTTTATATATTATATATCCGTCCGTCATAATTTACATTTTTAATATTGGCAAAGAAATTACGAATTATTCCACTTCCACTATGTTATATTTCAAAGACAGTCTAATAATTAATTTTATAGCGCATAAAAACTTGATATCCATTAATTTAAATGAATTTTGAAAGTTTCTTATTTCTCTGTTATTTATTGGATCATATTAAATATAAATTATAAATTTTGTATTCGCATTTCATGGCAAATGTGTACAACAAAAACCGCTAGGTTACAGAGAAGATCTATTTACGGGTTAAGAACGATGTTCCCGAAGACGGTGGAGCAGTCCTTATAAATTCAGCGCAAATTTACTGCGGAGCTATGGATCAAGCCTTGGAGCATGGGGGTATTCGGGTTGGATTAGGGACGAAGTTGCAATTCACTTCGATATATTTACTGTGAGAACGGTCAGGCTCCAGGAGTAGCCATCTAGGTATGGATGGACAGAACCGGCGGTCGGTTTTTCCCTTTACCTTTTAGAGTAAATAAGGACCCTCTCCCGCGCACATATATGAAACGTGTATCTTTTTGCCAGTAGCACACGCACGTTCGCACAGTTGCGATCCATACGTGCCAGTTTCCTTCGGGTTTCCTCTGCCTCCGCAGTGATTTATGGAGTTTTCCTCGACTGGCAGCTTCATCCCTTGCCCTCGATTCTCGGATGTTCAGCAAAATGAGGGTATTTCCGCGATATGCGTATTATCGAGCGTGTCATGACATTTGTAAGATATTACCTGCGTCTTCATCTCTCGTGCCGATACATACATATCTCGTGTATTTAAAAGAAGAATAACATCGATTCGAATTCGTAGACTGAATGTAAAATAACAATTTTAAAAGATTAATAAAGAATAATTCTTATAAGAATACTCAATATTAAAAAATGAAATTCAAGTATATTTATAATATTAACTCTTTAGTTGGCGCGTTATTTTTCATAATAAGTCGTGGGGTTATAAGAGACTTCCACATAAAAAAATCAATTTATAATTTTTACGTTGAGAATTCAAATGTTTTCTTTGTTTGTATTTTTAAAGTTTGTATTTTATTACGAAAAAATACACTTTACTAAACATCGGGATCTTTTAAAGAATCCACGGGACGATTGGAGGGTTAAATAATTTTTTTAATTTAGTATAAATTTTACTAAATTATTTATTACAATGGAACTTTTATGCACAATTTTTATTAAGTTTTGAAATAGTGATTAAATATGTTTGTTGAAATTTTATATATCATTTTACGCATCATAGAAATTTTATAATTCTTTTTTCAATGTGTTACAGATTTTATTTTTTTTTCTTTTAGAAAGAAGAATTTTTATTTCTTTTAGAAGAATTATTATTTCAAGTTATTTCAATTATATACATATAACTAATATAAAGCTTATTTCATAGAAGTAATTTCACATTGAAGAGACAAAGATGGAAAAAGTCTTCCACGCATATGTAGATAAGATTATATGACTAATCCTATTCTACACATTCTGAAACGATAATTATTGGTCTTTATGTCTTATCTGATCTCAAAAAAGGAAACAATCGTAAAGTCTCCGTATGCACGTAAAGCCCAGTAAACCTCTTAAGCTTAACTGTAAAGCGTCCAAAGTTACCTTTTAGTGGGTGATTAGCAAAACCGAGCTCACCTTTTCAGGGGCCAATTACAGGAGATTTCGACATAATCCTATTACCTACATTAGCTCATTATTGCATAACTGTATCTGGTCGTATCAAGCGCTTAGTCGTATATCTATAGGATATCTGTAAAGGTTGATTTTAAGGGTCATTTCTAAACTCTCTGACTATTTGTCCTTTTTAAGCTTTTCTCCTGAAAGCGCAAGAATCCCGGCTATTCACATACAGTTTATATACCTATCATATTATAAATTTTAAAAAATGTAATATACAATTATTTTATGTTAATAAGTACGATTGATAGCTTTTTAATTGATTTATTTAGTCGCCATTCTTGAATCATTATTGAAATATAATTTCGACGGAAACGCATAGTCATTATATGCAGATCACATTTTGTATTTATAATTAATAAACTTATGCAAAACTTAAATGTAAAAGCGACATTCTAATCTTAATTGTCTATTAATTGTCAATCGTATTGTATCGAATAATATTTGCGATTTCCGTCTTACTTGGATCGAAACTCAACGAATCGCACAAGTATATCGTTCAGCGTTTCTTCCCAGGCAAACTGGCCGAGGAGGATTTGCTTCTCGGCAAACCTTGCTGTTCTTATCTGCACGGACAGAGATTTTATTTAGATCCCGGCGATCCGCTGGCTATAAATGCGAAACGCCGGCTTCGCCCGACTGGCTGACCGGCCAATCATGCGGGGTAGGCGAGAGCGGGTGTTAAGGGCGTTAGGGCTATCCGGTGTCCACACCTCTGTTGTCAGCTAATGCTCGGCCATTGTGAGGGGTCGCTCGTAAGCGTACCGAATCTCCTCGGAAGGTGTTGCCGGTGCCCTGCGGGAGAAAGAAAAGGAGCGGTAAAAAAGGACGGAGCGCTGGGTAAAAAGCGGGGAAGACAGAAGAAGTCAACTGCGCGCGGGTATTGGTGCGAGTTTCCACGGATTCCAGGCTTCACCGCCTCGCCTGTTCTCGCCCCTCGGTGGCTATCGGTTGACGGCAATCCGGCTAAATCTCTTCCACCATAAACGGCTAAACAAAGAGGTCCATTCTTCAGGAACGGCAACCGCCGCGGACCACCCTCGCCTCCGTTCCGTTCCGACGGCTGCCCTTATCGGGCACTGTCCACCACTTACGATCATCCATCTGGATCTCCTTCTTTTCTAAAGCGAAAAGCCCGAAGCTACGAGATAGCGACGCCGGCTATTGTTGGCTGGATTTTTTCGCGATACAACATACTTTACCGTTTGCGCTGATAAATCATTGTTAATCCGTACAGCTGATGACAAAATCCAATTTGAGGGTTTGGGTCAAAAATAAATAATGCGCCGTGAGATTGTATACTTTATCGCAAAGCTTGGTTGCATTTCTTATCATAATGTTCAACATTTTTTAATTTATATAAATATTGTTTGAACGAAGAAAAGTTATAAGTTAGAGTTCATAAGATATATAAAGTTTTCCATTTCTATATTATTAGAATGAATTATTAATGACTTATTCTTTCATAAATATGAAATTGATTTTATCAAAAGTAGGACAATCTACTTTTAAATTAAACCTAAATAATCTTTAACAAACAATTTATTTAAAATCCACTTACCAAAATATTCAGATGATTGAAAAATGCAAAGCGGAAACTAATATCAGCCTATAAAGTTTTGAGTAAAAATGGATTATAGATTCTTCAAAAAATCTGTCACACGAATTTCATTCGATAAAATTCAATCTATAGATAGAAATCTATACATATAATATAGTAATGGAATCTTGTATTTCTAAAAATTAGACATACATCTATATCGAAGGTTTTCCTTCAAGCGAAGGTAATATCCGAAATTGAGTGGCGAGACGAAATTTTGGGCAGACGCCAGTGAACGAGATTTTAACGCCGCCAAGATACACTTCATATTTTAAGTTCCAATCGAGGTATTTCGGATCGATGGCAACTGCAGATACAGACACGGGGTTGAACGCGGGTACGGTTGAAACAGAAAGGAAATCTTCGTATTTCGTGTAAGTGGGTATCAACTCACGAGAGGACGACACGATCCTCGCTGGCAGGGAGATAGGGAGAGAGAGAGACGAGACCAGGGAATGGTTCTCTCGGTACCATAATAAAAGAAGGCAGATTAATGCCTTCGGTCTTGAATCCAATCAACATTACTCCGACAATAGTCCGCCAGCCAATACCCATCTTACCCTGCTCGGACTGATATTATCAACAGCCCGCACCTCTCCCCTCCCTCCTCCCCGTCGTTTCTTCTCGTACGACAGTCATCCCTTAACGTCTTTCTCTACCCTCGTGCGCTGCTTCTTCGTGCCGTCGCGCCACCCACGGACACCTCGCTCGCTCTCTTAATTCCACGAGCGGATGATAAGTATGCTAACAAGAGAACCACCGGCACGGATATAAGGGGAGGTACTAGAGACGCCTTAAAGCCGAATTAACGCCACGCTCACATAAACGTCCGTCGACTTCTCCCCCACCCGTCAATGTTAATGTCTACCAGGGCCATTAGCCGATCGAAACCGAGTTGGGAGAGTCGATCGACGTTCACTCGAGCCGAACGCTAGCTTCCAGGCCGTCTCCTTAATCGCCGCTGCGATAAATCAACTCGAAAAAAAACGCGATACCAGTGATCTCCATGTCGTATACTGGTTCTCAAGTGAGCCTCCTTCTTGTTTCTTATCGTAACTATGCGTAAATGAGCAATATTGCCAAGTTCAAAAGAGGTGGAGAACAATAATTTCATTTCAAAAAATTTTTTTTTTGATAATTTGATATAATGTTTGAGCGAGCTTAAATGATAGTAATACATGATAAATATATTAGCAAATCTTAACAAAAAAAATAAAATGTTTATTTTGTTTTTTTAAACTCGAGCATCATCGTTGCGTCAATACCATTGCAAATGCACATTATGTCGAATATTATCAGTGCTGAAAGAATTGAAAAAAAAGATATCGTAAGAATTCTTGCACAGTTTATAATTATATCATATTATAAATGAATAAATTAATAATATAAATATAAATTATTATTTCAAGTTTTTTATAAATTGCTGTTTACATAATTACATTTTTTCAAATAATAGTGAATAAGTATATCTTAAATTAGTAGTTCGCAAACATAAAAATTTTGAATCATTGAGGATCATTCTTAATAGTAAGTTTTTTACATTTTATCATAAAATTTTGCTAAATTAGAAGAATACAAGAAATTGAGTATTATCATAAAGTATAAATAATTAAATTTAAATGTCGCGAGTTATTCTTTTTATTAATGATTATACTAGTTTTCCTGTGCAAATTAATTGTATATTTTAGAATTGAATTACTTTCGTGAACTAAACTCGTAAAAGTATGTCCACGGAATGGTTGGAACGTTCAAGACGAAGACATCGCAACGATACAGTACAGTAGTCAGCCTACTTTTCCTTCTTCTCGTCCTCATGCAAGGGGACATTTCGGCAACCTATAAAGGAATGTTTTACGAGGGCGAGATAATGCGATGAAAGATGTGAGCGGCGAGCAGTCATGCCTAAAGAGTGTGTGTAACCGGACCATCCGCCCTCCTTCTTTCACGGATCCGCCTAACCCCCGCGGTTCCGCGGCCAAAGAAGGGGTGGTAGCGGGTGGAAACGGTCGAGGAAACGGTCCGTCGACGGCGGTCCACGACCATAATATATCAATTCCGTATTCTAATGTCCGAGCGGTTAATCCAAAAAGCGTCGACGCTGCGGAAACCTAAGCGGTCGACGCTCCTCTCGCTTCCTGGAGGGTGGCTGCTGTCCCCCTTATTTCTGCCTCTCTCTTCAGACACCCTCTGTTATTCTCGAATGATCTCTGACTGGCCTCCACCTCGTTTACTGTTTTGTCCATTCGCGTACTATCTTTTTATTTGTCCTTCTTCTTCACGTTTCTTCTTTACTATTCCATTATTCCCCTTGTTTGCTGAAAATTTGTTATAATGTAAATATTTTTGTTAAATTGTTATTCTTTAATTGGTTTTTTTCTTGAAAATTTTTTATCCATGTTTTTTACGTTCTCTTTTTCTTGATCTTGATTTTTCTTTCCTGTCTTTTTTTTTATATTTGTTATTTTCTATTTTTATCTTTTCCATTAGAATTCTCTCTCTCTTTCTCTTTCTGCAGACGTGTATGTCTACGAGTCTTATTCCATTCTCCTTTGCTTTTCCTATTCTCGCGGTGCGACCTGGGAATATAGCCGGTTCTTGCTTCGCTCCGCGATCATCCACGGACCCGATGTCACGTATGCCGTTGATACACGCGAGATTCGGTGCCGGTAACGACACTTAACCCCCCTGACCGCCCACGTCAGACCACGTAGATAATTGGGGAGATGCGTGTTTGCGGTCCCGCCGGGATATTCCAGTCTAAGGGATCGTGTACGAGGCGGCTGTTCTGGTTACGCGTGTGATGGGATGGGTATTGAGGAGTTGTGCTTTTCATGATGGAGCTCCTTCTGTCGATTGCTGACGATGGCCGTTTTCCTTCTTAGATTCGAGGGAACGTGTTTATCGTGTCGCGTCGATACGAGACAGATGTAAATGTTTGGTTGGCTATCGTCCGTAACGTGGCGTTAAGGTAAACATAAATGTATATGGCGATGTTTATCGCGCTATAGCAATGCGATAAATATTTCCGCGTGAGCGGACGTGACGACGCATATGTTGCTGCTTGTGCCCGCAGGTGTTTCCTATTTATTTATCGGTCACTGAAGAAACTCTTTCTTGTGTTTCAGAACTTTGGCAGAGCGAGAAAACTTTGCGAAGAAATTCTTACGTATCTTAAAATACATTTGGCAGAATTTACGCGAAATATATCTCACGGGTGGCCAATAGTACAATTTGTAATAAAAAAATAAAATATTTTCATTGCCCATCTAAGAAATTATTCTTATCGACTTGGCAAAATCATTTTTGCTATTTGAGTTAAAATAATTGTTTTTCCAGCTTTCATAAAGTGATTAGTTGGCAACATTATAAATTCCAATAGCAATAATCGATTAGGTTGAGCTGAGTAATGGAACAAGATAACTAGTTTTACTCTTGACGTACGACATAAATATTAATTGCTTCAAGCAGAAAACAAGTTTCTAGAGGAAAACAGGAAATTTTCATTTTCTTAGAAATTGTCGATGGATGAATCCGTAATTCTAGTTAATGAATAAAATAATAAGGAAGCGATTTATATACGTAACTTTGGCCCCTTGTCAAACCGATTGTTATGCGTTTCGTAACGCGCGCGTTATGGGTGTTCACGCGACAAGACCACGACGAGCGCATTACGAGCGCGTAAAACGATCGTTTCAACGCTGATTGACTTCGCGCTCACGTCTCGGTGGACCTAGCGCCGTTCTCGAAGTTGATCGACGCTAAAAAAAAAGCGATGAGTAATCTGTAGTAAAATTCGTCGCTCCAAGTCGGCGTGCGACGTAATGTGCGTGGTAGATGCTCGCTTTATAGTCTCGTAATTCTCATTGTGACTGCCGTAAACGACGCGACGCCTCCTCGTTGTCCTTCCGATACGGCAACGAGGGACAAAGCGGGAAAGACACGGGGCGCAGAAAGACTAATACGAGCCTACGCGCGCGGTGGCGGGAGGGACGAGGGGAGAAAGGCACGACTGGTCCTTCGAGAGTGGCGCGAACTATTAAAAAGCGCGCGTCCGCTCAAATTCTCGCCGGCAGTAAATTACCCGAAAAAAGAAATAAGCGGTAGATTCGAGGCCCTCCTCTCTACCACCCTCTTCCTCCTACCGCGCGACCCCTTCCGCCCTGTCTCTCCCTCCCGCCGCGCCGACGGCCAGCGCCGTGGATAGATCGTTCGCCGTGTGCGCTTGCTTTTCTAGGGTAAAAACCCTCACCACCGGCGGAGCGGCCGCGGTTCTGAGATAAAAAATTAGCCGGAGTTGCAAACGTTTCCACCTTAAATCATATATTTATCGCGACATTAATTCAACCCTTTTAGGTACCCTTTTTTCCTGGCCACTCCGCACGGAGACCGAAACGCCTCCGCCGGCCGACCCCTTCCACGTTTCTCTCTTTTTCAGCGTCGCCTCTTTCATCGTCTCTCCTCCTCTGTTTCACCTCGCACCCTCGTCCGTCCTTCTCTTACACCACCCACAACGGACGACAGCCCGTTACCTCGCTAATTTCTCAGATTCAAGTATTTTTATGTACCGTCGCGCGAACCTGACGGGGGTAAATCCTCTCGTTTATTATTTAGTAGGGACGAACCGGACCCTCGATGGAGGTATGTATGCGTATGTGTATATATGCCGAAAGGACTTCAAACGACCGTAAGCACGTGGGAAGACGTGAGTTTGCCTTGTCGCCCTTTCTGGTTTGATGGGGATATATGAGGTCTCGTTATCTCTTCTTGCTTCGACTCTCAACGATTATCCTCCTTTATGGCTGGATTGCTGGATCGGTCGCCTGCTGCCGTTTGTATATCGTTTTCTTGCTTTACGATGCTGAATAACGAGTTGCAACATTATTTAATGTCATTTTATTTTCATTTATCGAAATTTCATTCATGAAATGCAAATTAGCGATGCGTGCATATATTGGCAGCATCAAATAAATAAATTGCATATTATAACATCTTTATTAAAATTCGAATATTGTCAATCAATGTTTAAAATGAGAAAAGATGTTATTCAACCTAAAAATGTTTGCAAGAAGTGATTAAGGTCAATTAATATGTATTTATTTAAACAATTATTTATGTGTATATTTTAATTAACTCTTTTATAACTTTCAATGAACTTTATTTGTAAAGTTACATGAAATCTAATCAATCTGATCTGAGTTTTATGTCTTATATAATTATATATTTTTTTATTATATTTCCTTTCTCTGATAGATAAAATTAATTCATAGTAAGTTTTTGATTTTATCTTTCCAGACTTATGACTCGAAATTTTTTTTCTATATCAGATTTTTTTATCCATATATTAACATTACTTTAACTTTTTAACGAAAACTATAAGAGATGTCTATAGAATCTGTGTGATCGCAATCAGAAACACTTTATTCGTATTTCATACAACTCCTTTATCGTTCTAGCGAAATAATTACATATGTAAATTTTTTAGCTCAGGAGGTATGCATTCATATTTGCATTCAACTCGCGTTCGAAACATGATCTATGACCACGCCTATGAGCAATGGCGCAAGCAAGCCCCCAAAATTCCCGAACGCATTATCCACATTGAAATAGGAAACGAGGCGTACCCGGCGAACTCAGACCCATCGTTGTTTACTTAATAAATACATATTTAGTACATATACGACGTATATAAGCTGACTGAGCCGGCTGCGTCTATTTTTGCCCCCAGTTTTGTTGTCATAGGACCGACGATGGGACATGGTTTCCCCTCACGTTGCTACTATAGGCAACCTAGATCTTCGACAATAGACGACCGAAATCGTGAATCGCTTCCAACGCTTCTGATAGCCGGGTCTAATAAAGTCACTCGCAAACTTCCTCCGCGCGGTGCCGCGGCCCGTGAAAAAGGCGCGGTTGTGTAGCGTTCTCGTTGTTAAGCCACCCTTATATAGCCCGCTTAATAAGAACTTTATGTACCGAGGCGTGTAATACCGGCTATATCCGTTTGCGCCGTTAACCGTCCGCCTAGCATTTTTGCAGAATTTATTTTTATATTACGCGATCTTTCTCTCTCTAAAACCATGCGCGCAGAATGTGCGAGTCGAAGGCACGAAGCACCGCCGCGGAAAATGCGGTGAAAATTTCGCGTTACGGCGGGCGCGGCGGATTTTCGACGGGAATTTATGCAGGTTAGTCGTCCCGACTTTGACTTCGGCTTTATGTTATTTATTCAAGTGTTCCGTGAAACATAGGTTTCCATTAAATTTTTCAGCGAAATATTGTTGAGTTTAATGGAAGGCATCTTGGAATGTTCAATTTAGTTTTCAAGCTTGCATATTTGCTGTTTTTAATGAAGTAATTTTCTTTTTCACACAATTTTCATATAATATTTTAATTTTATGTAATTCCGTAAATCATGTATTAACATACGTATAAATTGCTCAATATCATCAATATATAATTTGTTTTTGCTAAAACAATTAATAATTTAAGATTTCTTATTATTTTATAGAGTTTAATATATCATGTTCATTATGTAATTTACAACATAAATGTAATTTACAACAATTATATACATATGTTACACAGAGATAAATTATTAAATTAAATTCTTAATATTTGTATAAATTTTATTCATTTTTTTATAATTAAAAAATTTGAATCATATTTAGTTGCATTTTTTCAACTAAATATTTCAACTAAATATTTCAACTAAATAATGATGTGTGGAGCAATACAGATATTGTTCCACACATCATTAACTATAGAATAAATCGTCACAGCTGAAGCTTTGTTCCCCGCAGGGGGGATCATGTCACCGTTTAACAATAAATTCGTATACGAAATAAGTATGTGGTGTAATAATTCGAAATCTGAGTATCGTGATTTTTTGCCTTCGAGGTCTCATAGCAAAAAGAGAGAGAGAGGAGGAGGAGAGAGAATAGGCAGAAAAGTACAGTATCGCTCTACATCGTGTAATTGTTGAGAAGCTGAGGCAACGAGTGAAAGGAATATTTAAGGACATGCGTCGTTTCGAGGAACATTTTGTCCCCCATTTCCGGCTCGCCTGTACAAACTCGAAGCCGGTGGTTCAAGTTGCGTCAGGCAACATGTGTGTACACGCGTATTTATCGCTCGTGTGTACCGCCTCTCGCACGTATATATACTTAGCTAACCAAAGAATAGAATTTCCATACCTGCACCGTCCACTTCGTTTCTTTTCGCGAAATGCGGAGTGAAGTCGTAAGGTGCTTATCGTGGAGTGCGTTAAGAGGGTTAGTCTTCAATGATGCGTCGTTAATACGCTGAAGATTGTGTTGTCAAAAGCTGTCTGTACGCGAACCGCTTATAGAGCTTATAACTCACGTTACGTTTGGAGATAATAGATAAGTATAATAAATAGAAAGAAAGATAAAGATATATATATAAAGTGTGACATATAACTTCGAAAAGAGAACCTTCAATATTTATTGGATAAAAATTTGTTAGCAAACCGATTTGACGGCTTGACGCCATTTTGGGATGCAAGTCTTAAATACTTAGCGAAATTATAGCTGAAAGATGTACGAATACTTTGCATGTATAACAAACGCATACTTTTTTAAGTACATGTATGTATAATACTTTTATAAAGAGCAATACACGAACAATGAACAGATTATATTTGTTTATTTTACCCATTTTCCAAAAAGCTATATGCCCATTAAAAGTAATTCAAATGTGATTGTTACACCTTATTCAATTATTAATTTCTTTATGACGTTTCTAACAAATTAAAAGGAATTTTCCTTTAATATTTGATAATACAACGACTACATCATGCGAATTTGTTAAAATTTTCATACCAAAAGCCTCGGAAAAATTTTACATTCCTCCTCGTACAGTTACCAATTGACCGATGGTAGAACTTTGGCACGTAAACTGGTCTCGAATAATCATAGCTATTCCCACAACACGCACGTCAGAAATATCTGAGAAAGACGCACTTCGACCGTTTCCTTTCTCTACGATCCGTGGAGGCGTCCCACAAAAAAAAAAAAGAGGAACCTCGAAGATCTCTTAGGGCTCCGCTCGCACGTAATCCATCGACTTCAGCGACAGTGTGCGACGAGTCGGCGATGTGTGATGCGCGGGTATATAGAAAAAGAGAGATGGAGGGAGGGAGAGGGAAAGAGAGAAGGTGATAGGGGGATATGGATGGAGAATGAGAGTGAGAAGGAGAAACGAACATATGGTAAGGCGAGTCAGACCACGATGTGCCGCGTATGATGTAGTCTGGCGGCAGTGGGGTCAGGGACGTGGTGAAGGGTGGGTGACTAAGCGGGACGAGGGGAGAAAGTCTTTGGTAGTGCCGCGTAGAGGGGGGGGCGCGGGAATACGGGGAGGGGTATGGGGACGCGGAGGAGAAGAAGGTAGGGTACACACATCGAGCGGAGGACTGTGGAGCAGCGGGGGGACGAGGGGGGTGGGGGAGCTGAAAGCAGGCCTGTTGGTTGGTTTCAACTATATTTGTTTATATTTACACAATAAGCAACAGCCCCGCCGGTCGAGCTGCTTGGTATGCCTGTGCCGCTTTTAGTGTTTAGTCCTCGTTCTACTCGGCGAGCGCGCGCTAACGTTGGCTTTCGTCTTCTTCGCGAATCGGACGCGCTCCCCCTCCTCCCTTTCTCTCTCACTCATTTTTTTCTCTCTCTCTCTCTCTCTCTCGTCTTTTATTCTCTTTATTTTTGCCGTCGCGCTGTCCGTCGGGCTCAGTTTGTCAGAGGGTGCGCTTTCGTCTTACCCCCGTTCCCGCCCTCCCTTCTACCCCCTTCCCCCCGCCCCCCGTACCCCCCGCCGCGAGTGACTGGAGTTCCGCGGAGAAGGTTCAAAGTGCCGCTTTCTGGATACAGTGCAACGAACGTATATAGTCGGTGCTTTCGCGGGGGCGCAAATCCCGGGGAGGCGACTTCCGCCGCCGTCGCAAGGGGATTTCCGCGTGTGCATACCGGATGTTTACAGTGGACATAGGCGCGGAGTGTTTGCGACCGCGTACGCGCCACTGCGCCACGTCGCTGCGCTTTCGAGACCGGAAATGCCGGTTGCCGCGTGAAGCGGTGCCTTGACGCCGGTGCATGCCGGAAACAGTGGATTTTTCTTCTCGCCCGGGGAATAGTGCGTTACCGTTAATTCCCATGGACTGCAACGCGCCCAACAGCGAACCGAAACAGATGTAAGGAATTTTGATTGAATCCTCGGCGGCGTGTACATTAATTAAGAATTAATTAAGCGATCGTCTTAGGTGACTTTAGGCGTGACGTGACATTAATCGCGACTGTCGTCGTGAATAATCGATGATGTGAAGTGGGCATTAATTATACGGACGCTTAATTGCGTATTTTTCTTTTTATTCCACGGGACGATACTCCGCGAACGCGCGCCTCTTCTAGCCATGGAATTCGAAATAGCTGGCCGATGTTTAATTAACGGGTTGCATGTCGCGCGTAATTATTCCTTTCTAGAGAAAATGACGCTTTCCGATTTAGCCCGGCGGTAAGATGCAAGATCGAGGAATATTGCATGACTAATTTTTCTTGAGTAATTAATATGTTAATAGTGATTTAACTGGGGATCTGTTTTGCACAAGCGCGAACGTAGTGCAACAATATCTGCGGGACATTTATTTATTTCTTACGCTTTATCGCGAACGTGCAATTTTTATTTAGGCTTGCAGTAAATTAGCTATTTCTAATACATGCGCGTATGTACACACCTTATTGCATATAATATAATTTTCCACTTTTAACTTTTATCAATATACACACGCTTTGTACAGCTCGCGCGCGATATTACGATGGAATTTACGAATTATTTATACGCGGACGAAACCATCGCGATGCTCCGAAATATTTACGATAATCACGTAGGTATTGTGTATTATACATCGCTTATGATGAGAAGCAGAGGCTTGGCGTGAATTTAGCAGAATCTTAGCACGATGTTACGCATTTCCGGGGAAATATGTATTATTAGCTTTTCGCGCAACCGCAAAACATTGTTTCTCTTGCATCGAATAGGTGGAATCACGTGCGTCAGACTTTGAATCTAAAATCATGGCTCGCGCGAGGGCAGTGTCGGATAGGAGCGCGTGTTTCGAGATTTCGTCACGATTAACACGTTCCGGGATCATGACCGAATATTCCTAAAATACTCATTACATTTAATTGTTGTGTGTTTGTTTGCTTTGTATACATATAGCTCTGTCTCTGGACAGTTTTGATATCTTTTTATCTCTTATTTATGACTAGAGCGTTCATGCTCAATTTGTATTTCGGTATAATTTATGAGTTATTCTATTAATAAATTATATCTCTTGAGAAATTTATCGCAGAAAATATAATATACATTTCATTTTAAACGTAGAGATCATTATATTTACTAAAATATCCTGTGTGATAAATAAAATAATACAAATATAAGACGACGTACAATTTTTATTCAGTAGAGAAATGATAATTTGTATTATAAATACTATTTTTGTATAATACAGATGGAAATTTAATATATTATGTTATAGCAAAATAAGATTAATGAGTTGATGATATTTATTACATATTGCCACATTATTGCAATAAATTAAATTGCGGTGATAGGAAAATGTGAATAATAATGTTCTGCAAAAGCGCGTTCGACTTGTAATCAAGTTTGGTGCACAAGAGTGTTCTAATGTAACGATGATCGTGATTTCAGGACGATGGCATAATGGATCATGATACAGACGGAGACGGCGCGATCAACTTGTCAACGTCACAGCGACCCTCCGCCGCCACCACCCCTAATGGTGATACTCCCACTTACGGCCAAGATCAACAAGACAACGATCAGGTGAGGAATTAATCTCCGAGAACAACCTCCATTTATTACCACATGCACATATTTATTTTTTTATGGCCCCTTTGACGCAATCACACTGGCACGTTCCACAACTATAAACGATTGACGAATTCGTTTAATCTAAGATCAATACGGATATCACGTTTTAAAGTGTTAACTATTACTAGTTCTATCTTAAATATGTTTTCTCTCTCTCTTTTTATTAAATTTACATTAATTTTACATAAAAGAAATATTTAATTGTTGATTTATTATTAATTAATCGATAATCGATAATTAAATATAAAAAGTATACATGTAGAAAATTAAAAATATTTTCGCATCGCGCAATACTTTATTCAATCAGGCTTAACTCAGTCGTTGATAAAACATTTTGACTAGAAGATTATCATAGCAATATGAATAGAACATTGAAATGCTATTCTATTGAATATGTGTGAAAGAGAGAGCTAGAGGGGGGAAGGGGACAGCAAGAGAGAGAGAGAGAGAGAGAGAGAGAGAGAGAGAGAGAAAATTTTATTTGGAAATTCTCAAAGTATGAAATAACAAATATTTACTAGTCACAGAAATGTATGCACAGTGGTTGTTTAGGACACAAGTTCAGACTGAATTTATGCTAATTTAAACAATGAAACAGCCGCTTTTATCAAATGATGACGAAATATGATAACATTGATCCATATAATATCACTAAATATAGCCGCAGCTGTTTATACGCGATAAGATTCAAGATGTTAATCCGCGCCAACAATATAACATTCTTTTTTGTTAATAACATTTATTGTCAGTGTGTGTGTGGGGGCACATAATGCGTGCCTCAAGAATATTGCAAGAAGTGTCTCTTATTATTGCATTAGTTTTCCCACAATCCAATATTGTTTGTTCAAATAGGTATTAATGCTGATTTTACACAAAATCTATTGAACAATATCTTGTTTATTCAACATGCACATTGCATATATCTTGCAACATTTCGACACACGTGCAGATTAATATTAACACGAATTATTGCAAACCTCGATGTGTATAATTATATTGTCGACACTGTGGTTTATAATCTGGCATCAATGCTGTGTTAATATAACATCGGCTTGTCTTACTCAAACATCATTGTAGAAAAGATCATCACGTTACTTTTGCATTTGCTTTATTTAAGAATAATAATGAGACGAGAAAACTTGTAATATAATACGTACATACGTATATTGTATAAAATTTGCATATGTTGAAAAAGATGTATGTATGTAAAAACAAGTGAAATCAAATTTAATCTCTCGTTCGAAATTTAATACGAAATTAATTATATATGGCAAATACAAATCCAAGATAAAAAATCATAATAAATGAATATTGCTAATAATAACAAGAGAATCTCGGGATCCCGCGGAAAACATCTGCAACAAGTTGGAAGAAAATAGCTTGGGAGCTCCGCGGCTATAAGTATGACTCGATCGGTTCGAGTGATCATCAAGGTGGAGTAGAGCCAATAAAACGAAACAGTGACCTTCGCGCCCTTTTACGTCCCTCTTTTGCGCTTTTTCACGCCAAGTCCAAATCGAAAACGGAATTGAACGGTCTTCCGCATCCTGTATCGCGACCTGCGGTGTAAACCGATAACGTCCTTTTGGAGCTTTCGTCCTGGGATCACAGAGTTTTCCGGCGATAAGCCGCTACCGGGCGCGACACTTCGACATTTGACACCCGGCTGCCATAAAATCGGGCCCCCTGATTTCAAATTCAATTCAAAATCCCGCGCTCGCGGACGAATGCAATATACCACCCCGGCAAGCGGCAACGATGGAAACAAATGTTTTATGACTCTTAAAACGGTCCTTTCCACGATTTCGTTTCCGCAAAGAGTATAACGTGCGTGTGATATATGATATATATGTATTTTCCGAGTCATATAGCAAATCAATCCGCGAAAATTGCCTCGCTCCTTCGTCTTTTGTAAATAAACCCAAGTTTTCAACAAAACTGTAGCTGCAGTCTGGCGTTGCTGGATAGCATTTAAAAAATGTGAACGCACATATTGCTATCTTTATATTTCTTCAGACTGTTCCAATTCCTCCCATTTCTTATACGAATTTTCATATACGTACACCTTGAAGAGCAGAAGGCAAACTTTATATGCGTCCGATATTAGCCGAACTAATTAATTATTTATGTGAATAAGCAGGTTTAATACCAAGAGATCCGCGTAATACGAAACCGTTTATCGAATTTTATTTTCGGTTTCCCTATTCCCGATGACCCAAGGAGTAAAATCGTGTTTCCCCGTCCGAAGGATCGACTATCGAGCTAATATTAAAATGCATGTACCGTATTAATCTTGCCGAGTTTAGCTGAGATATATCAAAATGAATACAGGTCGTGACATATTATTACGTCCAGGTCAAACCGAAAGAGTATCATCGTTGTTAAGGGATTCTGAATTTCTAATATTATATTAAATCAATACAAATTAAATTATTTAATATATTGTAATTCCTTTTAATGACATTTCAGTTTTTTATTGTCCTTTTGCAATCCATTTTCGATCACTTCAATTTCGAGAAATGAACTCGAGCTCGAAATAAATTGTTAAATAAGTTTAATTTTATGTTATATTTAATTACATACATAAAAAGGAGATGTAATTATTTATAAATATTCGAAAATTTATCTGAATTTTAAGTTTGAGGAAAAATTCAAAAAATTAATATAAATTATATGTCACAGATTGAAAATGAAAAACAGTTGTACTTAATATTACTTATTTCTATTATCTATATTTGAAATTGATTGCATTTTGCAGTAGTTTATATTTTTTAATAAATAAGCTCACCAAAAATTTCGAATTCCGAAAACCAAAGTGGCGGTATTCTCAATAATCACGTAGTTTTCCACATACATAATGTACCAACGAATTGGAACACGTGAAAGTGTCGCGGCAATTACATCCTCCCGTAACGAAATCATGAAGACATCAGAATCTCAATGGCAAGACACGTAGACACCTCGACACTTCGACTTCGTCCTTCTCTCCATCTTCTCCTGCCTGCCGATCTCCTTACACCCGTAACCGCAATAGAACATCGTCCCTCGCGACGTCCTTAGGCCACTGCGTCACTCTGAACCCTTGCCGCCGCGCTGGCTCTCGACTCTCAAGAACCCCTTAAATTATAAACAGTGTTAGGTCGCGGTACTTCGATCGCGGCCATGCTTCAAACTTGGCTTCCGACTGTTTCGTATCGGAACTTGGACGCGGTTTGTTAGATACCACTGCGGATACCTCAGGTGTTATGCTCGTTTTCGCAGTCGAAAATCCATTTCGAAAAACTAGCACATTTGATTAAACTGCAGTGATAACTGCGTTATTCGGTGTCCGACTGAACATGAGATTTTCTATTTACATTCAATACACTTTTGACTTTATAACTTTTTTATTTGTATCATTTATTCTCATGAAAATGTTATAAAATATTGCTCAGATAAAATATTGCCCAAACTTTTTGACTAGATGTAATTGTTCGGATTTATCGATGTAGGTCGATAAATCGCGCATACACAAAATTTTCCAACTATCAACGCTCTCTGACAAAAATCTAAAATTTTTATTAATTACTTTTACAACAATCGATAAAGCTTTATTATAGTAATGATAAAAAATAATAATTCTAAATGATGAGGATAAAAATGGACTATTAGTCTCCTGCGGATAAAAATTTTGGTTACATTGACGTAGTATCTTATTCGGCATGGCATGGAATCTTAACTTCTGCTTAAACTTTCCGTCCGGTTAATAAGTTAACTACAGAATCGCCTTGAAGTTCTGCATAGAGATTGCAAATAATTGACTCAACGGGACAATTGTCGACATTAACCTAACCCATTACTTGGAAAGCTAGCGAGATTCTACGAAGTTACGGAGTCTATCAAGATTGCTTCAAGTGTGACACAATGGAAGTAAGGAAATCGCGGTCGAGTCGTAGGACGGTCAGCAAAAGTCAATGGTAACCCAAAACTCGATCCCAAAACGATCAAGCCAACTTCATAAAGTCGTAAGATCCCGAAGTTCGTTGATGTTCGATTCAATCGACACTTCCTTCCTCCACATTTAAAATAAGAGCGAAATGGTTCAAAGGATTGTACAAAGACTTTTACATATCGAAACTTATAACGCTCGTTCAAGATTTGCAAGAAGTCCAAATAGTTTTCCGCGAGTATTATTACGATTAATCATTAATACACTTTTTCCAAGCGGTAAGCGTTAAATTATGGCTTCTCGTCGTTGTTTAGTCGCCCAACCGGAGTTGTAGACATACGTATACATGTACATATGTGCATGTACAAGAAGTAATATAGAAGGCTTCCAAAATATCTCGCTATATGCGCGCTCGCTTACCGATAAGCGAATCTTTATTTACACAAGCAACGACCGAGCAGATGTACGGTGTCACATGTGTAATGTAAGTTTTGTGTGTGTGGCCGTGTACGTACATACATACATTAACGTAATATTCTCTTTTACAACCTACGTGCGTGTGTGCGTTCAGAATTTTCTAGCTCGTTTGTTTACCGACGTTTGATATCACTTTTTCACCGCTCACATTATTTTTATTAATTTTCAATCGTCGTCATTATTATTTATTCTGTTTATCTGGCGATCTCATATTGCGCCAAACAGAAAATTGCTTTCGATACGACAAATACAATTATATCGCTATATTGTTAGAAATAATGAGTTTAAAATTATATATCATATTTCTCGAATAAGTTAGTAATATTTATAATCGCCATCTTCTCATCACACATCACGAAGTTTTATCCCTTACCTCTTTTTCGAAGGAAAACTTCGAATTATTTCTAATACTAACTACTGCGCGATGTCCGTTTGTCCGTGCATTCAGTAATTTGCCGCGGCGTGGACGGTATTTCAAAATTAAACAAACTTTTACCGTGAATGACGTCGATATTTCATTAGATTCCTCACTCCGTTTATCCCCGGTTAATATCCAAACGCCCGGAGAATCCAAAGGATCTTCAGCGGGAGTATCGGCGTTCCTTGAAATGCAAAAAGGGGTTGCGAGGACGAGCGCGAAGGACGAATGAACGAACGCGGGTGGAAAGGGCGAGAGCGGGGATTAAAAAAAAAAGGACAGAGCACAGCGGGAGAGGAAGAGACGAGCATCGATGAAAGACAAGCGAGTTCTCACCTCCCACTTCAATTTTATGGATCGCAAATTGCGGATAGGCTGTCCTTCCCAATCAGACAGCTTGGCATCTCCCTCGCCGACCAATTCTTCTTTTCCCAGCTTTCCCCCCGTGCCATTTCTCTGCCTCCTCCCCTACCCCCGCAGCCTATAAGCGGCTCGCATCCTCTCCGCTCCCGGCGAGGCCGTAACTTTTACGTAACACGCTTCGCTATGAATATCGATGCCGGTGGAGTTAAGGAGAGCTCGCTTTTCTGTAATTGAAAGAATTTTTGTCGTGCTGAGCCAGCTGGCCGAGGCATAAAAGGTCTCGGATCGGAGCACTCCGTAGCTCTTGCTCGTTGAAGAACTCCGCGGTACGACGTGAGCGTCGAGGATTTTAATAAATTACCGAAACGGGTGGATTTGGGTGGCCTTTATTCTTCTCTCGGGGCCTTGCATCGTCGGGAATGGAAATTCCTTTCCGAGAGTAGTGATCTGGTTTGCTTCTGGTCTGATTAGGCTCGTTTGCGCCGGGTGCTGTTAGAAACTCTCCAAGTAGGAATTGTTTCGCCCCCCCCCTCTCTCTCCCTCCTTTTCTCCCTTTCCTAAAGTGTATGTCAAGCGTGAATCAGTTCACGAAAGCGATTAATGACATTTCCTCTAAAGGAGTATTTGTTATATGTTTTAATTATTTTTCACATCAATGTTTTTATTGCAAAGTTAAAAATAGAATTGAAAAGTACTCAGTCGTAAATAAATACAGTCGTGCTAAATAATTTTAACAAATTAAAAATTACATTTGTATATTTATATAAAAGTATTCGTAGAAATCTATAACACAATCGTTAACAATTTGCCTTAAACTGTGTGATGTGAAAGGATAATATTTTTTCAAGGCATGTGTATCAAGATAATGGAAGTTGCTATAGCTAAGAAATAATGGCCTTTAACTTCTAGTTTAACTATACATATTCGTTTTTTTAGTTGTCCCCCAAGAGATTCTTATTGCGAAACATCATATGCTGCCCATAAAAGCATGATTATCTTTATAATGCTCGTTATTTTACAAAGTGAAAAGTTAGTAAAAGCTGTTGTTATTTGCGCCATCGTAATACGTGTACCTAATGAGTAACGACTAATGAAAGGATAATGGCAGGTTAGTGTGGGAAAATGTGCGTAACACGGCAGTCCTGCGATTACTTCGTGAAGGGAAGGTCATCTCGTTAAATTGGTTTCGGCTGATACAGCTATATGTACATATGAATGCTTTATGGCATGAAAGTTGTCGGAGTCGTGGGTCATTAGACGAATTCGAAAAGATAAGTCGCAGAAAATTAAGGAAAGAAACTTAAGTTACATTTGTATACGAATAATAAAAAAACGTTATCATATGAAAGATAGAAAAGTAGCAAAAATATAAACAGAAAAAACAAAGTAAAATTTTCAATAGAAATGTTTTATCAAATTAATATTATAAATGATATAATATTTAATGATAAATTATTTATTATTAAATGATAAATTTAATGATAAATTAAATGACAAAATATTTAATTATAACAAAATATTACAATGTTACAAATGTTTCTTTTTACTATAGCATATATATCAATTTTTTCTTCTTTATTTTCTTTATTAAATGGTAATAGAAGTGGTTCGTTCCAATGCTGCGTGTGACTGATAAACAATTGAGATATTACAGGATTTTTGTATTGTTTAGAAATATTTGAAAGTGACTTTAATTTCTTTCAATTTACCGATTTTTCAAATCTGATAAATCCAAGAATACGAAACGCCCATGATAGTGGTGGTGAGGTCGGAATTCGACGGCAAGACTGAAGTCAGAAACTCGGGAATGCCATAGTACAGCGCGACGTCTCGTGTAGTCTTCCAAGTCTCGGTTTTATCTGCATTATTAACTGGTTGAAACCTCACGGCTGTGTACTTAAATCCAATCTAGAAATCCCACCCTTCTAGTCTCCTACTTCTCTAACCTCCGAGAGAGAGCAAAGGTCGACAGAGACTGGCAAGGGCGATTACCCTCCATTATTCACACGCTCAGTTCGTATCGCTGAGTGATACCTGAGAGAAACTTGTCGAACATCCTTCTAAGACTCGAATACATCGAACTATATTACGTCACCATTTGCAGACGATATTATTTCGCTATTGATGTAATGTATCATTTTATTTGGAAAAGTCGATTTTTTAGATCTTACTTTTTTATTAAATGCCAATTAAAATATTTTTACTGATAATTTCAACTATTTATTTAATTGCAAAATTTTTTTGGTATATTTTCACGAGCTAATATTTTTATTAATTTAGTTATTAATAGAAAGTCAACTCACAAGCCAAAATTCTTTTCTAATAACTAATATCTGTCTAATCACTGTCATACTCAATATTATTTGTAATTGACAGTTAGGAATTTTATTTAGTTCTGGAAAGATTACAACTGATTCATATCACATGTTATCTTGTTAATGAATCATTTCTTGTTTAAAATATTCGATTCCTTGTTTATCCGATAATGTCCAATGCAAAATATAATAAAGGAATATTCGTTATTGTAGTCGAGTACAACAATAACATCATTGATGTGATTTCCATAGTTCGGACGATCAGCTTAACATCAGTTGACAAAACTAAGATCCCCATGTGCCACCTGAAATAACTCGCGATAGCATCACGACCAAACATTTCTCGTCACATTGTAATTACATCATCGGAGTAAATGACGATGATTTCTCGTCAAGACGTAAAACAATTTATAATGATGCCGCGTATATAACACATCTGAAACAAACTGTTCCTTGTTTCTTATGATGAAAAGTTGGTTCGAGATATAATTTGATAATTCATCAATCTCATCACATTATATATAATTGTAAACATTGAATAAAATATTCGATTGGATGTATAAATCGAGATTAATTTAAAGATATTATATTATGTTAGACCGGATATTTAATTGAATTAAAAATTTCCTATACCATGTATACCGGAAAATCATGATTTTATAAAAAAAAATAGACGCAGAAAACAAAAAACAATTTCTTAAAGACAGTAAATGCTGCAGATGAGAAAAAATATAATTTTATTTGCGTTGAAAGAATAATTTTATAATGTAAAGATCTTAATCTATAATAGTTTTGATTTGTGTCGTTTGTGAAGAAAATGTTATATTTTCTCATTTAAAACTATAAGCCAGAGATAAGGTAAGCGCGTTAAGGAAAAGATATATTGGTTTTGTTGATCAAGCTGTTAAGCTTTACAAATTTAGCCTCGTTGAAGGCAACTGACTACACGAAAAAAGCGAATAGACAAATAGAATTCACACTACCTTAGTCCCTTAGTGATATCGTCACATCTGTTCATTTTTTATCATGGACACTACATGAATTTTGTCACTTTTCCTTATCGTACTTGACATTGGTCGCCAGTGGTGTAGGAATTGAAATATCAGATTTCTTTTACTTCATTTTAAAGATTCTACTTCCGATATTTTCATTCATATGAAATATTGTTCTTCAACTACATCCTTGACTACATCTTGAAAAAAATTTGCATTCAATTCGAGGATTGAATTGACGGTTATCCAATTTTATCCGTTCTTTATTAAAAAATAAAATTATGATAACTTGATAATTGTGTTAAGTGACTATAAATTGTTCCATTGTTTGAACAACAAGCGAAAATGTGATGAAAATCGATCTTAATAATACTTATAATGTATCTTATAATTTTTTTATTTTAAAATTCTGAATTACATATTTTACCAATAACAATATTAATCAGAAGTTGTCATAAATTAAATCAATATACTTATTAGTAAAACACAAGGTCGCATCAAGCTCAATCTACTTTTATCAAAGAGATATATAGAATATTCAATATCTACAATACAATACAAAGAATATTAATTGAAATTGTAGTAAAATCTTTTCAAAACATTATTACTTAATTATTATTATAATTATCCGTTTTTAAAATAAATGATTTCCGTGGAAGAATTAATTGACAGCTGTACTTATTAATATATTTAGCTAGTTTAAACTATCTGGCTTAAACTATTTAGCTCTCCTAATTGTTCAGATTTCTAAAATTAACTGGCGCTTTTATTGATTATTACGTAAAACATACTTATATAATAAAGCATTAAACTTAAAGCATCATAAAATATCAAGGAGATAAAATCAAAGAAAGGAGATAGAGTGTCCAGGTTTCATGATAGCCTACATTTTTCGCAAGGTTTTAGTGAGTAATTATGCAAAATTTGGTCCAGATCGGTTAAAGGATTTAGGAATTAGCAAGGAACATGCAGATATTGTATTTTATATATAATTTGTTTACAAAAAGTACATCACATAATTTTACCATTGTAATTAATTTACCTTTTTATAATTATACATATTATAATTTTTTTATTATTAAAAATAATTTTACTGTTCTCTATATTAGAATTATAAATATATTCGAAACATTTCGCGATCAAGTTATTCTACGATATTAACCGTAGTGTAAGTACGAAGAAAAGGAGTATGACTATTTTATATAGACAATTATATTAGCAGTACAATTCGTTCTCTCATCGTTATTGAAAGCTGTACTTCCTGTCCTTGCGACATCGTTTTCCGTATGTTGCAAAAGTATCCGTCTCCGCATATCGTAAGTCAGAAGAAAGGAGTCTCGGACTGAGAGCTTCTCGAGAATACCCAGTTCTCAGACAGTGAAACTTAATTAAAAGCACGCGCGATGATTATTTGCGTAGCCGCCGTTCATCGTTTATTTTGGAAATTGCGTCGCTTAGACAACGCTTTCTCACGAACGGGTTTGGAATCTTTTTCGATAAAACCGCACGAAATGCTATCTGAAAAGAACTCTCTGGAAATCTAGATACGGTACAGATAGATTTGAAAAAGTGGTTTCGTAATGTTCTAACCAACGATAAGTAAATAAACTTTTAGGAATTTAGAATGAGAGATTTATAAGACATTAATAATATAAATAATGATTAAGTAAATTATATTCTTATGCTTTTTGAATTTGAATAATATTGAATTATATTGAAAAGTTTATATCTTCCATTTTCAAAATGTGAGCTGGAATTGGCATACAAAGGAATCATAGTTAATTAAAACAGTTGACTTCTTTATAGATTCAATGATAGCGTATATTCCAAAAAAATTTTGATGGAACTAATCCACATAATTTCGCGTACAAAATTAATTCCGTTTACCGTTTCAATATCTTTTCATTTCTTTATTACAGGAATTATTTCAATCAAATAATTTTATAATGATTATAAGCACAAAATTGGCGAAAGGGAGATCTGTCGATGTACAATTGAAAACGCCGTAGCACTCGTGTTAGACGCTTAAGGGATGAAGGGGTTATCGCTCCCCGCTGGAAGAAGAGAGAGCGAGAGGGAAAGAGCGAGTGCACGTATGCCGGAAGGGTACGTACGTCGACCGGAGAGGAAGAAATGACAGGGTGAAGGTAAATGAAGAAAAAGGGACAGAGAGAAAGAGTGTCCACGAAAGGGTAGGATCTATACGCGCGCGCGCGCGCACGCGAGAGAGAGAAAGAGAGAGAGAGAGAGAGAGAAAGGGTGCGATGAAGCCGCGATGGGGCACAGTTAAGGGGGGGGGAGGGGAGGAGGAGGCGAAGCGTCGGCTAGAATAAACACATAGATGTTTTCTTTGTTCCTCTAAACTAAACAACCAACGAGGAATCTAAACAGAGGCCAGAACCCAAATTCAATTTGGTCGCCGCCTCCGTCTCTACCTTCAGCTGTTCTACGGACGAAAGGTATCCCTCCCCCCTTTCCCTCCCCCTCCTCGATCCTGCGCCCTATCTGTCCATTTCACCCTTATACACTTAACGCTGCAGGACGGTACCTAATATTTACCACGCCTCTCTTATACCGGATAACCGACCTCGCACACGCACGCACTTGGCCCTTTTAAACAATACGCGCTAATGCACGCCGCGTATGCGAGCCTCGGATGGACGGACATCGCTCGATGTGATTATCTCACGGATCTTTCTCCATTCGCGATAACCATTTTGAAAGATCTCGACCGTACATCAATTATGTTATATGTATATTAAATTACTGTTAAGTTTCTGTTGGCCTACTTGTAACGTTCCTTCCTGATTAATATTCATGAAGATTGGATAGATCATAGCTATTTGATTACGAGATACAGGTAAATTTACGAGGATAAGATGTGCTCAATTGACAAGAAATGTACAAATAGATTTGACATTAGATGTATCAATTTACTGAAATCTGTACGACGTTGCATGCAGACTCGTTGTGTTGGACAAATATAGGTTTCTTTTATCCGCTACAAACAATTGTTCGAGGAGGGAATTCTGAGCGAAACAATTTATCAATAATATCACAAGATTATACAAATATTTGCCATCCGCTCTCTTTTATTACTGCGCAACGATATTCATATATGTATATCGCGGAGGTGAGGAGATGGAGGAGCCACGTTTGCTTGTATCAAGATCGATCGGCAAAAAAATCGTTCTCCTTTTTTCTCTCCTCGCTATCGTGGGCGGACAACTCTTCTGCACATGCTAGCGGAAATCCATTCATTTCGATATTTAACTGCCGCTGCGCCGTTTATTCCGTAACCTAGCGCGATCACGTATCTGATATCAGTCGGCGCGGCGACGCGGCGATACGTGCGAAAGGTACGTACGTCAATACGTTGGACGGCAAGAAATTATAACAACGGAGCAAAAGTCTATTAGGATTTTCATTTCCTGAATAAATAAAACTCGTCGAATCGTTTAATACGCCGGGGAGGAATTCGCACGTGCATGCGCTAATCCCTGCTTTCCTCGTCGGGGATAGGAACGTGTATATGAGCACACGCCGACGCGAATGTGTATCGCCGCTGGTGCCTGTGCGTGTAACTAAAGCTTGATTCACATTGAGATATATATCTATCTTATTCGTCGCTCCGTATTCCGGACTTCACAATAAGGTACTAAAACGAAAGAATTCTGGTTTAAAAAAATGTCTTGGTAACGCACACACAGAATGTGGATTAACAAATCGATGTCTACTACTTGGAACAAGATAGAGGGATACATGTTTCGAAGATACATGTTTTGATATTCGTCGGTTTTTTTTTTCAGAAATTGAATATAAATACTTTGAATAAATGATACAATTAAAAACATTATCTACGATCTATTATTTCTTCGCTATGACATAATACCACGAATATTTTCAATTTGAATGAAGGTATCTTGTTAGTTGACTAATGATAAAATTTGATTATGTGATAAGACAAAGATTGCACAAATTGAATTCTGAGCCCAATGTGATTACCAGCGATGACGTGACAAAAATTGAACGTGACAGAAACATTAATACTTATAATTTAATAACGGCAAAGTTTATTTATGCTAGAATACGAAAAAATGTTGTTGCTATATAAGCTGCATGCTCTTGATCCTTGAATTACAAGGATTTTAAAGATTGCACATATAATCTATTTACGTAATAAAGATGAACCTCCTAAGATAAATACAAATCAGGAAGAAAATATTGAGTTAAGTCTTGGAGAGTGGGTTTTAATTTTCTCTTCATACGACTGTTTATTTCTTGTGATCTAACCGTGCTAAGACAATTGGAACAATCACGTTTAGAGTCTCGTTGAGAGTTTACATTCGGCTGACAGCAGTGTGCCCCGCGGAGCTCGCGAGTCCGAGAATCGAGGAAAGATCGAATGCCCATATCGTGGCTTTGGATCGTTGAAGGACAGCCTCGACGGTAGTAGCAGCGAGCCCGAGAAAAAAAGGGAAGTGAAATTAAAAAGTATCCTCTCACAGAGCAGTGCGGCCATCGCGGAGGCAACGTGCAGGTCCTTCTCATCCCTTGCCCCGAATAAACGCGTACATCCTCTATTCTCCCTTGTAATAATCCCTTCCGGTTAATCTGCTCCAATGTAGCCTGCAGCGAGTATCCGATGAACATCGTACATACCCCCCATCCAGCTGCACGTCGGCAAAAGTACCGGCTTCCTGCGCCGGTACACACTTTACATTGTAGGGTAGAACCATCGCGCATCCACCCTCCCTGTCTCCCATATTTTTCCGTGAAAAACGAGTAAATAAATACAAATGTGCGGAACTCGCGCGGTCCATCACTGAAGAAGAGGAAGTTACACGTTCTTGTCGGGATCACCTGTAGCAAAAAGAGCGATATGTTTTAAAAGGAGAGAGTTTGGGTTTACCTCATGTTTTACCGAATTACGAAAATGATACATAAGTACGACAAAGTATTGAAAAAGCTAAAAGTCGTAGAGGAAATAAACGATGAAGATGGAAATTATAGCTCTATAAAAAATCAGTAGATAATATCTGGCGCGTTTCTTGAGCCAGGTAAATATTGTAAAGTGTAACAGCGATATACAAACAAATTTCTGAAATTACAGACAAAAATGAGAAGGAGAAACGAAACGTTCGTTTCGTGATATTTTTATTGAATGGAAAATAAACTATCTATAAATTGATTTGATTTATTTTATCGAATTATGATGAAAGCGCACGAAGCGAAAAGCCCCGTGAAAGAGAAGAGGTCGAAAGATGGAAAGGAACACAAAAGCGCGCGAGAAGGTAGCTCTCGGTAACCTTCCTTGTTCCAAGTAAATAATATGCATTAACGTACAAACGGCTGAAATTATAAATGAGAAAATATGAAAGAGACACGGCTCATTTTCTGTAGTGCGCCCGCTGAACAGAAAGTGTGCTATATCTATAAACAAATATATACCCATATGTATACTTGGTTTAGGAGGAACACGATATTCATTCGCCGGTCCTGGGCAAAGAATGTTAAGTAGTCCGGGGCGCGTTTCCCCTTTGCTCCCGTCGCTCTGCCCTATAGCCCTCCCCCGCCTCCCTCCCTGGCCACCTTCTCCGTCGATCCTTCTGATATTTTCATCTATCCGTGTAAATGTACTTAGCGTGCGCGCAAGCTGCCGAGCCGGCAAGCTTTATTACGTGAATTTGGAAGCGCTGTAAGCGACTGAAGGGGATGAGCACGGGAAGGGCGTACAGAGGGAAGATATACGTTTCGCCGGTTTCGCGCGCGGCGGTAACACGGAGGGGGTGGTCGGTCGGCGGCGGGTGGCGGCTGGATAGCCGCTGTACCGTGCCAGCTCTGAGAGACCGGGTCTTCATCCCGTGGATATGCATTTTCCGTTCCCAGCCCGCCGACCTCCCTCCCCGTGCCGTTCCTCACAAGCCGCTTCTCCTCTGCTATCCTCTGCCGGTTTCCTCTATTGCTCCCGCACTCCCTCATACTTACTGGATCGTAGATGAACGATAGACGATGTGCATGCGTATATATGCGCACAAAAGCGCGGGAGTACTGTTAATTCAGTTTACGAGCTCCTATCAGGAATATGAGGGAAACGAACGACCGGCATGGCGCGCCATTTCGGAGTTTGAGACGAGTGCACTGCGTTGCATGCACACTCTAAAAGAGAGGAAGAGGAAGAGAGAGGGAGGGAGAAGGAGAGGGAGAGGAAGGAAAATAGCTAGGTGAGGTTGTTCTCGAAGTGTTTCCTTTGCAAGTAGCTTCATCGTTTACACATCAGCGGACATCGGTGTTAACAAGAGGACCGCTGGAGAGAACACCGTGAGAATTCTACCGGTGCCGGCACTGTGACTTTTAGAGGGGTAGGATGAAACCACTTTGCATTTTTAAGCGTTGCACTTTATAGCGTGGAGTATTAAATGTTAAAGTGATCTTTGGAAGGTGGTCATCTTTATTTTGATATTTCCAGAAATATGAGCAATCTTTTGAAAATTTTGTTCGCGTTCGCAGAAACTGGTTGGAATATTAGGTAACTATTGTAGAGTCATAATGTGCTGCCAAAAGATTACTGAAATGCGTAAGTAGCAGAGAATTGTATCGCTGAAATAGTATCAGATAGCGTGCATGTATCAGATAGCAGAAAAAAATGATAATTCTGTCGAGACGAAACGTAAGCAGTATTATACTGCCGGATGTTCCAGGATTACACCAGAAATTAAAATAACGTCGCTGTCCGCAACCGACCGAACTTATTTCTTCATTCTTCAAATTTTTCATTCTGCTAGTGGAGTGTACTGTTCTTTTTTTTTTCTTTTTTTTTAGGGGGCAAGGGAGGGAGATACATTGGAAATGAAACGTTAATTCCAGCGCGTAATGCCCGGCAAGACGGGCATCGTTGTTGTTTCGCGACGTACGTGTCGCCGGCGGCGTTATGAGCTGGTTGAAAAAGAAATTGTTCGTGCATGCCGTCGTGGTATATACAGGAAGGTAATTGGATATCGCACATCTCGCGGACGCAACATGCACAACGAACACCGCTGCTGATATGTCGAGACTCTCACGGCAGTGGTTACTACTTGGAATTGTTTTCACGTTCGAGATTACAGCGCGCCGCCACCCGTCTCCTTTTCCTTCTCGTCCAGAGGGGTATAAGCATGCGATAACGATTCATTAACACAATACTTTGCTCGGTAATCGCGAATTATTGGATTAGAGGATCGTAACTTTTAACAATAAAACTTAATTTTAGAAATATTATCTGTACGTAACCAACGCCGTTAAGAAAATTCCAATGTACACGTAGCTGGAAATGGCCGTACGGATTGGAGGGAATTCTTCAAAACGCTCAGGAGAATAATTATAGCTACGGTGACCATATTTTTTTTAGAAAAATTAAAGACATCATCTACCTTTCACCATCCTTCTTCCACAAACAAGTGCAATGTTTTATTATTATCATTAATATTTTTCTCTGAATATATATTTATATGAAAAAAAGTAAAATTTTGTAAGCTAAAACAATTATAAATAAAAAAGGAAACACATCTTTATTTAAACATTACACAAAATATAGAGGTAATAAAGACTGAAATATAGAACATTTTATAGGACTTTTCAGAAATAAAGGACAAAAGTGAGTTTTCAAGAAAAAAATAAATCTAAAGGACACAGACGTAAAATAAAGGACTGTCCTCTGTAATATAGGACGGATGGTCACCGTAATTATAGCGAGTGAGTCTCTTAAAGCTTACAATTAGTGTATTGTCAATTAATCAGAAAAATGGGTAAACTACCACACGAACGTGACATTGAACAATAACTGTACGAAGGCTGTTTCTAATTGTAAGATACAAATATATGAGGGAGCGAGAGAGATAACTGAATTTTTTTGCTTACGCACTATGTATGAGTAAGCTGAGAAACAAAAACGTAGCGCCAAGCAACCAACAGCCACGACTAAACACGTCCATCTTCTTTCACTACGATATACGCGAGTTTTCACTACGATATACACATATGTTATTTATCATTCGTCACGTATTCTCGAGGCCAGCGTGCACGAAAGTATAGCGACGGTATGGAAGGAGTTGCGGAAGAGCGAGGAGATGGCGGTTGGTTTGCATTCGCGTTAGTATGTATCGTTGATTCTCGTAATGCACTGCGCGAGATATCCGTCACTGCGATACAGTAAATTGCTGCAATGTTAACGTATTTGTTCGATATGCTTAAATTATTTTCGCTGCTTCAGTGTCCGATATAAAAATTGCTGCGATACCGTACAATCTCGCGATATCATTTTGCGATGTTTTATGTATATTTACGTCTGTAAAATATCATGTCTTAAAAATAACTTGATTTGATTTATGTGGTGTTATGTGTATAACAATCTTTTATTTTCCTAATGTTTTCATAATAATTTATTCTTTTTAATAATTTTTTATTTATTACACATTTTATTATACTTATTATATTTGTTTGAAATTATTTTGAATTTAATTGAAATATTACATTATACTTCATACTTCTAAATAAATGAATGGATCTCTTAGAAAATTGTTAGAAAAGTTAATATCATTTTATGAAAATCCAAATAGATGAGAACTTCATAAATCGTAGAGTACATAATTATCTGCAGTTTCTCCATGATTATTTGCGATTTTTCTATCATCCGCTATTTAACATTACAATGAAATTAAAATTATAACAGATTAAAAATGCAGAAAGAGGCGGCAACTAATTAAAGATTGCGTTATTCATTAATATGTAAATTTTGCGCTGGTGCCGCGAATTAAAGAAACCTCTCCGACTGCAAGAGGAAGTCTCTCATCCTCCCACATCTCTACCCGGCCGCAGAACCGTGGGTCTTCGTGGTTGGATCTTAAATTCATTTTATTTCCGGCCGAACGATCCCGGCGAAAAGGTTTAAACGATTTATCATCTACGAATCGTGCTTTGGTCAGGCGCTTCTTTTGCAGAATACCGAAACTTTCCCCTCGTCTTCTTTGGCTTTTTCTCTATCGTCTCTTCATTTTTATCGTAGCTTTATTGTTATAAATATATGTTTTCTTTCTATACAGCACGAGAGCTATTGAGAATGTTGAATTTATAGAATTAAGATATTTAAAGATATTTATCGAGATCGTCACGAGTCGCTGATAATCTTTCCATTAGTTTTTAACCAGGTGTATCTATATTGTATGTTATAAAGGGATTATTTAACACAAAATGTCGATGGCAGATATTTTAGTATCCATAAACGTTTTTGTTTCTTCAACGACTTGGCTATTTTCATGATGCAAGTATGTACTTGCATCATGGTTATTTTAGTGTTCATTTTGATGTTAAATTCAGTACGTTATTAATAAAATCTTTGCATAAAGCCGCGACGAATCACGAGTCTCTTTCACGCCTGCGGGACACCTCGTTCAGAGGGAAGTCACTAAAGGGAAGTCAAATATATTTTTCGATAAACGAACCGTGGCGTAGAAGGGAGAGCTTTGACGGAAGGGTTAAAGCGACGTTCTGGGTCGACCATCAAAACGCAGGAAGGAGAGGTAGGGAGAAGAAAATCGCACAGGAAGCGACAGGGCTCCAGACTATCGTTATCAACAATTCAATGATGTTTAACTTATTTATGTCCCGTTAAATGCCGGGGCTAATTAGATGGCGGCGCAAAAGATCTCTCGTACCCTCGGCGGGGCCCTTTTCCAAGACTCGGCGTCTCCCGGGGTGTAATGGGGGGTGGCGAGGGTAGGAGGATCGGAGGTGGCCTCCCATAACCAGCCGGAGACAGACAATGGCAAAGAATGGGCCAGGAGTCGCTCTGAATAGGCCTCAAGACACTGAACGCTATAATGCGAAAGACTCCATTGTGAGGCGGGCAGTTAAGTGCTCCTGTCTGGTCTCCAAAACGAAGTGGGCTACGCTCGGTGTCTTGCGTCCTTTCATCCCGGTTGTTCTCTCTGTCCCCGCTCATCACCTCGTCACCTCCTCGTCAATTCGAGGAAGGTAGCGGTCGCAGATCATCCGTGGAGTTGCGAAAACCGTGGAACGTATTCTTTCGTGGGTAAAACGTAAAACAGCATAATGGCCGCGAAATTTTGAATTGAATTAATAATTATAGATATTTATTTATTTTGCAACAAAGTATACAACTTTGTTTTTTTTTAAAGAAACAACCTTCTTCAAAAGATTATAATATGAGTTAATTAATACTTAAGGTACATATGTATGCTAATGTGAAATTCACTATGCGATGTTTATCATTAAGATTTGTTGTGTCTGTATAAATATACTTAGCACAATTACACCAATTAAAAAAGTTCCCAGCGTAAGATAGCAAAATACGTAAAATTGCCATTAAGAATGCCCAGTATTGATGGAAACAGAATTGCTGTTTACGCTGCTAATGCATACATATTGAAAAATAGAATGGCTTCTTCCTCGTAATTTTTTCTATCGCGAAAGGATTATTCTGCCGATCTCTAAAATAACAAACGCGGCACTCTTACAATACGGTACAATAATATCTGAAGTTGAGAGTGCTAGTAGGCAAGTCGAAAAGGCGAGACCAGTTTCGAGATGGCTGGAAACAGATGGCCGATCAGATACCAAGGATTAAGAGAAGAGTAACACAATCCCCCGAGGTACGAGAGAAATGTGTATTAATTTTTCAAGTTTTTTAATTAGCGAATGTCTCCGTTCCGCCTTTCGGCCGGGACATTTATATTAGAACTGCCGTACTGCTCGCCTGCCTTTTCTTCTGTCTTTCTCTTTTCTCTATGTTGAAGCGTTGTTCCTCACCTCCAACAGCCGGTTACTTTCTGAGTTGCCAGCTTCCTCTCTCCTCTCTCTTTCTCTCGCCTTTCATTCGTTCCGCTCTTGCTCATTTTCTCATTTACTCTCCCCGAGATTTGAAACGCAATGCCTTCCTCCAAGCAGGAGGAGAGCTAATCTGTTATTCGTAATTACGCATTAAATAATTATTATCCGTGGCTCACGATATATGTATGTGCAAGAATTGGGTCGCGAATCGTGATTTATAATCTGTGTAAAAGATGCGTGGAAAATTGTTCGCGTGAAATTTGTCAGTTGAAGTTTTGAAAATAGACATTTTTTCTATTGAACATTCAGATATTCTTTGTTTAACAATATTAATGATTAATTATAGTATAGTAATATTACGTAAATAATTATATAAATAAAATAAACAGATTTATACGATATCATGTAATAGTTACCGTTGTATACGTATATGTGACAAAGATAATTCTAAAATTTGTTCTAAAAGTCGTTTTAATAAAAAATAATCATAATTAAAAAATCAGTCAAACATTATACATTATCTCGCTTGATGTTCTATGGCTCATTCGTTAAAATAAATTATTGTATCATTCAATCGATTCATTGCATCGAAATTATTAAAACCGACAGTAAATTCCGTCGCGAGAACTCTCTTGGTGGTCCTGCCGAAGGGAGGAGTTGACATTCAAACCGAACGGAGATTTCGTGGGGTTTTCCGTAACTCCATGAGGGAGCTGAGGGAGAAGGAGAGGGGGAGGGGGCAGATTGACTCGCCCGTATTTATTGCTCCGTACTTCTGATTTTCATTGGACTGATGCGGCCGCCCCTCTCGCCCCGGTACCCCCGAGCGTTCACCTCGGTATCGCGGAGGCGCACTCCCGCCAAACAATAGCTCCCATATAATTGCTTTTATAGCTCACTGAACGCTAAATATTCCATACTTTTCTTTCTGCTCCATGGTCCCGTCGTTCGTTCCCGATCATCAGCGAACCGATTGGGTAAATAGAGTCGCGAAGAGCCTGCTCGGGGGTGACTTGTTCCAAGACAGATCGAAAACGTACTCTCGACGGGCGTAAACTCCAGCGATTTAAATTCCACCGAGCGGTTCCCTCAGATTCTTTTTTCATATGCATCGAAAACAATTCAATGTTCAGATAAAGAAAAAAAAAAGAATTGTGCATATTCAAGAGGTGCGTTAATCAGACGGAGAGAAAAAAAAATTTCGCGAATTCTGTCAATCGTAAAACGGAAACTTTTCAATGAAATAGGCGGCGATCGCGGCTCTATATGTCGGCGTAACCGCCCGACCGACGTCAATTACGGATTCCTAACGTCCCGAAAAGCGACGGGCGAACCCCCGTAACGAGGCAGTTTGTCCAGCTGCTCGAAACCGCCCTCGGGAAAGAACTCCGACGTCCACGAAAAAGGAACGATCCGTCCCGGCGCGTTTCCCGCGGAACCTCATTCGCCGAGCTTACCGCCGACGACAAGAGCGATGACCAGGGTGAGAGATCCTCTCTCACCCTCGTCGAAGCCATTCGAACCGATCTCAGCATCTCCCTCTCCCTCACCTCCCCCCCCCCTCTCTCTCTCGGCGTGGTGCGATCCCGAGGTCTTTTTGTCATCCCTGCTCGTAGATCTCGCCACCCCCCGAGGTTCCCCGTCACTTCGGTGACCATTCCGGGACTCTCCTCTAACCAACCTGCTCGAAGCCTCCCTTCCCGTCGTCGTTGCTACCTCCTGTCGATACATGACACGCTAGGCTTAAACGTTGCCACTCCGGGGATTGTAATTTTCGCAGCCCCGACGAAATCAGGCGCTGCTTCTTTCGGCACCCGGGGAATCGAACTTTATTGCTAAATACCATACGATCAGCAAATTCACACCCTCTCTTTAGTCTATACGAACTTGTTCCTGTATCGTAAGTGGTAATGAGCATCGTGTATACAGATTATATATGCAGAAATAATTCTATAGCAGTCTCCTAAGGATTTTTTAATAATTTTAATAATGTACTAGTAGTGTATTCAATTGTTTTATTAATACTCTCCAATTGTTTTTTAAATAAATGTACACGGATTTTACGCGGATGCTGAATATAAGAAATCTAATAATCTTATATGTGATACACAATTTCATAAATTACGTATTTTATATTAAATACATTGTAAATTACATATAATTGAATATTATCAACTGTTTAATCAGAAACCTTTTATTTCTTTTTAAATTATATTGTATTTTGTATTTAAATATAATTTTTATTTTTTTCTTTGATGTGATGTTAAAATTAAAAAGAAAGAAGAACTTTTTTAAAATTTACATTTCGCAGATATTTTCTGAAACATTGTTCAATATTTGTTATAACGTGTTGTCATAACGTGCGCTTGTCCGCTTTTAAGAATGCATTTCTCGATGAAATTCATGAGTTCGTCATTGAAAAGACTAGAATCGTGCACTTACTTTTGAAAACGTGATTCCGCAATCACGATTCTTGAAACAGAAGGTGTGAGGCAATGGTTTAGTCTCTCTATCGGTGGCTTGATCCACACGGAACCACATGCCTTCCCTCTCCACTATAAGAGGTCCTACCCTTCCAGACATTCTAGCTCGCGCAGCAAACCAGGGTAATGGTTTCTCGATTAAGCCATGTTCACAATGGGATTAAAAACGACCGGTAGACCGCTGCTGACCATGCCATTCGTAGCTGAAACTATCCCTTCTTTAAGCACAAAGCATTTGCCCGATCTATTTTAACGCATTACGAATTAGCAAATTTGTTTTGTTCGTTATTATACTTTTTAAAATAATATTTATTTCTATTATTATTATTTAATATCATTGGCATATTCATTAGTATCGATAACTAAGTTAACGATTGTAAAATCTTGAAAAGTTTATAGCTTATATTTGACTTTTATTTAAAAATATGTATTAAAAACAATGCTTGGTTAACATAATATATTTTGCTCAAATCTGATTTTCCTGATTAAGGTATTCTGCGTATTCAGGAAAATATTTAATTGTAGAATCGACTAAATTAATTTCGTTCGTACTAGTTTGGCGGATAATTAAATTTGAATTAAATTCAAAAGTAGAAATGTTCTACATTACAAATTTCGAGAGATTCGTATATTTTATTCAACGAATATAAATATCATTCTTTACTTCAGCTGTACCGCATATAGATAAAATCGGTCGTGCGAGCTAAGAAAACCTCGAGCATGGACACGGGTCTTACCAAGGATAGTCACGGATCAGGAATCTCGTCGCGCCTTTCTAATTAACGTCACCTTCGCCCCTAAAGTAAAGAGGGTTTCCATAAAGGGGTCGACCTTTAGCCTCAACAGCAAAGCCCGAGTTCTTCTCGAACCTGGCTATCGCTCACCCCTTTTTTTAAAACCATTTCTTCGCCACTAGCGTCCCTGCGGCTGCCAGCAGACGGTGTCGGCGGGGGATGAAGATTAATTCGTTCCGTCTTAATCGTATCAAAGTTTGAGAGCCGAGTCAGGCTCGGCAGGCCCGAACCGTGCTCGACGCCTTCCATCCCCCGCGTCACTCTTTGAAGCTGCACCACTTCATATCCAACGCCGGCCACCTTCCAGAAGTCGCGCAACCCCCTATCCCCTCTCCCTGCACTCCCCCTAGCTCTCTGCAACTTTTTACTTCTAACCTGATCCTACCGCTCGTCGTTTCTTCCCACCTTTGCGGCCTCTTTCTGTTTCTCCTCCGCGTCCTTTCCTTCCCCGTTCTCTTCGATGCATCTCCGCGCGCGGGCTCCCCTTTCCTCCTCTCCTTGCCTGGATAATCATATTTAATAATGTCTCCAAGTATTTTTGCCCCGCTGTCAAAGTTAAGGCGAGAAAAGTTGGCGCGAAAAATGGGCGAAGATGGTGCGCGAAGTTTCTGGTGGACTCGGCATGTGCGAGGGATCGCCGGGAAGTGACAACCCTTTTTATTTAGGGCGCAACTTCTAGTAGGCTTGAATAAATCCAATATTGTAGAAGGATTCTTGAAAGTACTCGTTCGGTTTCTCCATTTACTGCTTTGCGCTTTAATGCAAGACAGATAATAGAAAGAGACAACTTTATCATTTTTTTTTTGTTCAGATAAAATTGTCTAATAATTAAAATAGGTATGTGCGAATTCATAAACGAAGAAAATTTTTTCATTGGAACATGTGTACAAATTAAAGGTAACATGCATTATTTATCGAAATTGATTGATTTTGATTTGAAAAATGCATGGAATCACTTCATGCAGAAAAAAGAAGGAAAAAGAAGGAAAGATAAAATTTGGCCCCGCTTTGAAAAGTGCTACGCTTTTATTATTTGATTATTGCACAATTCTACAATGCCTTAACCTCGCGATTTCGCGATACACACGTGATTATTATTTTTCTCTTATTTCGTTGAACCGACGGGTTACACCGACGCGCACTGCAGCTTGTGTATAAATGCGCGCTCGAACGGCTACATATGGTACGGTATATTTTTTTTCAAACCGAGCAACCAACGATGAATGGATATTCTCCGCCAAAAACGAATTAAATCCAACTCTTTGTGCGGCCTTTTTTTTAAATACAAAGTTCGCGTGTAAATAATACCGTGCTGCGCGGCACATATTGTATTCAATATTCTCTAGTGAGCGAAATGCACGCTCTCACCGACACACAAATGCGCTGTATAGAAGAGATCTGCGCGAGGGACTGCATTTTTTACATTTACATTTATTATTAGCGGTGTATAAAGAGCATCAAATGGAATGGAATATTACATGTAATTATATATATTTCTGTATCGAAAACTCTTCCGCACGTTGCACAGATACAGTTAACATCATAATGAATAAACATAATGAAAATAATTGTAATTTTGTATTACATTAGACATTCGCATAAATTAGTGTAATAATAAAATGTGTAGAATTTTTTAATTTTGTGATACTAATTGAATATGTAAATAGTATTTAATGGAAACTTTTACTCGTGCAACATTTATTTATTGAATAACAAATAAAGCTTCGTTAATTTTCAATTAAACAGGATTTAATAGAATTTAATTTTTAATAAGTAATACAAAAATAATACAAAAATACAAATGCTTGATTGTATATATTAATATAAAAGATCTTATACAACATTGACAACAAAAATTTACACATTATCATTAGCTTTGTATTTATAATTGTTATTATTAATTTTTGCAACAGAAATATGACGACATGCACGAGATTAATATCCAATTATTCCTTAACTAATATTGAAATCTAATAAGTGGTTATTTTTTTCATTAATATTGATCTCTATAAATTCCCTTTATTACATAATTTGTTGTAATAATCATATTTTGATGTAAATACTATATAATTTAATAATTTGAAAATAAAGCATTATAATATATATTCAGGAAATAGTTATCAATATTAAAAATTTTAACAATTATTACTTTATTGAGCATGTAAAACTATTTTAGACCATATATTTACACCGATTGTTTCATAATGTCGTTACTTTCTCTGAAAAAATATCTTCATAATTTTTCCGGTATATTATTTCGTCGTATTCCTACATATTCGTTGATAAAGACGCAAGAGTGAAACACACGTCAATGTCTAGGCAGTAAATATTAAGCAGCGTGCAGCACAATGGGGTAGCAACGCAACAAAAGGCGCCGGCGCGCTCAGGTCCCGGCAGGGTTGCAGTCACGCGCAATTTTGAGGAGACCGGCGTGTATTTCGCGCTACCGTTTAATTTTTAAGCGTTTCTAATTAAAAGGCTAGTTAAACAAGGCTTGCGCGCGATTGCCCTCAGGGTGCGCACGCTTTAAGCGCCGCGCGCCGCTAGCGAAGACGAAGGATGCGGGGTAAGATGAAAGGGAAAAGACGTCAAAAGAGGATTGGCATAAGGTAGATGAAAGACGGAACAAAGTAGCAAATGCTACTATGAAGTAACTAGGCAGAAAAATGGATGAGAAGACAAAGAGGATAAATTTGTAGGCGATTAGCAATTTTTTCTGCGAAGGGACAAACTGGAATAAAATACTCGCGAATTAACAAAAATGACTTTATTCAATCAAAATAATATAATATAATTAGAACTTGTAAAGAATATAATTAAATGAATAATTAAACGTTAATAATTAATCTGAATAAAAGAAGAATGTGGATAATCGGGAAAAAGGAGTTATTGCATAATTAGTATCGCAAGTAGTTGTCGAAAAAAATCCGCATTCAAAGCGTGCTCTGGAGAAAATATCACGGAGGGACATTCATGGTTGAGAGAAAACGCACAAACGAGCAGAAGGAGGGATGTTGCGGCTAGGATTGAGTACCATCCCTACCCCCTATTCCTCATGCCAGAACAGCACTGAAAGCCAACGATGGAAACAAACATTGCGGAATTACGAGTATATATTCGCGAAAAGCCAACGGATGAAGTATGCTGCGCAGGGGGTGATACGAGGGGGAGGGGGTGACCGGGAAGGTGGGCATCCGCATGCCGCTATTACAGCGTGAACGCGAGTGTAAATACGTCCTGTGATGTATTCCGTAAGGCGTAGATTTCTCGACGCTTGTTGATCCTTGTCATGGCGGACACTTGTATGTACATCGGATGCATTAAGGGAGGAGAGAAGATAGACAGCGAGTGGGGAAGATGAAGCAACATAAGCATAAACTAATTTTTTAATAATAGAGATATTAAGCTGTTGTTAAGATTATGATTTGCATACGTTGTTTTTATATTATTCGTAATTGTTTTTTATCTCTATGATAAGATGTGATAAGATGTAAAGTTTACTTAACCCTAGGCTGTCACACTGGGTCATCATGACCCGGACTGATGACTTATTAGTAGGATATCTTTCGGTGCATTTGGAAATGTAAACTTGTGTGCCATCTAAAATCGATTTCACTTAGATATACTTTGTATTTTAGGAATTACAAGTTATTGTTTTTGTAAACAATATTTAATAAAAAATTAAATACTTTAAAATACTTTTAAATACCTTTTTCGAAAGGTTCATTTATGGACTAATTTTTTTATTAAAATAACATTTAAAGAGTATAATCCTAAATTTTTAGTTTAAAATATTAAAAATTAAGAAAGTTATGATTTTTTAAGCAAAATGTGATTTAAATGTGTTGAAAACAATTTTTTTCATATGAAAATAATTAACATATTCATTTTTTCTAATTGGAATATATTTTTTTGTGTTGGGTCGCGGTGACTCAGTGTGACAGTCTCGTTCGGAAAAAAGGTGTAACAGTCTAGGGTTATCACAAGATTAATTTTTATATATAGTTGTTTAACTCTTTAATCATGATAGTTATGTGTGTGTGTGTGTGTATGTGGCAGAAAGGAAAGAAGACTACGATTTTTTATATCAAATTTATGGACTAAAAATTGCTCAAGTTTTTTAGTGTTAGGTAAAAAAATATATTCTAAATTTTTTTAAATAATATAATAAGTAAGTAAATAATATCATATTTTAAATCATATGTTGGCGTTAATGATCAATGTTTGGAATTTTAAAAAAATGAAAAGGCTAGAACTTTTCTGCAGAATTCGGTGAGAGATTTGCAGACTCAGGAATATAAGTGAATCGATGTATATATATGTATATATAGAGGGATAAGCTCGGAGAAAGTTTCGCAGGATATTACATTAATAAATAGCTTTGTTTGCCGAGCTACTTTTGCCGTAATAGAAGTTTCGCGGATCGTAGTCGAAACTCGCAAGTTTCCTCTTGAGCTGCGCGCAACATTTTTTGCGCGAACGCGAATCTTTCCTATCCTTGCGCTCGAATAGGATGTTTCGTAACGATTTGTCAGGATCATCATAACCATGAAGAAAAATATTTTCTGGAAGTTTCTCGGATATCTCACTATCTATTTATGCTATGTGATAGAAAATCTTATTAATTTCCTATTTAAAAAATTATTTTTTAGTACATGTATACTTCTAACAAACATTAAATTTTACATTTTCTTGAAAATAATTATTCACGTTTAATTTGTGATTTGTATTAATTTTAAATTAAATTAATATGTAAGAAATGTAAAGATTTCTTCAAGCACAAATATTGCAATTGTTATATTTTATAATAAATTATTATATAAATATTAAATAATTTGTAGTTTTTATTATTAATAATTCAAAATAATTTTATATACAATTTATGTGACGCTACGATAACATGTCTGATTGTGAATTCTTTCTCTCTCTTTCTCTTTCTCTCTTCTGGAAAATTAGTGTTTCGCACAGTGCAGTCCAATCCGAGTCATCCGTACCAACTCGCTTCGAAAATCGCGTCGATGCTCTCAGCTTAATTAAACGCGCGGGAAGGGAAGAAGGTATATATCCGCCCAAAGGACAATTTCGGGGATCAGTGGAATGGATCGCCTGTAAGGAGCATCGATGTGGCGAAAGGGGACGAGAGAATGACAGGCCTCACTAGCCCGAAGTAGTTAGCTTAGTGATTTTGGCGTTTATTGGCTAGCCGTGACGCCTGTGCAAGATTGGTACCGTTCACCGCGATCCCTTGGGACAGCTTGAAGGTGTTTCGTGTCTTCCTAGAGATTCCTTCATGGGTACCTTTAGTGCCATTCTCAACCCTTTCGAGAGAAGCAGAACTATAATTCCTTCAAGCTGGCCGCTCTTCTCTCTAAGACTACATGCAATATAGTCGCCATAATGTATGCTCCGATTGCTTGTGTCTGATTACCACCTTGTGACGTTGAACGGTTCTCATAGATACTTAATAACGTCATCGTTCGATCTTATTTAAAACAATTTATTTAAGATGAAAAGAATGAAATAATTACATTTTTTTAAAATCGACTTTGACATCAAACATGATATACAAGTAATTTATTAACATCTTGCTTATATATTTTGCTTGTATATAAACTTTATTTACTTCGAAGTTGATTTAAAATTAAATTTTAGATTACGCAATTACAACATCTCTAAATGCGATATTTATGTACGTACACAAACACAACGTTTCTATTGTAAAGTTTATTGTAATTAGCATAAAGAAACACAAGGCTCAGAATTCAGTAGCTCGCAGCATCTTGAAAGGCTGGTATATGTAGCCACCCCCTTTCCGCGCCAGGAACTTAACCGTCACGGCACTGCAGTATGTTACTAAATGATCCAACCCACGGCTATTATCCACCCCGTCGTCTCTCCACACATCCACCTCGTCCCCCAATTTCCTATGCTCCGACGTTAGAATACGCAATTTAATACTCGACCAATTACATATACGAAATCTTGTTAGCACGGGTTATACCGCCGGGGATACCGGATTGGGAATTGGTGGGGGACGCGAGGAGCCTGACACCCGAGGCATTCTTCGAGGGTGTCTTGGAGAAGGCGGAAGAGCGCTGAGCGGGGAGCCGGTCGTAGAAACACGGGCAGGCATACAAACTTGCTCAATTACGATCCTCGATTACAACTATAAAATGCGATATTGTTCCAACCATGCCACCCCCTGCGCCTTCATTCTCTAGGTATCCACTTTCAAACCAACACGACTTTCTTCAGTGACGCTTGCGTTATAATTCACCGGCATGTCGCCGCCGCAATGTATTGAAGATTTTATTTTACAGAAATAATTTAAAAATCTTGTACTATTTTATATTTTAGATACATACATTATATTTGAATACAATTTTTTAAATGTGATATTAATTTATTTTTTATTACAGTCTTAAGTTTTTGCTTCATTAAAAAACATTTAAAGTTATTAATCTCAAAATTATATAAATAAAGTGCAGAAATTTATTACATGATAAGCGAGCTTTGGAGAGAAATAACCGTGCTTTTCTCGAAACAATACAAACCGGGCGTCGGAAACAATTTTCAACAGAAGCCCGTAGAAATACAAAATCGCCTATTAACGGACCGAGTGTTTCGGGAATCGTGATTGATGATCGTCCAGGGCGTTGATAGTTGTCCATTAATCGCAGCGAAACGAACGTCATGGGGGTAGGAGGGGGCCGGTATGGGAAACGGCGATCAATGGTGAAATCCTTATCAGAACGAATGGATTGATAGAGCCACTTATCGGTACGGTCCGTTTGTACTCTTGACCGCCACGACACAATGGTACCTGCCACGGTTTGATATCGGAGGGGAAATAACCCCTCCGAGTATTTCCTTTGAACTGTTTATTTCGGTGATAATACAACTACCTACTGCCCACTTGAAATAACAGGGATGTAACTGGATATACTTAATATTATCACTGAAAATCACATTGAAAATTATAACTTTATGGCAAACTCATTGATTGTAATTTACAAATTAAACATTCGGAAATTTATTTTTTATTAATACATGAAACTTTTAGTCATTCTAACTGTTTCACTTTGATAGTAATATTGTTCCAAATTAACCAAAGCTTCTCTCTTGTTTCAGGTAATTATTCGAATTGACAGCCAAACAGTTTTCCATGTCACGTGAGTAGATAGAATGCAATGCAAAAAATAAATATGAAACAAACTAAAATGTTTACAATAATTTAAAGCAATTAAATTTGAAATCCCATAATGTTACTTGATAAAAGACAATTACAACCATTTTTTTAAGAAGATATAAATATTAGAAATTATTATAAAAACTTATTCTATATGTTGACACTTTAGACAGAATATCTTAAGTTATTACATGATCTTTTAATTCATGATTTTTTAAATAAACGTAATTTATTTGAAGCTCTTTAATAAAAGCGAATAAGCAATTCATACGTATGCGACAACTATATGCGACAGTTTTTAAATCGTGATCTAAACTGAAGATTTGCAAAGTTCGTCCCTTGTCATCATCTGACTCTTTGAAAAGTACATAAGCACACCGCATGCAACGAACGACGGTTATTCTGCCGAGTGAGTCGTGAGTCGAGTATGATGCTAGACGAAAGCCGAGAAATAATTAACAATGTTCTCGAAGGGATAGTGGCGATCGCGTCGCCTTCAACGGCCACGCGCGCGGCGACCCTTCGCTTACCCCGAGGGACTTCGCGGAACAGCGTCAGCTCCCCCAACGAACTGTTCGCCGGTCATTCAGTTCGCATTTCGCAATACAGAAACACAAACTAGGGTCAGCGACCAACCGGTTAATGGTTGATGACGAACAAGTATCTTGTCTTCCGTACGTGCGTAAAGATTCCTTTTGTCCATTCATTTGTTTGAAAGAAATTGCAAATCTCGCGAGATTTACGTAATAAACGGCTGACAATTGCAGATGCGTGGCATCACGATGAGTATGACTCTTAATCAAATTTAATCCAAGTAGTACTGCAAAAAAATATTTTTAAATTCATCTCCAAAATTGCTCGAAAGAAAAAAAAAAATTGGTCGAAAGTACAGGCAATGTGAAGATAAGTGAACAATCGGGATCTCGTTTACGTATTTGCTCTGATTTAAATGTAATATTCATAAAACTTGGGTTGACTTTGCGAACAAGATAGCAGTTACATTATAAGTTGTTGAACATATTGAATCTCGTCTAATGGTTGAAATTTCGCCGTGATTCTGCGAACCAATCGACGGGCCGAGCTTTAGATGGATGGATGGGTACGCGGATGAAGGATGTGGACATCGACATCGCGAACGGACAGGCCAGATGGATGGATTCAGCGGGCCTTCTCTCGCATGAGGTCAATCCTTCGCGCGGAAGGTGCAGAAAAGTTTATTCGCCGTCTTCCGCCCGCATATTCTCGCGCGCTCCTATCTCCGTCCGCGCGGCTTTATATACATTACATAATGATGTTTATCCCGTCGTACCGACGGGAACAATCGTCCCGAAAGTAAATATTTAACGTTATTTCGCGCAATGTTTCGAAGAGTGCGGAGCGAGAAGCGCGCGGTAAGGATGGGAGGGGGAGGGGGGGTGATGAAGAGAAGCGACCGAGAATTGGATCTGGAGCAGAAACGGGAGCGTGGAAGAAGCGAGGCGGTGGAGGGTGACGCCTTCGGGGGTGAGGAGGAAAACGAGCGTTCCCTGCGAGCGTTTGTCTTTGAATTTTATTCGAGACGCTGATAATACGCGCTTCCGCCGGGAATTGCGCGATTCTTGTTTTATACGGGAAGGTAAACGCCGCTGCGCGCCATGCATCGAATTTCAATGCTCCCTCGGAGTCGATGGTGAAGCGACGGTTCAGGCAGTTCAACGATTCTGGTGGTTGGAAAATTTGAATTCCCTTTTATAAAGGACCAAGTGTGTCGCGTTGGAAAATAAAAGTCGTTTAGGATACGTGAGAATTTTATTCATTTCTGCGCTGTGTTTTTCATCGCGCTGTAACGTATTTAAAATATTGTTAAATTAAATGAGTAATATTTTAATGATAACATGTTTTATATCATATTTTTATATTCGTATTTATTAATCTGTGAAGTCAACAATATTCAATTATATTTGATATTTTTTGCTACCGTTTTAAAACATTTCGATTAGACGCGAATGTAAAATATTGCGTTATATTACCGTACCCACATTACCAGGTTTAATGTGAATGTGACGTCAGCGGAAATTGCGTTTTATTTCCCCCCTGTATTATGTTTTGCGGATCGAGCTCGCGATTTCGGGTTCAGGGATCTCGCGTGTATCTACACATCCCGAAGGAGAGAGAAAAAAAAACGCAAAGTTTCGAGATCCCACAGCCGTGATATAGGCACGATGATATATGGCCGACGATAAAGCCGAGACACATTGAAAGGCTGCGATCGATTTCGCTTGGTTTCTCGCTCTGCTATTCTTCGAAATGTCGTTGCCGCGCGTGCTTTCTCCCACCGTCTTGGAAATGAATCGCGGGATCTATCGATTCGCGCTCTAGACGCCGTGGATGGCGTAAAAGCCGTGGACATTCGACATCCGCGCGTTTTATAGAATGGGCTGGGGGAATGAGAGAAACTGAGTAGATTGCAACTGAAAATTAAGTTTTTAAGACATTAAAGTGTCTTCGTTGCACGCAATTATTACGCATAAATATGATTGACTGAACTATATGCATCAATACGTTAACTATAATTATCGTTAGAAATATTATAAAATTGCGCTTGAGGCCAAAAGTAACTATATTTTTCTCTCAGTGTGGTGATAAAGAGAAAGAAACAGCTGATAGAAATTAAGTCTTTTGAAAATTACGAATTTCCGGTTAATAAATTTGTAATTTATTAACGTATTATTAAGCACAATTGTCTAACAAATGTTCCTTACAAGATAATTTGAAATTTTAATCTTCACGCTCAATTGCCGGACGAACTTTTTCCGGCAGGCCGAAGGAAAGGGCACACAGGGACGGAAGTGAGTCGAGTTGGACTCTGGTAGGGAAGAAAGGAGAAATAGGCGGAGAACAGGCGGGAGAATCGAAACCGCTGACGTAGGCACTGTCCAAGCCAAATGGCCAAAATGGTCAGCCACCGTCGGTAATGGCCCAATAGACGCTCCTTACATTGCCGCAAGATATTGTTTAGGCTCGCCATTTCCAACCCTCGCCACCTCGCTCGCGACCGATTTTCGATTCGAAGACTATTCCTTGCGAACGCGTGGCTGCTGTGCTCCGCCATTTCCACGTTATGTTATCACTCGTAGAGGTATCGTTCGCGCGCGCGACCGTCAAGTCGATAAAAATTTTCCTTGTAGTAAGCATAGTTTTCTTTTACTGCGGCAGTCGTTCTGTGCCAATTGCCCGAGGTGTGTTATTTTCCTAGTTGTTCTTTCGAAGGAAAACTAGTTATATAAATAGCTCCTCATGTGTTACATTTTATACGTAATGTTTTCTTTTATAACAACTGATTTAAGAAAAATGTATCTTATAAAGTGACGATATATATTTTATCTTGTTGCCAATTTATGTACATATTTTGGATTTAGAAATGGATTTGTTGACGTAGATATAAAGTTAGAATTCTTCAATTAAACAAATACGCTAATTAAAGAAGATAACAATAAAGAAAATGAATAGTTGATATACATGTATTGAAGACGTAAAAGATTTGTTAACAATGCTAGTTAGGATATTAAAGTTATTATTATTATTAAAATTTAGATTTGCCGCAAACCGAATCCATTTAAATAAGGCCATAAGTCTTCGCTTATATGACTACTGAGAATTTGAGATGATGGATCGGCAGCATTGCTTGAAATATCGCTGGAATAAGAAATTTTATTTCGACAGTGATTTGTCCGTCTGGCTGAAAGGTTCCAGGGCCCTCGAGTACTCCTTGTTGGCCATTATAACTTTCTGGCGTCAGGTAGTAATTAAGTCTGCAATAAGGACGAGTGGCCTGCCACCCATTAAGACAACGACGGATCGACACTTTGTGCGGCGGGCGCGAAAAAAGGTCGTCCCGTCAAATGAACCGAAAGGAGATCCGATGAAAGAAATTGTCAAAGTAAGAGAGGAAATAGTGGGAGCACGCGATAGATGATGGTGGAGAGGATTCCGATACTTGACGCATTTTATCGTAATTGCTAGTAGCAATTATGTATTTTTCACGTAGTGACCTATTAACTGCTTTCTTTTAATTGGCTATGAAAATTGGCTTTTTCTCCATAGTAAATACTATTTTGAAAAAAAAAATCATGATTTATAATAGTTTACAGTGAGAAAGATTAGGTATTATATCTATTTTATTTAAGTTTATCAATATTTATTTATTACACATATATTTTTGCATTACTAAAATTGCTTAAAAGTAAACTTACTTTTTGTTTTATGTACGCAGATTGTAACATAAGATAAAAAAATGATATCCTTGGGTATTATCTTATCTAGGACAGTCAAGCGTCGCCACGTTCTTTTATTTATAATCTATGGAGAACGAAGTCTTATCTTTGCGAATTTTTATTGCCACCGGTGTCACTCCTACGAAAGTTTCAAAAACTGCTACTTTTCTCAAACTTATTCGAAGCAGTCAACCAGAAATACACAGAAAAGTTTACGGAATTCCTTTTAATTATCTCGTAGCGAACGTTGAATGACGTCGTAAAGATAAAGATCCACTCTAACGTCACTTTTTAAAAATGTATCTTTCATATTGATAAAATGACTCAAAGATACGAAGCGTTAATTAAAGTCTGAAACAATCAACAGATATTGTTCTCGTCCCTCAAAATCTCTCGAGAACTTTTCTAAATATGCGCCTAGATGCGCATAAACCTCGCAAAAACTCCGTCGTTTCTAGCAGTCTCATTGATCACCTCCGAGTCCGACGTGCGTCGGGGGCGGCAGACAAGGACGCGCCACGTGAGTTACCGCCGAATACGATATGCTCCCGATGCAGATGCAGATACCCAGACGATGTAACGACCGGTAGGGATGAGACTGCAGTTAGGCACGGCCAGTGTCTCCGGGGTACCATGGTATCCGGAATGGTGAAGTTCGCCCGGTAGATTCCCTGTGTGACCCGTCGTCCGTCCTCCCCGTCTGTCCTTCTCCCTCGCGCCGCTCCCCGTCCCGCCGCCATCTCCGTCGCTCTCTTTCGCTACAATACCGCGTTCTCCGGAAATTCCATGGAAGTCGAATCTCGCGCCACCCATCCGCCCACATAATTCCAGCAGGCGAGAGCTGTTCGGTTAATATCTCCCGCTTGCTGACACCGTCAAATAAAACATCCCCGGGTCGTCTTCGGGCTGGCGCGGGGCTGGGCCCGAGGAAGGTGTAACCTACGGTATAGACTCGAGACGCCGAGAGGAAATCTCGGGTTCTTTATGTACGTACGTATAGATACACCACGCATCATCCGGCTGATGCGGCACTTTTTTTCCGCGGCGTTCAGAATAAATGTGAGGAACCTGCAGGCATTTCGTTTCGGGGGAATGGGACTGATTGTGGAGTTGGCGTGGCGATTCGCGCCAGAGGATTATGCCCGCTGCCGGAAATGGTGCGTTTGGGGTTTGCAAGGTGCTTCACACGAAAAAAAGACGAGGCAATACGATGCTCTGGATAAACGAATGATGCGGCTTCTTCGATAGCACTTCAATCTCACGATCTGTTCTCGACGATCGGAATATAAGATTGGCTGAAATAACAGGCTCGCATCAAAGCGAATTGTTGCGTTAACTTTCTATAATTTAATTAGAGTTTTGGATTTTCTACAAATTTTTAGACGCCTCGTTAATCAAATTACAATTTTAAATAACCGTCATGGTCTTGCGGCGTATACTCGCTGATCCGCGCCGAAGAAAGCGGCACGTAGCTGAAGACCATCATTTTGAGCATTTGCGTTAAAGAGAAACAGAGAGTCTCGGTAAAAAGAGAGGGAGAAAGGCGTTCGGAGTAGTACAGAGTGGCAGAGAAATAGGTACTCGGAATGCGCGGAAAGGGGGGGAGGAAGGGCGACAGAAAGCTCCGGGAAAGGGGGTGGGAGATTCGCGCATATCCGATGCCGGGAGGGGGCAAAAGGGTGCGAGGGGGTAGGGAGATAAGGCTAACACAGCGAGAGAATGAGAATGAAGGGAGAGACGTTTCCACTATTGATCATCGAGGCTCAGAGTGTAATGCTAATCATGCCCCCTCGCTCGTACCCGTTCCCCAACGCTCGCAGCCGCACCTACCCCCAGCGACTCTACCTCATCCTCGCCCCCTCTCACCCCCGGTTGATTCTCTTACCCGTCTCTCACCCTTCCGCCGCCAACGTCCCTTCTGTGACACAGAGCCGGCAAGATATCGACTCTGACACCCATGCGACCTATAAGCAACCGGGCTTCACCCTCGTCATCTCTATCTCGTCGAGATTCTCATAGATTTGAGAGAGAAGAACTGCATTTATTTCAGGAATATGCAAAGTGCAAATTTTGTTAATTGATCAGGTACTATTAATCGGCTACATTTATTAAATGTGTATCACGTAGCATCACCGAGAGATATTTGAATTTTTCTAACATCTCAACAATTATTAAAAATATGAAATATCAATTGAAAGATAAATAAAAGAGACAAGATAGATTTTTTATTTTTATTTTGCATTGCGGGAATAATGTAAATATTATTGAGTATTTTAAAATTGCACAGTTCCATAATGAAAAAAATTTTACTAAATAAAACTTAAATGTAGCAAGTAAACATTTTGATTTATTTTTAATTTCTTATTTTATTGCGAGAAATAAATATTAATACCGATGGTAGACGGTAGCAGGAAAGGATATTAAATTGAATTAAATAAATTGAATTGCCAACGATTTTTAATCGCGTATAGACGCGGAAGAGCGCTCGCTGAAACAAGAGGGGCGTAGTGCTGATACAATTAATTCCCGAAGCTCTTAAATTCCGCGCCGTTCATCGTAGATGCACGTCGGTGTGCGATCGCAACGTTCGTCGTACCGGTAACGTCAACATTTGCCGCCGGTCGAAGGACCAGCGACGCGATTAATAATTTCGACCGGGCATCCGCCACCGCGCACTGTCTCCGACTGCGGCGCAACAATATTTGCCGCTCTTGCAGCAACATTTTTCCGTGCCCGCTTTTATTTTCATCGGCAGTCGTCAGATCCTGCCTTCATAATGGAACGAGCCGTAAAGCACACGTCTCCGCCCACTCCGTTTCAGCCCTTTACTCTCCCTCCCGGCCACGCATTCGCGTCCAGGCGGGATCAAATTATCCATTTGAATATATATTGTTTGAACGGAGCATCGAGAAACTATTTTGGTCTGCGCGATCCAGAAATGGAAGACGACGGTTGACACAGACCATTATGAAAACGGTACTGCAGATTATACTGCTATAGTTTTCTCTCCTTTCTTTTTTTTTTCAGTCGCGTTAGGCGGTTTTGTATATAAATGTCAGCAGAATATACATATAACAACATACGCAGATTCGTATAAAGTTGCGAATATCGAAGAGTGGCCCTCGAGCGTAAATCTATGATTAGTTTATCCGAGACCTGCATTAAACGCAGATGAAATATTTATCTCATTTTATCGGGACGACAAGTCACTACGAAAATTCTAATCTAATATAGAACTGGTCTAATATAGAAATCAGTCTGAGCACTCATGCGGCTCAATTACTCGAGTCTCAACTAATGAATACGCATGATATTAATATTGCAAATAATAAGAAATCAGGTTGGAAGAGAGATTGAACGCAATATAATAATTACATCAGCATATCGGTAAATAGGAGTCAGCAACCCTCGCCCGTTGGCTTCAGTGGTTCGTGGTTGAACATATAGTAAACTGTAAACATACGATGCAGAATTCTCGACGCAATCACTTCCTTCGAGATAGTGATGATAAAAAATAAAAAGTAATACTTAAATCAATTTTATCGACGGTATCAATAAACTAAATTTTAATTTGAAATTTATACAGACATTTATATATCATACACAAAGCGTAGTCTATAATTACAAGATTAATTACTTCTCTTATCAATAGCTTATCTTTCGATATTAATCTCAGACCCATTTCGTTAAATAAAAACAATTGTGCCACGATATTTCGCGGGTAACACGCATGCTGGCTTCGCGATATCTCGAGGGGTAACGCGATGAAGAGGGGCGCAGTAAAGCCCCTAATTTCTCAGGGTAAAAGTTGCCAGTCGTAAGCATCTCCGCGAGGGGTGACGGGGTTGAGCCGGAGCCGTATCAGGGTGAATGGAGAAAGACGCGGTAGTCAATCGACAAGCGAAGAGAGGGAAGAGGGAGTTTATATTGGGAAAAAAAGGCGAGACTTGGGCAGCAACAGCAGCACCAGCCAGAGAGTGAAACGTTTAAACTTTTTATGAGTTGCTGCGTCGTCGCTCGAGCGAAGAAATTTCAATTTTGCCGCCCACCCTCGTGCCGCTCCTCGCGCCGCGGAGGAGCAGCCTTTCGACGGATCCCTTTTTCCTTTAACCCCCATAAGCGGTAGCGTCACTTGCTGAGAATTTTGGCACATCCGGCTGCGATATCCGCGGGGCTAATTTGCCCCGACACCATCTCGCTTCGATTCCCGACATTCTCCGCTTCCTCATTGACCGGCATATTTATTTAATGAGGCTCCAAGTTGCAATCGGAACAGAGAACTTTATAAATTTTTCCAAATAAGACGGTTTATATAATTGAGTGATAAAAACAAATTTAGAAGGGGAGAATTGTTAATTATTTTATTCCCTTTTTTCTCACGTTAGAAAAGATATTTTTATATTTTTACATTTTAATAATTTTCATTCTTTTTTGAAAAAAAAATTATTTTTTAAACATGTATATTATAGTGATTTATATGCCCTTAAAATTGCTTCCCGGAGATTTGTAAGGTTTTAATATATTAGATTACGTCGCGTCAAGCATTAAATATGTCAAACAGATATTTTATACTAGTCAGAGTTTGGCTATTCTTACACGCGCATGATTTTACCATACATATTAAATTGCATAAATTATGTTCCAGAATGAATATCTGTATCTGAAATTATCGCACGCGATTGACCTTATCGATCTACCTTTAGTGAATATGTTACAGTCATTTTTAAGATCACAAAATATAACTTGACATATCTTATCTTATTAAATATTACTCGTTATATTTCATGATTCAATTATATAATTTAATTTATAATTTCCCTACAATTATATGACTATGTTCCGTTAAGTGTATAACGTAAAAATATTCCGTTTATTATTGCTTTTTCACGTTTTACACTCCACAAACTATATAGTGAACCGGCCCAAGGCAATGCAAGGCAGTCTCGTAGTTCCCGTTGCCTCATCCTCTCTGCCGGGTCATAAAAGTCTTGATGAAGACGTCAATGAATATTTATCCTTTCGTTCCGTCAAGGCTCCATCTTGCCTCAACCCCGCCGGTGGTCTGGCGCGATGTTCCTTTCTTTTAAGACGAGACGTTAAGCGAGGTCGATTGGCGAAGTTTCATCAGTATTTAATCCGACGTCCTGATGCCGCGTAACTCCAAGTTAATCACATGTCTTGAGAAACAGGAACGACGAGATATATTAAAATTATTTTATAATGAATAACATAAATATATTATTCATTGTAAAATGACACGAATTTTATATTATTTTGTATTATTCGAGGAGTTACCGGGTTAAATATTTTATCACAAGAAAAAGTTACATTGGTGCTGTAATGCATTGAAATTTTCTAAAAATATTCTAAATCCATTAAGTGAATAAAATTAATATATGTACATTATGCATATATCTAATTACATTATAATCAAACTAGCAATTAAAAAGGAAGGAATATATTTATCTGCGATGTTTCGCTTCTGAAAATAAAAATTGTGAATATTAAACAATACACGACCAAGTTGAAGTAATCTCTATTAAACTTTGAGTTTGGATACATGAATCAGAGATGATGTACAATGATGTACAAGAAGGGAAGGGAAGAGAAGAGGAGTGGAGTGGAGTGGATGTTCCGAAGAATGTGACGAGGATGACCAGCACGAGGCAGGCGTCGAGACACTCGACGACGTAGAAGGAGAAAAAGACGGAAGCGCCGAAAGGCAGCGGCCCAGACAAACGCGGAAAGGCAATGTCAGCATTGCGCAGATCCTCTCGCCGCGACCGCCTACTGCATCCCCCCGTTTTAATATGTTGACGCTCCGTTGGATTGCGGGGGGGAAGCGAGGGAGAAGAGACGGGGGACAGAGTGGCGAAAAAAAAAGCTGGGAGGAAGAGAAGTGAAAAGGCAAAAAGAAAAATATCCCTCGGACAGGATCGCCGGTAAGGGGCGGTCGCGAGGTGTGGAGGCTGCAGTCAGGGGGTGGTGGCGGGCGCCCGCAGGGTTGGGCATCCCGGGGACGGCACAAACAGCAGCACCAGGCGAAAAGAAAGTTTGCCGTGTAACAACAAAAGACGTTTGTTATTGGCGCAGCATTTGAATTGTCTCTGTGTCGGCGGGCCTCCTTATTGGCCGAGCGTCGGCGACGCGACTCCTGCGCTGGTGGGGGGTTGCAAAGGGTGGTAGCCACCCCCACGGCTTGCCACCCACCCCCCACCGGCCCCACTTCTTGCCCCCTCCATCGGCGCCCCTACTTTGTCCTCGAGAGAGAGAACGGCTATACACGCGGCTAAGTGTACCGGCTATCTGGACTACGAAGCTACCCCCATACCGTTTCCTACCCGTCTCGATCGTCCTCCCCGGATAGCGGCTGGGCCCTGGGATGACCCTCTCCGAGTACCTACCTTACGTACGCGGACCAACCTCGTATCTGCTCGTAACGACGGGGGAGAAATGCCTCGCAGAATGCAGGCGTGACTCTTATTTAATTTTGCTGCTTGAGCTACCAGCATCCGGCGAGTAGCGTTTGGAATTATGCTGGGGAATGCAAGAACGGTTTGGGGAGAAAGCTTTAATATCGCTGATAATTAACGAATGGCTGTAGTATAGCTGTCTTTTATAGGAATTTTAATTGGCATAATTTAGCTAAAAGTATAATATTAATTGGATAAGTATAATATATATAATTTTACATAATGCGAAGATAAAAAGAGAAACAACGTAGGAGAAAAAGGGAGAGTTGTATATACAGCTATTTTACATTAACGACGCACTTTCTCGTCGAAAAATATAGAGTTAAAGAATTACGTTTTATTTGACTAATCAATTATTATTACTACAACCACGTTACAGGAGACCTTTAATTCAAACATTAGTGATTACATTAGCAAGAAATGTACGCAAATAACAGATTACGAAATGTAGTGGCGCATGCTATAGCCTAGACAATGGGAACTCAACAGGGCGCAGACATCCTTCTCGTATCGATTCTTTGCTTCTTTCATATCCGACTTCGATCACCGGCGCGGCATTATCTAGCTGCGCGATTCATGCGCACAATCTTACCCCCGACACAGTTTTATATTCGTACCTATCGCGCGCTACGACGTATATCAATGGATCGGTTCCGGAATGTTTTAGTAGACCTGTGCTGATACCTACCTAGATTATTGTTAGCAACATCTGCTCCTAACGATTATTCTTGGAATTATACTGCAAATTTATGACACGGGTCGAAGCCCCGTTTTACGAGACGCTTTGGTATCAAAAACTTCGATCTCTCCGTGTAACTTATGACCCCTCGGCTTAACTTATGGCAGTCGCTCAGCTATAGGTGCTATTAATTAACATAGCGTAACATTTTGCAATGTTCTTCAACCTATTTTTTTTAATTGATTGTTTCTTTGATACAATCAATTCGACTTTGCTCGCAACACACATTCATTAGAATATAGTAACTTAATCAATATACATAGAAATGCATAAATAAATATTACAATAATCAAATTTAATAATATAGCTGTACACGTAAAATAATAAGCACCTAGGAAAATTAAAGTTTGATTTTGTGTAAATATTATGTTAATCTGACAAGTAATCTTAATTATTTTTTTGTTTCAAGTGACGCAGTACTTGTAATATTCAATCAATTCAACATTATGCGAAAATGTTAATTAAAAATATTTAAATCGAAAAAATGTATTGAGTCACAATTATTTGCTGCATTTGCATTTTTTTTACTTGTATGCAATGATTAAATAATCCGTTTATGTTTGATGATTCACCTTTTGAACTCTTGACCGAGCGAACGGAATTTGACTGGATCAAATGGTATAATCTGTTCGTGGTATCTGTATTAAGAGCCAATGAATGACATAAATCAGTATTTGTTGCCTATGGACAATGAGTAATCATTGACAGATAATATCAGACGTGTCCACTTGATATAATCGAATTAAATTCGAATTTGGTTACGTTATCATGGAGCACTACTACTATGATTAATCGATGAAAATTGTAATTTTAGATACCACATTTGATCTCACTGTTAAGGGTTTATATTCGCTGGTTAGACATGCTGCGATATTAATTATAGCGTCACGCAGGTCAATAGTAGAAATAAATTTCGCGGTAAATGCGAGACGTTTGACAAAAATTTGCATAAAAGTAAATTGCGGTTGATTGATGTACGATAAAAGCACCAGTAAATGCCCTCTCGTTTATGTCTATGAGATACAATTTGCAATACGTGAAAAACACAAATTAAAAGAGAGCAATATGTGATCAAGTTATATAAGAAAATGAAAGTTTAAATGTAATGAATTATATTCAATACGTCTCCTATATCGTGCATTTTCTTTCAACTATTGATTCTTTGATCAATATGCTCAATTTTTATTTAACAAAGAAAGGCACTAATAAGTAATCTTGAATTATAATAAGGTTATGAAAAGTGAAAGATTTTTCTTATTTCAGAAATGCACATAGATTAAATTTTTTTAAATTTAATTCCTTGTTGGATTTAACGGAATTTTATGTAGGTTAAACTGAAAAATTTTTTGTTTACTGAAGATTAACAACTTATTTACTAACAAATATTAGATATTTATATTAAATATTAATAAAAATAACATCACATTCCTTTATTGTGTAAAAATTAATTCTACATATGTTGGAGGTTATTGAGTTAAAATGAATGGTAGGGTAGAATTGAAGAAAACATGCTGTAATGCAGATATATGCCGAAAAAGTTGCTACTGATTGTACCATCATTTTATAAGTTCCTCTCTCATATTCATTATATTGACAAATAATCTTCAACTTTCTTAGAGAAAAGTTCTTTCAAAAAAATTATAGATAAACTATTTTAAAGCAATTGAAGTGTTACATGCTCAATAACAAGCGAGCAACAAGTTTGTGTACAAATTCATCTTCAAGGTCTAAATACATTTCACCTGATGACTAGAGATAGCAGCTAATAAAAGTATCGTTCTAAGAAAAGTATCATCATATGAAGAATTAGATTTCTGTCTGATTATAAAAGTTAGGCATTTACAAAAGTTGTTATATTTTGGAATGCAAAGTCCAATATAATTTTTGGTGGGATAGTGCCATCAGTAGACAAGTCGAACGACAGAGTATACGCGTGCACGATCGTCCATGCCATCCTCTCCGTCGGCAGTCGCCCACCTGCATCGTTGGGAGAATGCGTCTAGAGCCACCCCAGGCTGCTGGCCCTCGCATCCCTCTCGAGAGAGAGGCGTGCGCCGCCTCCGACCCCCACTACGACGTCCGCCCCTATATCGTCTCCCTCTCGCGCTCTCTCCTCCCGTTACTGCCGCCGTCGCATAAAAGCGCTGGATGCGGGGTGAGATGCCCCTAAGCTTGCACCACGCGCGAGGTGGCGAGAGAGAAAGACGGATCGAGAAGCGTGGAAAAAGAGGAGGTGGGAGAGGGAGAGAGAGACAGAGCAGCGACAAAACGATGAGAAAGCAGCATCGAGACAACTAACGGCGCGGCGCACGAAGCAACCGCGCGATCGCTGGAGAACGCTGGGGAGCGAGAAAGAGAAAGAAGAGCTTACAACTTGCCTCTCGGGTACCTCGGGAGGGGAGAAAGTTCCCCCGCGCGTCCCCTGCGGCCTCCCCTACTTTCCTTACCTCCCTACCTTCTCTCGCCCCAACGCCGGCACCCCCTCTCCCGGTTTCTCTCGCTTACGCTCTTTCTCTCGCTCCCCGTGTGTATGGTTAAATATTGCATTATTGTTTTAACGGCAGGGAGGAAAACAGCGCAGCCGGTCGTGCCCGCCCGCAGAGTTGCGCGCATCCGTGCCGCGTGTACACTCCTGTCGCGTCCTCGGCCGATCGCTTGCCTCGTCGTGAGCTATCGCGGCATCGCGTCGCCCCGCGTCGCGTCGCGTCGCCTCGCCTCGCCTCGCGTGCAAGCAAGTCATCTTCCTTCCGTTATCCTTGTCGTCGTCATCGTACCCCGTAGTCGTCGTTCACCCCCTTCGTCCCACGGCTACTGCCGAGAGGTAGCATTTCTTCGTTCCTCGACACAACAACGTCCAATGATCCGGTCAGCATTCCACGGCACGTTCCGCGTGTCTTTCTCCTCCTCTCCCCGCCTCGCATCCCCGCCACCGCTCGTATCGCGGCGACCACCCCTATACCGCCGAGAATGACTACGGAGCCACGTCGCGACCCAGTTGTGTTTCGCGTGCTTTCGCGTGTCCGCTGTTTAGCGGACGAGCCTCCGCTCGGAACGGGTTGCAGCAGCAGCAGCGGCAGTGGTAGCAGGAGCAGCAGCAGGAGCAGCAGCAGCAGCAGCAGCAGCAGCAGTAGCAGCCGCTAGAGATTCGCGCGCGCACCCTCCACCCCCGCAACCGTACAAATCCACCCAACCCGCGGCCACAACCACCGCCTTATCCCGCGCTTTCTCCGCCAGCCAGCCGACGTAGCTGCGCAAGGCTATTCTCGGGGGTGCCACCCCCGGCTCCTTCCCCTCCCGCTCCCCCACCTCTCTCCTTTTGTACACCAATCCCTTCCCTCTCTCTTTTTCCTGTGTGTATGCACCTTCTCTCTCTATCTCTCTCTGTCTTTCTCTCTCTTTCTTTCCCTTTTTCTCTCTGTCACCGTACACCCCGCGTTTACCACCCCTACACCTCTATACCCGGCATCTCAACAACAAGTACTCGCTACCCGGTAGCATCCGACACAACACAGCAAGTCGCCCTACCACCGCCTTCGAGGCCACCCTCGGAGGCCTGCCTGGGGTGCCTCGCAGCGTCGTGGCAAACACGGTATCGCCTACTGAGCGTGGATGTCTCAAGACAACCGGCAGATATACCGCGGAACACTGCCAGCGCCTTTTGACACCTTTGGGGTATGTTTCTCCCTCTCTCTCTCTCTCTCTCTCTCTCTCTCTCTCTCTTCCCTCCTTGTGAGCATACACGGACACATTGAGCCACACGTGTGTCCGTGTGTTCAGACTGTCTCTCTCGCTCTCTCTTTCCCTCGCACACTCGCGCTTGCTCTCTCGGTCTCGCCTCCAGTATGTCTATCTCTTTCCTTCACTCAAGTTCGTTTTGAGGTGACCTGTCGATCTGGTTCTCTCTATCTAACGGTTCACCAAGATCGCGCAACGATCGTTCTCCTCGAGCGTGTTATGAACACGCGAGGAAGGGAAAGAGAGAGATAGAGAAAGAGAATCCAACGAACTTTTCTCACTGAGTGAATGGGGTGGATTCGAGCGATACTTTTTATGTATCAATATCGCGGGTGAATCTCCAACATCCATGGAAATGACATGGCGTGAAAGTACGAGATCGGTGCTCGAGCTATCAGTGCGTGATCAGTGCGTACGTTTGTGGATGTGCGGATATACCTGCCTTGGCGATCTCGTCGCTGATACAGCAGGCTGCAATAATTGCAGTCAAGTGCGGCACAAGTGTAACAGTGATTCCAGGAGTTCTTAAAGATGCGTGAGCTGACAGTGTAACGATGTGCATTTATCGAAAAAAATACATTTTTTATTTTAAATTATAACATCAATAATATTATTTTGCGCAAGATATTAATAATAATAAATATATTTGAATATAAACACATCATAAAGATGTTTGCAAAATGACATAATCGTATGACAGAAAATTATGTTTCGTAATTATATCGTTATGTTGTGTGAAACTGTTGACGCTGACGTAATACTTGCATAGCTACGGAATCTGTCTAATCAATTTTCACATTTGAGTAAAAATTGCATAAAATGCATATCGTGTTGAAGCAGAATGTTTATCATCGATACATTGGAATTTATTCGTTCGAGGCAATTGTATACAAAGTTTAAATTTACTGTGTTACGTGATAAATTACAAATTAAGATATCGCGATTAAACGTCATAATAAATAAGTTAAAGTGAAGCAAAATATTTCAATAACATCAGTCCGACGCGCAATCACATCGACTTAAAGTCGCGAGTGCTATCAGGACGTCGTGTCAGTTTGTAGCAACAGCGACCGAGGCAATCAAACAGGTGTGTAAGCGTAAACTCGCCGAAATGAAGCGATCGATAGGATGGCTACTTACAGCTTCGAAATTCTTGACAAGCGTTTAAAACAAGCGGCTTAATTTTTACGATGTAAAGTAAGCAACCGATAATGCATCCCGCGCACTCCGCCAACTTTAAACACGACGTGACTTAATAAGCAGTATTAGTAATCGCATCCACCCCGTGTTATGCTGTCTTTTCTGTAACATCTCAAAATGTTACTATTTTTGAAACACGAAAAATATACGCCAAATAAAATAAGAATGTCTTAAATGTTGTATACGATAATGTGCAATGGGAGAAGAATTTTACCATTTTATTTTAACATTTCTTTTTTCTTAAATTCGAGAAAATATTACGCTAATATTCTAGTGTATTTATTTTTAAAAATGAATTTGTCTTTTATTTTACGTAACTACTTTAACGACACTATTTAAATAATTGCATTCTTATTCTTATCTCGTAGAATTAGGCTCGGTTGCACCCACGTTATTTCGGTTTTAAGTGAGATGTGTGTCTCTATTTATTTAGAAAGAAAGATGAAGATAGACACATGTTTGAGTCTCGCTTAAAGCCAAAATAACGTTGGTGCAACCGGGCCTTAGACAACCAGATATTATTTTTTTAATAATTATCGCAAGGCTCGAGTTTGAACTGATGCCGAATTTGGCATTAAATATGTCAAATTACATCTTTCCCTGTACAAGCCGTGGTTCGTTATTATTTCATAAAAAGCGCCGTCAATTATGTCAGCAACCCGATGCCATTATTTCCAGCGCGAAAAATTAATTTCCTCTAAGTGCATCCATTTAATCGACGAAAGTATTGTTCCGCTTTATCTTGTTTCACGTTCGCGAAGCCGCGTGTACATGCTGACAAAGGGGGAACGCAGTGTTTACGCTTTATCGTCGGCCAAGCTGTTTTCTTTATCGATCGCGATTGTTATCAGGTCATCTTGCAAGCCATCGCTTGCAATTGCATCTACTGAAACGTCGAATGCGCCTATTCTGTATAAAAGTTTCTCAAGTCGGTAAGAAACGCGTACAAAGAGGTTTCTAAATGATGTACATTTTCTATACTTTGAATAATATTGAACAAAGTTACAAAAATGTCAAAGTAAATCAAATGTGATATTTTTTTCGTGATTGTATGATCATTTTATTTTCCGTACGACTTTTAATATTAATTATTGCTAATTTTTTAAAATCTTAAGAATGATCATTGCGATGACTATAATACTAGATTTATGAGACTGAATGAAATTATTTATAGAATGAAATAAAATTACAATAAATCGAAGGCATTTAAGAATAATAGCAAAATTTAAAGAAAAAAATATGATGAGGTATTAAGAGAATATTCAAATGAGGAATTGCTGTTAAATGGAATATCCGAATCATTCAGATTTTTAAAGATGATGATCGAGTAGAGCGAGGGAAACGTAATATCAGTGTCAGAAGCGCGAAAGATCGTCGAATAATAATAAATCAGAGAAGTTATCAACATCTGTCTCTCTTCGTCATCATTCTTCTTTGTAGCAAGTAAGCGCACGATGACTGATATATGTTCCGTTCTCATACAACTTGGCACAAATCTACTAGGTCTAGACCCATGAATAAAAAATGAGAGGTGTGGAGTGAAGAGCGTGCTATTCTCTTTTGACGTGTTGTGAACAGCTGCTGAAATCGTCGGATCAATTTTTGCATTCATACGCCAACATCAGGATTGCAGGCGGTCGCTATTAACGGCAGTTGCATTTCGTAGAAAATACGTATGTGAAATTCCTGCGAATAATAAACTGGGATACGTTATAAAATATAAATCTAGAATTTGATCTTTCGCATTCTATGTCAGTCGCGCGCGTGTTTTAGTTAACGCGGCATTAGTAGCTAAAAATAAAATGTATTCTATGAAATATTCTTTTACCGTTTCATTTTATTACGATCGATAATAATAATAATTATTAGCACTATTTATGTCGTCGTTATTATGATCGCTGGAAATAAAATTCTTAGAAATGAATAAATAAAGATATGTGTTTTTATGTTTTGTTTTTTGCAATAGATGAATAATGAAGTTTTTCATCATAATTTGCAAGTGTTTATACTTTATTTTTTGTCTTTGAACTACATCTTATCAAATGTTTCATCTGTCATATTTAAAATGATAATTATAAAAATTTAAACAAAAGAATTGGATAAATTTTTTGCGAATTAATATCCATTATGTTTCTTGTTCTCTGTTTATGGATTATTTCTAAATTCAATTGTTTAGATTAAATGCATATTAATAAGACGTGCGAATACGATTAAATGTCAGTCGCTCAGTATGTGTTAATAATTTTATATTATTATAAAAATTGCTATTACTTTTCAAAACTGTATCTGCATCAGAAAGATTTCACCCTCGTCGCTGACACGAGCAACGTGAGGAACCGTGTTGTCATGTCGGGCGCGTGGCACGCACTGGGAATACCGGGATAGTCGCACGCATCGTTGTGTCGGGTAGTATAGTGTATCGTCGGGCGCCGACGCTTCATCCCCTTTCACTCCACCCCACGCTTTCACCCGCACAGCTCGTCCTATCCCTCCCCGAAACCGCGAAACCTCGAAACTCCACGCTCGAAAAGCCGTAAGCTGCTACCTGCTCGACAGTCGCGTGGCTACCGCGCCACCGTGCGCACGAAAGTACTGCGAGACACCATCCGATGGGCAAACTGCGGGGGAGAGCGTTTCCTTTCTTACGAAAAAAAAAAAAACTCGCGGTTCGCCATTAACACCGCGTGAAATGCATCGCTCTGCGGCCGCGAACCGCAGAATGCCGATCGCGTACCAACGTTTCTTACAGCCCGTGTCATGCCGGAATGTAATTGATTTTGAAATATTCGTATTTCCTTTAGCTTCTCCTAGCTTCTTCGATCTCGTATATACGTATCCTGTACTGAATTTTAAAGTATACGTACAAACTTTTTCTATAAATGTTTTTCTAATGAATTGTAAATTATCGGATATTTTATGTACCAAGGGAATTATCGTATGTAGAGCAAATATAAAATAAAAGAAAATATTCAAGAATTTTTTAGACTGAAAGAAAATCGTTTTTCTAATGCTCAGTTATTTTACTGTTTTTGCCAATATGTTATTTTATGGTTAATTTAATTATTTATGTTTTGCAAGCTCGATAATTAAAACTAGTCTATTTAATTAATTAAAACTAGTCTATTTAACATTATAAAGCTGTACTATAAAGTTAAAGATAGTCTTCCATGATAAGTGCGTGATAAATTTGGTACATTTCCGTTGTCAACTATTTAATAAGAATAATGTCTTCAGCCAGCGAGAGAGAGAGAGTAAAGAATCCTCGTGAAAATAAAAATGCGAAGAAACAATTCCATCTCAATTTTCATTAGTTACGTATTCACTTTGCATATATTATAAAGCATCGTGGACAGCAATCGCGCATTTATTCGACATTGATATGACACATGAATATTAAAACATAAAGTATCGCCTCTAAATTTTCATCGACGTGGAAACTGCCGTTTCTGAATAATGTACGGTCCTATTAAAATCTAATTGCATTACAGTTCGCTGTACGGTGCGTCATTTTGGTACAAACCCGGATTATCAAACCGGCTAAAATTCTATATGACACACGTGTCTCAATTACTTCGTTATTAATTTAAGCATTAATGCTTCGATTTTAATTTATATTTAGAGAATGCTATCGCGCTTGCGCGTTTCGGAGGAAGACATTCCGCGAAAGACTAATATTAGCGTAATGGGGTATAAATTTTTATATTTGCTACTACATACAGTGCGCACGAAAATTCTACGAACTCTGCATTTTTTTTAAAGGCACTTTTCCCTCACTCCCCCCGCCACAGTGCCTGGTCGTTCCGCAAATTTTTTTATAAAATTGAAAAAAGAGAAGGGCGGGCATAATATAGAAGTATTATAAATCTCATACAAACCGTTATCTTCCGCGGGCAGCGGAAAATATGCGGCCACTAGCGTAAACCGTATACCTTTCAGAATTGTTCGTGAAATATTACTACATCGAGCCGAGCATGTGGAATTTACACAAGCAAATTACACTTCGGGTATATGAAAGCGGTAATTATAAATCGGCCACTGAAAGCAGGAAATTTATGGGAAGGGTTACGACGGCTGAGGGCTGAGAAAACGCCGAATGGCGAAACGGCTGCGCGATTACAAAGTGGCCAGGAATATCATAATTATAAATTAACAAGTTATACAGCCCACGTTAAAAGACATCGCGCAATAGGAAAGAACATAATTAAAAATGTGCCCAGCTTACATTATGGGAGCGCGCGAAACCGGGGGTGCATCGCGAATTATTATTTTCGGTGGGAAAGCTATCAACGAGTAACACTTTATCGCGGTTCAATAGGGATTTCAATTCAACCTTCAATTTTTATTTTATATACATATGTACATACATACAATTGCGAATTAATGTATCGCGTAAACTTTTTTTTTTATTTACCGACAATATATAATTACGCTTGAACTATCCACGACTTTGTTTGCACTTCAAGTTATCACGTCAGTTATTATTTTCTGTATTTTCTCGCGCTGTCCGCTCGCAACATTCACGCTCGCGTGCGAACGGCGACGGGCACCGGGGAAAAAAGTATCGAGGCGCGCGATCGCATCGATTCTCGAGACTATATATCGTCGCCTAAATCCACGAAGGATTTTGTCTGACGGCCGGCTGCTACTGTCATTTCTCCCGCTCTATGCGTCTCGCGCAGGCTATTTGTTTCGGCGCATCGTGTATTGACTCTGCTGAGTAGCGACGGTAGGCGTCGCGGGCGATAATATATCGACAACCCCGGGTGATATATGCTCCGCCGGAGTGAGTGGCTGCTGGGCCGCTGCACAGAAGAAAGACTTGTCTCATAAAGTATAGGGCGATTTGTCACGGCAGTTTGTGATGCGACCGGGAGAGAATAATCCTCTGGATATCATCTAGCGCGCGACCACCCCACCTCGGGGCCACGGGTGATTCTCTCCCCTGCGAGCTTCTCGTCCCCCTCTTTCGTTCTCAGAGCGGATTACGTCCGACCCGCGTTCTTCGTTAGGGGCAAGCGCGTTCGTCCAAACTCCCGCATCGCGATTAATCGTACCTGATGCCATTTTCCAAGTCGCCACGATGCACTTCGTTTGATACGATTGCTCCGATAAATATCGTTCCGATTGTCCTACAATTCGCAATGTACAAGATTTTTTAAACACTCTACAATAAATAACTAAGTTAAGTGCAAATTAAATGCAAATCAGATAGGAGGAACTATAAGAAGCGATTCTCTCAACACAAGAAACCTAAGCAATTATTTATTATTAAATATATTATAAATACGGTGACCATATTTCTTTGAGAAAAATAAAGGACACCACCATCTATCCCTTTTTTCACAAACAAGTGCAATGTAAATTAATTATTATTATTAATATTTTCTCCCTGAGTGTACATTTATATGAAAAAAAGTGAAATTTTATAAATTAAAACAATTATATATAAAAAAAGAGACATCTTTATTACACAAAATATACAAAGGTGATAAAGACTGAAATATAGAACATTTTATAACTTTTAGGATTTTTCAGAAATAAAGGACAAAAGTGAAATTTCAATAAAAAAAATAAATTTAAAAGACACAGATTTAAAATAAAAGACTCTATAGTATAGGACGGATGATTACCATAATTATAAATAAAAACAATATTAATTTTATCACATGTTTACAAGAAGACGTGTGCATGTCCTTTCGGCAAACGAATGACTCATTTGCGCATTACGAGGAATTGCAAATGACGGCAAGTAAAGTCACGAAGAGGATCTTCGTGTATAACGGTCGCGTAAAATAAGATAATCTTTGATCTGCATATATGACGGAGACGCGTAGCGGGAACACTCGTAGATGAGAAAAGTTATTTCTCCGTGGCTTCTTGCGCCGGCAGACGGATGATACGTCTCGAAGTTCGAGTATCGGGTAGCCTCCATTTGAAGGCCTTGTGAAATCCTCGGGCCGACGACTGGCTACAATCGCCGCGGGAGCACTCCGAGCATCGCGTGACGTTCTCTTCCCGTTAAAACCGACTCGAGCGAGCGTGCACGCACACACAGCCGAACGTTTTGAACGTTTCAAGTCCTAACCGCGCTTTTCCCTTTGTCGGCGCCTAGAATCGCAGTGAGGGGCGCGGGGTGGAAGAGCAGCAGGAAAAGTCTTTAAAAGGGCTCTAGGAGCGTAGGTAGGACTGACTGGGAGATAGGTGAATGAGTACGTGAGTACATATTTGTTTAGTTAGAAGCACTCGCTCCCTCCATCTCCCGTTGATCCTCTTTCTCTCTCTCTGCCCCGCATTTCTCTGTCTCTCGCTCGCTTTCTGTCACTCGTTACATCTCTCTTCCTCCTACTCGCGTCTCGCGCGACTATCCTCGTTCTCCTTCTTCTTTTTGCCTGCTTCCTCGCTGTAGTTTCATGTTTTCCGCGATTCCCGCCGGTGAATTGGATGAATAGATAAATGAAGAAGCGATTGGAAGCAAGAAGGGAATTATTTTCTCCCGCGCGTCTCTTCTTCCCTCTTCGCGATGCCCCGTGAGTTGGGGAATTTAATTGATCCGTCGCGATAATGCCTTTAACGTGAGAGATTAACACAAAGAAGCAAGACTTCGTTCAATGGTGGAAAGTAATTTGGAAAGACAAATTCATGGAGAGTTACAAAAAAAAAATCGATATTGATATAATTCGAAACTTTATTTGAAATATCATTGAAATGTTGAGTTGTACTACATAAAGCTATACTACTGATTCTTAACATTGTGTTCAAATCTATTTCATTATTTGCACAACTTCGAATTCTACTACTTATACAGAAATGTATTCATATAACGAAACAAATTTCCATTTGTGATTAATTAATTTTAATTACGTTAGTAAGAAAATGCGTTTTGTTTCTCATATCGAAGAATTTATAGCAAAAATAGTTACAGTCTGTTGAACATGTAAAATATAAACATAACGTTTTACATACCATAATAGTAAAAGCAATGTAAAACTAATTTACAAAACAAGTCGAAAAATTTATCGATTTCTCACACGCAAAAAATATTACCGCCAAAATGTATGGCATTTAGAAAACATTCCTTTCTCCCGTACAAGTACAAGAGAAGTAGCTCACGATATTTTGCGGACTCCTGATGGATTCGAATGACCGGAGAATTTTCGAACAGAACGTCGCACACGTGTGCGGGCGAGACGGGGCTATAGGAGGGTGGCATATAAACGACAAACGGAGGTCCACACGGACCCATATGTGTGTGCCTTGATCGTAGAGTTTGGGGGAGGATCAGGAGGTAGGAGAGATGTAGGAGGGTGCGTCGTATATCGATACTCGCACGGTCGAGTGTTTGCAGCGATATTTGGTCCATTTCCATTTGGCGCACGTGGCGCGTTTACGGTTCACACCTCTTACCGTCTCACCCTCGCCGGCCACCCCCAATGTTCCCCCGCTTGCCTGTGCTACCCCCGCGTAATGGACACGCAAGGTGTCGGCGACTATGCAAACGAAGCCTCTCGACCTTATGGGTGGAGGTTTATAAGTGGGCCGAAGGGAAACGTAATTGTCCAATAAACGTTTTTCTTGCAAATTTTCGGCCGCGCTTTTGCTGTTAATTCCGATGCCATTCTGATATTTCGTACAGTTGCGAAATATTTTATAAAAGTGAAAAATGTCGAAAAAAGCAGGAGATATATATATATATATCTTTAAAAATGTGAAAACGTTTGTGTAATTGATAAGTGAACTTTTAAAAAATTAAATTTAAATTGTAAAAAATTTTTTGTTTCCAATTTTTTTAATTTAGTAATATTTTGATGAATAGTATATAATTAAGTAACATTAAAAATGAATATTTAAAATTATTTATTCAAAAATTTCTTTTAATTTAGTAAATAGTTAAATTTCTTAAGTATTTCTATATTCGACAAATATTCTTTGATCATTGATATTATTAAATTGCTTAAGATGTTAAAAACTAATTAGGTTTATGAAAATTTTTTCTACATTTTTTCGTCTATCATTATATCATTTCTGTATCGTGAACGGAAGAAGAAATGACGAAGGAAATACGAAGATAGTGGGTCGAATATTGTATTGATTCGTCTGCTGTGTAAACGTAGATGTGTATGTTGGGTGTCCAGTATGAAAAAAATTTAATATATCCAAATATATCACAAGCAGCAGCAGGCGACGATCGGCCATTCAGAACTCCATAATTTGATATGCAGCGAAATCGGGTGAGAAAGCAGCGATGGGGTGGAAATGCTTTTTAGGGTGAGCACCAAGGTGAGGAAGTATAGAAGGAGGGGTCGAAGGGGCTGCAGTTACTGATGGGATGTCCCGAACAGATGTGGGCATTATTCATTACGACTGACCAACGGGCTTTCTTTATGCCTCCTCGTCTTCGAATAAAAGGAGATTTTTTTTTTAATCCGTTGCATCTATCGATACATCGCGGTATATCTTTAACCTAATTGAATATTGGATTATGTTAAGAAAAGTATACGATAATAGTACATATTTATAAGAACAAATGAATTATCAATGATGTGTGTATCTTTTATATTGCATTAAGTCAAATAATTTAGATATTCTTAAAATCTATGTATTATATTGTAATCTCTCTTTAAATTATATAATTTAATCTAAGTTATAAAATTATTTAATATAAAAGATTTCTACACATCGTGTCTTATATTTATAATTTTTTCTATACAGGCTTTGATTTCTTACCTCAGATATGTGTTTCGTATACTGTTTCAATATAGCAATGTCTACTAAAAGATGATCATTCTTCATCGCCCATGCTTTGACATTATAGCTTAAACAAAACTTTCCTTTACGATCCACGAGTCTGTAAAATATTGAATACGCCGTCGAAAGGGGAGGGGTGCTTCTCGAGCATGTGAAGGAGGGGATGAAGGCGACGCGCGCGGGGTAGCTTTGCATGGTCGACGAACGGGCGAAAGGGTAGTGGGTGTCCAAGGGGGTGGATCCGGTCACTTGCCTGCCATTAAGGGAGCCGTGCACTGCCGCTGGCAAACCCAATTTGTTATCGACTTATTGGCCAAATTACTTACTATTACCGCAGATTTATTTCGCATATTAGTCCCCGGCTACGCCCACTCGTTACGTCTCCATTAATTACTGTCCACCGGTATGTCCACGCGGGCGACGCAAGGGAGCATACGGACTAAGCTGTTTGAAAGATTCCTCACAATTATGTTCTTCTCTACCATATTCTCAATAATTCTCACGCGAGCTAGTATTGCCGAATGCTAAATATAGCATGATAAATTAGTATACTAAATATAATATGTATCAACCGATATCTTCAGTGTCTTTTGTATGTATGTACTTGAACGTGCTTTATTTTTTTGCGCCTTTTAAAATTTTATTAATTATATAAATATATTCTTACGAAATATATTGCAATATTTGTAAAAATTTTAACATATATAGCATAGATATTAATATTGCAGCCGATGCAAAATCTTATTTTTATGCCGTAAAATTTATGCTTGTGCAATAGTAACGATATGTGTGTTCTTGGCAAGGCAAAATCGAAGACTTTGACCTACTCGAGGCCGACGAGATTTCCGATTGGCGAGATTTCCAAGCGACCCTTATGTTTGCAAATTCCCCGATAACTCGCGGAGTCGTTCACAACTGGGATTATGATTCTCACGGAAACTAAAGTACTTTGGAAGGAGCCGATGTAACGTCCTGGAAATTCCACCGAGAGATGCTCTTTACACACGAGCTCGCCCTCTCACAGGCTGAACATACAATCAACACACGAGTTTACCTTGAGTATTTTTCAAAGGAAGACACCGCCGCTCTCTCAATATCGACAAACCGCACCGCCGTTGGCGGGGGAGGCGAGCGGTTATTCTGTAAACAATACACAAGGCGACATTAACGGCCCACCAAACAAACATCCGTCTACGCTTTCTTATCGTTCAAACGCGCGACGGGCCCATCCGCCTTCTTTAAAACGTAATTGCAGCTTATTCATCTAAAGGTTGATGAGAAATGTTTGCCTTTATATCAATGTATAATTAAGAATTTATATAATTTACATTCGAGCAATTAGACAAAATGTAAACTGAAAAAAATTAATTAGACCGATTACGTATAACAATGACCCTCTCTAAAGAAAAATCATAATTTGCGGTAAATAAAAATTTAAATTGTAAGATGTATGATACAAGATAATGATTATAATAACTACAGTTATTTTTCATAGAAACTGCGATGCATATATTTGGATTTGTCACGATGGATTATAGAGTTGTTTATAAATTAACTGCGTGGCTTTTTAATTCCTTATCGAAAAGATTGTTACAGAGAAGAGTCTGTTACGGTCGAAAGATATACTGAGTCGTCGGGAGGATGATAAAATTCGCCACGTGTTACCCGGCACTTGATATTCATGCACGTTCGTCCGTAGCACGTTGAACCTCAACTAACGGGTATCCGGCAATTTAATAAAGATAAAAAATAACATCGACTCTTGCTCGAATCCTCTGTCGAAACGATTCACAGGGTTCGAGCCGCCGGTCCCCCGCATGTTATATTGAAAAATATATATCTTCAGCCATGCTGACCCCATCGTAGGCTGCATATAAACTGCCCCCTTATAGAATCTATGAGCGACTTAGGAAAGATGTTAGAACTTTCGTATATTCGCTTCCCTCAATGTCGCAATTACTTTGACGCTTGAAGGATCTATTTGTTCTAAAATAAAGGTGCTTAATTTATTGCCGCTTTTTATTGTCACAACTCTGGCATCGTAATCTTAAAAATGTATACCTCTGATTTAAATAAAAAAAGTATTTTTAGGAAAACTTTCTTTATCGGAAATTTAACGCGAAGTAATAATTATGAAGTAAGAAATGGCTACCCAAGCGTTTAGCGTATGATCTATGATGGTAAATTTGTGTCTGAAGAAAAAAGTATGGAGTTAAGAATTTATATACCTCGCAATGTGCGCCGTCTATCGAGACAAAGCTTCGAGACAGTCGCTAAGTAGTTCGGGTCACGTGCGGGATCGATTCGATAACGGCCTAAATATTTTTACTTAAGCACCCTATTGGGACCAACGGTCGTTCGGATACCTCCATTCATGTCTTCATCATTTTCTGTCCCGTTAGAAACAAAGTCCACTCTAACTCACCTCTGCCTCGGTGATAAAGTATCCAGTCGTGAAGTCAAATATCGATTGTAAATGAGTGAGACGTGTATACGTACTTTAAGCAACTTCAGAAACTTCAGAAATTTCAAAAACTTTAGAAACTCGTGATTAAAAGCTTTCTCTCGATGTTCCTTGTAATATTCGTGCATAATACACGTTCGCGTGTTGAAATAATAAATTAAACGTTACAATTATGTTCTAGTTCTAAAAACAGTTTGACAAATATTTTCTATTGTTATATAATTGTTAGCCAAAAGCAAAATTATATTTTCTTTGCATGAGTAAAATACTTAATAAAGGTCGAATGTTTTAAAATTCGTACCAATATTTTGCATAATAAAATTTTCTAATAGACATGTTATTAAAATTTTGAATCAATTCATGCAAATAAAATCTCGTTTAAAGAAACAAAAATTCAATATTATTATAAAAAAATCAAGATAACATAATTGAAGCATAGTTTAGATCTTAAATAAATTACGTGTTTAAATGGAATTTTTTAAATTATGTAACTCGTAGTTTTATTATTATTTATTTAATCTCTCGTTCTTTCTGCATTACGCAATTGTTTATCTGGAGAAGACTACGATAACGCGTGTAAACACATAACACGCCCTGCTAAATAACTAGCTCGAAACATATGGTTGTAGTTTTACGCAATATGGACATTATGATGGAAATCTTGAGTGGACGAATTCTGTTTGTTTGAATTGAGATATCTTTATTGATTTCTGTAGGCAAATGCTATTTTTTGGGTGAAAATTTGCTTATCTCGATAATTTGAATAATAATATATGTGACAGTATTATAACTTCTTCAAAATTTTATCTCGTCTCGTTAAGTTACATGATATGAAATGTCTTATTTTTTTAATAATGTAGAGATAAACTAGATTTAATATTAGAAATTAATTTAACGTATAATCGAGTATATTGATATGTAACATGAGCTTTCTTTGTTTCCAGGTGAGCTTGTCCTCTCGAGAATTTTCATACCGTTTCAAAACTTTCTACTTTTCCGGACACGTAGGTAAGCGAACGTAAATGAAAGTTTGAAGTGTTAAATTTCGGTATGCCATAATTATGATTAAATTTTTCGCGTAATTTGAGATAAATATTCGTCTGAAATCTACTGTAATTTTTATTATGTTCTACTATTCCTGCAATTTCACGCGTAGATATGAAAGTGATGAACACCTTTCCGCATGATGAAATATTTTGACGGAAAAATGGAATTCGAGCTTGCAATAAATTACTAACCGATCGAATCTCGTTGATGTTGCGATCATTCGCCGTTATCCATACGTTGTTTATCGCACACGCAGGAGCATTCGAAAATTGTATTCAAGTTAAAGGGATGATGCCGCTCGAAACATTCAAGGGTGCTCGGGAAAACAGAATGTGAGAGGGTTGGCGGTGAGAATCCCGCTACAAGCGGAATAATGTTTATAACGCGCCGTTTCGACGGAATTCGAAATTTGTTTCTTTATCGACCATAATTTTCCGGAATCTACACACGAATAGATTCCGCGGACCGGAACAAGGGGGATGCGAGCAGTAGTTTGGGCTCTTCACTGTACTGCTTCCTTCACTTTCATCCGCGTGCTTGTATTGAAAAGCGCCTACGATTCGACGCGTCATCCCCGCGCTCTTTCCCATCATTCGTGTGGCTCCGCGACTCTAAAATTTTATCCCTTCCGTTTTCGGCGGGGTGAAGTATTGCCCGTAGTACCTTGGTAAATGTTCGGAAAATGACTCTGCAATTTTACTTTTTTTTTTCGTGTCATAGAGCGGATATATTATGTATGGAAAGGAGCATTAAAATTTTTCATAGGGCGGCATGTATTTTAAATTCCTATTTTCTACGGAGAAATCTTGCTTTTCTATCAAGGCGAAGATATTTTTGTATTAATAAATCAATTCCTGCGTGATGAAAAACATTCTAATAATAATGTTAATACGTATTTTTGCAACATATTGTTAATGCACACAGAAAAATATTCATTCTACAGAAGAGTAAAGCAATTGGTTATTTTATTTTGTTTAAGTAATAGTTTTCTTCAACAAAGAATATTTTCTTAATAATAGTTTAAGATATATCCGTCACAAGTCCAGAATATGATTTAAATGTGATACTTATAATGACTTTATGATAGATTTGTGGATATATAAACTTACTAAATACTTAGAACAAGTATATTTACTCGTAGATAGTATATTTTTTTCTGTGTGTGATAATAAGTGTTTAATTTTTAGATAATATTCAATAGTAATGCTTCACTTTTTAAAAGCTCTCTCTAATATATCTCTCATATTACAACTTTTTGTTTCTTTTTTTGGCTATTTTTTGTGTATCTTTTTATTTTTTTGTATTAAATACTTTTGTGTTAATCAAAGTTAAAATACGAATTTCGATTCTCGCGTTACTGTACGCGCACGAACTTTTCGCCGGTGCATCGCAAATAGTATATAAAGAAACATGGGACGAACAACGGGAATGATAACACGTTAAAATGCATCACGTACCCCACCGTTTCTCGCCGCGATAGCGCGTAGCGAGGGAGTGTCGCGTGAAATAAGAGACATACACGCGAGCGCATTATGCGAAAAATATGGTAATAATATTGCCGAGGCCAAGCAAAACAGCCCCCTGCATATGAAATACGCGGGATCCTCCTGCAGCCACCGTCTTTCTCTCCTTCTTATTCATCTCGTCCTCCTTGCCGCGGCCTCGGGCGCGCGGCTGCGTTTCGCACGCGGCGCGTTTACTCCTTTTCTCTTTTTAAAGCACCTCATCTGCCGCGATCTCGAGAGCGCACCCCCGACGCCGCCGACTGAATACAAATGTGTCTTTCGGGAGCGGCGCGCAACGCAATTCTCGACGAATTAGCGACGAAAAACAGGAGAGCGCGAGGCGAAGAGAGACCAATGTCTCCGATGTCTCTTCCTCTTCCTCCATTAAAGTAACGTGATTTACGCGTGATTTCAAAAATCTCGAGCGCTTCCCTAATCCTCGACTAATGCCTATTTCTACCGATGCAAACTAAACTCTAATCTTGATTTAATTTACTATCGTTCTCTAATTCTAAGAATTGGAAAAAGATACGAGATAAATTAAATCGAGATTAAAGTTAATCTACATTGGTAAAAATGAACACAAGTCAGATGCCGATATGCTAACAATAAGTCTTTAGAACACGCCTAAGAGAATATCTGACATTCTACTAATCGCGTGATCGATTCTCGGTTAATCAACGGAAGCACGGGAATATCAGGAATTGAAAGATATAGGATCTTCAATTATCTATTAATTGTGTCCAAAAGAGCTTGGAACGTATTTAGACAACTGAAAATAATCATTTTCATGGATTGCTGTAAGTTTATCTGCTTACTTGGTCACACACGTCTTCAAACTGACAAGAGTATGCAGGCTAAAATTGTTCTCTGAAAATATTTTACCTAGTGGTTTCCATTTCTAAAAGCAATGTTTCGTAGAAATTTAATTTTATTTAACCCATCGCCTCGTGAAGATTAAATAATTTCTGCATCTTGCTGAATCAAACTGGTTAAACAAGGGGTAATATAATTTCAAAATGTAACAATTTTATTGTGCCTTAATATAAAAGATAATGACTGTGTTTATTTGTAAAAAATGTTTCTATTAATTTTATTTATGTACAGCATTTTCTCACGCTCGCTCTTAAGTTTTTTTACATCTTCTACTTCATATCGACGTTAATATTCAAGACAGCGAACGCGCGAAATGAATATTAAACGCGGTAATCGTTTTAGCCTTCTATCACATTCTCTTTTTCTCTCTTTTTCTATTCAATTTCTGTTTTATCTAAAAGTTATACATAATATTTAAAGAAATGACTGGATTTTCATATTGCTTATGCAACATAATTTGATAAACAAAGAATAAAATTTCCAACCTATATATAAGATAAAAGAATTATAGGTACGTGAAACACGATTTAAAATACTTTGACTGCAATTCAATTATAACACATTGATTTCGATATCGTATTACGATAGAGATTGGGAAATATATACTAGAAATATACTTATTTTGATAACTGAATTTGTATTTCATTTTCGTGTCATTTATCTATTAAAAATGAAGCAGATAAGCGAACAGAACGTGTTACATTGAAATGTTTAAATTAATTATCTCTAATTGGAGAAATCTCGTTAAAAAAATAAGTAAATTGAATAAGAATTACTTCATACCCCGCATATTATTTTAAAATAAAATCTACTCTAACGCGCATACGTGTGTATGATCTATAAATCGATAACGTTTAATGTATATTTAATGTATAATTTTCCAAGGCATGTATACGACCATCGGCTATAGACTGCATCTTTGTGGCAGCATATAATTCCACAATCAGAATAATAAAAGAAGCGGTGTACTGTATCTATACACATATATATCTCTTCACGGAACTTTACGCGCTACAGTTGAAAGTTATATTTAAAGACATTGTAACTCTCACATAAATTCTTAGATCTTTTTATCACCGCTATATCGCGATGATGTTGAGAAAGGGCAATTTTATTTAAGCTAGATGTTGCAAGCACCCTTTATTCTTGTCGAGAAACATCTTAGCAGGTCCACTTTTCATTAGAAGAAAGCTACCCTTTCGTCCTATCTAAAGGCTTTATATTCCTCTCAATATTCTCACACCCCCTTTCGCTTCTAATTCCTGAGCCCGGAACAACCTGGCATTTTTCTCACCCTTTACTCCCTCGGCCGGCGACGTACCCCTGCGCGGCGCGTGAAAAATATTGGATAATTTTCCGAGTCAGAAAATCCGCTGTTGCCTGACTTAATTGTATCATCAAGAACTCCTCGAGTTCAGCAAGACGAGGCTTAAGTAATATCTTACAATTTTTAACCACAATCTCATTCGATATTCCAACCGCGTCGGGCTTGAAATTCAAAACGGTTTGATGCCACTCGAATACTCCAACCCTTTGCAATCCATGTTCTTCTTAATCGCGCTTTCTTTTTGCGTCACTATCGTTTATCATTAAGATATACTCTTTTTCCCAAAAACAGGAAAACATATTTTACGAGAAATTATGTGAGAAGAATTTTATCAATTGAAGAATTTTGTTAACGTGATTACAAACTTTTTGACAGTCTTTCCACAATCTAATTAAAATTATAAATTTTTGTTTTATATGATAAAAATTTCAGTCAAAATTATTATTACATTTACAGATAATTTTAATAATATCATTTACAAGACTTAATAAGTACAAGTAATTATACACACTATTATTCAATGTAAATTTTTCAAATTTAAATAAAAAAAATATTTTATGCCGCAAATAAAATTATTAAATTTGCTTTTGGGATATAAAATAAAAATCATATATGTATAATCATAAGGGAAACACATACGCAATCTTAAATATTGTCATAAAAGAGAATTTGAAAGATCACAGCGGGATTTCATAATAAAGCGATCGTGAAAGTACGTCAAGGACATTGGCGGCCAGCTTCCCTTGTGTTTTTTACCCGGAAGCGGGGGCGCGTAGGAATGCAAAAGCGAAGTGCCCGGAAAAGTGGGGCGACCAGGCGACGGCGGTCGGAGGTCCGTCGTCGGCCTGACGGACTCTCTCGTTTGTGCAAACAAACCAAAATGGACTGCGAATAAATATGCGTCTACGAGCAAAAGCGAACGCCCGTATGCTGGGTCATGATCCGTCCATGTACGCGGCGGGGTTACGAGAGGGGTCGGGGGCTGCAGGGATGAGTGAATCGCGTAGCGCGAAGGGGCGGGATACGTCGGGGATTTAGAGACCTTTAATGGAGCTCGTCTGCCCCGCGACTACCAGAAAAGGAATTCGCCACTTTCCATTATTCACTCCGCGTCTTTTTTTTATCGTGTCCGCGCCACCTTTTTGGGAAAATCACGTGGGGGCTGCTCTTTCTCGACAGAGACAGCCGTCTCCTGTTTCTACATGTCCTTATAATGTTGGATGCTTCCTGCTTTCCTGATGTGACATGTAGAAAATACAAGTTCTGTAATTAAATTGTATAAAAGAATTTTTATCTTTTTTACTATAATTATAAGTTATAAAAGAGTGTAATTAACTCTTGATACGAAACATTCTCTTGATATTTTTACCCATATATGTATATGTAAGATATATCTTCTTATATGCTAATATTTATTATAGTGCAAATATAATAACATATTTAAACTTTACTATAATATTAACGTTACTAATATTTAATTAATTATAATATAATATCTAAATTTTTATTAAGCTTTTTTTAATCTTTTATACTTTTTAATTAAAAACATCACTTAGATAAGTTATGTAAATTCAGTGTCACCTTTTCGTGACACATTACGTAAAAAAATATCTAAATTAATAATTCTCAAATAAAATTATAGGAATTTATTTATTTATCTCTCTATTTGAAGCTTTTTTGATCGGATGTTCAAAGAAACTAAAAGTTATTAAATTGATCTCTATTATGCCGTTCTGTCTCCAATATTGAATATATCTCCGTGGCATTCTCGTTGATCTTATTTCAGGATATTTTACGGTTGAATGATAATGCTGAGCGATAAAACGTGAGATATTTTGTTTCCTGCTGACTTTCGCCATTAGCGCGTAGCCGCCTCTGGCGGTGGGAATAAACTTCCGACTACATTCGCCGAAGAAAATGAAATAAAGGATACATCTGTTTGGTGGAGCATAATTTCCCGTTTCTTGGACCACCCCTGCCTTCGAGCCACGTTGTTGCCAGTCCGCGTTGGCCACAAGTCGTTAATGAAAATCAAACAACGGAAAAATTACATCCACTTGGCGGGGTAACCATCGTCCCAGTCTTTTCCACCCCTGAGACTTTTCAGGGGCGGTTTTGCCTTCGTCAGCCTTTCCTTTCCTCCACTGCATCAGCGAGGGCTTCTAGCGGCCTCTCCGGTCCACCATGTTCTTTCAGCGGTCTCTTCGCTTTCTCTCTCTCTCTCTCTCTCTCTCTCTCTCTCTCTCTCTCTCTCTATGTACCTCCTCCTTCCTCCCTTATTCATTCTCCACCCTTCGTCCATCCTTCATTAATCTACTGTATCTTTGCGAAAATGGAATTAATAGAAGTCGTGTTTGCCGCTGCTCGATATTACAATATCGCGTTCGATGTAACGGGGAAGTCTAACGGTGTTTGTACAACTACAACAGGAGTCTGAAAACTGTTGTTCCTTCGTGGCGGTGTTTGAGCTACCTTTTTCGGAAAATGGACGTAGAAGAGTATTTAAAACATGAAGCGCGTTATCGCAGGTTCCACGAATTTCCTTCGATATGCAGTTGGATTTTACTGTCACGTTTTTGTTATTGTCACTTGTGATGAATTTACAAAAACTTATTAGATTTGGTTTTACATCCGCGTTGGAAAGCTTTCGAGAAAAAAAGCTGGGAGAGCACCGAAAGTTTGACACCCTTAAACATTTCGAATAATTACCTCTTAATCAAGTAAAAGCATACGCTTTAGATGTACTGGCGTACTTATTACGGCAATTGACTTAATTTAATCAAAAACGGGACGGGCGCAATGTGCCGTGCGAGATCCGAGCGCAGGTATCCCGTCGACTCCGTGTTTTTTGCTTCGTTCCTTTGGCAAGGAAGCCACGAGATCCGCCAGCCGGAAAGTCAGGAGCGAAGAAAGGTCTCTTCATAATTCAAACGGCCACTAATTGATACTGAATTATTAATCGGAATGAAAGTAAAACACAACCTCCTCCGACGCGAAGAGATTACCTGGCCATTGCCTAAGGATTCATCTAGTTTCCTGTTTCCTGGAGGAGAAACTTTAAACATTGTTTCGATGGAACAACAGATTGTTTCGTATGTATGTATGTACAACACTTTGCTAATCGAATATTTTCTCTCATTTATTTTTATTTTTGTGCATTATAAACTTTTCATTTCGTAATTATCTTATTTCTAATTTATCCACTGTTTCATGAAATATTTTTTAATCGTAGTTTCGACTGAAAGTGAAGCACTACTTTAGAACTAAGAATGAAATTAATTTTTAATTAAAAAATTAAACAATCGAAGAGATAATTATAAAAATATTTAATGGTAAAGTACCGATAAACTTTTTATATTTTGCTGAAAAAAAGTCGATAAAAATTGCTCACGTAAGCAAACAAAATGTGACTTGCAAGACGTGAAGAACTTTATATATTTATTCAACTCTTTCTCTATCGCCTGTATCCGGTGTATCCGGTCGGAAGCACATATTCCGCCGAAAAGAGAGAAGAAATCGGAGATTGCCGTTGCGGCGACACGTACGACGTTGCACATTTCGCGATGCGCGTACGTGGAAATCGCTGAACCGATGGATGTAAGCAAACCCGCAGAATGTCGAAATTACTCTCTCCGATGCACCCTCTGTTCCGGTTTCTCTGTTCATCCGTTCTCGTTTCTCACCCTCCGCCGATGCCGGCCCTACGCTCTCTCGCGGGCACACACATACACACACACACACACACACACACACACACACACACACACACACACATTCACACACTTTCTCGCTCCCTCCGTCTCTTCGGTTCCATCTCTCTGGACAGCCTCGATCTCCTGTATCTCGCCTATCCAGCTGCGACAATCCCACACCTCTATGCGTTAATTCCTGTACACACAGACAGCGGATACCTACGGGAGAGCATACCGCGGGCAACGTTTACCTTGCATAATGCCAGCGATCTTTGTTTCTTCCTTCGTGCCGCGTCCGTCACGTTATTCACGTGAGTAGTGCCGAAAGGCCACTCTTTTTCACACAAGGCCTTCCTCATTTATAAAATACGACAAGAGCAACGTAAACATATTTAATACCCGCGTAAATATTTTCCTGCGGCTAGCTGACGCGATGATTATTTGCACGATTAATTGTCCAGTAGAGACTATATTGAGACACAGACTGTGAAATGGCTATAAACTGTTTCCGATATTTATCTTCCGATGAAAGATTTTTTTCACATGGCATTACACGCGGTTACGTAATTAACATTATTGAAATATCATCATCATTAATTATTGCACATCTTTGAAGATGTTTTTGAGGAATCGTTTCTTCCGCCGATTCACACAGGATCATGGCTGAATAATTGATTACGTTTATCGTAACACGAGAGTTTTGACGCATGCGATTTCGACGATTGCAAGTCAAACGACGACGATAACTCAATCGAGAATTTTTGTAACGATCGAGACACCGTCAGACGATGAACAAACTCTGCAAGAGAACGGACAGAGCCTGGCGGATTCCTGGCGAACGGAGGTTAGCGAATCGTACTAATTGATAGCAATGGAAGGGCGCTCCTACATTGTCAGTCGGGAGAATCAGCTCCGATAGAAGTCCGTCCAGGATCGTCATCGTGATCCGTTCGGTCGCGTCGCGCTGCACTAAAATAAACCTTCGAAACGAGTGGCGGCGACCAGGTAACTCCGGAACTCCGGTATTGAGGGCTCGGCGGAGAAGAGAGAGAGAGAGAGAGAGAGAGAGAGGGAGAGAGGAGGGGGGGGAAGCGGAGAGAGAGAAGGCGGAGGAGGTCGACGGCGATGAGTTCGAGTTTTTGAGAGGCTGACGAACCAATCACGGGGCCATCTATAATGTACACAGCCCGTTAACGATTGAGACCAGAGACATTCCGTCCGCTTGGTCCTAGCCATTCTCCAAATATCCGCCATGGCTAGTCAATCGTCCCAGGAAACCTGCCCGCACCACCGCCCAGGCAATTCCGCCCCCTTTTCTCTTTTCCGCAGCCGGCACGTGAAACGTTCGTCGGACCGTCGACCAAAACGGACGCCCGCGGAATCGTTAATTCCTCTCAATATTGCACGTCCTTTTCAGAAGCCACGTCAAGTCACTGGTGGACGTCCCTTTCGCCGGCCGAAAGGGCCGTAAGTGGCGTTTCTAGCTGAACGCGTCTCTCGCGATTATTTTCTCCCGAGACGGACACATTTGCCGCGCGAACGGAAAGTACCAAGTTGCGGACACATTTCACTGGGGTTCTCTTTTGTTAGGAAAAGCGGTTTCATTCTCGCAAATCGAATTCGTTCGATCAACGGTGCTCCGTCTGCGCGTCTTATATTAAAAAATATGATTATTTATGTATTTTCCTTGAGAGGGAAGAGTAGCGTATAATGAAACAGACAGATGTTACATTAATAGATGGAAACAGATAGACATTACAAATATAAAAATTTTTAATCGTTTGCATCTTTAATGCGCGAGCTAGATGTTTCGAGCAAACACTACTTTTTGTGGCCTCCAATTATTTATTATTCTTAAATTCTCGTCCTCTTTAAACACTTTGCAATGATAGCGACAGGGAATCGGAATCTGCGAGGTAATTTGTATTCCACGTTTCTCGCGAAACGATGGGGACGTCGAATACCCGTGTCGCGTCTGTTCGTCCTCCCTTCTTCCGCTCTCCCCATCGCGCACGTCCGTAAGACTCTTACACACACTCGGGCCAGTGAGTAACGTCTGATTATGCGAGCGCATGACTGCCCGTAACGCGATTTAATATTAAAATATTATGACAAACGTCAACAGGAGGCGGGTGTAAAGAGACGCGCCTCTGATTGGCCCGCGACCGCGTGAATACGAAACGAGAGACAGGAACATCTCGCCAACCCTTGTTTTGCCCTTCGCTCTTACTCTTCCCTTTTTGCTCCGGCGACTAAAACCCAAAAGAGAATTCCGTCAGATAAAGCGAGTAAGGGAACCAGGTGTTAATCCAGTTGAGAATGCGGTCTTCCGGTTTTTAATTCTATTATTCTTTTGTATCTTGGGAGGATCTGCAGTATCAAGTTAAACTTTTGAAACCATCTCGTACATACATATTTGTGATAATTTTAATGACGGTCTCCATCTTATTCCGCTTCGCACCATCTAGAAATATTTTCACATATTTTGTGAAAATTGTCTGTATAATTTAACTGGAATAGCCATTTTGTATTTCTTATCTGTTACAGTAATATATTATATGTATAAGAAAATAATTATTTTCTTGAACAAAAATTGAATTTAATTTTACATCTTGGCTTTCTATTAATGCCTTCGTGTATAAATAACTGTATTTTAAAACGGCGACCTCTCCAGATTGAATTAAACTTGAAAAATTTACATATAATATGTAATCAATTGAATGCCTGATAAAGCGGCTATGTGTATCAAAACTGTGAAGCAAAATAGGCAGGTGAATGCAAAATACAAATAAAGAATCGGCATGGAATCTGATTTGGATTCATCGCGCAAGTAGACCGTCGATGCGGTATCAATTTAAACGTCCAGCTCTTTTCGTTTGCTTTTTTCCCATGCAAAAGTATCTGTAACACGAGCGAGCCTGCACACACGAAGCATCGAACGAGGCTCGACGCACGTATAGTTTAGTCCGCGCATCGTCGACATGCAGAAAAGCGCGCTGAATAAACACTCCTGACAGCGTGCCTGTAACGAGTTTAAAATCTAACGATATCCCACCGGTTTGAAACACGGCCGAGGTTCGCCGGCTATCGAACAATCGCCTACACAACAGAAATTTTGATACCCCGTTTTGTATTCATTCCTGCCTATCGGCTGATATCGATATCCTCCTTTTTTTCCGCATAGCGAGCAATTACAAAACGATTGGCCTTGATCGTTTGTTATTAAATCGTGACAATTGGCGTTATTAGGTGATTATAGTTCATTTCCGTTTTGTATAGAGCGTGCGATTTCTACAGGCTCTCGTTACGTTTCGAAACTTCTCCTTTAAGCACAGATTATTAGAGCAATTACTATACACTGACAATGAGAAAAAAAATATAGTTAATTTTGGCCTCAACCACAATTTTATAATATTTCTAACGATAATTATGGTTAACATAATGATGCATATAATTAATCGTATTTATTGTTAGAAATATTATAAAATTATGGTTGAGGTTAAAAGAAACTATATTTTTCTCTCAATGCAATTAGGCTGATAAATAATTCCAAAGTAAACAAATATTTTATTATAAAGACAATTATATTTTATCACATTTTTAGAGGAAATGTTGCTTTAATTTTACATTTTTTATTTTGAAAGTTACGCGGTTGAAAATAGAATGAATTTTGTGGATTCTATAAAACCGTTTGTACGGTACATTTATCAAAATTGATTTGTTAAATATTTGGCAAAAAATGGTGATGAGTCAGAGACTTGCCTAAACTCCTAAACATCAGGCAGACTTTCGCGAGGGTAGCCTTATGCCAGCAGATGAGGCGTAGGAGAAAGTTCGGCAACGTGGAGAACCGAAAGTATCACGGCGAGGATGTACATAAGGAACTCATATACAGCCACGGGAGTTTCGGTAAGAGCGGCTGCTGCGGTGGGGGAGCAAAGGAATAAATCCAAACAGTAAACAGAGCGGAGCTTTTGCGAGGAAATGCCGGTGAAAATTCTAATATATAAAAGATATGAGAGCGCCCCCGCGCGAGGGGGTTGAATTCGAAGGAGCCTGCGGGATTCAAATAAGTGGGGTTACGCGTGGTACCCGGTGAGGGCGAGAGGAAATGAGGGCGCAAGAGGGGTGGGCGGGGGTTCGAAGGAATCTGAACAGCCAACAACAAGCGCAGTCTCCGACCTTTATTTAACCTTTTCTTAAAAGAGTCTTAGGAGTCCCTCTTATCTGCAGTCGATGGCCCTTCAGCGTCGGCTCTTATACTTTCATTCTTTCGTACTCTTATATCTTTTTCCTTTACCCCTCTCCCCCGCCTCTCTCGTGTACACACGTCGAACTTCATCGTTTTTTCCCCCTCGCCTTTTGCCCCCCTCCCCCCTAAAAACTACATTTTCGCGATGAGTAACGAGAATTATTATCCCTTCCGCGTTGCCGCGGTTTCGATTTAAGATTCTTCGTTTCTTCATTAAGAGAGACGCGGGGTCGGAATTAATTATGGAATTAAAGGTCGACTTCTCGCGGGGAATCAGCATTAGCCGAAGTGGATTAAACAGTTCTTCCCGATCGTCGCATTTCATTAATTTCATAGGCAAACGCTTGCAATCTTAACGGGGTTTCTTACTTTTTAGGGGTCGCAGACAATTTATGCAACAGAGAGCTCTATATTTGTATCCTGTACACTTTTCATAAATATTTAAACAGATGTAAAGAGACTCAGAATACTTGTCTCCGATACATATCTTAGTATTGTTGGTAATTAAAAAAAATAACAATGTTATTTTTACAAGTTAAACGACGACATTATACATATTCATTCATGTTGTTGACAATATCAGTTAATTTAAAGTCTAAGCTTTTGCTACATGCTAACTACCATGTTTAGTAATGATAATCAGATGAATTCATTCTACGCTACCTAACTGCAATTGCACGAATAACAAGTCGAGCTGTTTGCGATTACGTAAAACGGGAACGTTAACTGCGGGATTCGTAGCCGTGGGGTTAACGGAAAGAACAAATTCGAAGGTGCTTTAACACTCGCGTGCACACGCGTCAAATTCTGTGAGTGCCTTTACTATTGTTTTCCTTCGTCGCCTGCGAACTCTACCGTTTTCTATTCCCTTTCCTTTCTTTCCTCTGCCTGGGCAGACTTCAGCCTGAAATGCCACGCGCTGGCGCTCCTGACTAAACACTGATAACGCGCGCCGCGGAATTTCTTTGCATGTTATAAACATACGTAATCGTACACAAATAAGATTAGCATAGGACTCGGCATGCTGGATTTGCAAAGAGACACATGGCCTTTCGCTCGAGAGACAATCGTTTCGTAGCGCGGTGTGTAAAGACAAACGTATTTTAAAATTTATCTCTGCCAACGTCTTCGGTGGCTGCTTCATTCGGGAAGACGAGGCTCGGGCTAGATTGCATAAGCGTTAATCATGGTATTATTAGCAATATAATAATAGTACAAAATGATGTCAAATTTTCTATGCGTGAACGATCTTATGCACAGAGATAGTTTGCTATAAAAGCAAGTTTTACGTAAATTCTTTTTTGTGAATTTAATCTTTGCCTAATTTTTTTTTACACTTATCAGAGTCGCGATTATAATCGCAGTTCACTGCATTTCAATGTGAGATTTTTATGACAAAGTATTCAGTTATAAACAACATTTCATTCTAAATGCATTTATGTCGCGTTGATTGTTTTTGTCGACTAGGACGACAATTGACGGAGTCAGCGATTTCGCATCATTTGATATTTTAATGATAGGAAGCTCGCTTCCTATCATTAAAATATCAAATGTGCGAAATAAAGATGTGAAAAAAAAAAGAGTGAAAGAATATATTCACGGAATAAACACATCGTGGAAAATGCACGCGAGCGTCTTCGAACAAGCTGTTTTGCTGTTCTGTTGCCCGATGGATCTTTGCGACGATAAATATTTGCATAAGCGATGCGTCCCCGAGACACGTGTGTTTGTGGTAATTACTTCGTTGCGCGATGATTGTTTGTTATGCAATTCGGTCCCGACGAAGGCACGAAGTGCAAGGCCAACGGACACTCGAATTGGAAATATTTTCACCCGAACGTGTCTCGTACATCATTTTGCTTGTTATTCTACGTGCTACAATATATGTTTAAGATATAAGTGTTTATAAGACAAGCAGTTGATTTTTAGAGCGATATATAATACAAGTGGCTTACTCATCCGTTTTATTTTAGTTCGCGATTCTATTACATATTTCATATAGATATATTTCATACTATACTATACTATAAAATATATTTATATCGGTGAAGTTGGGATAGATAATAACTTGATATTTCGTGACAAATAACTTAAATTACTTAATAAACCGATAGAAATTACATGCATACGCGTAAGAACTGATAATTTCGTTTTTGCAAGTAATATCTTATTACAGATAGCAATCATATTGTAATAAAATTCAAGTCTTTAAAGTTTTATCAGAAAACATTCTCAGCTTATTAAAATATATTTAATTCTAATTTAATTTAGTGATATTTCGCATCTGTTTATGAAAAATATTAAATTATAAAAGCATTGCTTTCTAAAGATACCTACATGCATTTATACTGTGAATTCTTATCTTTATATTAGAAAATTTATCGATTATCGTTGCAAAACCTCCGATTTAACAAAGGTTAGTCGGTTATTTCTGAAACGGTGAAATTCATCTTATGGTAATAAAGAGCAATAAATTTCTGTGAAAACATTGTCTAATGCCGCTCCATTATATCATACAATAATACAATAATAATAATGAACTTATCGAGACATCTGGAACGCGCTCGAAAGTTTCGACCCTCGCGAGAACCGGGCAGAAGAGAAGCTCGGTTCCGCCTTTACACTCGACAATCTGCTTGATGATGGAACTTAATAAAACAAATCCCGCTGTGTAAACAGCCGAGGAGACTCGAACCGACGTCATTCAGACAACAGCGGGTTTTCCTTCGAGCCAGCCAATGATGACGGAGCAGCCGAGGCTGGCCCGCGCTCGAATACCATTAGATAAGATCAATATTGTTCAAAATACGGTAGAAGTTTAACGCATGTACATTACATTTATATTCCGCCCTGCTCCCCCTACACCGTCCCGCCTCCCGTTGCATTTTTCTCATTCTCATCTTTCTCATTTAGCTCTCGCTTGTTATCTTGAAATCTCGCCGCCGCGCATAAATACCGGCCGATTTTTATCTGAACGTTCAGGATAGCAGTTGAGATTTTTGAGCTTTTAACGCTTCAGACACGACTCCGTCACTGTCACTGCGATTTCTCCACGCGGCAGCTCGCAAACAGCCTTTGATCGAGCTCTCGATCTCCATTTTCATATTGCAGGCTACTTCGCTGTTTGCAGCCCTGAAGCAGCAGCAACAGCAATCGCGCGACAGCGTCTTCTCGTCGCGGGACCGCGAGTGTCGCGACCGGGACTCTCGCCTGTCTACGGCCCGCAATCGCGACACCGGCAGAGGCAATATAGCAGAGACTGGCGGCGGCAGCGGCGTTGCTGATCAACAACAGCAACAGCAGCAGCAGGATCTCAGCATCGAGTACCAGAGCAATGGGAAGCTCAGTCCCGCCGGACACACAGTGACACCAGCACCCATGACCCAGCAAAAGCAGCCGATCATCACGCAGCAATCGCAACAGCCCAGCTCAGGGGCACCGGGGCCCCAACCTAGCCCGCACCAGAGCCCGCAAGCCCCACAGAGGGGTTCACCGCCGAATCCTTCCCAGGGCCCGCCACCCGGTGGCCCGCCAGGGGCTCCGCCGTCGCAGACCCCCTCGCAGATGATGCTCAGCTCGGCGAGTGGCCTCCATCAGATGCAACAACTGCTGCAGCAACACATACTCAGCCCCACGCAACTGCAATCCTTTATGCAACAGCACACGTTGTACATGCAGCAGCAACAACAGCAACACCATCAGGTTAATTCCATTTCTGTCTTTTTGTATTTATTCTTTTAGCGTTTTCTAAGCACTTGTTTAATTAGCCTTTATATATATATATATATATATATATATATATATATATATTAGTGTCTAGTAAATATTTGTATTGTATGTTTTCATTTATTACATTATAAGATATTACATTATAAGATTTATTATAAGATACCGGAAAAGAAACACATTATTTTACTCTCTAAATTTCTTAGAGTGATAATTCACTCAAAAACTTGAGTGATTGGTCGAATCATTCGAATTTGAATGATTTTTCACTCATATGGTGTGAATTCTTCTACTTTTTGTTGTAGAGTGTAAAATTCACTCTGAGAATTGGAGTGAATATGTCTGTGCTCTATTTTGTAGAGTGATATTTTCACTCTATGTAGTGTAGAGTGAATATTTTTATTACTTGAAGAGTGAGTAAAGCACGAATGAGCCTGCCATATTAGCAAAAACCATCATCACTATCGTCTCGCTGTTTCTCGACGTTAGTCGTTCGTGTGTCTTGGCTCAAGAGTTGGTATATTTTGAATGAATTGATTGAACGAATTAATATAATTAACATAGAAATTCTTCCAACGGTTCTTCCAGAGGAAAGTCCTTATAAAAATTTATGTAGTTTATTTATCAAACGCGTTTTAGATGAAGAATAGCTTGTAAATCAGATTGTGTTTCTAGTTTAGATTATGAAAGAAGAAGACTTTTAATTCTTAGCCGACTTTTACACTGAGATAGGAAGCTATGTGTGACGTGCAACTTCGATTAGTTGAAGTGAATAGAAATGACATTTTTTTTCATTTCAACTACTCGAAGCTTCATGTTACACATAGTTTGCTATCTCAGTGTGAAAGCCGGCTTAGAATTAAAATTTGAACTGGCTGTGAGTGAATATGTTTACCCGTAACAATTGAGCAAAAAATTCACTTCATGAAACAGTGAGAATTTTATTTTTTGATTGAATGAATTATTCACTTCGAAACAAGTAATATGTTCACTCTACATTAGAGTTAAACAGTTACTTTTAGAAAAGTCAATTTTCACTGTTTATGAGTGGCAGTATTTTCACTATCGCTTGAAGTGAATATTCACTCGATTAGAGTTATATTTCACTCTAAGAAATTTAGAGAGTACTTAATATACATATACATAAATATACGATAATGCATTAAATACACTTTTGTGTCATATCTTTTATGAATAAATGCTTTAAGTTTTATTGTACCATAATAACCTTTATAATGCTTTTTATTTAGAATTTTATATAATGCTTTTTTATGTTATAAATCTAATTAGATATAATAAATTAATATATTCTTTATTAAAAAATTTTAAAACATGATCAATTTTTAATTAAATTCTAGTATTATTCAATTTTATTCTTATATACGTATATTAAGCAATATATGTATAAAGACTTTTACTTCAATTTTACATCTTTTGCATTTATTAATTTTTTTTATTACTTTATTCACAACATCGCGTTAAATTGCAGGATTCATCTTCCGATCATGCATCTAATCAGGAGCGGTTCGGTTATTTCTCCTCTTTAAAGAACGTAAGTGAAATTCCTAATGTTGTTTTATTTGACACTGTGTCGTAAAATTGTTGGTAAAAAGGGAAAGAGGTCTCATATTACATTAAAAGAAACAATTTAGCCATCAAAGTAATCAGCAATATAAATTAGTTATTGGTGAAACGTTTTTCCCATTTCACTCGATCGTTCTATCGATTATTCATTATGTATAGTGTTACTAGTGTATAATTTCACTAATAACGTCTAATAATAACGTTAACCAATTCAGAAATTGGCGGAAGCAGTAGTCACGAATTAAAAACTCTCATGCGAAAAAGCTATTCTTCTTTCAACGAAAATAACTATTTCACTCAAAGTTTTATTTACTTAAGGGATAAATTTGTCGGCAGAAATCTTTCGTAACTTTTATACGAACACGTATATTTTCATCTCGCGCGGAACTCGAGCGAAATGGGCTGCGGACGGTGAAAATATAGTATTGTAATTTAATGATCGCCGTATCTTAAATTTAACTCTTAATTGAACAAACGAAACGGAAACGCAAGACACTTTCGTGAGGAAGCTAATCTTAAAAGAGGTTTTGAATTTCGGGGTACGCGCAATTCGCGGCCGGCGGGAAGTTCGATGCTGCAGCGAGAGGGTTGATACTCGGTCTGTGTAAACAGGTAGTCCCTTCTATATCGTTACGATAACAATACACGTCGCGCGAACCACTTTTGCTATCCAGCCGCAGTGTTATCCTGGCGCCTACGATCCAATAAGCACTCTGATATTCCTTTTCAAAAATACCAACGCAAGCGACAACAAATATTTTTCATGGCACCGTGTAGTTTATTGTAGCAGAAACTATTCTTTGAAGAGAAGGTCGCACGTCGGACTTGAAGTTGGAGAACATTTTGTTCAGTCATTTCCAGGATCACGAGTCAATGTAACAATCTCACCTTTGATGCTCGTGTAAAATTTAATTAGTAAAGATGAATAAGTTATGTAAGTAATAAGTTATGTAAAATTTAAATTGCAAATCGCGTCAAAAGTCAGCCCCGTTATAAATATGGATTGGAAAAATTTCTTGAACGTCATCAAAATTTATAATTGCGGGAGAAAAATGTACATAAAGTAAATACGAAATATAAAGAAAATCGTATGCTTAACATGCACATGGAAAATGCTTATTAGCGAGAACGTGTTTGCGCCCATTAATCGCGCAGAGTGTTCGTTTATAATAATATGATAAAGGGTGCCTAGCTCGAAGTTTGTTTTAAAATATCCTCGAGGCGCACGAGAGAGAGACCGAGAAATGAAATAGGCAGAGGGAGGTTAGTCCTGAAGGGTGAGGTAAGCAATTAAGCATCGCCATCAGCCGTTGTGTCTCGTTGTTTGTCTTCGAGCTACCCATCAACTGCCCTCTATCTTCTTGCCCCCTTGGTGCCGCGAATTATCTGCGCCCGTGATTTATTCATCATTCCAAGACGTAAGTGCCGCCCTTTTTTCCTTTCCTTTTTATTCCGACCGACTAATTTGGCAGCAGCGAAACGTTCACTTCCCTGACGTTTAATAATAAACTGTCGACAGTATCGTTTGATTTATAATTAATTTTCTTTTAATTAAAAAATATTCTCTTTTAAGAAATTATGCAGGAAATGCTATGATTAATATAATGTTTACAAAATGAAAATAATTGAGTTTTTCTTTTTTTTCCCTTTCTTTTTGTCTATAAATTACACGTATCAAATTGTTCGCTTTTTATGCTAATTATGTATTGGGCTAAGAAGAATAAACTGCTATAAAATATATTTAAATACTTATATTTAAATACCGGCGGCAAATTTGTTTTAGCATCAGCATCAACTCGCGGAACTTAACAAGAAACAATTGGAGCAGGCAATGCAGCAACTGCAGGAACAATTGCAGCTGAACTTATTTCAGCAGACGCATTTATTGCAAACGGCAGACAAGAAGAAAGCATCGGCACCTCTCCAGCAACTAGCGATTCAGCAGCAGCAACTGATACAGCAACTGCAGATCACACAAAGGCAATATTTGTTGCAGCAAGGACTGAGTCTTCAAGGTCATAATCCTTCTTCAGGTATTTATATATAAAAATTGATGTGCTTGATTAACAATTTTTGACACGCTTTAGCAATCACATAATATTTAGATTATTGATAAAATCAATAAAATATTGTAGGCATGAAACATATTTATATGATTACAATTAAATCCATTAAAAAGATACTCCAGACGAAATATCATTAAAACATTATATATATTCTGTATTTTTTATATATGTATAAGATGAAGAATTCTTAAAAAAAATTGATAACTTTTTTTATTTTTCGATTCAAAAATGTAATCAGATTCAAAAATGTTTATATCTTATAAATATGTGAACAACTTTTTCAAAGATAAATTGTTCACCGTTTTTAATGCCTTGCGCGCATTCTGCGTCAATACATATCTCTATCAGCGGGAAATCAACGTTTTCATCAACTCACATTCACGTTCGTGATAAGAAAGATTATGCAAACATTTTCAATTCGCGTGTAATGTCACGCCTTTACATTCTAACACGATTGCATCGCATAAACATAGGAATTTGTGTGAAGACAATCACATGCCACAACAAAACACATGCGTGTATTTGCAGCGACGCGTGACATACTCGTGTCGTGGAAGTCACGTGTCATCAGCAGCACACGCACAAAGACGAAGGTAAGCTTTGACATTGGAGGCATCCTTTTGGTTTTACACTAAAACGCTCCAGTATCTCCCGTACGATCCTTTCGAACCTCTACGCATTACGTCTCTTTACTTGTTGTTCATTTTCTTTTATCATTTTAATTTTATTTTTTTCTTCTCTTCTTCCATTCTCCCTTGTGTCTTCTTTTCTTGCTTTTCACCCTGGACAAAACTTTTCACACACAAGCGTTTCGATTACAAACCGACGCTTGCTCCAATGATATTCTCCTTTTTGACACGTGTATACATGACACATATGTTCGAAAGAGGACCATTCGAAATAGCAACTGTGATTCATTGTGGTTTCTTCGAATTCATATATGGAGAGTTCATATATGAAACGAATCTCTGGCTGTGATTCTTGACCCTGCATTCGACATTTCCACGCTTTGTCTTTTCTTTATTTTTTTTATCTCTTGAAAGTTTAACTATCTTCTCTTTCAGTTTTCGCTTCCTTCTTTTACTTCCATGATCCTCCTATGCCTCCTCGTCGATGCGTCGCTTCGTCTTTCATATACACGCATATTTGCTTCACACATGACTGCTTCGAGACGCGCAATATTGTAATATCACTACATATGGTGTTTAAATATCTATGATGTGGTTTTTTTTTCTTAAATTAAGATTTGCGATCTGATGTTATTATGCGATGCGATATATTTTTCTAAGTAATTAAATTTTTCTTCAATTTCATTTTAATCACAAAAATTCGACGATAGACGTATTTTTATGCAAACTGTGATAAATAAATTGATGATTCTTATCTTTTCGCTTAATCATTTATAAATAGATGCCTTTTTCTAAATTTCAAACAGGTTTGCAACCAGGTGATAATCTCCCATCATGGAAGTCAGAGCCCTCGGATACTCCAGAATCCCACCAGAATTCCAATGTGTCGAAATCCAATTCTGGATTGAACGGTAAAACAATAGTTTCACGCTTTTCCGATGATCTCGTGCTCGCTCGTTTTTGTACTCTAATTTCTCCATGCTTATGTTTTACGTTTGTGAATGCGACGTTCGTTTACCGAACTATCGCAGGCATTCTGAATTCGATAGCTTCGAGCCGACGGTCCGAGGTGAATGGCACAACGCCGATGGACGAGAAGCCGCTGGATGCCTCCTGCAACGACAAGGTTCATCCCCTCTATGGCCATGGGGTTTGCAAGTGGCCAGGCTGTGAAGTAATTTGTGAAGACTATCAAGCATTCCTTAAGTAAGTTTTCCAATCGACTTTTTTATATATTTGTTGTATTTGTTGTATCTTAAAATTGTCTGTATCGTTATTCAACTATTTTCATTGCAAATCCGGTAAAAATTATAAAAATTGCCTCTAGCTACCAAATAAAAAATTTTTATGAGTTCAATTTTAATATTTTTTAATAATAAAATGAAGAAATTTATCATAATTTATTCAAAATAATTTTATTTTCCATGAATTGAAAAAAGACCATCATTTTTGCATTAAACTAAATCAGATCTTGTTGTCTGTATTGTAACATATTTTAGAGAGACAAACTATTTCCAAGCAGATAAGTAAACGCGGAAAAGAAATCTCGAATACCTCGAATGTACGGGAAGCTGAAGAAATAAGAGGAATAAAGTCGGTAATTAAATTGGGGAGAATGAGGCAAAGAAAGTGTAGAAAAATCGCTCGTGTCAGCGTATCTCATTGACATCAGGCGCTTTCGCTCATCGGCTTCGAGCCGCAACCGCAGGCTCCATCCCATCCGGAAGATCCTTCGTAATCACGTAGCTCGTCTCGGTGCAAACTCTCCCTCAAACAAGCCGTTACTTAAAAAAAAAAAGAAAAACGCTAATTACCTTTGTCTCATTAATATTCACGACATTCGACCGCATCGTTATGCCCCTCAGTCTAATCCCTTTCTGCCCTCCCCCCCTCCCCCTTCAGTTCGTCCGTTCAAACTCTCTCGACCTTCCCGCATCTTCGTTCTTTCAAGCAAGCGCGCTGCTCCTCGCCACCCTTCTCGTCGATACAGCCGTCCGTTCCGTCGACGAAGAAGGATTACGGAAATTCTTAAATACGGAATCTTGTTGGCGTTGTTGGCACCCCCATCCTCTACCTACGACGCGGCGAAGCTTAATTTTCTGTCCTGCCGTCTCCTGAGGGTTTGAATTCCCATAGCTGGAAAATGGAAGTGTTACGTGCCCGGGATTTTTCGTGGCTTTCTGACACGCAGATTTTTTTTTGCGACTCTTGCAAGATAATTGTGTGACTGTCTTTCTAATTTTTTAAAATTTTATTTATTTGTTAAACATAAGCCTCGAGTGTATTATAATTGATTAATTTTTAATGAATTGTTAAAAATTTTCCAAATTGAGTTAAAGACTGCAGCTTTTAAATTAATAATAGAAATAGATCTGCCATAATGAGAGAGATTACGCTAAAATATTAAATAACTTAAAATTAAATTTCTAATACATGTATATGAAATTGAAATGTAACGATAATAAATTTAATCAATTTATTTTAATTTTATATATGATTTTATTGCGCTTATATATTCTTTTTTATTATTTAATTCAGTTTAACCAAAGTATTAATAAATGGTTATAATGTTAAAGTATTACGAATAATTTAATCTTGCCCAATTGGCAATTTCTTAATTTTATTTATAACATTGTAATATTTATGATTGCGTTGTAACTGCAATGTATTGGATTGAAATAATCTGTAATTGATCCTAAAATATTGCAGACACTTAAATACAGAGCACACATTGGACGACCGATCGACAGCGCAAGCCAGGGTCCAGATGCAAGTAGTGTCGCAGCTAGAAATTCAGTTGCAAAAAGAACGAGACCGACTAGGTGCCATGATGCATCATTTGCATATGGCAAAACAAATGGCTTCCCCGGAACCGCCAAAGTCATCTGAGTCATCGGTAAATTCTCCTTACTATATTTATATTCTTCATTTTATTTAATTGTTTATTACTCTAATGAAGAGAAATATGTGATAACAATAAAATCAATTTCCACCGTCAATACTCAAGTAACTTTTTACAAAAGATATTTGAGATTTAAATATTGTATTCTAAATATTCAATTTTTTTGACATTCTCTGGACATTTATTTATAGTCCCAAATTTACAGATTAAAATATTTATTGTATTAACAAGAATAATTTATAAATAATGTCTTACTTTAACTCTTTATCTTTAAGAAACTAATCAATTAATTGTTTTATCAATTATTGCAAATAATTGTTTTACCTATAAATTAAGAATATTAAATATCATATTACGAAACAAAGGAAAATTTTTATCCTAAGCCGCAATTATAATACACTTAAGAGTTCATTGTGGAATGAATACTGAAAGCCAAACCTGGAAAAACGGTCCGACCGCGATGCGTAAACTTTCTCCGCTGCGGTATTGCTACGAGATCGTAAAGCCGGATTTTCACGACAGACCAGCTCGTTGGAAGATTTTACGAGCTTCTCGCGGCCCGCTAACAACAACGCGAGTTTCAGTTTTAACGCGCCGCCGAGTCGAGTGCTAATTTATACATAAAGTTTGCATTAATAATTCATCGGAGCCGCGGTAATTTTATATCGCCTTAATTAAAACCCCTAACAAGTTGGGCAGTCGGAGAATACCAATATCGCATTAGCCCTGCGCCAACGACAACGCTCGACGGCCGACGGCTTAATTATTTTAACGCGGCTGTGTGAGTAGTTCCGCTACGGAGATCGGATTGCTCGTGTAGTTTGTACGCCACTGCGATATGTAATAAGATATCCGTATTACAAAATGCGTATATTGATATTCGTATTGCATTAAGTGCTTTAAATATTGACTACATTTATTATGAGATTTATGTAAAAAAATATTACATTATTCTCGGTTTAAGAATTATATAATGATTTTAAAAGCTTTACAACCGCAAAGAGTTGTTCAAATTGTTCTAGAGTTTCCAATTTTTCCGAGTTTACAAAAAATTAGTGAAATGGCTCTGTAATATATACGAGATACATAAAGACTTTTTTTTAACTCTTTGCAATTCTCCCGTCGCGTTTATAATCCTAAAATGACACTCCCCGTTCGACAATATAGTTTATATCCGATTCATATCTTTATCATCGCTTTCCTCTGCCTCATTTTCCACGCTTTCGGGAATTCTCTTTTCCAGACGGGCTCAAATTTACCAAAGCTAAATTTTTCCACTGCGCTGATGGGTCAGCCGCCACCCAACTTCGGAGTCTCTCAGGTGTCACCGGTATCCATGTCCGCGCTGGTGTCTGCCGTGAGGTCGCCCGCGGGTGGTCAGCTACCTCCATCGGTTGGCAGTGCTCCGATGCCGCCGCTTCCGACCATCCCTAATATGTCCAGTTTACCGCCCATGCCCAATATGCCTGGCAGCATGCCGAGTATGGCTGGTCCAATCAGACGGCGCATCAGCGATAAGTCAGCTCTTTCCCTGGCAGGAGGTAAGGTCGTCTCTTCATTTCACATTCTCTAATTATCTCTCGCCTAACAGGTGAGATTTGAGGTAACATCTTCTAGGACTAATAAGGGCCAGAATTGCACATTTTGCGTTATCAAGGTCAATTTTGTTTCGAGATCAATTTTGCAACAGCTCTTCCGTTTTACCTGATTTAAGGAAAATGGTTGATTCTGTGTTAATAGATTGTTGGTACGTTGAAATATTAATGCATAATATCGTACGTTTTGTTAATCCCTTACGTATTAGTAATAAAAATTGTAATTTTTACAAACAAATATATTAAAGAATATTAAATTATTAATGACACGTTTTATATTCTTAATAAAACAACGTTTGTTATATTAAGAGTAAAAGAAGAGAGAACAATTATATGCGTTTCACTTTATCATATTTGAAACAACATATTGCATATTGTTAAAATTTCTTGCCATATGATATTATTAACTACGATTTATGAAACACATATGTATACATTATCTGTATACTATTTGTTATACCGAATTTAGTGATATTAATTCATTCCTAATTAAATAGTCTCTTTTTATTGCATTTTTATTGTACAGTTTTTATATTTTATTTATTTATAGGAGCGTGTATATTCTGTAAATTTAATGCCCTTAATTGAAAAGGTTTCCAATGTAACCATTTTCCGAACGTATAGTTTTATGCTTAAAATGCATACGAGAGCTTGGAAGTGGATTAATATCGTCTCAAAGCAAGGTGAAACGAAAGAAATGACAATTCAGAAATAAAATACTATTCGTAGGACTGTATGACGAGGGCACTGTAAGGCGCAGAGTAGCTGTCGATAGATCTGGAATAGATATTAACGAAGGTAACGATAACACAAGATCATACTCGGAGTGATACGCGAGCTTCGAAACGCCATTTAAAAAAATTTCATCGGTAATGTAACTCTTATTAAATTATTAATAAGAGAAGCAGTTTCTTTTTTCAAATTATGTTACATATGATAGATCTACGTGTCTGAAAAATAAATAATGATATATCGCTATGGCATTAAAATGAAAAGTGATAGAGATTAAATAACTATTAAGTTGAAAAAACACAAAATAAAAAAATTGCACGATATCGTTTGATGTTTCTTAATTTTCTTCATAAGTAATATAGTTTTACAAGACATCAACGTATATTCTTAATCCTACGTAATAAGATAATTATATATTAATTATACATGTATATTTTTAATATATGTATACTTAAAATTATTCTTGGCATTTCGAGGTTCGTCAGAAAAACATATTCACTCCGACGAAATAAGAAAATACCGATCCTGTAGCAAGTGCTCTTTACGGTCCTCTCTTGGTCTCGTGCCTTTTCCTATCGTAAATTGTACCACACGCACAGATTACTTATGGTAGCGACTATGTCACGTGAAGCGACAGTGTTCGACACCTTGTTGGCGGCGTAGAGCGTGTATAGGTGTGTAGAAAGGGATGCAAGGAAATTTATGCGATGAGAAAAGAAATGATACGAGATGAAAAATAAATTCTTTCATCCGCCAGCTCGAACCTCTTTCTTATCGATGCTTTTGTTGTTTCCTTATTTCTTGTGCTGCCCGCCCTCCCCACCGTGTAGGGCTGCCCTACATGCTGGAGCGTGCTGGCCTTGACGTCCAACAAGGTACTGTCAACCTATTTTCCACATTCCCTTTTGTGGCTTACAGATTTTCTTACGGAAGGATGCACCTTGCATGAATGCTCACCTTCCTCTTCTTCGTCTTCATCCCCCGCCTCTTCACGTAGCATCAATTTTTCTAATTTTACTGATAATTCCCGAGACAATCAAGATTATGAGTATTCCAAAACTCCATGTAATTACTTGGGTTTGGATAAATTGATTGACTGCAGTTTATCATTTTCTGATTGCTTTTCTTTCAAGCGCGAAAGAGGGAATCCACATATTTGGTTTAAAGTACATTTATTTCTTTCAAAGAAATCAAACAATCAGTTTTAATTTTTTAACACGAAAGTCTAGGCTAATATTACAGTGTAGTACAATTATTTTTAAGAAAGATAGTTGTGAAAAAATTAAATGTGGAGAACTTCAATATTTGGATTACCTTCTTTCGATTTTTATCTAATTCATTTTTGTAAAAGCATGCATTAGCAGATATTTCTGCAGATATAAAAATTATTATTTTAGAAGAATATCCGATTTTTTGTTAATATTGATATATTTTGCATATATTTTTAAATTTATTTGATCACAATTTTTATTTTAAAGTTTAGAAATCCGTTAAAAAGATAAAATTACTTTTAGAAAAATATTTAATGAAAAATACGAAATATAAAATTAATATACCTTACAATATATTGCAGTTCAAAATGTATACTTATAGCTTTTTATGAAAAGTTGGTTTAAAATTTAATATAAATATATAAATGGATTTAATTTTTCTGAATATAGGAGTACCGCGAAACATGCGTATAGCTTAGCTTACTCGGCGTTTAAGAACAAAATTTTATCATAATTTTATTCGGCACAGTGTTTGCTTGTTTGTTGTGATTCCACTGTTCAGATCTTTTTTGTGCAAAAGATATAATTGAACACGTATAACTACATATTATCTGTAATGAGAATATTAGCTTTCGACCCGCTAACGTTTTTAATAATGCACGGGGTAAATGAAATTTGTTGCGTCCGGTTTCAGAAATTCAGCGAAATAGGGAATTCTACAAGAATGCAGACGTCAGACCACCGTTCACGTATGCATCCTTAATTCGGCAGGTGAGTGGCTAATATAATTGCCGAAGGATTCTCCGAATATTGTATTTTCCCATCGTGTCGTATTAACATAATGAATCATCCTGGAGACTTTCTTTAACAACATAAAATAGGTTGAATGTTCATATTATTATTTTAATAATTTCCGGAATATACGGAAAATTAATTTTCAATTTATTTATTAAAGTTAGCACGTTCTGTTAAATATTATTCCGATTGAATAATGTTTTATATTGAAGCTCATTATATATCTTACAATTATCTAAATGCGGTAAAATTCATTTTATTGCTTATTAATTGAATTTATATATTTTATTAGAGAATTATAATATTCTCGCGAATTATTATGTAATGACATTGTAATCAAAAATTTTACACGATGTGCAAACCGATATTACATACACGTAAGGAATCTTTTTGTTTGTGGACACTTAAGTACCTTGGCCATGATACTTCGCCACTTAGAATAGAACAAGTTAACGCAATTATGTTGCTCTTTTCGTAGTCTATCATCGAATCTCCTGAGAAGCAGCTGACGCTCAACGAAATTTACAACTGGTTCCAAAACACATTCTGCTACTTCCGGCGCAACGCAGCAACGTGGAAGGTATATCTTCTAATTCCAGTAGTATAATCCCTAACAGCACGAAACTTGCAGTTATATCGCAGCAATATTGCTGCAACATTGCTGCAAGATTGTAATCTTGTTGCAACATTGCTGCAAGATTGTAATCTTGTTGCAACATTGCTGCAATATAACTGCAAGTTTTGTGCTGTTAGGGATTACACAATAGTTTTTCGAAGCAAGAAAATTAAAGGAGAAACAGATAAACAGTAGCTCTTGACTTGAAATTTGAGGATATCCAAAATACAGTTTCGTTATTACAGTTTTTTTTTCTAATTTTTCACGTTTGCAGGCAGTAATTTTTACAAGGCGTAAAATATTCCAAACTTTTTCTAGCAACCTTATTTTTCCATAAGAAAACAAAAGTATATTTTAAACGTAATATTTAAATAGCGAGAGAGTTACGACGACTCTCTTTTAACTGGATGAAGTTACCACGAATTTGTGTTTGTGCAACGGGAGTTAGGACAAGGCTCGATTGCACTAACGTTATTTCGGCTTTAAGTGAGATGTGTGTCTTTGTTTATTTAGAAAGAAAGATGAAGATTGACACATGTTTAAGTCTCGCTTAAAGCCAAAATAACGTTGGTGCAACCGGGCCTAAAACAATCACGCAATTTGTACGAATGGATTAAGCTGAATGCGCCTAACGAGAAAGGATGACAGCTTATCGAAAATTTCGGATAATTATATGTATTGATTTGGATTAACAGGCTAAGTGACGTGCCGGGCAGAGCAGCTGGTAATGATAGTTGTATTGCTTTCTCGAATAAGGGGGGAGAACTGGTAACATGTGAAATATGACATATTACGAGTCATTTATGAGCCATCTGTCATTATATTCTTCCCCATTTCCCCTCGTTCGCAGACCACTCAATAGCGTCGCGTGTCAGAATAACGGCAATCCTCTTAAACTAATAGTAAACTAATAGTCTAAATCAATAGTAAATAGAATTGAAACGTCCTCATAGACGATTACTGTACGTTAACGTTAATGTTCCTACAGGCGTATTTACGTCGATTATTTTACCGTTTAAAAATGATTGCTGCCGATGTAACTGAAAGAGAAATCGGCGTTATCTGCAAAAGCGCAATTAAATAAGTAATGGAGAGTACATATTCAATGAATATCTCGTGAATCGCCATTATTCTGACATAAGAATCGAGCATGTTTCGAACATTACGACGATATCCATTCTTTACTCAATCCAGAATTACGTATCGACCGAATAAAATTGCCGGTTAAACGTCGCGCTGGGCAGTAATAAAAATTAACATACATACTCCGCGTCGTCTCGCTCGTCGGGCATCCGTAAGCAACGAATATAACGTGCCGATGGTTCATGATCGATTTGTAAGCCGACGTGACAAACCGCTTGTTGGCAAGAGTGTTTGCGCGCGTGCGTTTTTGCGTGTGTGCGAGTGTGTGCGTGAAAGTAATTGACGTTTGCCATGACGCTTCGCCTCGCATGGTTATGTGTATATGAAAAACATGAAAAAAGAAACGCAAACAGGTTTGCCGCGGAGAGCGGAGGGAGACGGTGAAGGAGCGAGCGGAGCAGACGCCGAGTGGGACCAACACGCCGGGCGGCAGCGGATGGCGACAAACACGTCATCGAGCGGCCGCGTCGCCGCGGCCTCGTTGAATTTTATATTCGGCCCTGCGGCATGAATAATTGTTGTCGTTGCCCCTAGATTTAGATGACTAGCTGTGCATTAACGATAAAGGAATGCCACAAACCGTGTCTCTTTCGATTAATCATATTTTGGTTCGTTTCATCCTCATGCGGCTTTCAACGTCGCGATTTACATTGCCGGTCTCCTTCTCTGCTAACAGCGAACACCCATCACCGACATTCATCGTCATCGTCATTATTCTCGCTGGACTATCGCGTCCAATAATTATCATTGATTATCCGTTTAGCTAGACTTTCCGTTATTATTTGTTTTATGTTTGCCACAACGCGATGCGGATTTCTATTCTTCTTCATTGGCTGCCACCTGGAAGATTTGCTCGATTCTTTTCAAATAATGAAATTAGTTGTGATTGAATAATTGCATTTGACGTATCTTTTTTTTTAACGCAGCACACTATTGCACTTGTGTAGTAATTTGCGCTGCTTTATTTATTGTTTACATTAGTTTGCATTATTTTATTTGTTCGCTTAGCATTTCCAAAACTCTATATACGTTCCAAAAAACAGCTTTTTAAAGAACCATATCGAAAATATTTATTAACCTGCGTTTATGTTTATGTTTACGTATTTTACGTATTTACGTTTTCATGTTTAAATTATTGAGAAATATGCTATCCCGAACAAAAAAAAGGTAGAAAAGATATAATAATATTTGAGTTTTCGATGCAAATTATGGTGGCAGCTTTTGCTTGTATTCTTCAAGAATGCTAAGTAGCTATTGCACCCATCTTTGAATGACACATTCAAATGATTTTTACTATCAATTTAATAGAATTCAAAATTAATTGAAATTAATTTTTCTATCGCGAATAAAATATTATACAACCTAGATAATTTATGGACATATATTATGCAACATTAATGAAAAATTTTTCCTTAAAGTGAAATAGAAGCTGTAGTTATCATATACTTTTCTGAGAGTATTTATGTTTAATGTATCATTCTAAATACATCTAAATACGCGAAGATATTTTTTACATTTTATTTATACAATTTATATTTTAAATATTCCATAAATGTGTGCTCTTCTCGCGCGTCTTCAAAGATGGCTGAAATGAGCTCTCGAGAGCAGCGTTGTTGAACAGGTCATCCTAAAATTGATCTAGGTCAAAATTATTATCTACAAAGACTTGAATCGTATTAAAACGAGGAAATACAAGATCTAGGTTATAGATCGAGGTCATAACTATAAGACTGAAACTGCCATTTTGTGCAAAAGTACGTGCAGTCATAAAATATTCGGGAGCTCGATTGTAACTTCTGTGTAACGTTGCGGTATTCGTAACGTGGATGTGCAAACACGCATTATTGGATTAATACGACTTTTGTTGCAATAAAATTACAACACTGTAATTATTATTGCTTGTTATATTTTTACCAACATATTGGATAAATGAATTTCAGTATGGTAAAGAGTAAAAATATTAAAAACACATTACTTCGGTATTTCTTGATAGATTAATTTTGTTTAATCGTAATATTTATATCCTACTCTATTAATATCGTAATAAATTTTAATTGTACTCAGAAATAATCAATTAGGATGTTGAGAATATCACGATCTTTGTTGTATGAAAGGGCTTTAGAGAAACTGAAAAATATGTGCGCAACATATACATATATTGATAATATGACTCATTGACACGTAGTAGTGGTAAACATCGAGAGACGTATTTAATCAAAGTGTTGTGCGCTCGAGTACTCAACGAGATCGTTCGCAACGCTGCTCGTTGGCACCTTGGCACCTCGACAAGTCATACGGCACACGCACAATATCGCACGTCTCACTTAGCAGCCTCGCGCCTCGGTCTCACGATCATCATCCATTCTTGCCTCATCAGCGTGATCGGTCATCATCACCCGATGTCGAGGACTCTCTGCCGCCTGCGTAACATACGGCCGCACCATACCCAATACACACCCGCGCCACGAATCTCGCCACGAACGGCCGTGATCCTTTTCCCCCCTTCGCCGACTACCGGGACCGTGATTGAGTTGGCTTCGTTCGTTTTTTGCGTTGCTTATTTAGTCTGTGTATTATTTTGTATAGAACGCAGTGCGACACAACCTGTCTCTCCACAAATGTTTCATGCGAGTCGAAAACGTGAAAGGGGCCGTGTGGACGGTGGACGAAGTGGAGTTTTACAAGAGACGCCCACAGCGCGCTTGCAGCACGACCGGGTACGTTGCCCCTCCCCAAGCCCCATCGATCAGAAAAAATAATTACAATCGCGCTTTTTTACTCTCTTTATTCTCTCTCTCTCTCTCTCTCTTTCTCTCTCTCACTCACTTTCTCTCTCACACCGAAATTTCTACCCGCTCCCTCCAGCTCCTCTCCTCTCGGAGCGGAGATCAACGAGACGAACTCACACTCTTTCTCTCTCTCTCCCTCTCTTTCTCTCTCTCGCTCTCTCTCTCTCTCTCTCTCTCTCTCCTTTTCCCGAAACGTATCGAGGGGACAGTTTCTCACAAACTTCCCCACGATTTCCCAAAGTTCTTCCTTTTATATATATTATATATATATCTATACTTCACTTTCTCTCTCTTTCTCTGTCTTTTTACATATACTTAAATCATATTTATATTCACTCTTATTCGCTTTTACTATATTTATAGTCGTATCGCTGATACCAACCCCCCCAGCCCCTTATACTGCCAATTTTCTACAGTTTTATACCATATTTATATAACTTTTTACATACTTTTTATACGTATTTTTATATATCGATATTTATATATATTTACACATATTTTTATATATATATATTAAGAATATTTAATGTTCTATCTTATACGTATATATATATATATATATATATAGCTCTTTCTATATATATGTATTTTTAATATATATATCTCTCTGTTTTATATATTATATATATGTATTTCTATATATGCGACTTAAAAGGCGAACGCACGTATCAGTGCGTTTGTGGCCTTCGTATGTATGTATACGCACATACACGCACGCTCTCCTGTGCATTTCTCTCTACTTCTCTTTTTTTAATCATATATTTGATCGCCTACACAAAATGTCTACGTCGTGTTCCCTGTTTTACATCTCTCTTCATAGTATACTGTACCTGTTTGTACTTGATACGTGCGCATTCATACGTATAGATCTGTGTGTGTATAAACCTCTTTATACACCTTAAAACGCCATAACAATCTTTACTGTACGTCGCTTGTGTCGTCTGTCTGTATGTTTGCTGCTAATACGCAGTTTCTCGAGGTGCCGTGTATATAATTTCACAGATAAGAGTCTTGTATCGTGTTCGTAGATTTCGAGATCGTAAGTTTTCAAAATCGACACGATACGACAGATTATTCGAGTCCTTTCTGGTATATTTCGCTCTTCAACTGGAAAGCAAAGTGACGTATGGAAAGTTGCACTTTTCACGTAAATAAGTTTACGCTGACATACTCGAGAAACTACCGTCATCACTGTGATGTTTGAACCCGCGTGTGTGTGGAATTTCTTACTTGCCCGTCGTCGTGTGATGGTAGTCGGCAGTCTGGTGGGTGCGTGGATGTTGCGTGAGAGTGCGTCGCCGATGAAAGAGCCACAACAGACGAAAGGGAAACGGAAAAAAAAAAGAAAGAACACGCAGATAGAAAGAGAGTTTAGAGATGCTAATCACGTTCTCGGAGATGGGAGTCCGTAGTACGTCGTGTGTGCTTTGATAACGAGCATGTGAGCTTTGCAGCGACTAACCCGATCGAGAACGGCCGGGGCCGAGCATCTTGGCCCGAGTCTAGTCTCGAAAGCCCGGAAGCCCGGAAGCGGAATTGCCCTCCCCCCCCGGAAACAGAGTGAGAACCGCAGTGGTTGCACTTTGTCAGGTAGTGAGAGGAAGCCGCCTTACTCTACGTTTTTTATTACTCTGCGTACTCTGTACTTTTATTTTCTTTTGATTTGACTCCATCCCTTCTTTTTGCGAATCTGTGCTGCTGTTTTGCTCTCTCTGAAAAAGTCGACGTTTCCGAGATCGTTCGTGTGTCCCGGCAACACGATAAGAGCGACGGAGCCGTCGGCAACGGGACGCGCCAGCGATCCACACGGCTGGTGCGTCTGGGTCCCGTAGAACGCGACGGCAAGCAAAAACCGGCCCCGCGCGACACGCCGAGGCCATCCCCCGTACAACGGAGGGGTAGCGAGCGGCGAGCGGGCCGAGCGCAAATTAAGAAAGACAGAAAGCAAAGCGAAAAAAAATGCGCAATCAACTGCAAAAAAAAAATCAACCAGAAACCTTGTCTTTTTTACTCTCTTTTTCTCTATTTCTTGGTGGTCTTGTCTGTGTATACAGAACGCGATCCGCACCAATCTATCATTGCACAAGTGTTTTGTGCGCTATGAGGACGACTTCGGGTCATTCTGGATGGTGGACGACGCCGAGTTCGTAAAGCGGCGGCATCTGTCCCGCGGCCGCCCCAGGAAATATGACCCAACCCCATCACCCACTCCACCCCACCTCTCCGCACAGTAAGCACTACCACTTTTTAGAATTCTGCTGGCTGGCTGGCGCGACGTTCTGACCTTATCGCGGTACTTTTTTATGAACGCGGCGACCGGGACGTTTTCGCTTGGTCGTTGTCTACAAATTGAACCACTAAATGGGCTTTACAACCTGCTGCCTTTCAAAGTCCTCGGTGCACTTGCTCCGCGGTTGTGCACGGTTGCAGCTGTTACCGTTACATTGACATGTCCGACATGTAATGACATGCCCTTCGGGATAAAAAAAAACATTTGCTTTGAAGCGAAGCTCTGTTTTGTCATGTATTCTTGTATTAAACCATTAACAGGATAAATGAAAAAAAGTTTTACAATAGTGTTACATGATGTGTGATACGTGAATTAATGTGAATTAACGTGACGATTAATGTAACGAGATGTACGTGGAAATAATTCAATTTTAGATATTAACTGTTTGATTTAATAATGTTTAATTTATTTAATATTTTATGTAAAAAATAAATGTTTTAATTTGATTTTGATTAATTTTACAATATATATGTATATGTATTAACTTGAATCATAACACTACTTTGTTAAAATTTATGTAAATTGGAAAAAGTTTTTTTTTAGTAAATATCTTTTTTTAATTATTTATTACGATGCTAACAGCTGCAATTATAGATGCGAGAATCAATTTGGATTAGATTTCATAAGCAGTTGTAAATATTAATAAATTGTCTCTCTGTAAAAACAAATTCTTCTATTTCTAAGCTATCGCGATGTAATTTGAAGGATTTGACAGATTATGCCGAGGCAGCAGGAAATAGCTCCATGCAGTTTGTCCAATCCCTTTGGAAATGATTTCCGCATCATGCCTGCCTCGAGCGCCTTTAAAGTCCGATTCCTTAAAAAACTGGACAGTAGTATCATCCCACTATTATCTTGCTCGTCTATTTGTTGCAAGTGTGCAATTTTATTTCGATTTTGCAACATACCTTTATCCTAAAGCCATATAGACAATTGTATAAGTATAAAACACGTAAAATTGTTATTAAAAATAACAAATACAATTTTACCTTTTTAAATGTAATATGTTATTTATTTGACACATGTCACTAGCAAGTACAAATAAAATTTTGTATAATTTTGAGGTTTGTAAAAGCAACAAAAAATTTACTATATAGTTAAATATAGATAAATAAAGTATTTAAATTTCACTTTTAGTATTGTAAAATTTGTTTTTGGATTTATCCTTTGATCATTTTAAATTTGCATTTTTTCTATTAAAAATATCGAAATAATTGTTTTTACATAAATATAAATGAAATAATAAATATAAACGAGATATAAATTGAAATAAATTTTTTTTTATTTAGTATTTTAAATATGAATTTGAATAGAGATTTTATTTAGATTAATTATAAAGATAGTTCATGTTTAGAATTTAGAAGAAAAATGTTTAACTGTTTGCCAACATTTGCTAATGAAAAGTTAGTTTTACGTGACGATGATCAAAGAATATCTATTATCAGCGATACCAAATCGATAGGATCCTGTATCTCAAAAGACGTAGAAATTTTACACACTTTTGCAAATGACGTCCAAGAGTTCATAGGACATCCCCGTATACGTCACCAATATTGTAACCCGAGGCTCTTGCACTCCGTGATAGCTTGAATCCTGCACGGTCCTGCAACATCCCAACAACAGGACGATTGGTCAGAGAGTTGCCGGATCTCCAATCTGTGTTTATTAGTTGCTCGCATGGATTACCAGGAATCCTTAATATCTGTCTCCCGTTGAAGTTTTCTAAACTATCCTACCCACTTTGAAAACACTGCTTATAAACGTATGACGCTTAATGTAATGCCGTTCGCGTAGCGTCTCGTGTGAAAGTGGTGTGTTTCTGCGGGCAAGCGTTCTTTTGTGTTGAAGTTTTGCTTCCGTTTTTTTTCTCTCGTTCTCTTTGTTTTTTGGTTTTCTCATAATAGAGTAGAGAATTACTTTTCTCTTCTTTTCATCGTAGAATGGCTATGACGTTACTAGACGTTTGTAATATTTTACGTTCGTCATTTTTATTTGATTTCTACAGAGTGACGTAGCAGTGTAGCAACCTGGCGAGGTTTTGTTTCTTCAGTTATTATCGGATGCAATTTTCTTTGCTATCTGTTGCGATTTTTAACTGCATTGCAAATATCTATTACGCACTAAAAATTCCTCAATTTTGCAATATAACTTGTAGTTATTTGATTAGAAATCGTATTTTCTTATTTGATGATTAATGACAAAACTATTTAAAGTAAATATTAATAAAAATAAAGATTAAAAGAAAATGTCAAAAAAGATATCAAAAATACTAATCTCAAATAAAACAACATTTTAACACGTTACATGGCTGTTAGAAGACAACTTGGAAAATATCTTGTTGAAATTTTAAAACGTTTTAACATGGAATGACGAATGCCATTCCAAGGCATATAAAGTTAAGAATCGCAAGATAAACCTTAGCATCTTACATCATGCTTCCGCAATGAGCGAATGGTTCTTGGTTTGAGTGAATGTGTACGTCAGGGCTACTCGCGCATGTGTAAATTGTGTATACTATGCGTTACAATTATAACCTCGGGTGGAATTCTTCGATCTTCATCATTGCGACTCGTCTTGTATCACAGGTACCATGAGGATAAAATCTCAATAATATGTAATAACGATAATTAATAATTCTCGAAAATTTTTACTTATTCAACTTTAATACTTTTTAAAATTTTTATCTACTTTTACTCAATCTCTCCTTTTAACTTCTCTTTTCTCTCTCTCTCTCTCTCTTTCTCTATCGACTTTCCTCTTTTCTATCTCTATCTTCGCTATCCCTTTTCTACTTTTCTCTTTATTCAGCGCTCCTTGTTGCTTGATAAACGGTCTCAGGAAATCTTTTCTCTCATCTTCTTCGCATGCATTTTTAAATTTCTCGTCAAGATTTCCAATGACGTACGTTAAGACTGTGAACATTTACCATTATTTGACGGGAATCGCAAGAAACACAGCAAAGAGCTTCTCTTCGCAAATCGTCGAGAAGAAAAGGACGTTTGTTATGGTCGATTAACATACAATATACGATCAAGTACTAAATGATTTGCGAGGTAATAAAAGTGTGAACGGTAAGCTCAGGTAACCTGGTGACCGTTTATAAGTACGTTTGTTTCGAAACTGATGTAATGCTGTATTAAAAATGAAACGAAAGAAAGAAAGATCGAATTGATTCAATTTTATTTATAAAAGTTTCGAGACCGGAGCGCTTTTTTTAAACTCTCTTTGTAATTTTTATCTAATCTCGCTCAATCACCGATGAAACGAGTGCGGTGGACAAAACGATATGAGACACTGTAAGTAGGTAAGAGTATCTCGGATACTTTTTTCGCTCTTTTTCAATCTCTTTTTGATATATATTTATATGTATTTTTCATATTTATATAATTCTCTTTGTCTCTCTTTTTCTCTCTTCTCTTTCACTTTACACCTTTCTCTTGCTTTCTCTCTATCTTTCTCCTTTTTGTCTTTAATACGTCTACTACTCAACATATACACATACACACACACACACACACACTCACGTACACACACATACACACACATACACATGGTCATCATACATCAACTTTTATACAATTTCTCAACTCCTCCTTTTCTATCAGATCCGTCCCAACATTGACACGATTTAAGAAAACTCATACACATGATTGATTTCAGGAAATATATGCTCATGGCCGAATTTCGAACATTATTAACATACTTTTCTCTGTCAATATCTAGGGGTGTACCGTCGAAGAGCCCAACGCTAACGCATAGTCCTACTATGTACGGTGATGCGCTTAATGCCAACCTGCAGGTAACTATTAACAATTAATTCTTGAAACACGAAAATTCTCAAGAATTTTTACAATCTATTATCTTAGTCTAATGATGCGATATGCGCTAATGTAATGATGAGAGATGAATAACTGAGAGATATATTTTTATATTAATGACATCATTCATTCATAAAGATTCGTTGACGGCTTACGAGTTTCTGCAATATACTTTTCTATAAATAGTCTAATGATTGTATGAAGTAGAATCAAAGCTTTAGCATCACCGTATAATCATAATAATAATTAACACATAATTGTCCGTTCTCGAAATAACTGGCGCGTAGTATTTAACAAGGGAACCATCGGAAGTGTCCCTCACCGATTTCAATGAACTTTGGATATTTTGTAAAGTATCAAAAATATTAGACCCCTATTTTTTTAGCCTATTTATCTCAATGTTTAGGGGTTGAAACAATCCCTCGAAAATAATGTTTAGGGGTTGAAACAATCCCTCGAAAATAACGGATTTTTTCGCTTTTATTTGAAAATATAAAGTATATGAAAAAATGTCTTGTATAAAAGTTTCACGGTATTTTATACTCTTTACAATTGTATATTCATATTTTTCAAAAATGTCATTTCTTAATTTACCCCCGTTATTTTCGAGGGATTGTTTCAACCCCTAAACGTTGAGATACGTAGCTAAAAAAAAAGAGATCTAATATGTTTTGATGCTCTACAACATATCCAAAGCTTATTGAGGGACACTTCCGACGGTTCCCTTGTAAGTGAGATTAGCATTCTGTGCTATTAAATCGGTAATAACTAACCATCTAATGCAATTTGAGTATTTCCAGGCACTCGGGGAGTCTAACATGGGATTTTTGAATCCGATGTGTACGTCAACAGCGACAAGTCCTGATAAGGAACATGTGTTACCTCATAATGACTTGATGTAAGTGTGACGTTCACCATTAAGCGCATCATTCATTTATCCCTCGAATGTTCATAAGAGTCAAAATTTTATCAGATATCAACCGCAGCGTCATTAGAATTCTTATGATAACGTTTTTGCTTTACAAATTTGCATTTCCATCCCTATATTTTCGAAATATTGTTGCAGCTTATAATAACATTGTCGAAAACCTGCGTAAAATCTTTTATTTATCTAACATGGCGAAATTTATTTTATTCACGGACGTATTTACAGACGGTTTATACGATCCATTCCGGACTACATGACGCGCGATGCAAAAGCCGTGAAAATGCCAATGAAAAAAAGCTCTGCTCACGCGGGACTCTTCCGCGAAACACAAACTATCCGCTGCAGTTTGACAAACCGCGCAAAGCCGCAACAATGAAACAATACGGGAAAAGCGAAATCGCTATTCCGCTGTTGGCCGCGTCGTTAAAAAATATACATATACCGCTCTCTGTATATCTGTCCGCGCTCTATGAAATATATACATTCTGACACACCGGGCGCAAGTTTTCCACTCGTAAGCGTACACAACGCGTTCGCGCGTGTCGTCGATTCAACAGGTCGCCGCTGGATGAACCGGCCGTGCACATAAAGCAGGAGAGCCAGAGTCCGGAAGGAGGGAAGCACACGAGATTAATAAAGCGCGAGCTGCCGGACGGACCGATGGAGCAAGAGACGGAGGAGGATCAGGCGGACGAGAGGGAATACTCGGAGAGCCACGGCCACGACTCCGGCCAGGACGAGGACATCGCGGAGGACCTGTCGATGGCGCCCGACATAATGATCCCGGAGGATCAGGTCGAGGCGTAGTACCGCTCCGTCGCGATAAACCGATAGAAACGAGAGAGATGTATACAAGATGTCCCGTTTGCTCGGTCACGCGAAGAGAGGAGCCCTTCTACGTTGACCAGGATAGAGTAGAGAAGAAGAACGGAAGTGAAGAAAGATAAGAGCGGAAGAGGGAAGCGGGGAACGCGGAAGCAGAGATTCCAAGAGGACAATGAAGGCCCTCCAGGACCACCCACCCCCTCCACACTCCTCCTTCGTACGAGTCCCCCCTGAACGTATCATATCTGTGCCGCGACGTCCCAATGGGCGGCAAATTTAAGGTAACGAAAAGGAGCTAAAACGAATTTTGTGAATTGAAAGGACACTGTCGGTTAATGCGACGACCAAGTGGCGAGCGGTACCACCGGTGGTCGACGATGTCAGCGTCGTAATCTCGGCGATATTCGGGAGCGATCCTCTGATCCATATCCTTACTCAAGCAATTGCGAACAACGATGTATTTTATTTTCCTTTCGATCTTATTTCCGTTCCGGAGCCGCGGTTATATCTAATAGACACATATACATATAAATATATACATATATCTTTCTCTCTCTCTCTCTCTCTCTCTATCTCTCTCTCTCTTTCTCGTGTACATTGCATTAGAAATTAAATGTAGCGACGATAGGGCACCGCGCACGGCGCGCCTTGCGGTCGGCGCGCCTTACCGTGCGCCCCGAAAACGCGACGGGAAGTACCCTTCGCCGGAGGAACCGATGCGGTCGCTTCGCGATTCTGCATTTCTCGCGCGCGTAGATGAAACGTACCGAGTCTGACGCTGGACGGCAAGTCTTAAAAATTTTTTTACGTTAGATTGTACCGTACTGCTAGCAGTATAACTTTGTTACAAACGATTAAAAATATGTGCGCGAAACGCACGTTTCTATACGATACGATATTTTATACTTTGTGTTTCAAGAAAGTAAAATTGGTTTGTGTTTCGATCATGCGATTATCCAATAACTACGTGATTCTTCATATTGAGAATATTGTATAACAGCGTGCCATACATACATTCGACTATTCGAGTCTTCTCAATAAAAGGAAAATGTCAAGGAGCAACGCGCGGTTCCGTCGGGGAAGCGAATCGATCGGATAATCCGGTGGGATTGAATCTAGGAAATAAATCGATGAAGTCGTGGTGGTGGTGGTGGTGGTGGGTACGTACGGGAGCGACTGAGTTTAGTCTTTAAGGCGTTCGCCCGGCGAACGAAGAGCAATGTGTTATTCTCGCGATTAAGTGGGCCCTCCTACCCGTCGAAGAGGTCCCAGGTATCAGACACACGTACACACACAAGTTTAAACTAAGAATCGCATCCGTGACGAGACCGGATGCGTCCCGGCGTACCCGTCCGCTACACTTGGTAGCACTCTGTATAGTCTAGCGAAGTTGATCGTAAGTAGTTTCGTATTCATTAAATGGTAATTAACGGTCGAAGAAAGAAAAAGAGGAGGAGGAAGACGGTCAGAGGAGGCCGGTCGATGTTTGTAAATGAGCGCTACGATACGCGACACGCGAGCGCGTGCGACGATCTTTCAAATTACTTTCCGATCGAGCCAGTCAGGAATCCGCGATGCAGAACGATATTATAGGTGTACGTAGCTCCGCGAGACGATCGATGACACTCGAGCGAACGTTACGAATGGGGATAAGTGGGAAGATCGCTAACGCGACGTTTTGTATTAACGTGCGTACATGTACGCATGTACACCGTATGGTAAACGAAATTCCAGATGTGACGCTAACGCCATTTGGTCTTGACGATTCTTTTTTTTTTTTTTTTGTACGATATATATACATATATATATGTATATCACTGGTTCTAAGGTATAGGATAGACTCAGCGCCGTAGCGAGATGGTGCTTTTCATGTTCCAACACATTGAAAGCTAGTATTTCAACGTCTTGGACAATTAACATAAAAATTTCGAGTTGTTAGGTATTACGCGTTCAAGATTATATTATAGTTATTAGCACTTCCTTCTGTGATACGTGATGAATATATAGTAAGACCACTATATTTAATTACATATATATATGTACGTATAATTAAGAGACTTATACATATATATATATCTATACGTTACAAGTCGTTTTTGGTTGCTAAGTCTATTGTATATCAACGTTTTCAATCAGTTACAGGCAAGTTAATACATGTCACGCTATTTGAATGTCGAAGAAAAATAATGCGTAAAACGATGACGAGGTATCACGTTAATGATCTCCCTACTTCTCTGAGCATGAAGTCTATAAATAAATTAAAAAGGTACTATGTATGCATATATACATATATTAATACGTATACGTATCGAAATTATAAGAAATTAGATGTCGACAGCCCTCTCCATCAAATTTTTTCCCTCATCCCCCGTCCAATCCTAGTCCTACCATATGCATACCAATCGAGGCCAGTAGATTTCTTCTAAAGTGCGCGGTCTCCGAATCCCGAAACACATGAGTATAGAAAGCGCGCTCACATCAGTACGGCGAGCACTTTAAATTCTTCTTCGGAATCTACCAATAATTCGAATTCCTCTTGAGCCGCCAGTATTTTTTTTTGGTCTCCATATGTATTTAACAATAACACGTCTGTCGAGTTTAGAAGCTAGTTTGCCATAAGACGCCTAAGTTCGACATTCAACTTTTGCGCAATTGGTGGAAACAGAAAGCGTACTTGTATATTTTATTAAACGAGACATTATGTGCAATTTTAAAAATTATTTGCAGAGAATTTGAGCTATGCAAAATTATACTTTATAAACACGAAATATTTAATTTTGATTTGCGCAACTTTGTGGCGTCATCAAAACCGTGAAATTTTTTTAAAATGTAAGTTTTGAAAGAACGTTCATGTTTCTTTCATATCTATTATTACGATTGTCCAATCATTGTTCTGATTGTAGTTCCAGTTGTACCGATTCTAATTTTATTGACGTTATTGCACATTGATGTTTTAGTGCACTTATGCTGTAAATAGAATGCGGGAGTTTGTGAAATTCCACTACGAGTCTTTTTATAGATGAGCGATGCTAAGACGCGTTTTAAAAGGATAATGAAAGTAACATATGAATTTTTTTTATCGTCTCTTAAACTCTAGATAATCTTTCTTTTCTAATATCTTCCTATTATTATTGCAAAGAAAATCACGCATTTCGGACCACAATTAATTTAAATCTTACAGTAGAAACTCACAAGCTTTCGCAGTCTAATTAAAAGATACATGCAAAAGTAATGTTAAATTTTATTTATGAATGAATATATTATATTTCGTCTCTCTGTTCGCCAGTCTAAGCAGGTGACTTTTTCTCATTTCGGGGAATTATAATAACGCGAATGTATGGATTAGAGTATTTCAGTAAACAATCAAATGAAAATAAGAAGAAGATACAATATTATTGATATGATACAAACATTATGAATTTTATATTTGATTTTGAAATTTTCGACCATCAAATTGACTATACGTGCACATGTAGTTTGAATAAATTTTTTCTGTAAACTATCTGCAATCTTTATTATTATCTCTTTATATAACATTCAATATTTGTAATATACGGAGCATCAATAACTTTAGTTATCGCTTTATCATTTTCGATTAAATATTAAAGAAACATTTCTTTACTTCCACAACTGCAATTATTATTATTTGCCGAACATTGCAGAATTGTATAACTTTTTTACGTTTCAAGTTATAAGTAATTTCCAATTGACACGGCCCAAATTTAATTAACAAGACATACATATCTGCGTTGTGAGGCTTTGACAGATTTGAATCGCTGCATAATTTAAAACACGAAAATTGGTATTTGCATATACTCGTCCTAAGTATGTAAATCTCTGCAGGGTTAAGTAATAATTAAATCACACGCGCATAGAGACAAGCGTAAAGAGCGAGAGAGAATGCGAAGTGTGTATGTGTACGTCTGCATTTTTGTGCGAGGGTGCCATAAATGTTTCGGCAGTCACCCGGTTCACCGATTTTGCGAGATTCAGTGCCGTTTGGGCTTGCTTTCGCGTATGGTACTATTAATAATCTAAGTCTATATGTATTATGTATAATGAATTAAGAGAACTCTTGACACACACAAACACACACACACACACAAAATCACGTACATAAACACAGATAGACAAACACATACATGTATGACATAGATGACTCTCCTGTAAATAATTAAACTCATCGAGGCATTAGGAATTTGCGCATACGTCATTCGCGGATGATTCTGCCGATATCGCGGCGCATATACGTGTGCATGTGTGCGCATGGGTGTAATTGTGTATGCGAGTGCACGCGTTAATTACCCGTTAACCCCGTAATCCCGTCTGCATTTAATTTCGACTCTCGAAGTCTCTCTCTCTCTTTCTCTCTTTCTCTCGATGTTCTCGGGAGGATAATTCGACGGAAGACATTTTCTCGTTTTGCCGGGTGAACGTTCGTCACGTCGCGGGGAGGAGCGGGGCCTGACGACCGGATAATTTATAATTGATAATCGGTTAATTGATCGATCAAGCGCCGCGTCGCGTGACGTTTTGGGCGGGCTCGCGCGCAACGCGTATCTGCTGCTGAATCTTTTGTATTATGACAATGTTACATGTACCCCACAGATGCTTTATTATTAATGTTTTTTTTCCTTTTTCTTTTTTGTTATGTTTGTTGATGAGGGCAATTTGGATTTATGTACGCGGGCATTGCGATCGATTAGTGCGCAACTCGGCCGAAGGATTATTTCATTATTTTGCTTACACGATGCTGTAGAAATTATAGCTTTTTATCGTGCCGCGTAGAACTTTGCAAAACGCTCGAAAAATAATTGCCGATAACGAACCCGATAATCAATCAGCGATGCATTACCTGGCATTTTATTCCTTTGCTTTGACGAAAGCGACGGCGGATTCTGTGCAGTCATATCAAATAGAACCAAGTATCCAACATGAACAGTGCCAAATCGATGCTAATGTTTATTTGTTCAATAAAAAAAAAGCCAAAATAGCCGAATAAAAATATTCGTACTGATCCTGAAAACTAATTTACTGACAATTTAAAAAAATTTATGTTAGATTTTTCATCTACCCCTATGAAGCTGCTAGAGAAATTCAATACGGCGCGTTGACAAAATAAAATGACGATTTGTCGTATTTTGTGGAAGTAATTGTCACATATTGATTAAATATTCAAATATATTGCAATTTCGATACATTGTATATCTGTGATCGAGATGGACATGTTCATGTCAAATTTCATCGCGTTTCACTCAACATTCTCACATGTGTGTACGTAACACATCGTAAGAATTTCCATCAAATGAAGCATTCTCTCGCAATCAAATCAAACGTGCTGGACGGACAAATGTTGGGTTTTAGTATAAAATAGCGTACCTGTAATCTCCGGCAAAATTGTAAAAAACAAATTTCTCTATGTTCCTCATTCAGTTTTTCTTCTATAATTTAAAGTAATTTGAAAGAGGTAAATAATCAGGAGGTTGTTATCGCAATTCGAGCTCACGCAAAGATGTAAATTCCATGAAGGATGACCGTATAATCGATCGAGTAGGATACCGCCGGCATAAATTGAAAATTATTGCATTCTCCTATAATGTTTATTGTCTGGATTACTTTGTTAAGTATTTGTATGATAAGTTGCCTTGTAAAAATGTACCGATTTTACTAAGAAATTAAATGTGTTACTGAAAGAAAACCATGCACGATTTCTCTTCAACTGTTTTTATCAACCTCCGATCTTTACGTCGAGAGAATAGTAATGGACGGAGCGTAGAAATAGTCTCGATTAAGTAGTATAATTGTAAGTACCGATGAATTATATAATTTTCACCGTACTTTCTTTGGATAAGACTGACATCGTTTGTATAATGCTTGATAATCCCATTAGACGTATCGAGATTTATATACGTAAATTAATGTATTTAGGGAAATATATGTCTAGAGAGAGATCCCAGGAAGCACTTATATCATACTGTAAATAGTGAATTTACGGAATCGCATTTTCTAGTTCGACATAAGCGTTAGTATTAAGATCCTAGCTGATATAGAATTACCTGGAAAGGATATATACTTATATAAATATAAATATATATATATATATATATAAAATAAAAACTGCGACATATATAAAACATGAGAATTCTAAGCTCTTTAAAAATTCTGTTTTCAAATTCCCTGTTAACGCACTTAATAAAGGGATCCTAAATATTTCACGCTACTTGTTATCACCTTTTGATATATTTCTGTTTTTGAAGATCTTTATTATTTTCATAAAACAATATTTGATATTGATCTGTAATTTTCGTATATGCTATTTTTGACTACGTTAAAATACTTTTGCTAAATGTTTGTTTAATGAAAAGAATGAGATCTTCTAAATTTTCCATTCACGTGCCATAATTAGTACAGTTAGCCGCCTGATTCAGAATTTTATTTATGTCACATGCAATTAATGATATTCAAACTGAATGGAATATCATTAATTATATTGAACTGAAGTGCTGATAGCCATATTGAGTATTAAATAGAAGAGTATAAATACGAGTCTAATATCTAACTAGGCATAATTTATTCAATGCAACGAGCGAATTGCAAAAATGGTAAAAACTGTTTTAAAATCACGTTGAAATAAATAATAAGACATTTCACAACGAAACCGAGATTATCACAAATTTTATCTACTGTTGAAATAATTTTATCTGTAGCTGATAACATAATAAACTAATAAACATAAATTGAAAGAAATTTAATTTAACTACTAGCAATATATAGCAAAATCTTCATAAAGCTTTAATATTTATGCAATATAGTGATTTCACCATTATCAAATAAATTTCATAAATCCAAACAAAAACCAACCATACAATAAATAATTGAATATTTTAAATTAGAATGCAATATTTATCTTACAATTTACAATTATTTGGATATCTTGTTATACATATTATATATTATATATTATTTTGTTAACATTTTTTTATATAATTGTTTTTTGAATTGTTGCAAATTTGATTATTTGATTTTCTTTCTCTGATGACAAGATTAATAATTCACTTATTGCTAAAATATTTTCTTTATACATATTGTGCTATGACCATTGTGATTGCAAGTATATATACTATAATTGGGCTGAATCTTTTGTGCCTAATAATATATTTTTCGCGTGAATTTATATGTACACACTTTTTGATTAGCAAATATAATCACATAATTGATAATCAGTTTTAATAATATTGGTATTCTTAAGTATCTTTTTAGAACCATTGCAAAAGGTATGTTGCAAAAAACTTATTAAATATTTTTTTATTTATTAAAGTCATTTACATAAAACTAACGTATTTATTATTAAATACGTCAAGATTCCGTTCAAAAATCAAATTAAATATTTCATTGTAAAAATAAGATTTATAGAATCATTGTTAACATTCAGAGTTGATCGAAAGCTGGATCCGTATTATAATACATAATTCTCAAGTTTTAAGCGAGCTATAAATCCACATAATCACTGCTAATGGAAGTCGATTTGTCTAATCTTTGAAAGAATTACAGTGCTTGAGAGATTACAAAAAGTATACCGCAGTGTGCGATTGTCAAACTTTTCGCAGGCAGAGTAACAATGATTTTCAATATTAATACAGTAACAAAGATATCATCCACTGTTCTATTTCATTAGAAAACTCATTCTTTAACTTCTTAGTCTATTGAATGTTGACTAGATGATTATCTGCAGCTGCTATTACGGATAAGACATTTTTTCACTGCTTTAACAAGAAAATATATTGCGGACAACTCGCATAATTTATAAATGATTTGTTTTCTCCATATCTATCTGATGAAAAATTAGAAGTCTGTCTATATCGTTGGCAATTAGAAAAAAATTCGTCGAAATGCTAAGCTGTAAATTTGTCACATTCATCCGTTGTTCTTTTGACTACCCCGCAAATGATTAGATAATAATTCCCACTTTGACGCGCAGGTTTGACGTGGAGGTTTGTCCAATCCTTGAGTGTTAACTTCCTCTATCAAGTTCATCAGGCGAACGAAGAATTCGTTGAGTTTACCAGCAGTACCGCGTCGTAGTTTCTGGTAATGTTTATCTGAAATGCAAGTTTTAATGACGTCAGAGAAAGTGCTATACTATATTTCTAAGTTAAGATTAATCGGTTCAATAACGATAGTGACAAAAGTAGTGTCCTTTACAATTGTCATAAAGACGCTATGATTATCGATACTGAAATATAAATAGGATACAGGCAGACTGTATGAACAATCGATATTTCTGGGGATCACGATATGACGCAAATAAGGTATAGAGCTGATGGACAGAACGCAATTATATTGAGTGTCTTTAAACATCTATAAGCAAATGTTATTCTTGAAGACTATTACGCTGTTTTAAAGATTATCATTCCAGTTATAGATAACTTCATATTAGAAGAGGTGTTGTTAAAAGACCGCCCACTAATTACATAGCGTTACTTCTTATAAAAAATTGGGTTGAAAAGTTTTGAAACATTTTTTTCTATAATGCTTAATAAAGCAGTTAATTATTGAATAAAGTTAATGTAATTTTTATAATTTTTTAAACAGACATATGTCAATGAGCTTCATAGTATACGTGAGCGTTTTACTGTCAAGTTTGTCACACATACTATTAAACGTGCGATTTATTGACATATGTCTGTCTAAAGTACGATACTTATTGAATTAACTTTATTCAATAATTAACTGCTTTATTAAGCATTATAGGAAAAAATGATTTAAGATTTTTTGACTCAATTTTTGATAAGTAATAATTAATGGGCAGTTTTTAAGAAACATCCAGTATAATATTTATTGTATTATCATATTATCTAATAATGTAATAATTAGAAATTACAGCTAATTAAAATATATACATACTTGGAGGATGAAAACAATTCTTGATCCAAATTGTTTGCTGCGTCAATGCCGCCATTAATCTTTTAGTAATTAAACTCTGGCTTTCAGCTGTAATGGGCCTTAAGCGAGTAATGAATCGTAAAAAGTATTCTAATAAGTATCTTGTACAGACGGACAGCTTCCCGAGGCATCGCTGTGGCTTTGAACTCCACACGACAATGTAACTGAGATTGTCAACATCAAGAAGGGGATGCTTAAGACCTTCCAACCATTCAAACAACAATGCCGATAATAACTCCAAATTAGTTTCCAATTCTAATCGCTGCCAGGCAGTACATCGATGATTTAAATCACTCTGAAAATATATTTTTGGTTGTCTTAATATTAACATTAATATTAACATTAACTTTAATGTTAAATATTAGTGTGTATTATAATATTAATACGACATAACATTATTAATATATTATTACGTAATATTATTAAAAAATACCAGCGAAATTATTACATAACGTTATTACATTTTATTTACAGTTAAGATTTACACAATTTACTAAAAAACTGAGTATTATTATGTTATATTTTTCCAATAAACAAATCGCTTTATGCCTCACAAACCAAGATGAAGACATTTCTATTTTTCTTTTAAAATTTTACTATCTTTTAAAATTACTATTTTTTTAATTCAATATATTTTAATCGCCTATAGAGTGATTTGAGCATTGTAAATAATATATTGTATTGTATGAATAAAAATTGCATCTTTTACTGAACTAGAGTTAATCATATTTGCAATTTCACTATAGCTTTAAAAATAGTATTGCACACAATACACGTGTTATACACGTAATACATCTGTGAAGTATACTAAATTGACTCATTCTACAAGCTATGTGCACATCATGCTCACTATTCACTATTCATGATTCTAGAGCTGGTCATAAACATAGGCAATTGAACATAGCTTGAAGAAACTGAATGAATGGTCATATATGTACGTTTGCGTGCGATAATTATAATACTACGCGTTCATAATCACTGTAGTGTCTAAAAATGTTTCCTTCATGCATAGGTGTGCAAAATGCACCTGGTATTCCTGCAAACGTTTCTTTATGGGATCAGGAAGTGAGGCGCTGTCTCTGATGAGCGCTTTGATAACTTCCTCGGCAGTCACCGTTTCATAATCATTGCGAGAGACACTCCTTAAGTCCATGTGCGACTGAATTTCCTTGTAACAGTCGTTATCTAGCAGATCCTGATCGTGAATGCCATCGCCCAGGACATCGTCTACGCAACTGTCGTCCAAACCTGTCATTGTCATGTAAGATCCTATTATCAGATATATGTATTTTAGCGCAATATCATCGAAATAGAATGAAGGATATCGACCAATCTACGCTTGAATTCGTCAATAGTAATACCTGGAAATGTGGAGTCGCAGGATGGAGTATCCGGTGACATGCAAAATACGTCGCTCAGTCGTCCTATATCATCGCAGGTTCCTCGAGACGATCCTTGACTACTACTGCATGCTTTTGAAGCTAAAAAAATATTTTAAAAAATATATATATACATATATATAATCTCAACAAATAAATTAATTATAAAATATGCTTGAGAAGAATTACTTTTACATATTTACTTTATTTTAAAGTTTATTTATTTAAACAAAAGAAGGATTAAAATATGCACTAATATTTACATTATCAAGAGAGAAATTACATGAATCGAAAGTTGTGGAACAAATACTTATTTCAATTATTTAATCGGATAATCTTAGATAAGGATGCAAATAAATTGGATGTTGTAAAATTGCTTAATTATTAAATTGCTTGTAATACTTCTCACTTGAGTATTCATAGGAGTCCGTAAGGGATTCCGCCCAGGAATAGGAGTGCCGTATATTGCCGTCACGGAATTTTTCCAATACGTGACAAATAAACTTTTGCGTAAAAGATACATTAGAAATCGTATATGCAATTTCGGAAGGCGAGTTATCTTCTTGACAATCGCAGAGCTGTAGTATTCGCTCGCAAATAATAAAAACAATCTGAAAATACGTAATTAATTAATCAAGCAGCTTTATTTTATGTACTGCGCAGGTTATCTTAATAATAACAATAATAATTAACATATTACTCTTAATGTAATAACAATAATCAACAAAAATGTAACTACTAGATCAAACGAATTACACATTAAAATAAGTTTAAAATAAATCAAAGATATTTTTTTTATTTTTTTATAATATTTAAGTATTTTTAATCGTAACGTTTATTCTTTAAATATCAAATTTCAAAAATTTAACTTCGATAGCATATTTATTAATAACATAAAAATTGCAAATAAAAATAAGGAGGACGCAGATTAAATTCTATGTATAATTAAATTAAATTTAAGAAAAATTAATTGAAAAATATTTTTTAATTATAAAAGAATTACAAGATGTAATAAAACAATTGAACATTACGTAAATAAAATGTGTGAAAAAAACTGAATGTCTCGTACTTTTGGAATATGCTTGAAAGTGCGTTGCTCGTATCCGTGTAGCATATTATTTTGTTTTTTCAGGTACGATTGGAGGCTATAGGGCTTGCGATCCCCTGTTGTACTGTGCAAAGGGAATACTATCATTTGCGGAAGCACGAAGTGCTCGAATTGTTGAATGCAAATTATTTGCCCGCGCGTTTGTATGGCGGAAGGACGTTTCATACGGACGAATCTAATGGCATCGTTCGCCCTTACACGAAGACTGTAAATAAGGTAGCACGCTATGAGAACGCCGGTTCTGCCGAGACCTGAAAATAAAATACTTTCGGCATTGTTTTGCTACTGCTGGGTTAATTGCTGACTCATTAATCAAATAGAAGCAAGCAAGCAAGAAAGCAAGCAAATTAAAAACAAGTCAAGGATCGTAGCGCAAATAAAAGATTTCTCTTAATTAGTAAACAAGTAATGTTATGTATAATTATGGAAGATGTTATACATATATGTATAATTATTTAAAAAATCGACTGTGAAAGCGTTTTTAAGGATATTTAATAACATTTATCAAACATTTATCATCACGGAAATGAAAAGAAACGATCACAATTTAAGATTATGTAAGATTTGAGTAGATATGAAATGGAAGTCTACCAACCATAAGCGAAAACATTCTTTGCATTTTAGATTCCAAAAATAGAAAAGACATTCGTGTTAGGTAATTATGCTAGTGATAAAGCATTTTATCAATCCAAAAAGTTTTACATTAATTAATTAATATTGAAGCTGGAAGCAAAACTTTCATTTATAGTCTGACAAAAAGTGAAAACTTATGTGTACATATATTTTCTAGATGATCCCTAACTGATATTAACACAATGTAAAATTCGGATCTACGTTTTCCTTCTACAATTAAATCACGTAGCATGCACACGAGACATTTCTGGAATTGTAGTACGCTGATCAATCCAACTGACCGCGATAAATCCTGCAATTTAACTTTCCTAATCGCGCTCGTTATACATTCACCTTGTTATCTAAATGCTTTATCTATCTACATCTGATCTTATCAATTTTAATTCGTAAGACGACAATTAATAATCGTGAAAATGTTAAACTAAAAACCTAATAATATTATACTAGTCTTTTTTCTTTTTGATAGTAAGGATGACGTAATTATAATTAGTTAATGTTTTGACAGAAATTAGAATTTGTGATCTTTGCAGTTTTATTTTAAATACGATTTTCGAAATTTCGTATAAACTAGTACAATTTTTTTTAAACAAAAATGTCATTGTGAACATGCAAATGTTTCGAAGTAACATATTACGAAGAGAGAAGAACTGATCGATCGATTAGAATAGACGTCGACCCTCGCATGTCCTTAAACATCGCTTTGAATAATAATGGAGCATAGCATAAAATTCACCTTCGATTATCATCGATAAAACTCGTATCTTTTATATTTTAAATTAATTTAATCTCATTAATATTTAATTAAAAATATCGCATTAATATTCAATAGAGAAAAGATACGAAATATACATAAAAAAGATATAAACTAAACGACAAGATACTTTAAAGAAAAATTGTTGAATTTGGTTATACACCAATTTATATAAAGTTAAATTTATCTCATTATTTAGTAAAAACTTTATAACTTCAGCTTAACCAAGCAGCATAGAACTTATAATCAAATAACATAAAAATTTATTAATATGGATAATAATTTAAGGATAATAAATATTTCTAAAGTCCGTTCCCACTTTTTATATTTCGGAAATGGTTTATAATTAAAAAAGTTAAATATAGCTTTGATCATTTTGAAGAATTTTTCTTTCAAGAGGGTTACCTGTCAAGAAAGTGTCTTAAGAAAATCCCAACTCAAAAGTTTCAAATAGAAACTTTCATATTGTATATCGTTTGAAAGGACGTAAAACGTAACTTTTCCATATAAAATTCTGATTTAGATCTTGGATCATACTGTTTAAAGCCCAAAAGAGTATCCAAAAAACTATTACATTTAATATGATACCAGATATGATACCAGATTTAACGAGGGACAAATTATAAAAAACTAGAAAATTAGTTTTTTATTAGTAGCTTTCGATCGGATTTGCATATCAATTTTTGTTGACTTGTGCTAAAATGTGGCACGTCGGTTTGCGCCAAAATTTTTTATATTTTTTCAAATAAAGTATTAGTATAGGTATAAAAAATTTCGTTTAAATGTCTTACAATTAGATGGATTTTAATAAAAAATTTCAAACGAAATTTGTAATTTTGATCGTGATTTTTATCATAAATTTTTCACCGGTTTTCCGTAATTTTGAACCGTTTTTAAAACAGAGAGGGTGGAAACAAACTTTAGAGACACCCTGTATAAATAATAAAAAGAAGGCAATTTCATTTAGATCACAATCTTATTTCTACATTTATCGTACAGCACAAGAAGATTACGTATTAATTTAATGTTATGGTTGACCTTCATGATTAAATCTTTAACTTCCAGCACACAATAATTTAACAATTATATTCAGAGTCTTCCATATATGTATGCAGATATCAAAATGAATATATATTTATTTATATATACTTATAAATGATATATATATACATATATTATATATCATTTATAAGTAAATGAGATATAACAACGGGTATAAAAATATATATTATTCTTAAAAATATTACGTTTTAAATTGCTTATCGCTTCACTCACATTTTATGTTTTAATAAAATGGAACTTTCTTGCGATGTAGCAAGGTTCGTGAAGCGAATAGGTAATGGAACGTAACCAACTTATTTTTGTCTTTAATATAATCGCTAATGATAATGCTTTAATTCAATTATATAACTATATGTGAATGTTATGCATTGGCTTTTTATAAATCAATTTCTTTTTATCCAAATAATTATTCAAAAATTATTGAGACATCACAAAGAGTTTCATCATATTTGAAGAAATAATTTAAATATTGACATTCTCAATAACAAATTGTTTAATTATAATAAGGCGATTTTGAATCTTTTCATTTATAGTTTACATATTTATTTCAATATTTTATCTTAAATATAATTCTTAAAATAGCATTTGTGTGTTAAGCGGATAGTGCAAAGCGTACAACAATTAACTCAAAAATATTGAACACGTTATATCGTATATACCATTAACTTGTAAATTAAATGCCGTGCATTACTTAATTATTATTTTCTGCCTCCAGTATTTGATAGACGTTATTTGCGTGTGCAGCGTAAAGATTCAAACACGGTACACATATGTATATGTACGTCAGTCAATTTGTATGCATGCAATGCAGCACGATAATATCATACACGATAAATTTTCTTTAACTGCTTAAATCGATACGTTTAAAACTTACAGATCATTGATAAGCCATTTAACAAAAAAATTTTAGTAAATTTAATATAAAAAATTATGAAATAAATAGCGATCAACAAAATCTAAAATATTTGTAAATAACAAGAACTTATTAAAAATATTTTTTAATAAGTTTCGAGTCCGATAACTAATAAAAATAAGGAAAAATATATTATATATGTAATTGTTACTTTAAGAAAAAAATGTTATTTTAATTAATATTGAATATTATGTATTTAAACTATAAATATTGGTATTTTTAATAATAACATTAACACATATGTAGATTATAACATATATTATAACATACATTGTAACATATATTATAATATACATTTTTTATCAATACACAAATTTTTTGACAAATATTTTTAAATATATTAATAAAATACAAAAAAGGAGATTTAATAACAATCATACAAGAATCACAATTAAATGACATTAAATAAATTAGAGAAATATTTATCTTATCTCAAATTAATAAGATATTTTTTGAAATCTTTGATTTAAAAAATGATATTTTCGTAGACTTATTTATGCATTCATATCAATCTCACATCATCCATCTTACACTCAAAAAACCGTGATAGCTGCAAGGGATGCAATTGGGTCAAGTGCACTGCACGAAAAATCGATTTACCGGCATGACAGTGAATGGCCACTCTTCCTTCTTGCACAGCGAAGGCTACAACCTTGACCATGTCCAAAAGCTTTCCCATCGTGGCGCTACCATAATCCTTCAAGGCGAAATTATAGTAATAAACTGGAACAGATTTTTCATAAAATCGCGTATTTGAACTTGATCTTTACGGCTTTTCTGTGGTAGGGATAAGAGCGGCAGCATTATTTCGGAACTTTTCTTTCTATCTATAGATATACGCTTTTGCTGCATTGCATGTTATATTGTGAAGCTCTTCGATCTAACTGATGGTTGTTAGGATCGGGGGAGAAATGCTCCCACACGATTCTACATGCGTTTAGCACAAGGACAAACTCCCCTCCATTCTATTTTCACTATTATTCTTGCTAATTTAAAAGTAAAATTCTTCGCCGTTTTATTTTTCTAGCATTATTATATCTGCATGTTATCATGTAAATGAGAAATGCGATACAATAACATTGATTTGAATAAATAACTTTTTAAACGTTGCAGTATTTGTTATGTATGATAGCGAAAAAGATTTTCGTTAAAACATAACTATTATTTCAATTTATACACAAGCAAAAAAAGAATATATTAAAAATAAATGTAATATTATTTAAAAAATTTAGAAAAATTATTAAATTACAAGTTAGAACTTTCTTTGTCTGATTTATTTTTATTTCCAGGATATATATATATATATATATATATATATATATATATCCTGGATATATATATATATGTTTTTTAAAAAACAAATTCAGTGCTGTTTTGTTATTTATTCTCAATGAAATAAAAAATTTGTGGCAGTTAATTCAATAAGATTGCATACGGATTTTAATAAGCGTTTTTAATACCTACTGTCGTTTTTCATAAAAATATTGGGATCGTATGTAAAGCCGCTCTCTTCTAATGGACCACCGCAATTTGCGTGTTCGCCAGGAGTTTGCAGATTTATTATGGTTTTTATACTCCACCCTTGGAATTGGGCAATTATATTTTTCTTTATTATTTGCGCGGTATTGGGTCGTGCCATCGCAAGGACATCATCAGTTACCCTAAAATATTTAATTGATTAATAATTTAGATAGAAATGTGACAGCTGATATCTGGTAATAAATTTCCGATTACTACCGCAGGTAGCACGCTGACGTTATTTGTCATCATTTTAGCATTATAATGTTGTTTTAGAAACGTTATTTTGATGTCAAAATGACGACAAATGACTCCAACTTGCTAGGAACATTAATTATTTTTACTGATGGAATAGAATGCATATTAATATATCAACTATATGTTTAGTGTGTCTAAATAAATCTTCGACGCTACTGTAGTTGAGTGATGCTTCGACAGAATGTCAATAATAAAATGGCTTAAATATATAATATACATACAACTTTAAGTCGACATAATTTATCGAACAACTTATAAATATTGCTGACTGATGTAAAAATAATTTAGGACTACAAGTAAATAAATACATATTTATCTAATAATCATAGTTGTGAAAATTATTAGCAGATTTATGGCAATTGATAAATGATTCTTGATAAAAATTTTTAAGTATACTTTACGTTATTTTTATACAAAACAAATTATTTAAAGTTATTTTATTATTAAATTATTAAAAAGCGATGGCCATACTTCGGTTGACAAACTTTTGTTTTTGTTTGTCATTTATTAGTAATGTTATTTCTTGATATTTGAGGCTTTTGCGATGTAAATAATGAATAAAATCAAGAATTTACGCAGCTTAAACACAGAAACCAAACCGAATGCTATTTCTTCTTATATTTTATTAAAATTTAATTTAATGGTTGTCGCGCTCACCAGTGCGAAAAGATGTTCTGTATTGCCATGTGAACAGCTGGCCAGGCCTTTGGATTCTCATATTTGCATCTGGACCCGCCGCAAAAAATGGCACACTGTATAGCCTGCGGTGTGAATCTTCGCAAATTTTCCGAAAATTTATTGTATCCCGCCTCAACCTCGCACGTGTCTGTTTGCCCTCCTTGAAGTCCCGCCGGGACCAACGAGCTTACATCCATTCTACAATCGAACAAAAATCCGGTGACGGAAATGATCGTTTCACTTAACAAAATTTTAGAGGAGTTACGAGATCTATGATAAATTTATAATTTTCAAAAAAGGAATTTTTAAAGCCTACATTTTTATTATGTATTTTGGCATAAGTAACAATTGTGTGTCGATATGTCATTCTTCTGAATGCATTTTAACTAAAATGAAGTTACAATATAGTCTCATATATAATTAGATAAATAAAATAAAATCTAATAAAAAAGAGGCAAATCTTTTGTGACAGTTTGAAGGAAAAAAAGTATTCAATTGGGCACAGGCACGAGGCAATATATAATATGTACATTTACGAAAATATTCACTCGCTTCTCATCCATCTCATAGCCATGCATGAAAATAGCAATCGTTTTTATTGTTCACTTTCATTCGTCAACTATCAACTCGCGGATTTAATTACACGCGACGCGGATTTAGGTACTGACTGGTGAAAAAAGAAAAAAAAAGCAGTTAACGCGGTAGGGTAAGCGCATAGCGACTGGTAGTTCCGCTACTATAACGTTGCTTTATCTATTATCGAATCGCAAGAGTTGCGCCTGCGTCAGGCATGGTGGTAAATCATATTGTCATTCGTCTATGTGCGGCGTTCGTACGAATATTCACAAAGCCTGTAAGCGTGTAATTTAACACACGATAAAGTGCAATGACCTTTCAGCATGACATTAAAGTAGGATTAAGACTACATGTCAATTCTATTTCTTTCTAAGTTTTTTTAAGTTTTAAGAAAAAAATGAATTTTTCCTTGAATCATTAGGATTCCTTTTATTATTAGGAAATCATTAAAATGCATTAAATTAGAAAGAAAATTAAAAGGACGCCCGATGTTTATCGTATGTATATTCGTTAATATATTTATTCATTAATATATTATCGTAAAAATAATAATTGACTAAATGACGTCTCGATTTTCAATGGAAAGTGCGTTTTATAAAATTATTTTTTATGTATATGTATATCGCAATCGCGGTATCGCAAATGTTTCTAATCGACTTTTTTTCCATTTAATTATTGATTCTATGAGCTCATACTAAAGCTTTATTTGTTTTTTAATACATTTAATAACTGGCTTTAATTTTGGAAAATGCAGTGATCGATGTATTTTTAAAATTATAAAACATACTATTTAATAAATTTATGTAACTTTTTAGTGCATGTACATATAGTGTATATATTGTATGCATAATGTAAATAACTTCTATGTAAGTTTAACGATCAATAAATTCTCTCGATATTCAGACTTTATATTTGTAATGTATTTTTACAATTTATGAAAAATAAATATTTGAATTTCACTATTGGAAAGAAATAACATTATTCGAAATAAAAATTACATAATATTCGGTTCTGACATTTTATTGCAAAATTACAAGGATAAAAATCAATACTTTGTAGACGTAGAGCACGGAGTAGAAACAAAAAGCGCAGAAGAGAACGAGAGGCACCGATGTGTTACCCATCGGAAATAATCCTGGACACGGCTAGAACAAGGTGGACTTTCCGTGCGTGGAGGCGCTAGTGAACGGACTCCGAAACGTGGGCATGCCCAGTCTCAAGTCTGTATCAGACTACGAATTGAAATTGAGATTAGATTGGAATTTCGTCAATCAAAAAAATTACTTCATATTAGCTTTGTTCTAATTGGCTGAATTCCAATTCAATCTCAATTTCAATTCGTAGTCTGATACAGGCTTCAGGCCTCTCTCTAGTTCAAAAAGTGGATTTAGCACGGCGGCACACCATGCACGGAAGCGATTTATCGACAGTGAACGTGGCTACGTAGTTCTACATCCACGTTTGGCGCGACGGCTAGATCAACGATTAGTCCCACGAAAAAGGCTGGGATGTCCGTTCTCAAGTTTCTCTCTCTCTCTCTGGTATTGAGTTCTATGGTACTATAGTGATGGACGTTGAGTGAGTCGAACGGCTGCGACCACGGCGTCATCGTATATAACGGCGGAATCATGGCACGTCAGGTTTAGGCAGATTTAGATAAGATTGATTGAGTATTATCGAAATCGTACGAACTCGGAGCGTTTCGGCTGTGCGTGTCGTCGATGCAAGAACGGGGACGAGAGATGTCCGGCTTTGACGAGAATCCCTTCGGGGAGCCTACGATTAACGATCCTTTCTCGGTGAGTGTAGCGTTTACCTCGTGTGCGCGACAGTGATGGAAGCGAAACACGCAGCTCCGCGCTCCAATATTATTCGCGTTTCTGTCAAAATTCCCCGAGGCGTAAATCGGCTCGTCGCCGATCGCCCCGCGCTCGCGACAAATTAATCACGACCTATCGAACGATTTGGCGAGCAATAAGCGAGCGAAACTTGTGCCCTGGTTGGCCGAAGATTGGATGTGTCATGTCCTCATAATCCGCTTGCCTTGACAATCTTCTTTTCTTATCGTTCGATGAGGCCGATAGTTCATTATAAAACCTAATCTCGCGAATATTTGTATAATTATCCGTATAATTGTATATATTTAGTGATATTACTATGTTTTGTGTGCAATTTCGTGGCGCTGCAATAATGCCCTAATATTAATTCCTTTTTGCGTTTGATTTTGTAATCTCGCTTCAAAGTCCAAATAAAATGTACTTTTTTGAATAATAATTTGTTGCAATATATATATGTATATATTTCTTTGTATCTCATTACAAATGACAGATGTATATCTATAAGAAGAATGCAGACGATAGATAAGATAAGCAATTCTATTAAGAGATTAAAAAGGGAATATCAATATATGTTAACATATACGATAGGATCCAGCGATACGAAGAGCAGTAACATCTACACCCGCTAGTAGAGGTCTTGAAGATTACAATCCTTTTGCTGAACAAGGCACCCAAGGAACTACACAAGTCAGAGGAGCAGTAAATCCGCCCATCTATGGTGGAGTCGGAGCGACGCAGCAACCCGCTACGCTTCAACCTACTAATCAAGAGGCGCCTCCTCCTGCATATGCTCGTACTCCCCAGCAAACAGTCAATGCGGCGCTTGGAAGCACCGTATCACCACCGTCAGATGTAAATTTATATTGAATATTTGTGTGTACGGAGTATATAAATCTCTTAAGATCAGATTAGAGAAATTGTTGTAATTAAGACATATGATTTACATATTAAATTTGTACTATAACTGTATTTGTAATATAATTATATTAAATTCAAATTTAAAATGTAAATCATATATTTTAATTCTATTAAATTTTTATTGACACTGGTGTTTGTGTTGACTCTCTAAAGCTTTAATTATCACTAATTTTGTTTTAATATCGAGAGTTCTTCTTTTTTAATCATTGTAATATATTTTAGCAACGGGCAGAAGCAGAATGGAAAGCCAGAGCGGAAGAAGAATTGAGAAATACTCCGTATTACCGTTAGTACATATCGGCATATACTTTACAATTTTTAATGTTAAGTAAAGTTGTTTTATACAATTATTTCTTGATTCTTTAGCGAGACGAAATAATTGGCCGCCATTACCAGATAAATGCTGTTTCCAGCCATGCTTTTATCAAGATATTGATGTGGAAATTCATACCGATTTTCAAAAAACAGTGAGGCAATTATATTACCTCTGGATGTGTAAGTTTAATTGTATATGGACGATAGATTTACGATAGATTAATATTACACATGGATAATGTATTTAATAATATATTGTTTACAGTTCATGGCTGTGTTCTGCTGTTGAATGTAATTGGAGGATTCGTCTTGATGCTCTGTGGCCAGGGTTTCTCAACATTCGGTCTGGCTATCTTGTATCTTATACTCTTTACTCCATTCTCCTTCATGTGCTGGTTTAGACCAGCATACAGGGCTTTCAAGTAAATCCATTTAACATTACAGAAATCAAGTGTGAAAGAAATTAGGAATTAAAAATAAATCATTGTTTTAATTTTTCAGGAACGACAGCTCTTTCAATTTTATGGTCTTTTTCTTCGTCTTCTTCTTTCAACTAATTGTCACCAGTATCCAGGCTATAGGTATTCCTGGTGCTGGAACTTGGTAATATATTATTATTATTGTATTATTATTATATTTTTATTGCACTTTAATTTTATGCACGATATGCAAGGACAACTTGTATTAATACAAATTGCATATTTTTATTTTTTATAGTGGCATAATTACTGCAATTAGTATGTTTGACTCATCGGCCAAAGGAATTTTCATCGGTCTTCTTATGCTCTTCGTCGCTATTTGTTTTCTTCTTGCGGCAGGTGGTGATCTTTTATTGCTTACTAAGGTATATAACACATACATATAAACTAAAATAAAAAGTGATAGTTGATATCGATCTCAAGGAAACTAATGAGATTATTTATTTTCAGATCCATCGCATTTATCGCACTTCCGATGCGAGTGTTACAAAAGCGCAGCAAGAGTTTGCTACAACATTTTTGCGAAACGAGCATGTGCAAAATGCAGCGAGCAATGTCGCAGCCAGTGCGGTTCGCACGCAAATGGCTAACGCTAGCCAGCCACGTTACTAAATAATTTAATCATTTATTTGTCCTACAGAAATACTGTTCTGGCTTTACATCATTCAGTAAGTGGATAGATCTCATTAGTTCCACTATTTATGGGTTATACGAAATGATCATAGAAATATACTGCAAAAATTTTATTCTTACAATGAAATGCTTCTATGTACGAATATTGTACTTCACGATGAAATTTATTCTCTGATGTACGTTGTATTATTAACGTTAATTGTACAGTTAATACTGTAAAGTATTTCAAAACATTAACGATATTCTAAAGAAATCTTTCAAAATCAATATGTATTTTGTTTCCAAGTAAGACATTTTATGTTGGAAAGAAATTATATTATACATATAACATTTCTATATAAGTTGATGTATTAGTTTGTATTACCGTTTATCATGTGTGTTTATTTATGAGATCTTTAAATTAGGTTACGATGATATGACTGAGCTATTGATAATCATATCAATCATATCATTATAATTTTATTATAATTGCTTATATTTACTATCTTTCATATTTTAGTGGCACAGTCTCATGACAATGTGATCATATTATAAGTTATGAAAATAATTAAATTGACTCCAAGTATAAATAACTGCAAGATTCGAATTATAAAATATAATTTGATTCACATTTGTTGAATGTTAACATAAATGCTAATTTACTTATAACTTCACAATTAGCTTTCTTATAAACCCCTGTACATTCCTATTTTTATGCAATATGTTAAATCATTTTATTGTGATTGTTGTTTCATATTAAACAATTTTTATCAAAATGAAGAATATGTTAACAGAAAGGAAGTTGGATTTTGCTGGAAATTTTATAAGTTCATAAAATAATTTTTCCAATCAAAGCGTTAACAAATGTTATTTGTTGGAACTGAAATACGACGGTTTACTTGTATTTCTTCACATATTATAATGCTAATAAATATATTATAAATACAACTAAACTTTTTGTAAAATAATCTTAAAGATATACTCATAAATATTAGATATAAAATTTTTGATGCGGAACGATCAAATGTAAAGTTTAATGAAGAATTATCAAGCCTAATAGATTTATTTATCATAAAAATATTAAAAATGAATCGATTTTTAATCTTGATTATGACAGTGGCAGGTTAATATTTACATATATGGTTCCAGTTCTTGTAAATTAAGCCTTTTGAGTAAAGCTTGTGCTGTAAAAATTGAAAAATATTAGTATAAATATTAAATATTAATATGTAAAAAATGCTGAAATATTTTATATATAATATTTATACTGCTTCATAAATGGTTTAATATACACACCTTTTAAAAGATACGTTGCTATTGGATCTTTTGGAAATGGACAACCGGCATCAGAATTATTTAATATTGTGGTTCCAACCAATTCTGCTGCAGTCACAGCATCGATAACTTCTACTTTAGTTCGGTACATGAGTTTTGCGTGGCCTTCAGCTAATCTGAAAGTATCAAGTCCAATGACGTTATAGTTCGCTGATAATCGGAATTGAGTAAAGACAAACAACATTCGCAAAAGAAAACTCTAATCTCATTATTGATGATTAATTTAAATGATTTTGCTTTACCTGATAAGACTATCTAAAAGTCGCACTGTTGTTCTCTCAGGCTTTCTATATGGGTCTGATCGATGATGAAGATAAGTTGCACTGAGTATTTTTTTGGCCTCGTCAGTTAACACTGGCTTTAATGCGCGCACGTGTGCGAAATATTCGCTGAGAGTCTCTTCCGACCACAAGCCCATTAAATTCAAAGGACCCATAAACGTTTCGGAATATCTATGATAATATTTCATATGTTTTATTATCATTGATTGTAACATTAATTATATAAAAGAGAAATGCGGATATTATTACGAATTGGTTTCTTCGTCTTCACAGGCAGCTTTCAAAATGTGACTCGACGTCAATCTATCCCATTCGGGATTTCTAGTATCTCTTAGAACAAGAATCAGATCGAAACGCGACAAAAGAGGATTTCCTAAGCAGGTTTTCCATTCTTCGCCTGTAAAACATCCACCGTCTGGATTGATAGCCGCAATGACGGAGCAGCGGCTGTTTAATGTGCTCACCATGCCAGCTTTGGCGATGGAGATTGTTTGCTGTTCCATTGCTTCGTGTACAGAAGTCCTGTCATGCGAACTCATTGTCGAGAATTCATCCACGCAACACACACCTCCATCTGCGAGCACTAAAGCCCCGGCTTCTAAGTGCCAACCATCTGAATCCTGTAATATATCTCAATAGATTTCTCTCTTATTTATAAAATGATCGCTTAGCTGACAACGGATAAATAGAAATTTAAAGCATTTAATATGTACTAACTTTGACAGCAGCTGCTGTAAGTCCAGCGGCAGTACTTCCAACGCCGGTTGTAAAGACAGATCGTGTAGTCAGTCGAGATGCAACACGAAGCAATTGTGATTTGCCAGTACCAGGATCTCCGACCAGAAGAAGATGAGGCTCGCCTCTTATACGCGTTCCTGTTTCACTAGTTTTCGCCACACCACCGCACATAACAACAGCCAACGCTAGTTTCGCAATATACATTCCATATAACTATCGAAAATCAAAAGAGAAATAGAATATAATTGTTAAAATGTTTTCAATGTTAATAGTATAAAATATTAAATATTATTTCGTGTAATAATATTTAAGAATATTAAATTTAAACGTACTTCTGAACAAATAGAAGCAAGAATATTGTCCCGGCCAGATAACGCATTATCTCGATAATGTTCCCAATACGCTGTAAACGTATCTTTTATTTCTGTTGTAGAGAATGTTGCATCTGTGATTTTTCTGCGTACAGAAATACTATTTGCCATCAGGAACGTCGTAGCTTCTGCGCGTTGGCCAACTTTCAATGTACCCCACTTTCGTATAATTACTCCACTACAAATATATTTATAATTAAGCTAATTGCTAAATCAAGTTTTATGATTTTAATAATTACAATATTGGTATATTTCTCAAAATTATAGATATATATTGATAAAATAGAAAAATATATAATTTGTGAACCTGACATCTATATTGTCTCCAGGTTTACATTTGTCGACAAGATCATCCAATAAAACTACTTGCAGACCCATTGAATAGCTCCTTGTATCTGTTTTACATTTGTCCTGTACAGAAAATGTTGCTCAAGTAAAAAATGTAATATATATACAATTCTAATAGTAAGGCAAAGTTTGTCTTCTGTACCTGAATCTTTATTTCTTGATAATCAGAACAATCGTCTTGTTCTAAAGATGTTAAAGCTGTCAAACTTGGAGACCGACATGATTGACAATGTTTAATATTTCTAAACACTTGTTTTTCCCATTCTAACTGTAGGCAAAAAAATTAAGACTAATTGTTATACTATACAACTTTAAACCATAATTTATTATTTCATATTGTTTCTTGCTAAACAAAGTTTACTTACTTTCACTATATTAATATGTTTGCATTTTTTACAGATAAAGCGTTTTTTCAATTTCATAACTGTAGGCTGAGACATGCGTACGACAATTCCGGACGTTGAAATTAGCTCACCAATTTTACCTACATCGAGTTTTATTGGTATTGAAATAATTCGGATATGAACCTGCATATTAATATAATATAATAAAGAAAGCAATATACATTAATATTTATTAACAGTATAGAAATTATGTCTATGTCTATTTAAATATCAACAATAATGTAATACAATGTAATAATAAATTTTAATATATAAAATATAAATTGGATAAAATATAGATCACTGTTTAATCGACTGTTTAGACTTCAAGATTCATCGGCAAAATAAAAATAATTACTCTTATTCAAATCATATGTACGAAATTCATGCAGTAATAATTAATAAAAGACTCATACTCTGGTCTTTATTATTTGCTCAGTTTTGCATAACTGTTCCTGAGCTTTTACCGCTGCCTCGTTACACAGTGGTAAATAGTGTTTAGGATTTCGTAAGATTTTCTGTGCACTCTCTGCATCAGCTTCAAATAAAGACACGAAGCTAAAAAATTATTAACACACAATAAGAACACGATCACAGGATTAGTTTATTAATTTTTATTGAGATATATAAGAGATTTACGCAGGCAGTCCTCAATGAGACATATTATACGTCTAACCTAGCAAATCCTTGTGAAGACTTACTTTACATGTATCGAATAGAATAAATGATCGTCTGTAGCATTTAATATGTCTTCCAAGTCTTTCATGTGGTACTTCAAAAGATAATCTTGAAGCATGTTGATAGTTTAAATATCACTGAGCTTTAGCACGAAGATACATCCCAAGAGAGACGCAACACAAATAACACGTGGTTATCTACCCGCCAAATGCGCCAACTTGATCCAACTGAAGTTGGCTACTCACTAAATAGTTCGACTATTTTCTCTCTCGCTCTCCACAGACGCCTATCACAAATTTCACGGATCCATCGAACTGAAGTATACTGAAGCTATATATTGAAGCTATCAATGTAAAACATCAAAAAATTAGAACTTTTAATTGGACTAGACAACAATGGCGCTGCGTGCCATTTATTCAATTTTTTGTTCTATTTTTATTTTTTCGTTTTTTTTTATTTATGTGTTTTTCTATCACTTATCCATCTATTTGATCTACATTCGATAACCAATTTATTTAACAGCTGTCGAAATTCAATCGCTGACAGCTACTCTCACAATCCGAAGTAAGTCAAGCAAGAGATCCAATCAACATTATGGAAAAGAGGCAACAACCCAGCCGACACAAAGCATTAACGACATTACATCTACATATGTTGTAATTTCGTACTCAATAATGTAAATGTGTTATATTACATTTCCAAACAAATGTGTTATATTACATTTCCATTGTTGAGAACGAAATTATAATATAGATGTAATGTCACTGATACTAGGAACTTCGAAATTTTCGAGAGGACTTCGATACGTTCGAGTATCGATTATACATCACTTTTTTTTTTAAAGTGGAACAATAAAAAAATTGAGATTAAATGCTCATAACAGTTGATATTTCTAATAATAATTATTGATAAATAAAAGCGAAGATTTTGCATTTTTATCAATTAATTTAATATTATAATTAATATAATAATAAGTTATTTATATATTTCTTTATTGTTAATTCGCTATTTTAACTTCTATAAACGAGATTTGTATTCCCCAGGCGCTGCACCATCTATTTCGATAAAAATGTCACGCCTGGCACGAGGCGGTGATTGTCTGCTAAAACGCCATCGATGCCGCAGATTCGTCAGCTGTCAGTTAAACGCTTGAAATTCCATTTGAGCCGGAAACCGTTCTCGCGCCGCGCCCCGAGGGTTTGGTCGCAGTTTTGGTTACTTTTCGCCAAACCGCATCGACGACTGGCCTCCATTAATCGATCCCCTCCGTGTGTCTCGACCGTCTATCCGTCCCATAATTCCGCCTCGCGGTTTCGCGCGGGACTCTGCGGTGAAACTTCTTCCGCAACATCGGAAACCTTTTCTGCTCCTAATTTTCGTCGGGGATGACGAGGGAGTTATGCGCGGGGGGAGGGGGGAGGGGTGCCCATTCGACGGATACGTCGGGGAATAAATGTTGTCGAATGAACGCCCCGGCCGAATAGATATTCCGGAGCTCCTGAATATATATTTCAGTTACGATGAAATCGGATTTTTCGCTCGTTCAAATAACGGCGGAGCAAACGGAAATCAATGAAAATATACACGGCAGAGATAATAGTATCCGTTGGAACAGTTTCTCCCCCTCGATTTTTCTGTAATTTTTTACACTGTTTTTCTTTTTATTTTTTGCTTATTATTTGTATGAATGTAATTATTTATAGACGGGATTTATATGGGAACCCCGCGATGGTTCTCCTAAATATATTTATTACGTAAACATTTTTTTCCTCATCTAACGAAACGCGATGTAAAGAAAAATAGATAAATATTTTACGTTACTATCTACGATTACTATTTAAAGTATAGTAAAAATACAGAAAGTAAAATAGTGAAAGCAAAATATTTTCTATCAACTGCAGATTAATTCATTTGCGGGTCTTTTATATTTTCAATTACACAGATTTACGTTATCTCACGCATTTATCCTCTTCATGAAGAGAATGTTTTACATGGAGCGAAAAATACGGCAGATCGAAGTCGAGCGACCGGAAACAAAGCGTCCGTTAATCAACGTTTTGACGATATCCGATTTAGGAATAACGTAGCGCGGCGTGTGCGCAATTCATCTTTTTATTTGTCGATTCTCATCCGGTACTATTTCTTCCCCGGGTTCTGATACCCCGGAGGGGTTTGATTTAAATTGGAGCACGGCGACATTTCAAGTGGGGATAATGTATATTAAATATATGACGTCTGTATTGGTTTTACGATGTCATTAGTAACGATTCCCTTTACGACCTGTTTCTGAGTTATAAATTACTGGTCGGATACACGATGGTGGAGAGAAACAGTGTAATTAGCGTTACTGTGCGCGCGTACCGGATATATGTATATGCCGAGGTATAATTGGTCCGCGCACGATCACACACAAAACTTGCCTCATCCATTTTATATGCTAACGTCGCGAGCATAAGTCTTGTGATCTCGTGGATCTTCAAAGCGGCTTCGTTTAAATTTATCCTCTACTGTCCATTTCCGAGCATTTAACGTTATATACGCGGACATTAGACAATTGTAATATTACATTATCAGAAAGAGGTCGAATATCGATTTTAACTGCACATGATCAGAATATATAAATATTGTAGGAATAAAGTGCAATATGAATTTCTCACGGTTGCAGTTACTTTTGCATGATCATCGCGGTACATTATTCAATATGACATCGTTTTAAACCATCAGGACAGTCGTGGCATACGCATGTATCGCTTTAAAAGTAGTATAGTGGTATATCCCGCTCGTATGAAATGTACTCTTTGACGTGAAATTGTGAAATAGTAAACGCGTAACGTAATTTTTCTTTGAATCCGCACAAAAATCTGCAACCAAATTTAGCATAAAAATCGCAAAATTTTTAAAAAATTCAACGCTTTTAAAATAACCAGCACAAACAATTATACGCTAAAAAAATAATGAGATAATAAATTTAATACCATTACAAGCGTACTATCACAGGACGATTAATAACGTATCGATAACAGTATGCATCTCCAACTTTTACAACGCTATTTCTTTGCAGGAGCGCAGGAGGTGATCGTTCCTTCTGATTTTTCTGATGTTAACGATATATCTGATTTACGAAGAAACGCCATCCGGATAAAAGTAAACGATGGACTCGTAACGAGACGGAAATCGTTCTCCATTGAAATTCTTCAACCTTGCACCAACAATAATCCCGATGTCGTTCGATCGACGGACGCCTATTCTCGTGCATGAAATTTCGAGCGAAACGCAAATTTTTCCTCCATTTGATCGAACGGTAGCGTGGTAAATCGCTGGAGTTTAAGTCATACGTATACCGCACATTTCCTGTAAGCACAATTCCATATAAGTTGTCAGCCGCAGGCAGCAGCTGGTGGCTTCCAAGTGAAATTATAGAAAGTTGAATGCCATCGGTATGTCCGGGAATATCATGTTCTTCCTCGAACCATTAACACTATGTTTATTTGTCCATTGATGCACCCTCTGGTGGTGGTTGACATGAAACGATAGATTTAAAGAAAAAAAAAATGCGTAAAAATATACTGTATAGATCTAAGCTGAGAACATATTCTCAAAATGTTTAATGAAGTAAAGAGACTTAATCTATGAAACTAATCTATGTATGATTCAGAATTTAGCTATATAATTTCATTTACATTTAGTTATAATATACATAAATAATTTATTTTTATATTCTTCTAATAATTAATATATTTCAAATGTTTATTAACTATTTAATTTTAAAAATCATCCTTTTACTCTCATTGTCAAATTTTCTCTTTATATCATTTTTACCTCAGTTCCATACATAGTTTGTATAATTATTTGCGGTATATGCTATTTCACGTGCAATTTCAATATAATATTACTTTAAAAAATAATATTTACGTGTTGTAGGAAAAATACATGACTCGGAATATTTTAAAACTTGATCTCTCTTTCTCTCTTAACGCTCTAGTATTTAAATTTACTAATATGTTACGTTAGCTACGTGAGCCTACATTAATTTTACTAACTTTTATAAATATATAAATATAACGCTTGTACGTGATACTTGTTTTTTGAACAAAATATGATCTTTTTCTAAGAAACTCATATATTGTATTAATTAATATGTTATTACATGCGGTAGTTGATTTTGAATACAATGACAGAAAGTGAATACAATAACATCTCTCTTTCGCTTAGAAATTAAATGTACTGAATAACAAATTTATTTTGGCAAACAAATTTTTCGAACTAAGAATAATTCATATAAAACTTGAAAAAAGTATTAAATGTTACATTACGTGGCATATTTATTCTTTGTTTCCTGAAATTGTTAACTCATATGTTCTTATTAAAATATTTTAGCTGAATTGAAAAAATATTACTTATAAAGTAAATTTTTAATTAATATTTTTTATTCTCTTTTCTTTCTTATTCCATAGAACGAGTAAAAATTAATTTAATTTTACCATAGAAATTGTAATAATTTTGTAATAATTTTTAATTTTACATTGCATATATTTAAATAGTATATTTTGGTCTATTGTGCTCGAGAAGTTTTTTAAAAATAAAGCATAGTTCTTTGTGTTTCTATATTCAAACTTTTTATTTTATTTAATGTTAACATATATAACAAAATCCCATATAATAAAGTACTATTAAATATTAGTATTAAATTATAATAAATAAAGTATTATAATAAATAGTATTAAAAATAATAAATAAAAATATTAATACATTTTTTCTTCCATATTAGTACACTGATCACGTTTTTATTAAAAATGTAGGTATTTCTTTGCCTCCATGAAGATTGTGAGTTTGAAAATCACTTGTAATCATTAATCAATTATCATGTCAAAAATTGTCATAAAATATTTTCATCAGATGTAGTATTCAAATACTTAAAATGATTTATATTTTATCGAAATTGCTTACGTAATCATTGGCAATTTTATTTGTTACCGACAACAATTTTCATGAAAATTCCAGTGTATCCAAAATTTTTTAGACGTTGCCGTATTATATTGTTATTGTAAAGCATTCAAGATTTTAATATAGCCGTACACCTATACGAAATACTTTCAAAGACGGTCTAACAACGGTTAGAATTTTTTTTCACTTACCTTCAGCACGCGAGGCATTTTATCACCCCCTCACTATTCTATCGAGAGGCAGAAAGCCTGATACGATCTGAATGGAAAGAAATATCTCGAACGCGAGCATTGGTGAAGGAGCAAGGGCCGGACGTCTTGTCCAGCAAGGATTCCACGTTCTACCGAGTCCTATCCTTTAATAATACATCTCAGAACCGTTAATCACACCGATGAAATATAATTTAATACCTCACCGACCGAGGGACGACCACTAAAAATGACGAACGGCCGGGAAACACGCGGCAAACGTGCCACCTACAAGGGATCTCCGTGCGCCACCCCGGACGTGCAATAACGATAAAGGGTTGGGTATTCCTGAACGACCCTTCTGGTATGGGCACTCGTGAAAGGCGTGTGTGGGCTGTACATTACATTCGTCCACTCGGCCGCACTCAATAGCCTCCCAATTCGCTGGAATCCTTCGTATATGGAGCATCCGAGTGGTCCTCTACCTCCGCAAATAGTAGTGGGACCAATCCGGGTACTTACGTATAATATTCAATCAATAGGATGTCCACGCGTCGTTCGAACGGTTTATATCGTCGATGCGACAAAATGTGTATCAGCGAAAATACACGCGACTGGAAAAGAGATTAAACGAGAATATAAACTTTAATTACTTGGCACTTGCCACAAAGCTCAATATTTATGATAAGTCTGTAATGATTTATTACTTACTAATATTTTTTTATATATTTCAGATGAAATTGCGATGGAATTGATTTTATTAATATATATATATATATATATATATATATATATATATATATAGTATTAATTTGTAAAATATAAATATACAGTATATTTATTTCCGAAATTATTTTTCAAGTATTTTAATAAATTATCAATATTAAATTATTTCAATTAAAAATTGTTACTGAATTAAAAATATTTGAAATTAGGAAGGTAATATTAATTTAATTTTTAATATAAAGGAATGAAATGGTAATAATGACAAATAGAAACTTTCTCTTTTTATCTGACTGAAACAATGTCATTCCACTTTTATAATAATATTATAGCTTTACAGCTTTGAGTCTTGAAGATATTTGCCAAGAGTTTCGAGCCATTCTTAGCAACGAAGACTCTCAGGAGAAGCCATGGTCACGTAGATATCGATTATATTGATCCGAAGGGGACGATCCAGTTACTCGACGAAGAAGTCTTCGTTATTGCCGGCATTCGTACTGATGAGGTTCGCTCAAGCATGTTCTTTTCGACCTTTATGTGACACTCGTGGGAGTGGAAGCTGTTGCCGAGGACCGAATCGAGATGATGTTTGTAACAATGACGGCAATTTCGGTGGACAAAGATGTTCCTGACGATTTGCTCTGCGTGATTTAGCAGTGATCTGGGAACTTGCCGGATTCTGAACTGAAACAGGCTCACGTGAATTAATATTCAACCTGATTGAATATTGAATGTCAGTTTCTTTTTGAATGAGATAAAAAGGAATAATAATAATCATTAAGAGGAATAATCATTAAATGTACACGATAATATTATGTCAATCTTGTCATATACAACAAAAAAAGAAGAATGCCATCTCTAAACCTACATTTTAAATGTGATGTTATGTTATTTTTTAATTTTTTGTCAAAAAATATAAATACTTCTTTTATACATTATAAATATATGTATTATAATTAGTAAATAAAATAAAATAAAGCATAATAATTATTTATAAATAAAAACATTATATATAAAATATAAAATTTTGTATTATTGAAAAAATTGGTTTATTCTGCAGTTATACATTATAACAGATTTAAAATCTTTGCCACATATTCGTGAACATTTCATGATTTGTTCTCTTGGCTTTACTTCGGATAGCTTCTTGAAACTACCTCTAACGGTTTTCGAAGAAAGACATTAAGTCAATCCATAAATCATTTTTCGATTTCGTAGATTCGAGTGGAACACGTTAACCCGACTAATTCTTTTCAGTATACGGACATTCGTTTTCGCTCTTATATCTTCTTTTCTATACATTATATGATTGATTTTACTTGTTGAAATCACTGTAATTTGTAATAATATTTTTTTGTACTTTTTGTACATAATGTATTGAAGATTTTTGTTGAATAATATTTATTGATTATTTAAAGATATTTACACGTATTACAATCTGAATACCAAAAATGTTAAAGTGGAGTTCAATTAAGTTAAATATTTAAATCTTTTGAACTAGTTTGCATCATTGCAAAATCAAATCAACTTATGAATTGTTATTACTGTTATTTTTTAATTTAAGTGATACCATTTGATGGCAAAGTTATGGAAAAAAGAAAAATCTAAGACTTATTTAGTGACAGCCTTACGTCGTGTCAGCTTAAGAACCTGTGGATGTGCATAATAAAGAAGCATTGTCTTGCAGTGTGTATCACGCTGCGTCGTGTAACGATACTTTAAAGCTACTTCTTGCGGTTGTAACTTCAGAGAAAAGAACTTCATTTTCATCCATCTTCCTCTGCCTTCTTCACGCTGTGCTTAGATGCTTTCAAGTTAAAAAATTGCAGTGCGGCTTAAGAATGCATTGCGCGTAGACAGCGTCGCGCGGAACGACTTATAAGATAGTGATTGTATAAAACAAAGGTAAAACAAAATTTCAACAATCGAAATATGATATACTTCATGTCAATTAAAATTACTGTTAATTTACAGTGATTGATTATTTGTCAAATTAAATAGAATAATTGATATATAACAACTTTGACTTTGCAATAATAATAATTAAATTACTAATAAATAAATAGTGAATATATTTAATAAATAAAAAATAATTAGAAAATAATAATTATTAATTTATCATTAAAATATTATTCTGTTATATCAATCACTAATGATAGTTTTTAAAGTTTTAAAGTTTCAATTCTAGAACTATCGAAGTTATTTTGAAGTTTTTAGTTTTTAGATTAATCCTATATTTTTTGTATAAAAGATAAGATTCTGAAATTTTATAACTCTTCATCAATCATTTTCTTTAATCAGAAGTTATCAAATTTTAGAATTCTATCTTTTATACACAAGAAACAAAGCGTATTAATCTGAAAAATAAAAACAATTAGAAATGATTATTCAGTACTTACTTAGTGTTGAATATTTTAAAATCAAATACATTTCCTGGTGTTTTTTAACAATATCGATTCCATTATTTTATGTAGCTTTCACTTTATTAAACTGCAAATGAAAGGCTAGATGATATTTAAACCCAAGAATTATGCTTTTACGCGTAGAAGAAATGTTTCGACATAATGTTTTATTTACCTCCGGTCTATGGTATGGTAAGGAAAATATGGTCGGATATAATAAAAACGCATTGCCTTCAGCTATACTATGTTATACGGTATAACCGTTGTTTTAGAAAGGTTCCTGAGAGAAGGAAGGAGTGGAGAGAGAATAAAACGTCATTTTCATACATCCTCCTTTGTCCCATCCATATTATGCGCGCCTGCGTTGAGGCGTTCCGAATGAAGCATTCATTATAATCGAGCTTACGTACACTCATGCTCGCGCGCATTGTAATTGCATGTAAAAAACTGTACCGTACAGTGCATCAAATAAATTTTCACCAAATTTCCAAGGGAGGAGAAGGAGCGTTCGCTTTCCTCCTTCAAGCCTTTCGCATCCCAAATGCAAGATGTATTGCTGAAGAAATCGATATTTTCGTAGTCAGTAACTTTCTCGCGGACGGATCCGATGTAATCTCCCCGATATTACACGTGACCACACGCCCGTTCAAAAATTGAACGGCCAGCTTCGACGAGGGTTGCACCTCATAAATTATCAGCGGGGGTCTAGCACGAGATCCCCAGTTCGGGCACATGACTTTGGACGACTGGAGTCGTCTAGAATTTTGAATTATGAGAGCGCGGTGACTCTGCAACTCGGTTAGTGATCGACTCCTCGCCGCCTCTAAGTCTTGACGTTTATATTTGATGCCTAAGAAACCGCTGCGCTTAGTTTTAGGAACTTGAAAAACAACATTACGGTGTTTTTATGCGGGGAGAGGGAGATCGAAGGGTCATTTCATATTACTTGTATGATTTGTACGAATGCTCGGCTCCGTTGCGTTAATGTCGCTAGTTTCTTTGAGGCGCATCGCCTTTCCGAAATTAATGAAGTTACGCGGGGATTTTGAGAGAAGATTTAACGCCACTTTGGTAGAAATTTATAGCGTCGATAAAATAATAAATTGATTATATATGTTAGCAGAGTTGACGCTTAATAAACCTGTTGGTATTAATTCTGTATAAACTTGAGTGTGAAAAGTAAATAAATATGTAAGTCTACATACATATGGCGCAAAATGTAAAAGAGAGAAAGAAGAATACTAAATTAATCATATCAGTAAAAATATGATACATTTCTTGCACAGTTTTAGCATATAGGTAAACTATGGAATGCATAAATTTACATTAGTATCATCGTTATATCGCTGTCAACGTACACATTAAAGTTTAAATGAATATATTGAATAGCAAAAAATTTATTCAACCTGCAGATTAAATAAATTCCCCTTTCTCAGAACTTCTAGAACAAATACTGTCGCATCACCGTCATTGATTATTCTTCTGTCAAATCTTGAGTCTAAGCCTGCGAGAACCGTTTATAGCGCAGATTTATCCGATTTGATCGATCAGATCCTAGTTCTTACTTTCGACTCTAACCCATTCTAAGATTATGATATATATATATATATATATATAGATAAGCATAAAGCAGCATCGAAGGTTGAAAAAGTGGCGCTAAACCGGCAGGGTCATCGCGATACTCTAAGTGATCCATTTCTTTCCCTGGTTGCTCGCCGGCCCATCATCATCAAACGACTAATTGTTTCTTTCGTCTAGCACACGGACAGGCCACTCGATCACGCGGGATGATCTATAGCGGAGTAAATCTTGTTTAGCGAGATACAGGTGGTCATCCTGTACAGGGGGAATAGAGCTTGATGGATGGCCGGTACCGATCTTGTGGTGCTTCGTGGTTTAGACGCCAAACATACTGATACGTTAACACGGCGGGGCGTTCGGTGTAGTTTAACAAAGCTTTGACGGACTCGCTAGCCCCTGTGCTCGTTTTATGGAGATGCATCGGCGAGATCCCGTGCGCTTGACGTTTGATCTTGCCGCTCGTACGTATAAGCACGAAAGGATTAGTCCGATTTGCGACGGACATCTCGAACAATAAGTCCTTAAGAGAAATTGATATAAGAATAAGATTAATTGAATTAATATTATTCTCATATTATTCAAAAGCATCCATTTATATCTATGGAAAATTGAAAGTTTGGCAAAAGGTGTTTTTCAAATTTTTGCTAAAGCGAACTAAATTCCAAATTTGTTAAAGAATTTTCACAAGAGATATGAGAATTCTGTACATTCTAGTATTAAATCTCACAGCTTTCGTCGAAGATTATTTGGAGAAAAACAATTGTAAGTTTAGGTCATAAGTAGTTTCTAAATTTTTAATTATATCATAGTACATTAGACGGATAATAGAATTCTTTTTTTATTCATTCCGTTGATGATGTAGAACCATTAAATCTCAACAGTCAACAGATTTTTCTCGCTGTCCCACTATGATTTGTGAGGCACAAAGCAGCCGCGTCTTTTTCCCGCAGCTTTGGATGCATGTGGTTTTTTTTTTAGATCGCTATAACTGTTCTCTCCTCGTTCGTCTTTGTCGACCGTATTTTTTCCCACGTCGCTTTTATTTTTAACTTTAATTTAATCGACCAACACTTAACAAATTTGAAAATGTAGTAAATAAATTTCGAAATGTTACATATACATATATTAAATAAAAATATTGAAAATAAGTATAATTTCGTCATAATTATTATCTTGTCTTCTCACAATATATTATGTTTATTATATAATATCTTGTCTTCTCACAATATATTATATAATATTATATTATGTTCAATCTATCAATTTTATAACAAATTTCAACTTGTTCAAGCTAATACAAAAAAACAGATAATATAAGTTTTTCTATAAATAGCAAATGTAAAATTAGATATTTGTAGAAATAATGTGGAATAACAGAAAGAGCTGTACATAAAATTTGTATATTGTAAAAAAATCATATACATAAAAGACGCGGCTGCCTTGTGCCTCTGTAAAATCTTTTATGCCTACCCGTAGAGGTATGTTTTGTGTAGTCAGTAAAGAGACGTAGATCATTGGATAATGATGGGATGTTCCGTCCCGTTCCATTTGCTTGTAATCCCATCCTCCCTAGCACAACAGTCATCATGTCGTCATGGTACGGATCACTTAGGGATCATTACAGCTTTATGGCGCTTCCGTATGGCTAGCCGTTCGCGTGCAAGTGAATATTGCTCCAACAGTCTATGAATTCGACGACAGCTCGTTTCTTTTCTTTTTACTATGACGAGCGAGAGTTCGTCGCAATAAAAAGAAAAAAAGAAGATACGCACGCTATCTGATTGGTCTTCAAGTTTATGAAAACGACGAGCGGCATATTAGCAAGAAAGGCACCCAGGAGTGAAAGAGCGACGTGGAGAAATGTACGTGAAGAAGAAGAGTAAAGTCGAGCGGGACGGAAAAAGCCGCGATAAAGTTAATGAATCGCACGAAGAAAGCGGGCTACTTATTAAAACATACGGCGGCAGCCGTAAGGAGGGAGAGAGGTCGATTTATTCGAGTGAAAAAGCTGCCGGCCCGCGCCACCGAGCAATTTCCCGTCGCGCGGTGGGAGCGATGATTAATTCTCTCCCGGCGCGATCCGCGAAGAAACCCGCAACACGGCGTCGCACGGTGTTCCGCAGGTTTCCGCGAAGTCGAATTAATATCCAGATGCGACGCGATATCCTTGGCCACGCGTTGCATCCGCAGTCGCCCGGTACTCGTCGCGTGTAACGGCACACCGCGGATGTATATCGCGGATATTATGTTACTGTATTTCATTACACGGGTGGACCGGACGCGGTACGCCGGTTGTGGCTTATCCTGGCGCGGGCGAACCGGTAACCGGTACGTGCGGCTCACCCTCTCTCTCTCTCTCTCTCTCTCTCTCTCTCTCTCTCTCTGTTTCGGTTACGGTACGGCCACATTGGAGCATGGCATTCTCTCCTTCACGAGGGGTACGACTTCCGGTCGTTCCATTCAGGAGTATCACCTTACGCGCTTCCTCCTGATTCAAACTCTCGCTGGGCGCGTCATAATCAAAGGCTTTACTACTCGCGCACTTCTGCACACCTCTGTAAGTCAGAGCCTTTGCTTAGCACGACCACCCCCGGTGCCTATATAATTGCTATACGGCTCCGGGATACCGCCTGTGGGATAATTTTGGTGTATATTTCAGCATTAATGTGTAATTGTATTGTACATATATGCGATGTAAGAGTGATTGAAATGCAAATCAACAGCAAGATAAAAATTTATTTAAGGAAATTTGGAAATATATTTTAATGGTTTCTTCTATCTGAATATATCTAAATTATATTGTAGATTGAAATATAATAGTAATATAAAGTATTACAATAATATGTATATAATAAAAATTATAATATGTATATAAATTCACAAGTACTATTTTAACCTATGTTGTGAAAGCAATGCTATTTTATATTGGATGTATATAATCAAATTTACAAGCACTATTTTAATTCATGTTGTGAAAGCAATGCCATTTTATATTGGAGTATGAATGGAGCATAATTATGTATGGAATGTTAAATATTTATTGTTATAGAATGTAGTTACTCACCCGTTGTAATAAACCATATCCTTAATGGATATGTCCATTATTCTGATTCTCAATTCATAACCAAATACCATTTGCACAATCTCTTTGTCAGATATTAATCTATTCAGTGAGATATTCATGCATAATAGCATCTAAATTGACAGAAGTTTAATGTTTGAATATATTCTCTCCGATTAGGTAATAATCATTGCGAAACATATATTGTTAATGCATTATAGCAATTACATATGTTAAATATATGTAATACAATCATGAATATCTAATTGTAAGTTATTATTACTCCTTTGTTTCATATTATTTTATTTCCTTGTTAAAGTCCAAGTTAATATTATAATAATTATAGCTTTGGGAGATTCACTTAATATGTTAAATGCAAAATAATGTTTATCGTTGTTCCAGTCAGTAAAGTGTCGGTCAAATTTTTGGCAGTGGCGCAAAGGGAAACTAATTATGTAACGTGATAACGAGATAATGTGGAACTAACCGTGAGCTTTGTACTTGCACGCTTATGAAAAGAGAATAAAATTATATATAGAAACCGAGAGAAGATACAGTGAAAGGCACGGTTCATGTTTTATCAGCCGGTTTCTATTATTATACCGGCGATTTGCATGTCGCGCTTTTTAGGCAGAATTCAACTGTCACTCACTATTATGCAATTAACTCGCGGTATCATCTAAGAGGCAAACATATTGGGATAACGTAAGACAGTGGTTATTCACTGCTATTCATCTACCATTTTTCATCTCCTTATCTCGCTTTCGTGAAATGCGTAAATTAACGTTAAAGAAAGAGCATTCTGTCTCATTATATATGGCAATTGCGGGGGATTCCGCAAATAGCATCAGGCAGTGAACGTAATAAATCTTTTTAACTTCAGCACGTTAAATTTAAGCAGCAAAATATGAATTCTTACTTTGTCGGGTAATAAAGTTTCGTGTTATAATTTTTTGTGCATAAATTAGCCAAAGCTATTAATTATCAATTTTGAAAATTATGTGGCTTTCCATCGATCACCGTGCAACAGCCACGAGTACACGTGTCCAGACTTTTGGTCAATTATACACCCAATTATTTCGCGGGAGCATTCGGGTTAATTACGGGGCGTTGATTTTAGGCCAAGCGTGCGGTAAACTTATACGAGATTAATTGAATTTAATTTAGCGCCTGAGGGGCAATCAATCGCACGAAAAGTTAGAATTTATTGTATGGCTGCTTTATTAACATTCGGATGATTGAATTTTAATCCCCGGAATATTTTTGGATCTCGCAATAACGAGGGAGGGAGCTGATTTATAAAAATAGAAAGGGGGAATGCGTGGAATCCCTGCCGCTATTATTCTCTACAGTATCTTTGTCCAATTATATTTCCAATTATTTTGAAAGCGCATCCGGCTTACATCGTACTCGGCGCATAACGTAGGTGCAATTTAATCATATTTCATTTTCGACTAAAACGGAGACGTTCCGGAAAACCCGTTTGATTTTACAGTCGTTACTTTCAAAGTATCCTTTTACGTGTGTGGTTTTTATAAATGTTGCAGGATATGTCGCTTTATAAATATTCTCTAAATTTCCATACATTTTTTCCAGTCAATTTATGCATTATATACATATATAAATACATTAAATATAACAATTAATAAGAACGCATTACACATGCATAACGATTTTCTTGTAATGTTTTTTATTAATTACTACATTTATTGTATTTTTATGTTTCTAAGTTATCTGTTCTAAATAAAAGAAATATATTAGTATTAAATTTTTGAAAATATCTTCCATTTTTTATGATCAATTTTTTAGATATATAAAATCTTCCAATAACGAATAATTAATTAAAAAAAGAATAGCATTTTGATATAAAAGTTTCGATATTTAGTTTTACCATCGATGAAAACTTAAAACGAATTAAAACGTTTGACAATCATTAAAGCTATTATATTGACATAAAAATTTACACAAATTTGTGAGTATACATGTGACTTCCATTAATTGTTTTCTCACTATCGAAGTAACATTTTTATTACTTTTAAGCAATACAAATGTTTAAAGTAAGTTATTTCAGATTAGAATAGCTGCATTTCCTTTCTCTTCTCCACTTCTGCACAGGAATTATATGTGTCCTTTTGTTTTCATTTCAGCGTATTTAACTTGTGGGAGTATCATTTAATTTCGAACACTGAAGGGATTATTTTGCCATAAAATATAGAAGTTGTACTCTAATGAAAATTTCAATAGTTCCTTAATGAGTTCCGAGCCCTTGATAATTAATTCCTCAAACTTATATTTCTGCAACCGAGTTAATTTCCCCCACGCAAATTAGGAATTTAATCAAATCTCGGCAGTCATTTCGGCCGTGGACTTGGCCACGCACAAAAATGGCAATTAAATCCGGCATTCCGTTATTAAGTTCCACAAATCATCTGTGGAATCTAGCAGTTTGCGTTAAAAAAATAGTCAAATTGATTATGATTTAATTCCGACGTGACATTGCACGAATTATTTATCCAACTATCTTTTTTGTAGTCTATTATATGTATAACATATTAGCTATTGTGAAACTTGTTCAATATATTTTTCGCAACAATTGGAATCATTTCTCTAAAAGTTTCTCATTATGAAATAAATGCAATTAGCGCGCAATTAAAATGAATATTCCCGATATTTTTCAACTGTTAATCATGAGTTGTAGAAAAAAGATTGCAGAAATGTTCTTTATTATGAATATTCCATAGAAAAAAATTGTTGGATCCAGTGTAATATTTTTTAATATTTCATAAAAAATAGAATCCATGTAGGAACAATCGTATTTGAACAATCATTGAAAAAGAAAAAATATTTTAATTTTAAATGGAAAATTCTTAAATCTAGAATGAAATGATTATAGTGCTATCCCATTAATTCTTTCAGAGAAATGTAGACGGAATTTGTGATAATTTCATAGTATTTTTTATTTAACACAATAAAACTGAAAGGAATTTTATTCTTTCTTGTGAAAAAAATGTCAAGATAAAACATGTATTGATATTTACAGCGTTGTCTAAATTTTAATTTAAAAAAAATTTAAGTCAAATCAAGTAAGGCTTATACAAGTACGGCTATAGAAATTGATAACCATAATGTTGATAAAATTAATAAAAAACCGTGTATATAAATAAAATTGACATATTTCGATTATAATAAACCTTTGGCACTATTCATATAATTTTTTCTCTTAGGTAAAAAAATATGAAAAATGAAAAATTTTTTCATTAACTTTTAATTATTAAAAAGATAATAATAATGAAGATGTTTACTTTTCATATTTCTACTGTATTTATATTAATATACATATAAGTAAATATAATCTAAATGAATGAATATAATCTGTATACGATCTGTATATACTTGGCTATTTTATATTATATTTATATATTTAAATACATTTATATAAGAGTGCTATTTTACTTGTTATTAAATTTTACTTGTTATTAAATCTTCTCAAACATATTAATTGACTTTAATATAAAAACATATATATTTCTACTCGGCTATTTTATAATGAAAATCTTCAGTAGATATATCTGCTGCTAATCATTGTATTCGACAAAACTGTTTATACAATATTTTAATTCTGATTTAATTACTATCAATTAATAATTAGAATTAACTACATAGAAGCTAAGCTAAAATACATATACTTATTTGAGAAATAAGATTCGAGATAGGATATATCTTTATCTTTTAATATTTGTTATGGGGTTACCTACATAAGATATTTAAGTCACTCTCATTTAATTCAAAATAAAATAAAAGAAAAAATAGAAATTATTTAATTTTAATATTGTTTTATTTTTATATCATATAAGATTGTGATAAGATTAAATATATTAAAAATATTTTTTATCTTTTTATTAAAAATTTTTTTTTGAGAGGACACTAATTATTCAAAAACAATTGTTGAACTTTACCAAAGAATAATCAAATATCATTTCTTCGTGTCGGATGGCAAGTTGCAACTGCTCTTACAGGCACAACTAGTTTAGGAGTTGGTAATGTGGAGCTCGTAGTACTCGTACCGAATAATAACGTTGCATTTTAGTAGACTGCGGTGGGAAATGAGAATTAGGAATTCTCCTTATCAGAGTCACATGCATGGTACACGAATCGAAAACGTAGATAAGAATTATCATTAAGTCTTACTAACTTCTGAATACTTCTAAGCGGTACTATCAATTGATCTGTTATGCAAATATGAAGAATTATCGTTTAATTAATTTTAAAAAATGCAAAGTTTTATTTCTTTATTTCATTGTGACTAAAAAATTTAGTAAGACTCGAAAATCTTAGATAAAAAATTTTAAATATGATTAAATGCAAATACGTAGTTATCGAATTAATCTTAAATAATTGCCATAGGTTGATTGTCAACAATCCTTTATTACAAAAGAAAAGTATGACGTAATATACTCCAATAATTATTCCCACATAGCCGACAACGGGATACTCCGAAATTTCGCGCGGCTTCTCTCCTTTTTTTGCCGTTCGCCCGGAGGAGAAAGGAAGAATTTGTGTTCCACGGGTCGGCGAGGGCGGCACCATTTCTATTCATCGCGGAAAATAAAGCCGGTCTCGATCGCGAGTTCCGATAACCATGAATATTTTATCTGCATAATATTTCTGGCAGCCATCGACGCGCCCTTTTTCGTCGCGCTCGCACACGTATGTCGGTCCTCCTTCCGCCTTCCGTCTGACGAGATGACCGCGACGGAGGCAATAACGTGCGTGGCATCCAGGATTCGTGTCCGCGTGTCGGTACTCGGTATATAAACGCGTCCGCGTGCAAATCGCGGATTTCCTCCACACCTGCATTCGCGGCTGTCACGAGAGCGGCAAAAGGGCGGCACGATCTCTCGCGGATCGCGCGCATCGGGCTTTCGTACGGATCGCCGCGTGGATTAGCAGGCTTCACGGATCGCCGCGGACTGCACCGAGCATAGAGAGTCAGGATACTATTATGATGCGTGTAACGGGTAATGTTGCATGCCAAAAGTAATGTTGTTTGTCGCGAAACGCTGTTAATAGATGCGTCGCGCTGTCCCCGTATGTCGTACTACGATTTTATTGCGCGAGTGCGATGTCACGCTCCGTGCGCCGCTCGATAGTTGATGCTCGGAATATTCCACGTTGCGATCTGTTAAATTCTATAATTGTCACTATGATAACCAATAACTCTTCGTTGCGAGCGTAGAATGTGTACGATATCTCAGAAATTTTATTTTTATTTGCTACATTTAAATTTTTTCAATTTCCGATGCTGCTTTCTTCAATATGTTTTAAAAACTAGTTGTAATAGATTATATAAAACTCGACTGTCCTGTTTTTAAATGTATAAGAACACGGAAAAAAGTTTTGTTGTACAACAATTAAATATTATGCTAATTCAACAAATTTACAACCGCGTACACTGAAAAAAATTCTAGTTATAAAACGAATCAGAAAAATCTTGCAGGATAATTGATCAAATATTCTGGTTATTATAAAAGTTATAAAGTATTGAATTCTGTTATAATAATCGGAATGTTTGATTAATTCTACAAGATTTTTCTGATTCGTTTGTTTTTAACTAGAATTTTTTTCAGTGTAATATATGGACAACTAATTTTCTGTGCCAATTGTCAGAGCTGTATAAAATTGATACTTCTGACATAAATTAGGACTCTAACACAGCAGATTTGTTGGTATAACAAAGACAACTTGCTGCCAAAATTAATCTAAAGTATGATTTGAGATTTCTAAAAAATTTATTTGTTAAAGTAAATAATGTATCTTTGCTATCGTATCAAAGAAATTTAGTATATTAATAGGTTTTATTCTATGAGTATACTAATAATTGTTTTCAAACACAATTTGTTTTCTACACCAACAAATCTACTTATTGTTAGTTACAAATATTAAATTTACGTAGCAAGCTTTACTGAATCAACAAAATTCTGTCCGTGAATTGATAAAAGAAATTGATTAAAAAAGTTTTTACTTTTACTATGAATAATTAACATGAAGTGTTTTTTACATTTCATTACATTTGACTACTAATGTCTCGAACTTTGATGCGCGCAACGAAGAGTTAATCAGAAGAATCGAAGCAGCAATATTTAAATTAAATACATATGCATGCGATGGACGAATAATAATATACCTACTGTCTTTCTAAAGAGTGCAAGTGCGATAACAGTAAGAAATTAATTAACTTGCTTACCATGTTGAGAGGTACAAGTAGATCGAGAAGCAACAGGGAAGTTATGTATTATTAAAAGGTATGCAGAGCAAACCCGAAAAGAAGTTAACAAAATGTCAAGATACAGGATAAAGATTCCTTTCTCGCGGTCGGAGGGTGGATCGTGGTGGAAATTTAAATTTACCCACGTACGGCAGCTTCGCGCGAGAGCTCGGAGTGGCTCGCTTAATAAAATTTTCCTACGTGCGGAAGCTTCTCGCGCGCGTGCACGTTCCGTGAGAGCGTAAGACGCGAAATCCGTGTGTCCCGTTTGCCGCTACGCGCCGCCATATGATTAGAAGAGCGAGGCACACACGTTCAGCGCAATGGATCGCAAATTCTGTGTGCATTCATGGTTAGCGGCGTGCAACGCCGGAACGATCGATCGCGGGAGATATGCACGCTCGGATGCTGCGCTTTTGCGCGGGTCGCGTCGATGAACCGATCGCGAATTCCCCGCGCGCGTGATACGCGGCGTTACTACGCTGTTGCCCGATAAGCGGAGTTCACTGTGTGCGCAGATTTCGCCCCCTTAACCCTTTAACGCTGCTTGTCTCGAATTGACGAGCCGGTCCGTTATCAGCGATTTATACGATTAAACGAGACACAACGCCAAATTCATCGTTGATTGCCGCGCGTTCATCACCGCTAATAAAATATTTTTGATTCCGCATTCTCCGGGAATTCACAATTGTCCTACTATTGCATCGTTAGAATTAGCCTCGTCAGTGACGATAGCAGATTCGTCTGCTAAATTATACGCCTGTGACATTGTACTCGGTAATAACGAAATTGTAGAATTTATAATTCGTATTTTCAAAAGTAATTTCTGCACGTAGCAAACTTCGGGTTAAAATATTAAACTAAATATTTGTGTGTATGATTTATGAAGATTATTATCAAAGTATTATCAAGGTAAAAGCTAACAAAATATAAATTACTCAAGTTAAGAAGACACATTCAATTAAATAGGTTTACCATTAAAATAGTTACATGTCAAGTTTATAAATTAACATTTCGTGGTTAATTGCGGTGTCCGCACGCAATAACTTGCAATAATATAACACGGAATAATATTAATACACATGCCTCATTTTCCTATTGTACCTGTGATAAACAATCAAGTTTGCATAGCTAATTATGATCATGTATATTGATCGCAGTTGCATTTTGACCAGTAGCATCTGCGTGCTCCAAATGATGCGCACATCTAATCTATGATTCTCCAAATACAGCATAGCAAATGCCTCGTTTCATTACAATTGAAATATCACAAGTCTAGGAAGAATTATCTTCGTTTATCTGGAGCGGGAATAAAAATTTTACTTCTTCCGAGTCACGCGACTGTTCGTGAAATTGTATCTCAACCTTCATCGATTTACACATCCCATATTCAGTTACAGAATCGTTCGCGCACAGTCATCTTGGGAAATACAGCCGGCGTAACACACGTCTCGACAATCCGCGTTAATCTATGCAACGCGCTATCGCTTTACATCGCTTAACCCTTTACTTCCAGCGTATTTCCCCTTAGAATATTAACATGATTTGCTGTATCACATTTCGGCGCCGCGGTGCCTACAATGCGGGCTCCCCGCACACGTAGATTATCGAGTTCCCCCCCGCACACTCGGCGTATCTTCGTGTGAGCTCCAAATTCATGAGGGGCAAGTGCCTGCACCACCACAGTATCGTATGCAGGCGCAACGAGGAAGGCAATTGGTCCTCCACCCTCATGGATTTCACTCGCTCGCACTTACACAGGCCTCGCCTCGCCTCGACGGGCGACAATTCACGACGATCATCGTCGTGGGCCACGCACACCGACGGAACGTCTCGAGTGGTTCGTCTCCACGCAGTGGGTCGCACCACGCGCGGCTAGCGCGACCGGCTCACGCACCCACAGTGCGTGCGACTGTTTTGTCACGCGTGTGGCCGACACGCGTGTGTGCACATTATACGTCGTCGTCGTGTTCGCCGGCTTACCTAAGTTTATTGTTAGAGGGGCCGCGTAGCACACTGTAGACCGAGCTTCACAATTTAGTGTATCTCGCAGGCCGGCCCGAGTATCACACACTCCGGCTATCTCGATCGTTTCACTGTGATGTGAGGAGAGAGCCCGCGTGAAAACATGTGCAAGTTCAGGTGAATCGCGTTTAATTAATTTTCAATTACATCGATAAATCTTTGATGAAGTCATGAATGGATACAAGTGAGAGTGCAGTTATTTATAATCCGTTTGATAAATAATTTCAATAAAATAATCTAAAATTGTAGAGATGAAATAACAATAATGCCACAAAATAATTGCACAATTTAATTGTAATTTAATAACAGAATAGCTGAAATTTTAATTTTACAAATCATTTTCATATGATAAATTATTTGCTTGACGATATTAAGTAAATGTTATGATAACATAGTCTGAAATGAAATCTAAAGTGAAAAGAAATAACGGATATAGAAATGTGGATATATTTCTACGACGATAATTAAATCCGAAATAACAAGATTACAACACGAGCTATTTTAAATACGTGGAGAAGAGGACGGAGCCAGACCAGAATACCAAAAGCAAATAAAAACTGTCACAGTACGCATAGCACCGACCTGTTTACACAGATACCACAATCTGTTCCCGTTTTGCGTACGTCCCTCCGTCACAAGCCTGGAAATCAAGCGGAACGCAATGGCGAGATTCCGCGGGCATCGGAGAACCGCTCGCTCCATCGAATGACGGAGGTGCGGAGGAGTGAGAGAGTGAAAAACGAGAAATTAGGATTTCGAGGACGGCAAAGTGCTTGGGACACGAAAAACCAATTGCACGGGGAGGGACTCAAGAGGGGTTGGTGGATAGTCGAAAGCGCGATAGCTCGATGAGAGTCCGAGAACGAAGATAGACACATTGTTTACTCCAAAAATAGTGTTTCTATAAAATTGTCAGGCAAATCGCTGCGTACGCGAAGCGCGACGCTCCAGAACGCGCAATATTTTAATGAGCATTTGGGCAAAAGAAATAAAGGGAAGCTTCAAAAATAACTATTAATATTAATATAAATTAATATATAATATAATAACTATTAATATAAATTTCATCAAGAAAGCAAATTAAAAATAAACTTATTTTAAAATAGGAACTGACGAAAAATTAAAGTTTAAACATGCATTAAACTGGCAAACTATTAATGGTTTCTTATTTATCGCCTCGGATTCTTCTTCACGCATTTTCTGTTTTGCTTCCGCTGAATTTTGGAGAAAAGTGGAGATATATGTATAACGCTTCGTCTCTTAATTTATTATCTTTCTCTTATTTCTTTCCACGCATTTCTTAATTTTATCCATAAATGTATTTCGAAGAATGTTAAATTTGTAAGAGCATGTGATTCCAACAAAAGTTTAAAACACCCATGAAAGAAAATGTCCAAATGCGAAATCTAGCTCGATGAAAATTTCGATTTGCAAAGTGATATAGATAAATTGATATTGTCGACAATATCGACCTTTCGAGTCACGAAATCGCGCCGTTTCCTGAAATTGTCAAGGATAAAACAACGAACGGACATCGAAAGTTTTGTCCTTTCAAAGAAAAGATTCATTCCAGACCGCTGAGATGCTATAATTATTCCACCAGAACCTCCTGCGAATCGTTGAGCCTTTTTTCGTCACCATATTCGTCGGTATAAGCAGCTCGCAGCATTTCAATGTCATTTCAAGCTCTCCTCTCTTCTGCATACTTATACGTTCTTAAATACGTCGAGAACTTTCCCTCTTTCGATTAAGATCCGCGCCTCTTTTACTTTTTCTCTTTCAACTCCAAAATCCTAATTAACTTTGGTAATTACGTATGTGGGATAAAAGGGCTTTACACATTTCGTTACGCCGGTGACGAGCAAGGGAAAAAGAAAGAAACGTTGTCGAGAGACAATCGCGTGTGTTCTTGGAAGTGAATTTGATATAAATAACCCACGTATCGTGTAAGATTTGCGAGATCTCACATTTTTTGACATTTTAATGTCTCTGCTAATATTAAACTTGAAATTCCAAAAGAGATTTGTGTTTGAAATAAAAAAAAATCAAACGAGATAAGATTAAATATAAGTGATATAAGTTATATTTTGAAAAACAAAAGATTTTACATACTTAAGATTCAATAATAAAATTCTTGTATATAACTTAAAACATACAAATTCATAAAAAAGAGAGCGAAAAAATATATAAATTTTTTATTCTTCAAAATCTCTCGAGCAAAAAAAATTATTTTACATTTTCGATTTATTTTTGCGAGATCTTATTTCGTTTACAATCTACGGGTCACACCCTACGTACGTTTTTATTTTCTCCTTTAAAATCCATTCTCTTAATCCTAGAGAAAATTTAATTTCGTATATCCGTTGCTTTTCCACGAAAATTATCGTCTTTCGACGTTATTTTTTCCCCCCTTCTTTTCATTCACACGAGTTTTCTCCCGCTCGACGATGTCACATAAGTGTTTGAATTTTAATTCGTCTTGTCCAGAAAATTTTGTTATTCCCTGCGTGCTCGTACGCTGCACGTCGTACATTCACGCCACGTTATCATGCGGACACACATGTGTACATCGTATACAAACGCATTTTACGTGTTCCCAGTTTTATATCCCACCCAGTGCACCTGTGCAATACACTCGGCCGCTATCTCCAACCCGCATCTCCTGTCGCTCCTTTGCTCATTCCCCATCAAGCTCCGTAGCTTAACAAGAGCATTAATTAATAATACCTTCTAGGGATCATTTGTGTCTGCCGTCTTGCATCAGCATTGTCATTGTCGCGGACGACGTAACTCTTTGTGTCTGCATCGCGATGCATCTTAAAACCTGGCGCGATTCATGCACAACACACACACGCGCGCGCGCGCGTTTGAAGACACACGCCGGCTTCACGGCTTCACGCCCTTTCTAAGTATAATCCTAGAAGTTTACAAAAGGTAACGAAAATAACATAAGAGCCAATTATAAAAAAGCAATTTTTTAATTGGTCTTTATCACATTTGAAGAATGTCTTCCCTTTTAACATTATTTTTTAACAATAATCGTAAAGTAGAAATATTTTGAAAGAAATATTTCGATAATGATAATGAAATATAAAATCATAGATTTTGAAAACACATACAATATTTACTGATTTTATTTCAGTGTGAGATAACTAGAACAAGATTAGATGCGATCTAGTTTACAACTAGAAATAGTATTTTTACGAACAGTTCGGTGTTTTGTTGCAGTTATTTCACTAATTTGCGACGTGAACTTTCAAGTTGTGCACAGATATGTAAAATTCGTAATGGTTTATAAATTTTATTTTTAGCGCGCCGTTTTGGATTACGATTCTAGTTCAATGTAAACATATTATTTATAACAATATTTTTAGATATGTAGTTGTAGAGTATAAAAAATTGTTTATATATTTTTGAAATTTATTTTTATAGTTTTAATTCATACTATTCTTGATTTATAATAAAATTAATCAAAACAATAATATTAGATGTTGATCAATTTTAATTTATATATATAATAGTATAAATACTTATATATTATGTATACTATATTATTACTATAAATATATATTTTTCACAATTTTTATGTTTTTATCGAAATTTATTTACATAATTTTTATTTTTATTTTATAAACTGGTTCATGTTATAAGCAAAATTAGTAAAGCAATCGAAAATTAATAATAATGCGTTTTAACTTATTTAAACGCAACTACACTATTTTATCGTCCAGATTTCTCATATTAGATTCATCATTTCATACGCATTTCATATTCGACACGTCCCTCGTAAAGTCACGCCGTAATATTTTCAAACCAGTATGCTTTTTATGGCTGCATGTCCCCGAATTTCCCGTTCCCAATTTAAAATGGTCAAAATTGAACATAACACAGACAGGTGTTGCAACTCATGCAACGGAATAACATTTAACATTTTCATCAATAACAAATTCGATTATTCTGTCGAGGTCAAAATTAGAATTGATTTTTTTACAAAGTTGTTTATTATTTTTTATTAATATCGGGATTTCATCCTTGAATCTTTTTTAACTATGCACACATAGTATGTTATTTATGAGTCATTTTCAAAAATAAAAATAAGTTTAGTAAAAATCTAAAATAAGAATTTTATTTCATGACCATTTTATTCGTGTTTATTCTTATCTATGTTTATTCGTATAAAGATGCAATGATAATCGCTTTATGGTGCGTGAAATAAATTCCATTACTTTGCGGCGTTTCGATACATTTGATTTAATTATCGTCACAAAGACTACATTCTCTGTTCTATTCTGTGATAATAATTTTTTAAAACCGACACATAAAGATACTTCGAAGACGACGATGAACATAATAATGATGCCGACGTGCCGGTACAAAGCCCACCGACGAATTAATTAATGGTGGGATGTCATTATCTGGTTTAATTCAAATCAGAATCAATTTGATCTTGCAACGCGTAACTTCGTCGTTTTTTGTGCTGGAAATCAATGTCTTTAACCAGAAATGTGTTCATTAGCGGAAAATCGAGACTTTTAGATGGAAATTAACGAGGTTGTTTTGAAAGATAGTTAGAGATGGAAACGCGCTGCTTCTCCACGATCCATCTGCCCCCAATTAACCTACATGCAGATAAAATTCAGTGCGTCGTTATTGAATACCGAAATAGCTAAACATTTTAATTAAAACTGAACAAAACTTTAATACTCATAGCGAATTTAATACCAGATTGGAATTATTATGATTATGGGATTGCTTGATCCTAATTTACGCTTGACGTTATCGATTACGAAAGGTATTATTTTTCACAAGATCAAAATTGTTCAGTAATTACACAAATATTCAAGAGTATATAAAATGTGTTTGCCTAATTAATTGAGCGATTTAATTTTTGAACGTAGTATTACAATCTCATTCTACTAATACATAAATTAATTTTACATAAATATATAATTATATTTATATAAAATTACAAAAAGAGAAAAAAATTATAACAAATAAGAAATGTCGTTTATCTCAACGTATACATATATATATATATATATATATATATGTATACGTGTATATATATATATATATATATATATACAACAAAGTGTCATAAATATCGCGCAATAAAAATGAATTTATGATCTTGACTAGAAACAACAGCCGCCAGTATCGGGGCTGATTCATTCATTTAATCTAAGTTAAATTTAGCTAATTTTTGTTATAAATTGAAAATGTTCTCGGTGTCTCCCGGTCATAAAGAAAGTAAACCATGTGAGATTACTTTTTAATGAAGCAAACAAATATTGCTTTTTCTCCCTTTCTCTCTTTCAATTAATTTTTAGAAATAAATTAATTTAGCCATTTAAGACAATAGGTGTCATTGCGACTTGAAACATGGATAGAATCTTACAATTTTAGAATATTTTTAGGTTTTATCCAAATACACGCAACTTTCTTGAAGATTAAGTTTAGAAATTTCATAGATTTTTTTCCTTCGTTTTTTTTTGATTATCTATGTAATTATAAACAAAATAATTGCAAAAAGTTATTCTATCGAGCGCTGTAAATTATTGCTAACCATTTGTAATGATGGCATGGTGCAGAAATTGAGATGGTCGTTTCACCGCCATTTAACTCCATGCTGATCCATTTTATTGCGCGGAACGCGAATAATCGCGAAAATTAACTGCCAAAATTTATGACAAACGTAATGCATTCGCATGGGCGCCGCGTATAATACATCGTATCCGAATCTTAGTATCAAACGCCAGAAGCATGCTGAAATCGCATAAACGGATGCCATTTATCATGCTGCCAGGTCTTACTACGCTAGCTGAGTGACAGCGCGTTAAATTTAGCATTAATGATGCGGTTCCAGGTACTATAGCGCGACGGAAGTTCGTTAATTAGTTATCGCGGTGAAAAGTGTACAGCAACTTGTGCCACATTCCACGCATCTCGTCGTCTCTCCATTGCGCCTCACCGACGAATTTCAATCTTCCGCGATGATAACAGTTGCGTTTCGAGTTCTGTCTCAATTTGCATTACATTTTGAAATCCCTACATAAGATTTTTTTGATTTTCCATTAACTTGTTGAGGTAGTTGTTATGGTAAAATCAACGTTTATGACGAACGATAATTTTTTTACGTTACAAATAAAAATAATATCTCTAATTAAAAGTTTTAGACTGGTAATATTTATTACGCAGTCAAATAAACAACTAGAAAAAGATATAACTAGTTTTGAACATAATTATGTTAATTTGCTTAAAAAGTGCAACTGTTTTAATGAAGTTTTAATGAAGAAATTTGATGGTTGATTAATTAAAGATAGATACGCAATTCTAAATTACTATAGTAGAAAGGATATTTATTCTTTAATTGAAGAATTTCATTGAAAATAAGCGAGACTAATTTTCTATTACAAGACATAAAAAACAAAAAGGTTTAATTATACAATTTATATAATTTTATAAAGTAAAAAGATACAATTACTATAAGAAACAAGTGAAAAAAAAAAACGTAATTGGTATGACAATTATATGTATAAAAATACTTAAGTGTCGCGACTTATATGCCGCAAAATAACTTTATCGTTGAACAGAGCAAATGTTTGATACAACCAGATATGCTTATTTCTATAATTGCTTCTAATTGTCTATTCTAACTGCATATCCGATATCAAGGTGCAGAACGTTGCCACAAGGAAGAAACGAGTTGTTTCATGTGCAGCGTGGAAACTGGTTTTCGGTGATATAACTTCAATCACCGAAATTTCATCGGACTCATTTACGAGTGAAATTTCACCCGTATAACACAAAATAAAAAAGTTACGGTAAAATAAGCCGTATTGTGAAAAAGGGTGGTCATTTCAACGCGTGTCGTACGCAAGTCGGCCGCGCGCACAATGCGACTCGCCGCGCCCGATGCAATCGCATCCTATTAATGAATGTAGTTCGCATCCGCGGCACGCGCGTTAAGATCGTTACGAAATCTCGCGTCACGTGTACGAGAGCCGAAAGTGGAAGGAAGGAAGGAAGGAAGGAAGGAAGGAAGGAAGCACGTAAGGCATTATTAAACTTCTCGCGCTTTAATTCGAGTGTAACACGCGTGGTTTACGTGGTCGGAACGAAAACTATGCGGCACGATGAGAGGGTCAAGAAGAATCGGTGGTGGCCTACCGAGCGGGAAAAAGCTGGACTGCTGCCAAAAGGTGCGTCAAGCTCGAGGAGTATTGCTGGTGTACTTGGGCATCTGTGCATTGCTGCCCGGCGCTATTTTCACCGGTGAGTATCGGCAATGTTCGTATAATCGCGGCTTTCTGTCCGATCTCTGTGACACAGATATGCGATCGACGAAATATTTTTATTTTCGTCTTCGTAAGAAATAGCGTAACGCATGCAGTTATGGACTATTTAAGAAATAGTCTCAGTTTTATTATGGAATGACAAATATATTTTATGAAAAAAATAATGCATTAATATAAGCGAATATAAAGCTACTAATTATATAAAAATTTATTTTTATTCGAATTTTAGATCTACACTCAGATATGAATTGTAAAATTAATTTTTAATATAATGTATCACATATGCTGATTTCTAACAAATATATTTGATAATATATAATTCGATAATTTTTATATTATTCCTTTGCAGATAAAATTGATTTTAAAAAATTGGTTTTTTTGTAAATAAAGTTACAACGTCATTACAAATTAAATGCCGTGAATTTTGTTTGTTCAAAGATATTAATTGTTAACTAAATCTTGGATAGAAAATTTGATAAATGTTATATGAAATATTCTCATTCGACCTAATGCAAGAAATCGATCGCTTCTCGTTAGAGGATAATTCGTAAATCGCGCTATCACGTACCGTCGTCAACAACGCCAAGCGTAATGACAATATGATTTCTGCGCGCGGATGCAGAACGCGGGAGTGAAACTTTTCTACAGTCGTTCTTTAATATAGGGTCTCGCGGTCTCACCTGAGAAATGAAGAGCATAAATCATGGCGCTCATCAAGCCTCGCGTGGTCTCAATTTTGCAAAACTTTCCCCACAAATCTTTGCCGTCCGCCTAGGGCGCTGTCATCTCCATCTTTTAAAGATTAGTTTAATGTCGTTCGCGATGCCTGCCGCACTTCAACTTTATAATGAGAAAGTCGCTGCGACGGAACGAAATAAGCAATGACACTTTGTATTATGTGAAGAATTCAGTGCGTCATGTCGAGTTTTACATTTATCATTTTCAATATTCTGTTTTACAATAATTTAGTTATCTAACAATACGTGATGTGATATTGACAATATTTTGCCTAGTTAGTTTATTTATTAATATAAATGAAATGTTACAAATTAATATTTTTGCATTTATATATTATCGACATGTTTACATGTTATTGTTTTCGTTGAAACTATTGTTATAATGTTTCTATAAACTTTAATAATATTATATACATATAACATGTCAATATCTTTATGTATTAAATTTGAGTTATTATTACATTATATATTAAATTTAATTACCAGATAATGCGTAATATTTATGAACAATTTAGCGACAAAGTTTAAGACATATGTACATATATATGAGAGGTTAACTACCGCGAAGATACATTTAGAGCTCTTGAGACAATTCGAGCGTTGGTCTCATTAAAAATAGACATCACAGAGACCGGGAGCAAGCTATACTAGCAGAAATATCTCTAATTCGGCCATGGTATCATAATAAAGCTAATGTATTGTGAGAATATATGATTAAATGCATTAAAATTCTCAATTACTTTATATCTCTGAAATTATGTATTAATCGTTGTACCGGTTTTATCCTTTTTTAAAATCACAAATTAAGTTTTAATCACGTTAACAAAGTACTAAAGGAAAGAATTATGAGTAATTTTATATGTAAAATATGTAATATGGCGATTAAATTCTCTTGCTCTCTCTCGTTTATGTTATTTATATGTATGTTAAAACATTTATCAGCAAATTTAATTTTTGACTTGAAACTCTTCCCTGATCGTTTTAAAGTTTGCTATAAATTATGAAAGAGCACAAGCTTCACACTCTGCTGTTTTGATGTCAGAAGACCGTGACTAGAATTATAAATTGAGAGAAACGACCCTTGTAAAACGCGAGGGTAATATTAAAGGACGTCCTCAGACGTACTCGAACGCGAAACGCAGCTCTATGCGTCGAGATATGCAACTCGTAACGCTTCACAGACAAAATAGGAACTAATTAAGCACACGAGAGTTTAAACGAGGCGCGGCACCGGCCGTAGTGCAAATTGCAAGTCGTATTAACAATTATCTCGTAATTGTCTACAGCATGCTCAGGATTTGTAAAGCTAGAATTAAATTCGCAAGTAACGCTCGCTGGCACTTCGTGTCTCGACTCCATGTGTTCCTTCCTAGATATACCTCTCACTCTATTTTCCCTCAAATCTGTGCCATTGTGTTTTCCCGCTTCGTCAGTGGATTTGACATCTAACTTGAATGAAAGGAGGAAAATAAATTCCTTGCTTTTAAAAGTAAGATTTGATAGCAGACTCCTATTTACAATCGTGTTTCTACTGAACATTCTAACAATTCTATTTTATTTTCCAAATAATATATTTAATACTTTTTAAGTAAAATTATTTTTATTTTAATTTTAAATTATTAAAGAAAATTACATTGTTTATAACAATTAAAATTTGTTATTTTAACATACAATTATAAAAATATATCTTAATTAATTAGTACATTTTTTTATCAATTAGAATTCATGTAACAATATTTTCATTTTAAAATATTTCCTTGATTAAACAAAATTAATCGAATTTATTTTAAACTGAATTTAAGCAACGGAGCAGTATTTTACAATCTAATATTTTGATAAATATGAATACGTAGATAATTGTTATGCAGTATATTTGATCGAGTTTTTAAAATTATTGTATATTCAAAAGTACATTTGCAATGAAATTAAAATTTTGTAGAACTCTGGTTCTCTTCTTTTCTCTTTCTCTTTCTGTATCATAAAGAAACTTAAATTGTAACGAGACTAAAGACTAGACTTTTCTTCCATTTAATTTTTAATTATAATAATCTGACAAAAAACTTCAATTCTTTGCAAAAAATTCTTTCCAAATGACACGATATTATTTTTGCACTCAAAATAACGATTAGCAAGTAAAATATTGAAAAGATTGAAGCCAATGACTGTTTTGCATGTATTTTTATGGAGCACTGGCTTTGCGACTATCACGTGCTATTGCGAAAACATGTGTACACACACATGCGCTCACGCATTCGCGAAATTCCAACGTTTCTAAATATACACGACTACATAAAATTATATCAAAGGAAACGCAGATGATAATCATGCTTTCATGTGGCTTTTAGGTCGATCCTCTTTAATACGTACGCGATTTATACATTTACTATCTAAAACTTGAATAGATTAAATCTCGAATTATATTAGAGAATTTTTTTAATTATGTTGTACAGTATAATAGTTATACAGACATTAAAATAAAAGTAAATGTCAAACTTGGCCATTAAGACATTGTACTTTCTTTCTTCTTTTCTACATTATTATATACAATACAATATAATACGAATTCTAATTATAATTAGACATAATTCTTTATAACTATTTAAATCCTCAGACGTGAGGTATTGTACTGAAACAAGGAAGATAGTCTTGGTCTTGGTCAAGTACTTTCGGGCAAAGTTTACTTACCTCCAGGGGAACACGAGCGGCGCATTAATTGGTTTCTTGAACCGAGTGCCACATTTGAAGTTCCCTGCAAACTAAACATCTGGTTTTAGTGGTCTAAACATTTGAGTCCCGTGTTGATTCTCACGCGGCGAAGAGAACACGAACCCCGAGATAATGTTTAATTGACATTTGCCAATTAAAGCTAAACAATTAATGCTCTTTTTAATCTTTCTGTTACTTGAACGGTTTGATTCGAAATTGAGGATTTATAGATTTAAAGATTTTGTGGATAATATAGTCTATCGAATGAACGGCGAATATAGAATTGCCAGGATAATAGAACGAGAGAAGGAAGCTGTTTTACATTTACGGTAACGCGTGGCAGAAAATTCAATTTTATTGCTCGATTTTCCCTGAGACAATACGGACTATGTATCGCCGAAAGGGAGAACCGAAAACAAACCGTGCTCCGTTGTACTCGTCTGGCGGAAACGAACCGCGTATCTATCAATAGAGCGAGCTGCAACTCGATTTGTTCTTGCTCATGGGGAGAGCAAATTTACAGATAGTTGAATGTAATATTAATTTAAATAAGAGTATTAAGTAACCCTTTTTCTATTAATCGTGCTACTAATATATATAGTGTGCTATTATTATTATTATTATATTTATTTGTCGGATTACTTATTTGTAGCAGCTAATACTCAAGTAGAACAAGAAGTCACAAAGATGTCAAAATGACATTAAAATGTCATTATTATGTCATTTTTTATCACTATTTTAGCGTTATTTTGATGCCAATATGATGTCATTATAATTTTTGTTCCACCTAGGTATTAATAATGATAAAGTCAATTAACGCACGAAACGGAGAGAGAACTCGATTCTATGCTTTCCTAAAATTTGCGGTTCTGCGAGATATATGACCTGAAAAAGGGTGACCTGAGAAAGTTTAGTGACCGGCAAACTCGGTTGCTATCGAGCAATCAGGTTGCCAAGCGTCGCGAAACGCACTCAAGCCACGTCGAGACAACCGAAAACAAAACTGCCCGGGCTTCTCTCCCCTTCCCCCCCCCCATGCCGGAAACGCATCTCGCGGTTACCCATAAAGAGGATCACGGTGGTGGTCCAAGGGGAGGGAATGAGTGAAGAGTAGACTAAGCGCCAGCAGTTACTTACGCTTAGGACAATTTACCTTAATTAATTAACCGGCGTTGCGACGGGGCGCTAATTTATGCTCATGGAATGATTCACCGCGCCACTCCGGGGCGGATTGCGGTTTAGCCTCCTTCTTCGTCCGGCTCTCGCCGCACCAGACAACGCGCCCGGCCGAAATTCGGCCGTTGCATTCTGCCAGACGGGCGAGCCACGCTAATTAGAAGTCACCGCGGAGCGTTTCGAATTGCATCTGAAAATTCGCGCGGACTGACATTTCACGCATCTAGCTGGCGGACCGCGTCGCGCATGTCTTGCCGAGTGTCTCTGTTAATGCCGGAAATCTTGTCGCTCCACTTGGGAGGAAAGAAAAGTACCGTGCGACAAAATATTCTAGTACTAATTGAGAGATTTCTTAAATCATTACAAAGAGCAATAAACAATAGTGTTATTGGAGATACAATTGGAAATAAATTTAATGGTATTTTTTGGAAGACGATCATTTCGCACTTTCTTGCCGGAAAAGCTAACCATTTTTTCATGGCATACGATTATAATTGCATAAGCGATTTATAATGACGTGAAAACATTCACCGAATTCCGTCTACAAAACAGAATTCATGCATTACACCGTAATACCTTCCGATAACAATGAGATGAACGGCGCGCGGCGCGCTCCATGGCCGCAATATTATTTCCGCAGATTTACACGTTAAATTAAACAGGGTAAAGCAACATTGTTGCACTCTCTCGCCTCGTGTTATTTTATCACGGGCCAATCTCGCGGAGCAAATCTTTCGGGCACATTCCTGGATACTCCGGCAGGCCGATTCAGTTTTCGCGCCTGTGTCCGTATTTATGTATACACGCGCGCGTACATACGCGTATGTGAGTGCACCAGGACAAGTTGGGGACTCTCTAATGCCACTGACTTTATTAACAAAGTCGGACAGACGAGCTAACGTATCTACACGTACATGCATGCACATATGCAATGTATGACTGTCGGCAGAATATACGAGAGACAGAGTGTGTGTGTGTGTGTGTGTGTGTATGTGTGTGTGAGAGAGAGAGAGAGAGAGAGAGAGAGAGAAAGAGAGAGAGAGAGAGAGAGACTGCTCGTCTGCCTGCGCGATATTAAAATCACTTGGACGAGACGCCTTCATATTAAATTTTCGTTTCCGCACGGGCTCCTCTGCGCCCATCCTCTAGGCTCTTTGACTTCCGCCTGCGAGCGCTTTTTATACGTTCGTGGCAGGTTGCAGGTGTTCTCTGATGTAGATCGACGTGCTCGCCGATCTGAAAATCGGTGACGTCCTCCGATATAAGGTTTTTAATGCTTGTTTTTAATTGAATGACTCATCTAGTCAAGTTTAAAAATGTGAACTCGATTACATATTTCGTTGGAGTATATTTGATCGTATCAAATCACTTTGAAATTCCCGTCGAATTTGATTCGCAAGCACGTCTAAGCAAAGCGCAATAGTCTACACAAATAGAATAGGCAATATGAAGAGAATTCTATTAACAGAAGGTAGAAGCATAAATATTTGTTTTGAATTAAAAAGCACAGGGAAGCACAAGCATATCATACATTTTGAATTATCTATTTGTACATGTTATTACTACCGCTATATCGTTATAGATATCAATAATTTTGCCAAACAAGCGTATGGAATTGTAATATACAATTTATACATTTTATCTCATTCATTATTCTCTCGCATTTTCCACAACATTATATTTGCGCTTTTTCGAAAGTAAATTTTCAACATCTTTAATTATATTTGTTTTAAATATTCCTCTGTTGAATAATAAGAGTAAAATATGATTTTCTTCGATTGCAGTACACTGAAAAAAAATTCTGATTAAAAATGGACGAATCAGAAAATCTTGTAGGATTGATCAAATATTCTGGTAATTATAATAGAAATTTTGGTTATTATAGTAGAATTGTCAGTACTTTATAAGTTATAAAGTATTGAGTTCTATTTATAATTACTAGAATTTCTATCATAACAACCAGAATATTTCATCAATTCTACAAGATTTTCTGATTCGTTTGTTTTTAACCAGATTTTTTCTTTCAGTGTAAGATTCTTTAAAAGACATTATTGGAACGGAAATCTTTTCTTTGAAAATAATACGTATTTAAAGAAACGTGAGCTATAGTGTTAATCGTATCTTGAAATCCGGTCTTGAAAGCGTCGATGAAAGTAGAACGAATCGTACGCTAGACAACTATGGAGCGCTGGAAAAAGTGATGGACTGAAAAAGAGCGGAGTCCCGCAGTCGATTCATCGGGAGTACGATTTCACCGACATAAACAGGAAAACATTCGTTTGTCGCAGCAGATCCGCATCCGCGCGCGACACGTTCGCGCGAGGTGCTTCTAAATCACTGTGGCACACAGTCGAGTTAACGGGTTACAAACCCTGCGTCGGTCTAGTGCTTGCCAATGAGGGCTCAGCGAGTCCTTTCCCCGACTCGTCGCACGAATTTCGCCGATGAATCCTCTTTCCGCCCTGCGATATCGTCACTCTGTGCTATTTATAGATTAATTACGGCACGTTAAATCGGCGTCTGTGCTCGTGACTCGAATTCGATTGACGTAGATGACGAGACTCGTGTATTCTGTATGCTGGGAGGGACGTGTGATGGGCATTTTAGGGACACTTAGTCGGGGAAAGCTTTAGTAACGCGGCACAATCATGTTGCGAACAACGAGGATGAATTGAGGCCTTCTATAGATCCTGGCTTTCCAGGGCTCGCTAATAGGATTAGGAAAATAAGCCTTTACAGTTCTTTATTGTTTCTACAAGAAGAAAAAGACATATTTGTTAATCTACAATTTTTTAATTGTTTTATCCTTTGTAAAATCAATATTTCAATTTAAATAATATTTCCCTAACAAGGAATCAATCTGAGAATTTCTATGAAACAAATTCTTAAATTCGATATTTGTGAGTGCAGCGTTATGTTTTTAATAACAATTTCGTACTGTTGCCTTATAAATAAAATTTTAAAATTATTCTCTTCTTTTATAATACTGTATTGTTTGGATCGATTGCTAATTATAGAGCATTGTAATAAAATTCTGTCATTTAATGTCAAAACCATGTAACATGGAATACGATATGGCTTTCTATTACTACGCATATGAATTCCGGGTTACCGAGCGTATACGATGTGGTCCACGTTGACATTGTGCCATAATTTTCCGAGCATTGTTCGTGGAATATGCACAGTTTCAAGCACGTGTATCATCGAACGTATCGTTGTTGGAATTTTGGGAATGATTAAACCCCTGATCCAATTATTCATAAAACTACAGAAAATGCTGTTTGCCATGCAGAAAATATACATAAACAATACTTAATATCAAAACAAATGCAAATACTTGGAATGTTTTTGAAAGATTCATATTTTAAATTTAACATACACAGCGATTTCAATATTTTCGATACTTTTAATAATTATAAAAGTAACATTAAAAAGTGACAACTTGAAAATCGCGACTCATGATTGGAGATAAAGAACGTTTAAAGACAAAGAAGAGAACAAATATCTGAAATCGTTTAATCGCAGCTCATCATTCAGCGGCTCTGTCCGGAATAGCAATCGTGATTAACGCTGTCTGTTTCAACTCATGTTTCTTAGGGTCTTAAGAAGTCCGCGCGGCAATAAATCCCTCCATTGATCCATCTATGCCTTCGCCCCGGGCGCTCGTGTTCCGTCTTTATTTTCGTTTCTTCGACAATTTCAGTCCCGATACGCGCGCGCTGACGGGGCCAATGGGTTTCCGGAAAGCATTTGCCACAGTTTCTTCTTCCATCGGACCGGCGCGGCGGGTGGAGTCGGACGTGTACGTTACCACGGCGCGCTTCTTGTCGTCGTTTTATGCATTCGCGTTGCCGTGGCGTTCGTATGAACGTGAAAAATGACCCGGTAAGAGACATTCCAGGCGCGGGGGCCCATAGAGCGAGTTTTCCGACACAAGTATTTGAGGAGATCCCCCGCGCCATTATTACGTCTTAATGACGCGTAATTATGTATGCATTTATAAGTAAGATAATTTTATTTTACGCACGGAAAAAAATTTGTTTGGACCAATCGGAAATCTGGATATATTAACCAGAGTGTCTGGTGAAAAATGAACGATCCATACTCTTAAGTTAACTTGACCATATGTGTAACAGTTTGGTTACACATATTCTAGTGTAGGTAATCAAATAAATATGATTGCATTCTGGTGAAAATAACAAAATGTTCTGGTTGTGTACCAGAATATTTAATTATTATAATCAAAAATTATTTTCAATTTCATCAATTATGAATGTTACGTTCATTTAACCATGCTATGTAGTCATAATAACGAGACACTATTGTAACTGGATCAGCAGTAATCAAATATCGACCGTTATTAGAACTAAATGTTTTGGTTGGTTACTAGAATATTTCATTATAACCAGAAATTTTGTTTAGTCCAACCAATTTTTATTGAACCAAACATGTTATATTAATCCAACTGTGGTTGTTTTTTTTCCGTGCGCAGAAGAAAAAACGAAATTTTATTTCTTCGACAATCTTACAAACTTCTTCGAATTTTAATTAACAAACGTCAGACTTGTATGTATATTTCTCGTGATCGGCCAGTCGAAAAGATGAAAACAATCCAAAACGAATCGACAATCGACTTAATGAAAATAGTAATTTTAAATGAATAAATACTTTAATGTTTAAAGATATACTTAGATTTATGTAAACGTAGAAACGTATCTTCTTACTTATCAAAGCGTAAGGCGGAATGGAAAGGTGAAAGCTTCATTGAATATAACACGGCCCCCATGTATACAAAATTCGGTATAATTTATTCTACATGTGAATTTATTATGAAGCTTTCGCTAACGTGCTGAACACGGCGTTGCGTGAGGGTCTTTTTCCCGTTCTCCGCGACTTCTGCTTTCTGGACTTCACATACTATAATCCTACAAAGGCTCACGGAGTAAACCTCACTGACACGTCTTACTTTACGACTAATTTGACTTATTATGGTGTGCTCTCTGCATTGTAAGTTACGACATTCCTGATGTATATGGTATATTTTTTCAGGTTGTACTTACTACGTAACAGATGCTCTCGACATTTACATTTCTGTCGCAATATTCATTGAAATATTTATTTATCGTTCTATTTCTAAAAAGCCATTCTTTTTCATATCATAGACTTTTATTCATCACCTGTTATTTATTTCTATAATAATTCCATTCCATTTCTCGCATTTTAATTATCATTATCCAACTGATTTTTTATTATTCTTTTTTTATTTTTATAATTATTTTAAAAAGCCAAATTTTTTATGATTACTAGAAAGATCATTATTTTTTTGTGTAAAATCATCTTTTAGATGTTTGATTGATATAAAAGTGAAAATGGAAGTACATTAATAGTGCTGATGCGCTAAAGCGTTTCGATTTATACATAATATATGTGTGTGTGTGTGTGTGTGTGTGTGTGTGTGTGTGTATATACATATATATACATATATATACATATATACACACACATACATAATTTGAAATCCATACTTTACCCTAAAAAGCCAATAGTCGTTAGCAGCGCTTTACATGCGTTAGTGATGGTCTACAACTTTGCTTTAAGAAAATATTTTAGTTCTAAGCCGTAAACAGTAACTAATCACAGTCAATTATTCTGCTCACATTCGATTGTGATTGGTCACAGCTTACAGCTTAGCGCTAAAATATTTTCTTAAAGTAAGATTGTAGACCAGCCTTACTTGTAAATAATCGTACGAACTAAAGACGGAAATAGCTCTTTCCTAGATCTATCAATTAAATTTATTCAATATTTTATTGCTTAATATATTAAATATAAATACAATTAAAGAATTTATAATTAGGAATAAAATTTATTTTTTTAAAAGTACATGTATGAAATATAATATTTGTTTTGTATAAACATCATGTGGTTGTCTTTATGTCTCATGTAAATAGATATTGCTTATTATAACAAGCCATATTTATGGTTTGCAATTAAGTATTCCAAACAATTTTCGATAATAATAGCGTACAAAATAGGTCATATTTTCATTATAAATACCAAATATGTCCATTTATCATGTTTTTAGAGATTATGTAGTTTAGGGTATACATTGTTTAAATAATAACATAAACAACAATCAAATTATTAATAAATCCAATGATATTTAATCATATCATATGTGAATAAATAGAAAGAGTTAAATTTAAGAAGAAGCTATACTTGTTAAGTTTATGTAATAATACCATTAAGTCAAATTCTCTTATACTATACTGAAAAAAAAATTCTGGTTAAACGGATGAATCAGAAGATCTTGTAGAATTGATCAAATATTCTGTTTATTATAATAGAACTCAATACTTTATAATTTATACCAAAATTCCTATTATAATAACTAGAATATTTGATCAATTCTACAAGATTTTTATGATGCGGCCGTTTTTAATCAAAAGTTTTTCAATATATGCAATTGTTATAAATATTATAAATAATATTATAAATATTGTACCACTCCCATGTGTTTTTGTTTAATATCGGAAATGACATGAGACAGGTGGTGCTTCAAGATTTTCTATGAAACGGAGAACGGACCAGAGATGAGATTCAGAGTCCGATTTGTCGCTTCGGTTAGACGCTGCCGAGCGGATTGCGAACTTTGACGCTGCACTCGCACTCAGCTTTTTCAATAAACTGCCGAAACCGCGGATAAGAGAAAATTGAGGTCGGAGAACGACGACTGGCGAGGTGTAATACTGTCTTCGGCCATTATCCATTGCGTCGCTTCGTACAATCCGAAATTCCAACGTATTTCCGCAGAAGTTCGATCCACGCGTAACTTCGAAAATTGATGCGTCAAAAAGCGTCGGGAAGAGTTCTCCCGCATTCATTGTTGAGAAAAGCATTTTGGCGTTCTGCATTCTCGAGATGGGAAAAAGTTAAATTCTATTGCGTTTCAAACTAATTGTAAGTTTAAAAGAGTAATCACGATGTTTCGAGATAGTATAAAAATAATTATTTTCAAGGTTTACCACACTGTTAAACTCGTAGTGTCAAATTATACTCAATTTGGGTCATTTTTAATTGTTCCATAGGTCGTCACTGCTCCTACTTAATTTCATTAATTTTAACTAAAAGGAAGGTAAAATTTTGACTAACATAAAAGTTAAATTAGATAAATTAACGACATATTGAGTAAGGCTTACTCAATATGTCGCTAATTTTATCTCATTGTTTTAATCAAATTAATCGAATATTGAGTAGGAGTAATGGCGAATCATATCAAATCAAAGTGTAGAAGGTTTATTAGAATTTTTAAAAATAATTCGGAAAATATGTCGTTTTTTATATTTGGCGACGCCACTAATAAAGAAATGTCACAAAGCACTGCGAAAATCCTTTAATTGGCTGTTATAATAATTACGAGAAATGAAAATGTGACGAGCTGGATTTTATAAAGAGTCGCCGAAAATGTTCCAATCATACGGAACGCGCGTTTCCGGCGCAATCAAGCAATTTTCCGATTTAGTTTCATTCCCAATAAAGGGAAATTTTTTTATCTCGTTTTAACTCGCGGACAGCCATCGTGATATCGTGTTACACAATCTGATTAATAGGAATTTGGACCGCGGTTGTGCGCGCACGAGTGATTTCTCCTCTTTAGAAAGGCGAGCATGGCACGTACGTCGGACGTACCAAGCTGAAAGAGATCCTTTGCCTTAGCCGCATTTTTCAAGTTTCTCCGCGAGACCCGCTTCACTTTTCTCATCGCACCCTCCTATACGTCGTTCTTTTTCTCACCTTTATCTCGTTTTCTTCTCCCCCCGCTTACGTCGTCGTATTCTTTCCTACTTCGTTTTTAATGCCCAGGCAAACGTTATCGTAACTTGCCGGCGACCATGCGCGAAACGCGCACTCACAGACCCACAGGCTTGTGTAAGGGTGACACAAGCTTGATTTTATCGCGCGCGATGTAATTCAGAGATTTACTGCGAGGTATGTTTTTGCGGGCGAATTGCCCGTTCCCGATGGAGCTCGCTGGACAATATGGGAAATACAAGGAGAAGTTGTTAACTATAAACGTATATAAACATATTTTTATTGCTTGCTTTTATGCCACGTGAATTGTCATAATTTATTTTAAATTGTTCTCATTTCAAATCTTTGCATGTAAAGGAGCAATATAATTTGCAATCACTTCTTAGAAACAATTGAACTGTTAACTGTTTTACAAATAATTACATTAATAATACCAACAAATATACAAAGTTGTTTGCAGCATGAATCTTTATATTTGTGATTTGATTGTTTAGTTTATTGATGTCTTACTTACAAATTTATATACGTTTTCAAGATTTATTAAATCGATACAAAAAAGCATTCTTTAAACTATTTTAAAAATTGTATTTATGTATTTATTACTTATAATTTTTGCAATTAACAAATTAAGGAGAATTGTTGTATGAGTTTTACAAAGACGCTCTTTTGTCGTTTAAATCGTAAAGTAAACGCATATGTTTCGCATGCGATATATGTCATGTGTCCACACATGCGCGTAAATGTCGCACGAGTCTCGCGAGCCAAGAAAGAGCAAACCGCACAGTGGAATTTCTCCGAAGGATTTCTCTCTCTCTGCTTTTTTTCCGTTCCTACCTCCGCGTATTCGTAATTTGTTCCTTCTTTTACTACTTCCGTTTCTTCCAACACGTCGGCCTGGCAAGTCGGATGATCGGTTTTGGCTTCAATTTTATTAGCAGGTCCTCTTTTGTCGTTCCTATTTCTTCGTTCATTTTCCTAAAGTCATTCACGATCTCGCATTATGACTTTGAAGCGACACACCGTCAATCTTATCTTCTTCCCTGCTCTCGCTCTTTATATATACTTTTTTCTTATCTGCCTTAGGTCGTTAAATTTTGGTAGGCAACACGGTGAATAAGATCTCCATTCCGCCGTTTTTTAGGGTCCATTTATCTAAACCTAAACCATCATGTGTCACTCCTTGAAGTGTATTCGTTATAAGAAAAGCCCCCTTTCCCTTTATTAACATGATTATATCTAAACACGGTTGATATCTAAATTGAGCAAATACGGATGCTGGAAGGAAATGTGGTATGAGAAAAAAAATCAGCTTTCTGGGAATTTTAAACAGTCGCTTAAATGGTTCCTCGAGAGCTAGCACGAAGTCACTCATCTCGGTAGATCAGGCAGAAGGAACATTTCCTAGAAATTGTCATGCTTACCGTAGAATACCACGTGCCTGGCATGTGTTTGCGCGCGTATCCGCGGTACACCCGCATGATATTTCTCATTGCGCCAACTCCGTGTTACGGATTATAAACACCGCGTAATTCAAGCAACCTCTGTGTTTCTGCTTGATGAGATGAAGTTTCTCGCGTCCGATGAAATTTGCCAGTTTCGCCACATTACTTCACGTTTGCACGACTACAAGATTGTTCTTGGCAGGTTAATACGGATTTCAGACTTTCTTCTGTGTCGTTTCTTCAGTTAACTGACGAATTCCTTCTCTTCATGATATCTCTTTCATAGTCATAGTCATAGATTATAATGCTTTATATAATTATTAATCCGTTATTTATTAGCCGTTATGAATTATGAATTTGAATTATTGAATTATGGAATTGAATATTGAATTATGAATTTCGATGATGAAATATTCACAATATTGAAACAGGTGTATTTTAGTAGTTCTCAAATAATACTTTAAATTAGTTGACTTATCGAAACAATTTCTCTATGATTAATTGATTTTTGATTAATTACCCCGTGAAGAAACCTAGGAAATATTGATTCTACTTTCTTTTAATATTACTTATACATGCGGGTTTATAATCCAAGAATATCTCCCCTTAATTGTGTGCGAAAGGGTAGAAAATTTTGTACTACATTTTTCAGGGAGCCAATTCAGAGATGATAGTGCTGTATATGCGGAAAAAATGGATTCACGCATTGTGATCTCGACAAACGAGGTCACGCGTATCTTTTATCTACACGGCCTCCGCGTAGTCGTTTATAGTTCTCGGAATATTTTATGCGATGACTTTTTGCGATATTACATCTCATATGAGGCTGACAGCGCCGAATCCATTTACAGATACTAATTCGAGAGGAAGTTTTGTTTCCGTGATATCATTGCAAAATTGTGTCTATCAGCGTCTCATTCATTAACTTTGATGTTCTAGATTTTTATATAAAAAACGTAAATATATTTTTTAAATCCAATACTTTCAAATATAATGAAAAATATATACTAAAATAAATAAAATAAAAGAGGAATATTAGAGTGTGTATAATATAGCAGCATAAAATATTAATTATTAAATATGTAATTTAAATTTTATCAAAATGAAATTTTTATATTTTTAATAATAACTTCATATTTTGACTTATGAAAATTAGTTTATGGTTTTTCAATTTTATTTTCAAAATTAAAAGAGTCTCGTAGTAGTTAACGGAATTTTCCAAATTCGAATTACGAAATTCTATAAAATCCTTTATAAAGAAATTATATTTGAAAGTGGAGAATGTTTGCAAAATTGTCTCAGATAGTTGATAACGGAAAGGAATAGATAGAATGTATATTTGAAGCACGTAGCACACTTATTACACGTGGGAATTTGGCAAAGGCAGACTTGTACAATCCCGCCATCCAATTTCTAGAAATTTTTCGTCTTTCTTCCCACAGAATCTCGTCGTTCGATAGCACCTACGAAAACGGCGGGAAGCTTCTTCCAGCGCCGACACGCCGCCGCCACGAAAGTATTCTCAATTGAATAGCGTTGTATAGCAATCCTTTCTCATTACACGCGTCGTATTATTTTATTTATTTAATTAAATAATGTCTCACTCTTTTTGGTATTTCATTAATCTTTAATAACGCATTCTTCGATAAATACAAAATTTTCACAAAGATATCGGACACCACAATTTGTTATAAATGAACAATCTTTGTATCTTACCTTTTGCGAAAATGCGAGTGCCTGTTGAAAAATCCACTTGAAATAAGATAAAATTTTACCATTTATTTGTTTGAGCTTAAAGTTTTCATGGGATAAATTTTCTTCGTCGTAGCGCGTAGCAAAAATTCAGGCAAAGTCGACGACGGCCGGAAGTTGCCGCCTGCGCGAAAGAACTCTATCTCTAACTGGGGCGGCTTAAGCTCGTAAACGGTTTCCCGAAGTTACTGGCGTACCGGCGAGGCGAGAAAAATTATATTCGCCCGCGACGTCAAATTGGAAACAGTCTTGAGCCGTCGACGCTTCCGCAAGCGGGGAAAGCGGGATGGGCTTAGACAGGGCGCGTCTCGAGCACTCGATTTCGAAAAATCCGACCAAGGTTATTGCGAAAACGTCGCGAAACTTTTATATGAAAATATCGCCTCTTTCTTATTGGTCGGAATTAAATTTCCGTATGCAACGACCATCTGGTTGGTCTCACTTCAATGGATTATTCTATGCCGTTTGCGTGGAAAGTAGTAAAGATTGAAAGAAATAAAATGTATTAATTGGATGAAATTGTAACGATAATATTACTTCTAATATTATAGGTGAAAATCTATAAATTATAATTTCATTATAATTTTACGTATATTCCAGTTTTGCAAAATTAATTATTACTTCTTAAGAGCAAAAAAAAAAAATAAATAACAAATGACACGTACAAAATAAACGTACAAAAACTTTATTAGTACATGAACATAAAATAGAAGTGCTCATACAGTGACTTTAGTGAGATACCTAATGATTTTTTTAGAGATATGTATAAACTGCGGAATAGATTTGTTAATATATTCGAGACTCATTGTCATTCCTTAATTAAAAATCACGCTTCAGTTTATATCGTGCTGAACGTCGAGCGTACTTCCGCTTTAAGCATCGTTATAGCACTTGTGCTGAAATGGTACCTGATAGCGAGTACCACGCGGAGTGCATCCATTACCTCCACGCTTGTTTGAAGTGTCTAAATACGTGTATCTGTGTACTGAATGTACGTATACATGGTATGCAAATGCAGTTCGTGCAACATCTTTTGAAGTCTATTCTTAATAACATTATGGAAGTAGGTCATTAATTATTTTTAAATACATTTACGCATACTTTATGTTTTTATGCATATGATTTCTCGCATAAATAATTTCTAATAAAATGAAATTGCTATAAGAATTAAATTAACAATTAATGTTTAATCGATGGATCTTTCATGTAAAACCGATTTAATATTTAAATGACTATCTGATTTAATAAGAATAATTGTCCTCTTTTTATTATTATTAATTTTATCAATAAAACTACTGCTGTGGTGATGTTGGATCAATCACTTGTACTTAAATAACCTTAACATATTTCTAATAACATAGTTCTAATTATTTAAAATTGAGCAAAATAATATGTAAAAAGAGTTTCATATTAATTATTAATTATATATCATATTACATTTGGGTAACAAAATTGTAATAAAGTTAACATACCTTCATTTCGATCCTCACTTTTATTGAGCTTTACAATTTTTCAGTTACATTTATTCTTCTCGATTCTTTCATTTACTAGGCGACGGACAGAAATAAAATTAATTCTCTTCTCTTTTTCCTCCTCGGCTGTCATCCCTCAGCCGCAAGTCCCATTCTTCGCTGGATTTCACATTCGTATTCCACGCCACGTCGTAAATTCCACCGAATCCGAACATCGTCGTCGAACTCGCAAAACAGGCGTCATTTCAGCAGCGGGCCTGCCCGCGAAACTATGAAATAATCTCGTCATTAATCTTGCGCGTCGTATCGGGGTGCTCCGCGAACCGGGCGCACCCCCTCTCGCGGCCTTTTCTGCCTTTCCAGCTCGAAACAATGGAGGACGAAAGTTTACGGTCGCACTAGACCGCCGGGAGGATCATATATTTTCACCGCAACGCTCGTAAACTGCGGTCATGCTGCCAGTCGCCACATCGTAGGCACATCTTCGAGCGCGGAAGGGGCTCTGTGGCAGTACGCCACTGTGTCAACGTGTCACTGGATAATTTCAGAGTTACGCAGTTCTCTCTTGTTTTCCATGTCCTCATCCTCCACCTTTTTTTTCGCCTATAACGGCACGGCGGGGAGATTTGTTCTCCGTGGAGTGCCCCGTTTGCGCACGTGTTTATCTAAGTGCATTTTGAATGAAACATGGAGGTCGTCCCGTGCTTACTACTTGCACTTGCGTTCGTCTGCATGTGTGCATTACGATACGGACGGACGTGAAATACTGGCGCTCGTTGTTGCGCCTGTAAGACAACGGAAGCAATATATGCAAACTGATGTGATTTAACAAAGTAAAACAAATCGAGTGTATTAATCGTTGTTCGCGTAAATTGAGTGTTTATCTGATTAGTGTCCATTTCTACGATAGTGCAGATTAATTTCAATCTTGATTTAATTTGCTCTGCATCTTTCTCTACTTTTAAGAAATAGAAAAAGACAGAAGGTATGTTGAATCGAGATTAAAGTTAATCCGCATTGATAGAAATGGACAGAAGTTTTTATAAACATATCTTACATCTAATCACTTTTAATTAAATATAGAATGTTCAATATTTTTTTTAAATTAATATTTAACATATTTTTTTATTAATCTATCAATGCTGATATATTAAACAATAAGCTTCAAACTTTTACTGTATAGAATCATATTAGTCATTGCATAGCATTTTACTATTAAAGATACTATTAAAGATACTAATAATGAAATAATAGCCTTTCTAGTTGGTAAATATACAAACATTTCTATAGTTGGCGCAATTTGATGATATATCATTACTTTTTAATGCAGGCGTATACTTGACGCTTTTTTTACCTTTTTTTAAAAGGGTATACTTTATTACCATCTAAACTATCCGATGTAGGTGTAAATTATATTATTATTAGTTTTTATACATTGACTGAAGAAGACTAAGTTAAGTCGAAACGTTTCGGAATTTTAGTAACATTGTAATAAAATAATTAAACATTTTACAATACTCGTTACTAATGAACCTTATATGTATAATGTTTTCTAAATACGTATAATATAAAATTATTCGTCAGTTTGAAGATAATTTCTTTCATATCTAAGACGAAACTGTTTCTGAATGCTTGTACGAATGCACCTGTATTCCGGATACGAATCCTGAGAATGCCGAATTCCTGTAGAATCGAAATTTGTTTTTGCTTGCGCGTGCAGATCTCGGGATGCTGCACGTCATCCGCGTTAAGAAACCGAGTGCGAGAAAAGAAACGCGCCGAGAAGAAATATGCCAGAGGAAAACCGAGATAATGCTTCCAAGAAATAAAAATGTCGGTCGCTCGAACACGCGAATTAGGAACTTCGTAAGGAAAGTGGGATCTGGAAGGAAGTAGTCCAAGAAGATTTAGTGCGTGGCAATTTGTGGAACGTTATGTTAGTCTTCTATAGTAATTGTGACTTCACACGAGAGTTTACGAAAATGTATTGTCCCTCGAGAGACAGCAATTTCTTATCTCAATTTATCGCCCTTCGGATGAAGCAATAAGAAATTATATTAATTCCCTCAGTGACAAGCGTACTCGCGTTTATTTGCCAAAATAATAGCTCGAAATGAAACGTAATTTAAATTTAATACACTCCCACGCACGCGACGGGATCAATTAATTTTATATAAATATTTATATTTATATGTGGTATCATATTTATTTTATAAATACTATAAATATTTGAGAACTTGGCGATTTATTAATTATTTTTCCACTTGAGTAAATATGTTACGTGTATGCGGAAGAACGAGCTTTGCGTAATAATGCAGCTGCAAAAGAATTAACTGTCAGTTCCGATATTGATCGTAAATACGAAGAGAATCTCAATGCATATTGTTATTAATACATCATGTATTTACCTCTATTAAATAGCATTAAAATGTTTACTCGATGTGACACAGTACGTTCCTGTGAACGCATCCAGTCTTATCAGTGCATTGAGATACCGGTCGTTAACTTACGATATAGCCGAAACCGGAATGGAATTCATAAATACGACGGCACGCATAAAAAGCGCGGAGGCGTTTAATTATTAACGGGACGATGCGCCCCGTTCGAATTTACGGCATATCGGGTGTGATATAATTCGTCTGGCGTGACCAGACGTTTTTAGTGCCGATATAAACTTAGAACGCGGGCGATTTCGTTCTCTCTCGATCTTTTAAACTGCGATATGCCCTCTGACATTCTACGGGAAGAAAAATCTCCCAGGAACAACAATGATGATGGAGGAAAGCTACAATCTCGATTTACGGCACATTTACGCGCATAGAGTTTATAATATTACGAAATCTGCGAGCGAAAAAAAGCCCTCGGGATAAAAAAGTGACGAGGGCAGGAGTACAGGGGTTGCAAGGACATTTGCAGAGGTGGCGCCTGTGATAGCTCGCGACGAGTGGAAACGGCCGTAATCAGACGTGAAAATACTTTAACGTATTTGCCTGAGGAAAACTAGAGTGGAAATTGTTCCGCGAGTATGTTGATACGATTCATGCGTTTGTTCTGGAATCTCCTTATTTAATATTGCACATGACGCATACAAAGGAAGAAGAGATTTCGTAGGGATTATTATGTACTTTATATTAAAAGAAATAATATTGTTTTAAAATGTAACGTTATTATCCGTATCTAATTGTCCGCATTATTTTAAAAGAATAATTGTCTTTTGTATAAATACGCTTTCTAAACCCTTAGATTAGGAATAAAAGGTTAATTTAATATTCCTCCTTTCGAGTTCTGTACCGGAAGAGCCATCGGAAGTGGTAGAGATCGCGATAATGGCGACGATTTTCACGTAATGTACAGCATCCTTATTTGTGACGGTGGCTTTTTGTCAATTAATCTAGAGTTATCAGGATCTGCGGCGGGGTTTACCAGGGTGAAGGCATAAAGGGGGTGGAGTATTGGTCATTTGTATAACGCCAGTAGAGTGGGTATGTATACGGGCGTTATCGCACTAGAAGAGGGATGGAGGGAGAGGTAGTGATGGTACCAAACTAATATTTACTCCCGATTTTCGAGCAAACTAAGCGAAGATGTTCATATAAATTGCGCCAATATTAACTTCCGACTCGTAAATCTCATTGGCATGCTCTCACTATCACTATTTGATACGTCGGTGCGTATCTTATGTTTGAAACACAGTGATCCGCGTGATATCCTGCAGAACATAATGAAATACGTAAAGATTACTTTAATATTAAATACCTCACGAAATATCGAGCAAACTTGCAATTTATTTCATGCTATATTTTACGCACGATTGCGAGCCTTTTCAGTATAATTTTCAAGCGATAGTTTCAAATATGTCAGATGATAGCGGGTGAAGATTACGCACGAGAGAGTGTTGAAGCGTACCATCATGTGCGTTGAGATTGAAAGAGGATACCGCAGGCTTTTGGGGAGGCGTTGTTTATGTGAAACGCTCAGCTCAACGAGTTACGATGTCAGCGGGTTGTTCTGGGCCGATTCGTTTGATAATTCGATAGCCGTCCGCGTTTCAAACCCCTCGCAATCCACGTTCCTGCGTCCACCGTGGATTTACCCTCGCGCCGCACGCAGGTTCATCCAATTAAATTTATCAGATTGCACGGGCGCAAGAATCAAAAGGGGGATGATACGCGATGATTGGCAAGTGTTTGTCTTTTTGGGGTCACGCGGCAGAACGTATTTTTTCATTCTCAATTTGGACACTGCAGCGGTATGAAGTGGACAATGGTTGCACGATGGATTGAAATGAAGAATTTAGAGTTCGCAGCGTTTGACGATTTACTTTAAAGCAAAGCTCTTTCGCGGGCCATTGCGTGTGTAAAAAGCGATTCCTTCTTTTGTGCAGCGTTAGATAAACTTGTAAAAATATTGAAACTAACACTAAAAAAAATTCTGGTTGAAAACGGACGAAAATCTTGTAGGACTGATCAAATATTTTGGTTATTGTAATAAAACTCAATATTTTATAACTTATAGTAACCGGAATTTCTATTATAATAACCAGAATATTTGATCAATCTTACAAGATTTTTCTGATTCGTCTGTTTTTAACCAGAATTTTTTATCAGTGAAGGTATTCGAAAATTTTGTCATAGAAGTGATCGGTTTGGACAAGACTGTGAAAACGATTTAGACTGCAAACGACAAAAGAGCTAAATGCGAAGACCCTCTAAAACAAAAATAGAAATAAAATCATCACTCGATTTACAACACTCAGTTTTCTTCCTTGTATTAATGGACTCGCAGCCAGCTAGTTTCTATTACGAACTTTCCTTTCGGATCAATCCCTGTCAACCGCCAATGAGTATCGTCGTTCGGTCTGATGATGATTGATGATGATGGAGAATATACTAACTGTTCCGAAGGTATACTAAGCAGAGAACGATCCGTACAACCTGGCAGCCATTTGAATGATGTTTATTCGGGAACTTCGAAGACTTTATGCAACACGTGTTCAGACAGCAAACGGAAAGATAAAAAAAGCCGAAAAGTCACAAACAAGTAGAAGGAAAAGTAATAACTTTTCCAAGACCTTGAGACTATTAACTAATACAGATCGTATCAATCAGTTGTAAGTAGAAAAGATAAATTTCAGTTTTAATATTGAAAATTTATTATTAAATTGAAATGTTATAATTATTTTACATGACAACGTATGGGAGATATCAGAAGATACAAGTTTATGAATTTACGTGACTGAAATAAACGATGCTAATAATAATAACATAATAAAAAAGTTTTTATATCATACAATCAAGGTAGTGCTGCTAGATTAAATTGTCATGATTGTGAAATAATGTTTGCGGTTATCCCATACAATTTGTGTGAATAATGTGCTCTTCATAATCTCCCAAAATCGAAATCGTTTGAAAGTTTGGTTTTCGCGCGACCCCTGTAGTACGTGTCACTATTTTACGTGACATGCATATTTGAAATAAATTTGATGACTTTCGAGAGAGAGGAATGTATGCGAATCGAATTTATTTCACTGCCACTCGCACACGTGAAGCAAATAGATGCGAAAACGTGAATTAGACTTAAGGAATATTGGTTTTTTCTTCGTATTTTACGCATTATTTCCTTGCGAGTTCTTTTTCAATTAGATTTTTAAGTTTTAGTTTTGGAATTTACATGTACACATACATATTGCGCAGTATATAAAACTAACAAATACAAATTTATACATTCAACGATATATGAAGAAGATAAATATAAAATGTATAATAATACGTAAAATAATAATACGTAAAAAGATAAAAAAGTTTTGTAAAAAATATCAAAAAAAAGATTTATTCAAGGATATAATGCATTTAATGTATTATATTTTTCATCCATAATTGCGTATCTAGAGAACTTTATGAAAAAATATATACACAGATATGAGTGCTCATAATAAAAACGCACAAGTTTCTAATCCAATTAATCAAAACAAGTTTTTACAAATATTCAAAACAATTTCTTCTATTTCAAAACTCAATCAATCCTACACGTGCACCAATAAAATCGTGTTATCGATTAAACATGAACCAATTTTGTTTCGTTTTCGTTTTTTTTTTAACTATGATATCTTTTGTCGAAAATTTTGGAAATAAAATTGTTAGCGCGAGCGCACATTCTAAATAAAATACCCGTCGTTCGGTGCACACATGTAATGTCTTTTATCACTATAAAGACGGAGGTATATTGTCGCGAAAGTATGCTGGCTTATTCTTCGTAGAACATGACGAACTGGGTGGCGAGGGAGGCGAACAGAATTCTATGGAGGTACAAACGAGCATATACAATAAGGCAGAGTGCATAGCTATGTTCTATAAGATATTCCGCCGAAATGTCGAAGAGCGTATTATGCTTAAGAAATGAGCTGAGTTTGCTCGCTTGGCGCCAGTTCGCTACTTGCCAGTTATAAAGCATTTGGATTCTGGTATCTTGTAAGTAGTACATCCACCAGTCGCTCGCAGCAGATTCAGAGTTGTGCTCCCGTGGGAGACGTCGACGAGCGCTGGTTTCCTGTCCAAAATTCGCATATAAGTTTCACGGAGGGTAGAACACGTTTCTCATGTGCCTCTTTGTGACACGCTGCACAAGCTGCGCTGCACGTGTGATTAAGTCGTGAACGCGTTAAAAAGGTAGAGACTTCTTTTAATTCATGTATTAATAAATCCGTAATCTTTTTCCTACATAAAAATAAGATTATCTTCTATGATTTTTTCGTAAATTTAATTTTTAATGTCTTTATCTCCTATAATTGTCATACCTCCTATAAAACAAAGTAAAATAAAATAAAATATTTGAAATATATACTGTGCGTACGCTTTTTCCTCTTTATTTTATACTGTTAAATTTGCGCGTAATGTCCATTATACTTTATTAGATTATACTTTATTAGAGTTATTTTTAGTCATTTTTTTAGCTACTGCTTTTATTCAAATATTATTAATTTAACTAAAACAAAACAAAGTTAAATAACCATGTGTTAATTACGTGTTAAATAATTTTCACACGTAGTAGTAAAAATAACAAAATATTATTTATTTTATTTAATTCAAGAAATTAGTTTAAATTTGTTCCTTTCATACGTGATTATGAAATGAATAAACTAATATGAAATTTCTTTTGTAGAAAAGAATTAACTTTTAAAAAAAAAAGACAATTTTCTAATAATATTACTTTTGTAGAGAAAATCTTTTTTGAAAAGATAATTTTTAAATGTGATAAACTAATACAAAATTGGAATGATAAATAAAAATTAATTTTATAACGTAACAACGAGTTTTACTGAGAAATATGGACACCATTGTTAAAAGTCATGTTCATCAGAACGTTATTCTCTTTCTAGCGTCAACACACGTACGCGTAACATCCAACGAAGATGTGCAGCGGCACGTAAACGATGCCAGTAATGATTTGATGGAAGATCTGCCTGTTTTCGAGCCGACAGCAGCAAACGTCAGTGCATTTGTAGGGCAAACCGCATATCTGCCGTGCCGGGTGCGAAATTTGGGCGACAAAGTGGTAAGTCTTTTCTCTTGATTTTGCTGTCACATTTTGTTGTAAGCGCCAGGCAAAAATTCTTTCGTGTACCATCGATCCAATTAAGTTTTACATAATGTATTTCATATGCTAAAACTTGCTTGTATATCAAATAAGCTAAAATCTTTCATGCATAGATAAGTTATATGTATATTTAAGTATGCTATGCAGATGCAATCACGAAGCTATTTGAAATGCGAATTTCGTTTATTGCTTTACTCAGAATATAAATCATCCCTGGACAATTAACAAAGGTCCTACGTACGTATCGTTATTAATTGCAAACAAGCACTGACTGGCCCAACGGCAATTAATCTGAAAATTTACCGGAGACGGCTCCGATTCAAACAGGTTGCTTCCAGCACCCTTATCTGCACAAGGGAGCCTACGTAATTAATACAGCGGCATGACAAATTGTCGCTTCCGTATAGCGGGCCGCCAATAAATATCGCGGTCGCGATTACGGTGCGCGTTCTCCACACGTAAACATAGATGCGGGGGATGGGTGTCGCAGCGCGTAGGAAATGGCGTGTCTGCGACGATATATCATGAGGAGCCGCGGGGACATAGACGTCGGTGTGTTTCCTTCGAAGGCGAAATCTCTCCGATGCGTATCTCGCGGCGTTGACTAAGCGTGGCATAGATTTAACGAAGACATATGGTCGCCTTAGCGCAGCTTTTCCTCAGCAAGAGGGCTCGGTCTCTTGGCTCTCACCGCCCGCGCCGCGCCGTACCAGCCATCTTTTGTAGCGTCAAAGTTTTCAGTGCTCCATGTGAATTTAAACTGTTGATTTGGACTCGTTAGACTTTATGGGAGTAAAGCGAGCCATGAAGAATGGTGCCTTTACGTCTCAAACGTCTCCGATGTGAGTTATAACATCAAAATAAAAAAAAAAGACATTCTCACTTTTTTCACCGAGTTCTTACACCGTAATCGAAGTAAAAAGTAAGCGAGAACTTGCAAATTCATGGGAAGAATGTAAAGGGAAAAGGAGAAATTCTTAAAGCGTTTACATCGAAGTATGAACACTTTATAACTTACCTACCTAAATTCTTCGCTCCGCAGAACACGCGCAAATAGAATCTTTCGAAAATTCTTGCGTCCGCTGTGAGAAAGCCGGCAGTCTGGCTGCCAGAAAGCCGGAAAGACGGTTTCGCGGTAACAAGGGAGGCAAAAGGAAGGTCGAATGAAACGATCGAAGCGTGCGAATTCGCGAGGAACTCAACCGCGATTCACGTAGGTGGTGGCTGTAATCATTCCGCAAAGAATGCGAAATCGTCGCATTCGGGATTTGTCGATCGGTTACGTTTCGCTCGTGGACACCCGTTAGATTAAAGGACACTTGACACCAATCGGGAATCATTCGTACGAAGCGAATGTCGTACGGTTCGCTATGCATTTTTCTCCACAAACGCAATTTTTTTGACACACCCATCCAATTTTCGCGACCCACTTTTCCGCTTTCCCGAATTTCCTCTCTCGCACTGGACAGGTTTCTTTCTGCTTCTATACAAGCTTTATTGTTATCGAGCGAACGGCCGTAAACGTATGCAACTGGTGGATGGATGCGGTTTTTCTAGCAGGGCTTCGTCTACCTTTTTCGCCCGACTCGGGAAAGAAACATCCAGAATTGATGAGTGTAATTGTCTGCCGACGCTTTTGTAACGTTTGATAAAATTGACATTAAAACAAATGACCCGCACGATTTTCTTTCTTTATTATAGCAGACAAGTCTTCTGTCAACTTCAAAGATCTGCTGCAGAGAAAAGTATGTGTGTTCTTTGCCAAAAGTTGTTTTTATTAGTTTATCTCAATTATTTGTCAGTAGTTACAATATTAAATATTTCATTCTTTATTTATGTTTTATGTAATATACATATATAATACATTTTTCTTCATGTTGTAATTTATTAAAAATTTTTTATTAAATTATTCATCTGCTATGTGATTTAATAACACAGATAATACATAAACTCATAATAAAATATTTTGTTTTCTACATATATGTACGTTTCATTATTAATCATTTTCTTCCAAATATATCGTTAATAATTGATAAATATCACGATAGAAGTGGTACTTTAGTTTATTATTCCTTTCTCGAGCGCGTATAACTAATAACAAAACCGCGTCCACTTTGGTCAAAAAAGTTTCATTTTACCGTTATCCAACCGTAAAAATTTAAACTGAAGATTGATCGTACAGTCAAACGTGGTTCAATGTGCAATATTTCGAAAACGTACTTGTATCTAACAGAGATTTTATTGGAAATGGACGAATATATAGATTTCTTTAATAGCTGGGATACAGAATTGCTCGACGCGCATTTTCTCGAGGCACGGCCGGATGCATTTTTAGTTCACGTTCACCAGATTTATCCAATCTTTTTCACATTTTTCTTCCTTCCACTTATCTGTTTTCTTTTTTCCCTCTGCGATCCACCTTTAATTAAATATCGATCTACGTGCGGCGACGGTCAGCAGAGACGCGTCGATTACGGCAAGTTTTCTCGAGTTAAGTCGGAAAATCAAATGGAGTTTAAGAAGAAAATAATTGCGAGAGATTAGTCGCATTTATTTTAGTAAAACTCGGATTGCCCCTAAACGGGAAAAGGGACTTTAACGAAATTTATAAGATCTCCTCATTACGATCGAATTATCAGTTAACATTCTTGAGAAATTCTTATAAATGAAAAAAAACTGATTGCTTGAACGTCATTATTTTCTAGATCTCATTAGTTTAAACTGCAAATGTTTAAAAACGAGCATTTAGGAGAAAAAGTGAGAGAAGATAAGTCAATTGCTATTTATTGAATATGATTATTTTTCCTTTCATCGTACTCTAAATTAAATTATTAATGAATTTATTGTTAAATAATAATTTAAAAATCAAATATAATTAAATAATTATTTTTTAGATATATTTGCAGCATATAATTTTAATCATTAAAAGTTTCAAATATCTCTTATTTATTTTAGTAGTTGCATTACTGTACAATAATATCAGTTATAAATTTATATCTTGTCTGTTTGTATATATAACAATATTCCTACCAATTTTTATTCATCGACGTTAAATTTTTATGAAATCGAGCATGATTATCGAATTAGCTCTTGAAAGTAACGCTTAAAAGGGAATAATTTAATACTAGCTTGAATGCTTATTTTTAAAACTTTGTTCTCGGCAATAGCAATGTTATCTTGATCAATATTTAGTTAAAAAATTGAATTGAAATCAAAAAATGTTACAACACTGTGGAAGAAGAATGTAGCGATAATTTGTCATTCTGTGGTATGTGCTTTAGACGTAACAAAATGTGTAAGCTAATAATAAAAACATTTTATATAAAAAATTAATATATATTTAATCCTTTCGCGAGAGTATCGGGACTTAATCTCCATCGAAATATGAGTTTATGATTCTTTCGGACGAGAACGTCGGAAAACTTAAGATAATAATGTAAATTTAATCAACAGCGAACAACCATAGCTATGTAAAGTATTGTATTCCTAGTTTATAATTTATTTTCCGAGAATCATACCCTTTATTCATTCCAGCGAAGATGAGTTATGAAAGCTACGATTCGCGATTCTTCCGCACGAGGAGAATCCAAGGAACGTCTAGATAAGATAATGCAACGTAAAGTGCTGCCCAAATGCAATAAACGTTCGCTTTGTGCCACCGCCATGCTAGGCATTACCCTATTTCCTATTATATTTCCTATTAAGAGCTGGGACGATCATTTCGAGGAATAAATCAACTTTCTTGCTACTAAAGTTCCGTTTTCCGATAATACGACTTTAAGCGAGAAAATATGCTTTTCAAAACGTGATCACAAGGAACGGATTTATTGTAATCGAAAGATCTTTTTGTAATAAAGTGTAAAAGTAAACTTAAACGCATAATAAAACAAAATTGGCGTAATAACGTGCGTCAATTTAATTTTAATGTATTTTTGACTTATTCTGGAATATTATATTCTTTTTATCATTAAATTTTTTATTACCTGCATATATTTAACTATTAAACTTTATGATAATTAATATGTCGATTCTGAAAAAAACGTATTTCATGAATTGAAACTAATTAATTACACATGAAATTTCCATCTTTTATATTTTGTCTCAATTGATATTCAATATTTGTTTGATCATAAATATACATATTGGATAAATATACATGATATACACGTTAGGTTGACTTAGTTTCCTCAATTATCAGTACTTTAATGTCTAACAGAATAAAGTGTCTTTATATTTGCGCTGTTTACAAAGTTAGTTCGACTTATAATATTCTTATTATTTATGTTTTTTAAAGCCAAACGAAGTTCATGTTTATATTTTACATGATAACTGCTTCCATCGTTCAATGAGAAGATGTATAGGGCGCATGTGATCGTTTTGACTTTAAACGTTTTGAACATTACCTGCCAGAAATCGTCTGAATTAATGGTTCCAATGCTAATGTCCGCCATCAGCATAAAGTTAGGCATGTCAGATTCCTGGTATAGAATCTCCTAAAAGTGTCTCGTAACTCGTTCACCTTCTCGACGGTCCAAAACATCCGCGACATGATAGATGACCGGAAAAGGATTCCTCGGTATTTACGCTACTCATAAAGTTCGACAAGCTTATCTTTCGCTGTTGCGTTGCTTAACACTTGCAAATTTGCACAATGAAAAAATATAGCACTAAGAAGAAGCTCTCTTTTATCGAAACTTTCATCGTCTTTAAACTTTATGTTCTTTCCAAATTCTGCACTGAAAAAAAATTTTAGTTAAAAAAGAACAAATTAGAAAATCTTGTAGGATTGGTCAAATATTTTGGTTATCATAATAGAACGCAATACTTTATAATTTATAATAACCAGAATATTTGATCAATTCTACGAGATTTTTTTATTCGTCCGTTTTTAACCAGAATTTTTTTCAGTGTGGGTATTTAAATCTGTAACCTAACTCTTCTTTGATAAATGGTACCATAGGAGAGTTTTCCAGTTACCCGTTACAATCAATTACAATTAGTTTTATGAAATTAATAAAATACAAATAAAAAGTCATTATTATTTAATTAGATATTTGACAGTGCAATATTTTCGTTAAACTCTACTATTATTATATTTCCGTGATGCAACGTGCAATTTTCTGTAAAATCGTGATTTGTTAACCTCGCGCCCACGTCAAACGTCGCGCAACATGATGGATCGAGACGAAAAAACGTGGACCCGTTCCTGGGAGATCGATTTTCTACTAGGTGTAAGGCTCGAATCCTCGGGGCAGCATTTCCACAGCATAAATTGGACAAGCGCGAATTCCGGACGTGCATTATTCATGGATTCCGAGATAAGGGAACGCGATCGGTTCGAAAAACCGGGCGCGACGTGTGTATGCCTGCGAATATAAGAGAAAAAGACCAATAAGCGGCTGGCATGGTGGTCATCTCATTCCATTCTGATTAAGTTATATCTTTTGAGTATGCTATTACCGTCGAGGTAGACCATTTTCGACGCTGTGTACGGAAAGAATAGATGTCTGTTAAAAAAAACTAATTTTTCATACAGTTTTCTGAGTACTTGACAGCTTGTAGAATATTTATAAGCTAGTCCAATTTATTTTAAAAGAGACTTCTGCGCGTTTACCAAAAATATAAATGGTCCGATATTTAGCGATAGCAGACTAAATAAATCATTTGCATTGCTACCAATTAATGACGATTACTGTAGAGAGGAAATTTGTGAAAAGAGCACCGGTATATATATCTGAATGTTATCGCCCGTAAATTAGTGCAAAACATATGAATGTCATTATGCAGAAGTGCAATAAATTTATATTTGCGCGAGATATCGTTTATCGGTTCCCCTGAGATTATTACGAAATAAAATTGAAAATGTTTCGGCGCTTTCATAAAGCATCACATGCTTGAATAATTGCCTGTATTCCCTCGGAACTGTATCAACAGAGGCTGTTGTGCGAGCTTGATGTATCGCTTGATGTGTTTACAGTTTATGTGCTGCGAATATATGAAGGCTTTTTTTTCATAGCATAACGATGATAGTAGTAATATTCGCGTATTAGCATAACCTGAAGCCATGATGAGCGAAAATATATGATACATTGGAAATAACGCTGATGTCATAATTGCAGCAGAAGGTTGCTGCTGCAAATCGCCGCATCCGATAGCAGGGTACGAAAGTAATACAATAATGATTGATAGTCAAACTGTCATCAAATCGATGATATTTACGCGCGGATGGACGTACATTCTTGAAATAGCAAATTTTCTGTTACACAGAGAAAAATGTTTCTTTGGATTTAATAAATTTTGTTGACGTCAAAGACGTCAAATTATTAGAATAGTCTAACCAAACTAATGTTTGATTTAACTGATACGGTGGTTTAACTTTCAAGAAATATATATGTTTACTTAAAAATAAGATATTTTTTGAAAGAAGTAAATTAGTTTATTTGTATATTTACACATAAATCATTCCAAATAATAAGTTAATTAAAACAAAAATAATTATTTGATTATTTAAATTTAGTATTTAATATATTTTAATAATGCTATTTTAAATAATACTTGGAGTTTCCCGTCAAATAATATGATTTAATGGAATGATATAATCAAGTTTTTATTTAATAAAATGTTTTGTATAAAATGTTTTTTTAGTGAAACAAATATAAGTCAAACAAACACATGTAAATGTAAAGAAAGGTTTTGTTGTGTGTATATAAATATATTATAATTTTTATCCTATATACAATCGTTTAACATATTTTTAAATTGATATTTATATTGTATTTTATATAATTATATTGCAATAGTAATAACTAATATTAATTTTGAACACTATCTCAGCGATGATAGTTGCGGACAGGTAGAAAAAGGAAGCGTAACAATTGCACGACAACATGTCCATTATACCGCGCTGCATTTGAATAGCTAATTCTTAAGTACTCTTAAAAAATTCAGCGAGGATTTTAATTACGAGCAGTCTTTCAAGCGTTCAAAAGAAGGGGAGCTTTTTTCATTAAGATTACAGTGGACTGCCAGGGCGTTTTCTAAACAAATGTTCCCTTTTCCATTGTGTCGCTCTGGCGGAGGAAAGAAAAAGAAGAGAGGTGCGAGAGGGTGAAAAACCTAAGAGAAAGAGAGGGAGAGAGAGAGAGAGAGAGAGAGAGAGAGAGAGAAAGTGAAGCAAGTGTAGGTGGGTGGCATGGATGGAATGTTGCCAGGTATTTCAAAGGTGAGAGATCACTTTGCGTTTAAAAACTTTTTGCCTTTCACGTGCTGCTACATAAGCGAAGTGCGTATGAGATAGAAAAACACGAGGATGGATCGGACATGCAGGAGTTTGTATGGAAATGTAGCTACGAATATTTGCTCTTCAAAACGAGCGAAGATTCTGCAGCAATAGCATCTGTAGCTTTATAATGTACAAGTCGACCACAAAATTACGCGATTGAATTAGCGATTAATCATACAATTCGATAATTCCCATAATTACGCGAACAAGAGAATCGCCTTTAGCGCGAAACACTCGAAATTATCATCGAAAATAGATGCCTTCTGCGTATCTGTAAATGGCATGGCAATCGATTCCGCTTTGAGTATGCTCTTAACATTAATTTACTCTTATAACGTATTCTAATTACGTATTGTGTATGAAAAAATAATTTTAATTTCAATCATCTTTTCCACTTTAAATATATATTGTTATTCCTAAAGGAATGCGTTTTAATGTGTTTTCACGAAACATAATTTCATATCAATTAAGAGAAAATAATTGTTTATGAAACATGACAGAAATAAAATGAAACAGACAGTTTTCGCGTGTGAACTTTATTCTAATACATAAACATTGACATTTATTTAAATTAATTCATGGCCAGTGTATTTATTTTTACAGTAATTGATTATTTAAAAAATATTGAATTAATAATTAATATTTTTTAAAGTTCTAACGAACAATATTGCGCTAATTACATAAATGCCACAAATATAAAAAGTTAGTAAAATTTACTTTAAATATGTATGCTCAACAGTCTCTTTTCAATATCTCAAATAATTTGCAATAAGTCCTCTATATTCTCTTCTATATTTAATAAAAGAATATAAATAAATCTCAGATCTTATTGAGAATTTACTCTTTTTTTGTAAATTGAAATATTAATATTTCTTTTGTTATCTTAAAATAAAATTTCTATTGTCTAGATCAAATATTGTATGTATATATATGTATGTATATATATATATATATATATATATATATATGTGTGTGTGTGTGTGTGTGTGTGTGTGTGTGTGTGTGTGTGTGTGTGTACATATATTGTTAAAAGTTGCAAAATGAATCTTTTAACCATTTCAGAAATTTTTTGTTTATAAAAATTGTTGTCATTAGATAACGTCATATACATAAATCAAGGATGTACTTATTGGATATCAGTCGATATTGATAAGAACAAGTGAATGTGGTTTAGATAGGCTTCGAGTATACCAGCAAGATTTTTATCGGCTTTATTTAGTGCGGTTGCAACCAACGCACGTGACATACGCAAATTGCGATAGCAGCGTTTCTTGGTCAATTCTTAGCCATTCTTTTCCCGATTTATGTTCGTTGCATTTACGTGATATTTTAACGTCTTGTAATCGACCAATACTTTAGTTATACATATACTTCATGGCTATTTTAATCCAAACAGAGCTACAGCCAATATATCAATTCGAATTCAGAGAAAAGATGAAGTGAAAATGTGCATTTTGTAATTTTTTAATACTTTTTAATTAAATAAAACATTTGCACCATTTGTTGACATGTTTTCTTTTGTGTTGATTATTTCTGAAGCGGAAAGAGGGTTCATTTTTTCATATTTGGTGTCTAATAGGGAATCTAGACTTTAGTTTAACATCAAAAAAGTTTAAATTTCTCATTCACAAAAAAAAGTAGCGAAAATGAGCATCATTCCTAATATTGTAAGACATTCTCTTTCGTCGTTTTTAGCACAAAAGCACCGCAATGACACGCGTAAATTATTATCCCCATGTCTCCACTTCGCATGAAATGCTACATATTGCTCCCAAGGTTGTACAATAGCTAGGTTGCCTCTCTCGCCGCAGCTGCAAACGATAGGGAAAGCACTGCTCCCAAACTACGGCAGTAACAACTCCTCGGCACACCCAAGTCGACATCGAAACTGGTGGAAATGCAGCGTGGAGTTTCCTTTCCGTTTGCTAACGTCGGACGGCTACGTCATCGCCGTTTACGAAACTTTTATCGTGAAATGTGAAACTGTCCGGTTACTCAGAAGTGGCGCTTCTGAAAAGAAGTTCCCGCCTTTTAGAAATGACCCACGTCAGCATCCACCGCGGCCGCGTAAGCGCGAAATAAATCTCAGAGATGGTAGGGTTGTTCGTGCGTACCGACTGGCGGGCAAAGACGATTGGGGTTGAAATAAAGCTGACAATTTTTGAGAATATGTTGTGAACAAAAGTGTAATCGATGTATCTCGTTTGTAGTTTTCATAGTATGTTAGAATTAAGCGACTATAGATAATCATATAATTACGTAATCATAATGCTTATTATTAAAACAAATCTCGATCTACCGTTCGATTTTGAAAAGCAATATTTTGATATATCCGTGATTGATACTTTTCATTTAGGAAATGAACGCGTTTTAGTATTGGAGAATTTTAATAAACGATGTATTAATATAATTGGCGGTGTCAATATTGTGTTATTATTTGATGATTTTATCATACACATGTATTTAATTAATTATATTTGCATTCTAACAATAAGTTTAAACAAAAGATGATTTGAAAGATAACTCTTTTTGATAATTAATTTATAACGATAAATAATGAAAAATAATACATAAAGAATGGATTTTTTAATTTTATAATTTCATGACAAATGTTACATTAAAAAAATTACAATACGAATCACATCGAGAAAGAACATATCTAATAATTGTTAGTTTAGTTATATATTAAATTATTATTAAAGAAAAATAAATATTACAATTAATATTTTATTGCGAAATATAAATAAAATTTTCATTCTTAATCAAGAGGTTCAGGTCTCGATTTATTGGGTTTTTGTTGATGAAAATTTCGTTTCATGGTATAATTCATTTTAGCAAGAATTTGTCTATATTTTAATGAAAATTTATTCAACTGCAATTAATTAACAACGAGATAAAAGCTGATGAGAATTTATCGAACGGTCAATAAAAGAATAAAAAAAAAAAAGACCGACATTTCATAAGATTCGTTTATGAGAGTTTATGGCGCGTTGTGAAGTGAGAAATCAAAAAAATCACGGTCGCATATCGCAAATATATTGCGAGGGAGAAAAATATAATAAAAAGAAGTCAAATTATGAAAGCAAAACTACGCGTTGGCAGCAGGAGAAAGCGTGCCGCGGATTTTTTTTTGTACGAGCGGTCGTTACGCACAACAGCGTCACCGACAGACAGTCTGCTTCCTGCTGTAATTAACGTCCGAAAAACAGACGCAATGTCGGATTGCGGATAAAAATATGACAACCGTGGTTGGCGCGCGGCATACGTTTTAAAAGTCGCTTATGAAAATAACAGACACTGGCAACAAACGCGCGTCGCGTTTAAAATTAAAAACATCCATCGCGAGTTAGTTGGGCGGATGAATGTTGCGCGATCTCTCGCTTCGCGCGAAACGACACTGCGTTATACGTGCTAACAAGCCTCGAATTGTGCGGTAAGTTTGTGCTATCATACCCAGAGATTTAGTGAATCCACTTAACTATGTTTGTAGAATTTGTAAGCAACTGCAATTTACATTTCACGTAATACACGTCGTACGCGAACTATGAGATTTACTTTACTTTCATTTCAGCATAATTATAAAAAGCCCAATCCCGTGTATACTAGCATTCGCATGATATTACATTATTCAACTGTGTTTTAGAAGAAGTTTTAAATCTATTGTACTTGTTTGATACACACACGTTTGTTAAAACAGTTAATATTAAATATCTTACTTTTATCAGAATACATTCGACGATTTAATATGCTTTTCATTTGTGCTAATAACGTAACAATTTATTTCGTTATAATAACGACACTTTTTCAGTTTCTACGTTTCTTTTAATGATATTGTCGTGTGTGCATTCTCAAATTCTGTCAGCGCATATATCGAGTTTGTATGTCAAGTGATATGTGACGCCTGGGGATAATTAAATTTATCTCATTTAAACGTATTTGCAGCGCGATTTCGATGGATGGCGACTTTATAATTTTCCATATTTTAACGTGCTCGTACGCCTACCATTTTGGCGAGAGAGGATTTAAATCAGCATCGATGCTAACATGGAAATTAATTAATTAGATCGAAAGCTTCGTTCTGCCATTACTGGCGCGAGGCACTGTTACATAAATATGCACTAAAGCGTATTGATATTATGCTTGAGAGTTTGCATCCAGCGTGAAATGGAATGTGACGGAATATTAATTAAAGTAACCGAATATTAGCTTCCACGATTCAATTATGTAAACGCGCGTTTGCATTTTTAAACTGCAATACAATTCCATTTTTTAAATATTTATCGATTGAAATGTTTAATAATACCTATTTTCCATCAGATACCAAATACAAGGATAAAATTTTAGAGATGTATCATGATAAAGGTAAAAGCATTAATATAAAATATAAATTCAGTGGATCAAAGCGTGTGTGAATTGTTACATTATATATTGAAAGAAAAAAGGAAGAACAAAAGTTCTTTCTATTGTCGAAGCATTTCTTCATGGAAAACCAAATTATACATATATACATATATACTGTGTTGAAGATACATATAAAAAAATAATATCTAATAATAATATGCATAGATATCGATTTAAAGAAAAAAGATTAACATAATGACATGATTGCTGTGATTCTATCGTAGTAATTCCAACGGCCTATCAAAAATCATCGATATTTCGCGTAGATAGTCGTAGACATATCCATATTTGCTGTAAAAAAGTGGCGTGAATGGGGCATTCAGTGATTTTTCTTTTTTTCAACGGATCGGAGAAAGCCCTTTTCAGAGTGGAAAATTGTCGAACGGGTCTCGATGGTTTTTTTCGATGGTGTTCAATGAGACGAAGACTGATTCTAGCGTGGTTCAATGAGAGACAAAGTGAAAGAAGTAGAAAGAACGTGGGAAAGGGCGTGTGAAGAGTAGAAAAAGTAAAACGATGTAAAAAAAGTGCGGGAATAATACGAGATGGCATTGGACGCCACGTACGTTTTCGAGGTGGTTCACATTTTACCTACGGACATTGTCAGAGAGCAAATTTGCATAAATGCAGGGACAAGGATATTCTCTTTTTTTATTTTCTTTGCCGATTAATATTCAAGGCATTCTCTTTATCGGAGTCAATGTGACCTTCCATTATAAAATATTCTTTCTAGCAGAATAAAAATTTAATATTGATTGACTTATCCCTGCATGTATAGTATAAAATTTCTCATTTATCACTATTATTTTGATTATTTTCGCAGTATTTATTGCTGATTTTTCGACGCATTTTGAAGATTATATGCAAATTATATAACGATATATTACTATAGTGTATAATGCGTAAGACAGGCGTCCGGCGTGTCGCCAATTATCGCAGCTTGGGAAAACGAAGCTTTCGATCTTACACGTCTCTACCATCTGCCCCGTATCTCGTCCTGGTCTGTCACGTTTCCGTAAAAGAAGACGTCGATAAAATCATTCGCCGTAGCTCGGCGTTGGCGTCGAGAGGTCATCTAATTGTTTTCTTCCGGAAGTTCCACCGGAGACGTCTCCCATCGTGACAAACGACGCCCTTACCCTCCTCGCCCGCGCATCTCGCCCTTTTCTCTCGCCGCTCGCAAAAAGCGCTTGCGATCACGAGCGGAGAAAATGACGCGCGGTTCCTCCGCCCGAGCGACAATGTGCTTTCGCGAGCATAGGCATCACAACTTTCATGGAATTGATTTAATCCCAGTCAACGTCATGCCGTTTAATTGACGTCTCTAGAAATTTCGCTTCTACGTATTGAAGCGTTAAAATTGCGACCTTATATAATCCAATGCTGGAATAAAATAAAAGCTCACTCGTTTTCAGTCTGCAATCTTAAAATTTAAAATAATCGATAATACAGATTAAATATATGTATGAACATTTTGTGCTTTGTGTTTTAACGGAGAGATATTTTCACGGTGGAAACCTCCACAATAAGTAGCTGAAAATACAGTTTTTAAAATAAAATAATAAAGAATTGACTGTACATGTAGTAAGATATGCGATGCAAAACGTAAAATGTCTTTAAGACTGAATAAAGTAATTTTGCAAAAAAAGATAAAAGAAAGCTCTTTTTTTTTCTTAAAATTTATTTGCGCAACGTAGAAATCTAGCACGGCAGTCGGATTGACAAGGGCTTAATTAAGAAGTCGGGCACCTGGTGCCAAAAAAAAATAGACGCGATAATAGTGACGCGGCCGAAGTCGCCATTCCAGCGACCGATAATTGATGAGCGGGTGCAGCAGCGTGCAAGGGGTGGAGGGGAGGGGGACAGGCATGGGCGGTAGCGACGTTACAAACGATGACGCGGTATTATTTCATTATTTATGGTACGAATTTTGCCGTGGCCGGCCGACGTTTTTCCGATTCCGCGCCGCTAGAAGCGCGGATTAAGTTACCGTCGGTGGGCTGAATTAAAACGCTAATAACGAGCGGTGATATTTATTGGACGGCTTTCGCGGGGGTTAGAACCGGAAGCCGGGCGCCCTCCGCGTTTCAACCCTCAACCCTCTCCCGCGTCTGCTTCTCGGTCTTCCTCCTCCTCCGTTCTCGAAGTACTCCTCCCTCCCTTCCTACCTTCGGAACGAACTTTTGCCGATCTGCGGTAGTCTCCAACGCTGGCGGTGCCACCATTGTTTCCCAAACAACGGTTCTTACCACTTTTATGAGGGAGATTTCGAGCTTAGCCAGGCAGATAACTCCACTGCGCTTGTCGCTTAATCTCGCCTGCTTCTCCCTCCCAGATACTTTCAACTCTTATTTTTTTCGCATCCTTGGTATCAAGCGATTTTGGGACGGACAAAAGCCATGGTATTTAATCGCACAGGACATTTTTATGAGCCACAAATGTAGAATTATAGAGCGACTTATTAGTTTACATGGCTAGGAAAATGCTGTACAATAATTGGTTTTGGATTGATTACATACACGTGAAATTTTAAAAATTTTACAAGTTTTAAAAATTTATGATTAAAAAATTAATGAAAATAGAATATTCTTATATGTTGTAAGCTACAATTGAAATTATTAATACTGTCACATATATGAAAGAAGAGTTGATCGGTTCGGAATGTAATACTGAAAATATTGTAGAGTCATTTCTTTAATACAAAGTTATTTACGTTTAAACCGGAATATAGTGACCGGGCATTACTATGCCATATTATGGGATATCGCGTACAGATATACCTCTCGCGGCTTAACACATCTCTCTCTCTTTCTCTCTCTCTCTCTCTCTCTCTCTCTCTCTCTCTCTCAAAGGTCGATAAACCGTGGAACGTTGAACTGATGTAAGCCACGTTCAAAACGAGCTTAATCCGCTTTCGAGTGCAGCGCGCCGCGTGATCGTGCAGTAATCATAGAATTTTTTAATCGGGGGGGCCTCGTGGAAGCGACACACTCAACTCTCGAGATTTAAAACGGATTTAAGTCCGCCATTATAGAAGCCTTCCCATTACTGCCGGCGTCACGGATGGGTTTGCATCGAAATGTTTTAACAGCGCGGCCCCCGCGACAACCGGGCATTCGAGGACGGAATTCTAAACGGGTTTAAGTCACCGTCGTAAGTAGCTTAGACCGATTTCACGCCTCGTTTTGCGTTTCTCAGCCGCACGTTTACGCACTAATCAGTCGAATTCTGCAGCAAGGAAAAAAAATGTTACTTCGTGCGCGACACCGTAAAATCCAACCGTGGATTTAGCGATCGTATCTGGAGTAGATTAAACCGCGCGCTTTCTCTCTCTCTCTCTCTCTCTCTCTCTCTCTCTCTCTCTCGGGCTGTTTCAATTTCGACGCTCGTAGAATTTTTGGATTAACCGTAAAATCGGAAACCTTTCAGCCCCTGCTTTTATTCACTTGGCGTTTATAAATAACGAGCGTGAAGCGCTCGCCGTGATTATGGCTGTCCTCCACATTCGAGCATTCATTTCTCTCTCTTGTTCACTCTTCAGTCACCCATATATATTCGCCTTGTGTAATCTCACGGTGCGATTTTCAAGTAATTAATTCGCCACCTGTATTAATAAATTGGTGATACAGATAATATTTTCAATGCAAATGACGAATTAATAAGGTTGATGTAGCAGTCTCTTGTAGATATGCGTATTCTCCGCGTATTCACTCGGGCGGGCCGCGTCATCAATCACCGTGGGAAAAACAGCGCCAACAGTTTGGAGAAACACGCGCGTTTCCCTTATAATGATATGCAAATGTATTTAACGACGATTCGGCGCGGCGTATGCGACCCGGTTGTCGTGCAAACAAACCGAACCCGCCGAATCCGCCCTCTCGCGCCTCACGTCAACGCGAAATTTCATAATCGTCGAAACGTTATCGGGCGCGACCGCCCCCTCCCTGAAATTCACATTGAACGCACGTGAGGGCTTTAATTTATTCATCGACGTCCTAAATATTTCAAGCAATGAAACTACAATGGGGGTTTTTTCCCTCGCGAATATCGGATCGGATCGTGCGCGCGGCCTCCCGACAATTGACGTCGCGGTGCGAGATATCGGTGGAGTGAGATACTTTCATTTAACCACCATCACCCTCCGCCAGCGGACTAGCGATCGCGGTCGTTCGTTGTACCGGCCAAAAATGCGCGACTCCGGCTATTGAACTATTCTCATCCCCGATTAACTTTAACGCCGACCGTGCGCCCGTCCCCGTCGACAAACCGTCCCCGAATGCAAAAAATTTCATCAAATGGCATCGGCGCGCGCTATGAAAGCGCTAGTGAAAATAACGGGTTTCCGATTGGCGAACGTGCGGTTGCTCGTCGGGTTGGGGCGCGCAGTTAAGAACGTAAATGCTCATAAATTCGCGAAACTGTCGAGTTATCCGCTAAATTACGTGACCGAGCGCATTAATTGTCGAAAGAAGCGGGATAATACATTTCGACCCAGGATCATTAAGACCGATAAGCTCAATGGAATTGTGCTGCAATGGAAGTGTATGGTGGTGAAGGTTGAAAGAACCGGAGAAATTGATTTTAATTCATAGAAAATATTAATTATTAATATCTATACAATCGAATAGCGAGAGAATTCTAAATTCGTTTGTACTGAAAAATTTTGTTTTTCGCACTTTCACATTTTTCCATAATTGATCCTTAATTGTTGAGAATATTCATTTATAATTCATGCTGCCTCACAACCGCAATATACACACGCATATAGACAACTCGTTTTTCTCCTTTCCCACGCGCCGCTGCGGTCTTCTTTTTCTTGTGTGTGCTGCATCGCATAAGGTACATAAAACGGATGTATTAATCTTTCCTTCTTAATAAAACGTGTTTCGAATGTAATTTCAGTATCCGTCTCCGTTATGCTTCTAAATCCTTCAATAATAATAATAATAATAACAACAATGTATAGTTGATATAATACCAACAATGAAATTTATCACAATTAATTTATATTAAAAATAGACTTTGTGCAGAAAGAGATTGATGCATTGATTTAAGCGCTGTGTATTGTAATATTTAATTAATTGATGTATTAATGAGTATTGAAACAGTAAAAACTTTTTGTTAAAAGCTCGAAAGTCAGTAGCCGCAATCCAGTATTTCACAATCAGTCTCATGCAAAATTAACCGAACAATAATCCAGGCTCCGTTATATGCCCTTTACGAGTCGCAGAGCGATGATTGTTGATTTGCATGTTACAATATTAATTAAGGAAGAACACACTCTTCCTTACTCTTCCCTTAACCCATCGACCTACCATGTATTTCAATCTTGGATCGTACCACGAAATTTTGGCAATAAAACACTCTCGGTGCGGCCTCCTTTCTCTCCCGAAAGTGAGATTAGTCTACTTATTACAGTAGGCTTATTGAAGTTGATTAAAGGAGCGATGGGAAGGCCGGTGAAGAAGGGCGCACCCACTGAGGCGCGATTGAGGGACGAAAGAAATGGCGCAAGTTCACCTCATAATCTTTGTAACAAGTACTCTTTCCTCCTACCGCCCCCACGATCGCCCGCTGTCGTATTCGTGAAGAGCCCACTCCAATAAATCACGGCCTCGAGCCCCGAGTGTAAATAGGGCCGACTTAATAAATCTAATTATCTGCAGCCAGAAGGCTGCCTGGAAAAATAAATTTATCGTCAAAATTTTCGGTACTGATAATACCATCTGCACATTGTATCTCTTTTGTGGAAAACAAAAAAAGATACACATTCTTTCTGTTGAAAACCATGATAACGAATTAGTGCCTGTTTCAGTATAATTTCAGTATATTCGTTGAACCGTACATATATCAAAATGTTTTTATTTTTCGAAACACAAATAGTGATGTTTTAAATTTAAATATACACAAACCACAGTTTTTATTAATAAAAAGTACATTCTGTATTAAAATCCGAGTTAGTGATTACAAATGTATCACGCAATATTTCAATATATTAAAATTTTCAATTTGTTAAAATATTAGTGATCAACAAAGTGTCATAAAAATGTAAATTTTATAATAATTTAAATATTACGGAATTGTTGATTCTTTGTAAAGAATGTTTTTCCTGTTAAAGGATTTATGATGAATGTGATTTATTTTTAATTAATAATGTAATTTCGGGATCCGTAAGATATTCTAAGAGATAATGACTTCCATGTGAAATCAACCAGTTTCTCCCGACATTTTCCAATCTTTCTGTTCCCACGTTTCTCACCCGATATTCATCCTTTAACTTGTTTCCTCTCTTTAAACATCTTCTCGCTCTTGGATCCTTAGAAACTTCTTGTTCTGCGAAACTTCTTGATTAAGAATTAGATTTGATAGCACTTTTATGAGATTTTCCTTAACGCCCGATTCGAGCGAGCTATTACGATAGGCTGGTTTTAAATTCATCCTTTGCCTCTCCCTCGTTGATTCTTTCTTTCTTTCTCTCGATGGTTTTCGCTTCTCTTTTGGGATTAAAATTCTAAAAAAGGCGGAAATCTCAAGTTTCCGATCGGACGGAGAGAAACAAGGACAACGCGCGTGACGTATTATTAGAGAAGAAGGCAATCTCGATCGTTGTAAATCTCGCGAAGTGTAATTAACTCTGGCAATAATGACCGGAGGAGGAATTGGTCCCGAATTCGCTATATCGCAAGGAAGACGAGATTAGATTTATCGTTTCTTTAATCTGTAGCGATTGTCCTGCTTCCCGTGTAATTAGCGCGCGCATTTGCCGAAAACTTTAGCCGCGTTATTGACGGGGAAAACGTGAAATTACACTTTAGAGAAAAGATCGTGGCATGAAAGCGCATTATGCACGTGATGTAACTGAAGTATACTCCGGCGAACTCTCGCTGTCGTATTCTGCCACGTGTTTCGCCGGATTCTGGTGCTATTCTGCCAAATTTCGACGTCTTTATGAGAATGTACTGCAGCGAACTCCTTTCTACTCCGGCACGATTTGCGTTAACTCTACTAGCGTACCATTATTTTGCAATGTACTGACTTAGCAAGTTTATAATGTGTATTTAAAATACTTGTGTCATGCAAAACGTCTAATGTTTCCTTCTTCTTGTGCGTCGTGCGTGTAATTTTTACACCTTTTTTATTCCGATTGATTTAAATACTTATGTTGACAAATGTGCGAATATACTGTTAGAAGTTAGTGTGAATTCCGACGGTTGCTTTTAACATTCTATGTGCAACTGAGAGCATGGTACAGTGCCGTATATAATGCATCCTTAAGGAAATTCTTCGCACGTTCCTTGCAGCCACTGCGAAATGCAATTCGATGGCTTTGAAAAGAGCGAATTCGAAAACAGTACCGAAAAGAAGAAAGATATTTTATTATACTATTTTATTATCCAGAATGTAGTTTCCACATAAACAGATGATAAAATTACACTAATTATATTTTTTGTGATCACACATTAAAAAATGATATTGATTTAATTTTTTACTTAATTTTAAATACGCGATCTCTATAGATATTATAAGTACATTTGAAAAATCCCGATATATTTACTTTCGTGTGAAAATCACGATTTATAGTTAATAACTATCGCTAATATTATTTTGAAATTGTACGTCATTTTATTACAAATGTTTATTATTTTTTCAACATACGTAATAAATTATTTTATTTTCATATACAATCAATGGCTATTAATTGGAAAAGTTAAAGGATTGAATTGCAATAAGGCACAATGCGCTTAAGCGTTTAATAGAAATTCAAGCACAATATAGAACAACATGTTCTGAAGTCGACGACAAAGAATGAGAAAAGAGAAGAAAAAGAGGAGGAGAAAGAAAGAAAGAGGAATAGAGAGAGAAGAAGAAGTATAAAGACACTCAGAGGACTTTCAAAGCTAACCTACCGCCTTCAATTGCAAATTCTACCTTTCCTCCTCTTATTTTCTTCCCGCAAAGTTCAGCCAGCAGCATGATGATCCTTCGTTCTTTTCCACTCTCGAACTACGAAACTTGAGCTCCTACCTGCGCAAGACGCTGACTGGCTGACTGGATGCCGCAGCTCCCGTTGCCTTTATGACATTATTTTCCTCGTGCCACCAACTTCTCGATTACTTTTATTAGAATGCAACTCTGGAAATTAACGTGACCGAGATAGGAGTCGGTTTGTTTGCGATGTGACTTTGCGTTTCAGCTGGAGAACACGTCTCCGACGCCTCGCTTTCTCGCTGCCAAAGCGCGAAATTCTATTTTAATCGGCGTGGCGACGGCGACGTTTCTGTCCGAAATTTGTGATGGATAGTCGACATTAGAAACGAAAGACAATTTCTATTTAGGGTGTGTAATTTTACAGATTTCAAATAAATTCAAATAATTTAGCAAGATTTATTGATATCCGGCTCTTTTTTTTCTTTCTTTTATATAACTACAAATTTATTTGCACATATAGTTTTAATGTTATTTTTTATAATAATAACACAAGATTAATTTTTCGAATCTTTAATATAAGAATATATTATTAACTTTTTTTTTCTTTCAATTTCCAGTTGTATCTTCTGATCTAAACTCTGATTATGAATTTGTTAAGATCAAGCAGAAATTACTAATAAATAGAATTTTCATAACTTTTTATCAATTTTCTGTTTTTTTTTTGCAATATCGGTCTTTTTTACAAAAATGTAGGTCAGCCCCTTTGGAAGTTCTTGATGACTGATCTGTAACTTTTATATGATCGCCATTTATTCTGGTGTGTGTTAAAAATGTGATTAACTAACAAAATATATAATTAGGAAATATAATAACATATAATTAGAAAAAAGAAAGTCTTGTAAATTTTATCATTTGTGGCGCATTGATTTGTAACGGGACGATTATCGGTAGACGCACATCTTTGATTTTCTAAATGCGCCGTCACACTTTTTTTCCTGCTTCCCCGGAACATCGTTCTTCTAAGGTGGAAAAGGAATTTTCACGAACGCGAAGCGCTTCGGCTGCTTTTATTGGAATGCAATTATAGGTATTGACGTGGCGGTCGACATGGTTGGTTTGTTTGCGCGAAGACTTCGTATTTTAACCGCGAAAGCTCTTTTCAACCTCCCGTTACTGCCATTAACAAGAAGTACCACTTTCACCACCATCCATCAGCATAGCGTGACGTCGAATGTCCCAGACCTCCTTAAACGCAGGATAAATCCTGTCCCTTTTAGTACCACAGTACTCCCGTTTCCTCTCTCTTCTCTTCGTCTTTGCAAACGCGTTCTTCCGCGTCCTCACGCCTCATCGATCCTCCAATTTCGATATGCCTGTGACTTTCGTGACACAAATAAATCGTATCGCTTTATCGTTCCTGTCGATTTTTTGACTGGATATATAAAAGTTTTTAGGAAAAGTTGATGTAATCGGAAATTACATGACGTCTTATTGCAATCGCACGTCTAAATTAACGTTAACTCTGACGGCGTAGCTTTTATAGGAAACTTGACTTTTATTTTCTCGGTTTTATCAGCAGCCTGATCGTGAAAGTTCTCTTCACATTAACAAGATGCTGGCTGATTTATGAGTTTGGTCTATCCATGATGACCTCATTGTTTTTTGACGGATTATAAATAAAATTTTTCCTAGGCATATCACGATTTCTGTTGCATTATACAGAATTCGTGAATTGTATTATCTTTTATGGAACGGCATCTTTACAAGCAAACATTATTTTATTGTTGTTTCCGATATCCAAAAGCATACAGCTTTGACTAAACTATTTTAATGTTGTCTTTTGCTTAAAGTAATTCTAAAATATAACTATTATGTTGGAAAGATAATAATAATAAATTGGGAAATAAATATGTGATTTTTTTATTATCATTTAGTAGACATGTAAAACAGAGAAAAATAAATAGATAAATAAAATAACAATGCAACAGTGAAGTTGTAAGATAAATCACGGACAATGTTAAGATGCAAAAGGGCGAATTTGCGAAAGCGTCGAACGATCGTTACACGTCGAGGGTAAATGGTGGCCGGAGAGTTAAAGCGCTTCTAACTGAAATTTTTCTCATTCGAAGGCAAGGGCACGTTTTCAGTTTTCCTCAGGAAAGTTCCCCGCGCTATCTTTATTGCCTCTGCATCTTTCTGACTTCTGCTACGAAGAATCGCATTACTGCGTTACTTGTCTTAGATTAGTTTCCCACTTCGTCCAGGTTTCCCTTTTCCAGGGAAAAAAAATTCTTCTAAGATCCTTTAATCTCTTCGCGGAAGTACCAAGTTGATTTTTTTCTGTCCCGCCAGTTTCTCACGCTTATGTAGAAGCGTTTGAAAGACGACACTCGAGGAAAATAACTGTTGAGAAGGACGTTCTAAAGAGTCTCGAGACTGAAATTTTTCTCATTCAAAGACCAATGGCTCGCCTAAGAAAGTCCTTTTTACCATGTTGATCATTTCCTTTCGTATTTTTCTTGTTGGAAGTTCAGAAACTCGTTTCTCAACGAACTATATGTTGGATGAAAAGATCAGATATAGTAAAAAATAGTGTAATATTAGAGAAAGAGAGAGATAGATAGATAGATAGATAGAGAGAGAGAGAGAGAGAGAGAGAGAGAGAGAGAACACAGAGAGAGAGAGTGAAAACCATAAATATACTGACAGCCTGATTTTTGAAATGTATATACATATAAATTAGATATCAAGTATTTAAAGAATCAATTAATTATAAACATAATTTAATTTAGACATTGCATATATTGCATACATTTTCATAACAAATTCTACATTAAAAAATTTAAATTGTTAAACCAGTACAATTTATTTTATACTTAATATCGATGAACATTAAAATTAAATAATTAAAAGTTAACAATTTTCTTTTAGCAAATCGAAAGGAAAAATACGAAAATCAAGTTTCTACTATATTCTACCTTCATTTTTCAAAAACATGATTGTATATGTCGTGTAACAGTACTTCACTTCTGTTCCCTTCAAAACAGCATTTCTTCAGTCTCATCTTGAGATGTTCAGCGAACTCGTTGCACGAGAATGAAGGTTTCCGCAGACAAGGAATCGACAACGTAGGAAACGTCTGTAGCAGAAATTTTTCTCATTCGAAGACAACGGCGCGTTTCCCGTCTTCGGTCCAGCGAAACTTTTCCGCGCTATCTTTATCGTTCTTTACTCTCCCGGGTTGACCTTCGCCCCGACGACTTACTTTACCGTGTTACTTATCTTGAATTAATATGTCTCCTACCTCACCAGCGGTTTTCCTTTCCAACCGCTCCGTTCTGGATAATTTCGCGTAATGGAAGCGCAGTGGAATTGAGTGGAAAGGCGTTGCAAAAATAATGGCATATTACTCGAATACACTTACTCGTAAAGTCGGGCGCTCGTTCCTTCTTGAACCTCCTCGACAGCCTGCAGTAACAGCCAGTCGTGGATGATCACACGTAAATCCGCGGCAGCCGCCTCTAAAGATAATTATCTTCCGTCGAAAGGTAAACTCTACGGAGGAGTTCTCGAAAGCTATGTATTATGCCTTTCGCTATAATACGTCGACGAGCTTGTACCTCCTCAAACAATGAAGTAGACGCTTCACGGATGTGCGGTGGGACTTGTGTATTTATAATTAGCATTAAATTTATTACTCGATTTTGCGCCGTCTCTCTTTTTCCATCTTCCGACGTTGCGGATTATCCTGTAAACATCACAAAGATATTCCACCCTCCAACGCCTATCTTTTTTATCCGCCTACCATTTTTTTAATACACGTCATCTTTAATCGCACTTTTAATCTGCAAGAGCTCTGGCTGTAATTTCTTGAAGTACAACGAAGTGGTATGTAACGTATCGCGCGCTCTGATTACTAAGTCCTTTCTGTAAGCACTGCATCCTTTCTCCGCGTACAATAGTTTCGTTTTCCAATAGTATACAACAAAATGCAATATTGCTTGTCGAGACTTTCACTTTTTTCATTAAAATTAATTGATACTGTGAAAGAAATCACAAATTGGAAAGATATATCTCAATTAATCTCCGCTTGTTTCTTAAAGCTTTGGTAGTTTTGCGAGAAAATATATATCTTCTGAAATATATTTTATATTTCAGTATTATATACAATAACATGATAAAATAAACTGTTACATATATTTTATATATTTTTATACAGTGATTTATTTGCAATTTTGTACAATGCGTGTCTATGTAACAAATTCAATATTATGTTTGAATGATAAATAACTGAGGATTGCTTTGTGAGTTTTCGTTTGTTCAGAAGGAAATCGTTAGTGAGTCCTTATTTTATGATTTTTTCTTTTGTAGCTGCTATACTTTTGTTTCTAGCAAAATACAATATAAAATCGCAAATATGTACTAAAATGACAAAACTATCAAGATTTTTTTCCGGTTATTATTTTATTATTGTTCCATTTTACTGAAAGTTAGATTAAATGAAGGTCAGAACTTATAAATTTCATATAAATCGGATTTATTACGTTCGAACTTAGTCGGATTATGGGCTAACTCAGTTCGAAACATCGAACTAGGAGGACGCGTGTAGCAATTTATCGTCTCCACGGGCGGTATTTAAGCATAATTGCGATGATCGAAGAACTTCGATAGGATCGTATCCTATCAGCCGCAGGCCTCACGATCGTTTCGAGCTTTCAGCTACTCGCGGTCGCGGCAAGTGAACGCAGCCGTGACGAGCGACATTCTATCGTTTACAAGAGTTCATTTAACGAGGAAATCACGAGAACAAGAAGCTTATAGCGGAACATCAATCCGATAATCGATTTATGACTTTGAACGTGAATAAATTATTGGGAGATTCAGGATAGTGCCGGGATTTAATAATTGGATGATTTAATCAACGAATCGCTGTGAATGATGATAATATTGATTTACACCCAAAAAAAGTATTTTACGTTCAAAGTGATTTTTCCTATCTCATATTCTAAGCTTACTGTTTTACAGCAAACATATTCCTCTTCCAATAAAGTGAAACATACTTTTTTCTCTCTTAAATACTCTTGTTTATATTATTTTTCTCTTGATTTCAGAGAAATCCTTTTGAGGTCAATATAAGGATAAATTCTTTAAGATTAGACGATTCCATATATATAAAAATTATTTTTTTTAGTGTACTATTCACTACATAAATTGTGATATTTCATTAAGGCGGAATAAAAAAGAGAGATGAAGATGCTGATAAGCGCATCGCTGAATAAAATGTACCCTTAAGACTTACGCCAAACTGAGCATAATATATTTTATTTCAAGACGGTATTTTGCTCCCTCGATATGTCATAGTGTTGCATAAAGGAAGCGAAACGTCGATGTGCAAATTCAATTCAGATCGTATCCGATAAATTTCACATTGATTTACCTAAATTCCGCGTCTCGATCAACCGATTCGGAGGGGCTTGCTCGGTAAAGGGGATATTGCAGGTGCAACGATGATGGTCCGATATCCTTCTTCTTTCTACCCATAAGCTCCCTTCCCTGCGTATACGATTCGAATACATGAATCGAATCGCAAGCAGGGGGACTTGTTCGTATGGAGAAAATTGTACGAGCTCTCAGGTCCGTATTCGTTCGCGTAGTGTATCGTATTGTTCCATCGGAATATACGTTCGGGACGCACATTTTGCCCCATCCTCGCGAGCTGACAACCTTCCGGTTCGATCCTCGACGTCCACTGCGCCATTTCCGGCGAGATTGTCGAAAGGACCACGATAAAGTTATATCGTATTTCCGAGAGTCTCTCTCTCTCTCTCTCTTTCTCCGTTTTACCAATACTTGAAGTTTCGGTAATTGACGGACCGTGGAGAACGTATCGGCTACTTACTCGTTCACAAAATTACTCGGACTCTATGTTGTAACGCTACGAAAAAACTGTCACTAAAATTGTTCAGCATGAAATTTGCGCCTTAGAGTCTGGCGAAATCTTTTTCACCGAGAAATGGTTCAAGAAATCAATGATCGACAAAGTTTCTTTAATAAGAATGCTCGTTTCAAGGAAGAAATGAAAGCACTAATAATTCTTTAAGAATAATAAACACGTTACTCATAAAATTTGAATATTTTGTATGGCAAAAATATTTGGCAAAATAAATCAATATTTGATCGGTAAAAGAAATAACAGAGACAAATTTGTAAAATAAATTTTTTAGTTTTTTTGTTTTAGTTTATAAAAAATTGTTAACATAAAAGTTTTGCTTTGTACCTCACTTTCGTAATCATCTATTTTGTGTCTTTCACTTCAAAACGTACAAAAATTCATACATATATGTTTGACAATAACACTTAACAAAGATAATAATTTTACTGTAAATCAATATTACATTAAAGGCGAATCACGATGAAACCACAACTAAGTTATCTGTGCCCTTTGCCAGATTTAGACTAATACGCGGTTTATCATTGAGAGGATAGACGAACGTCATACAGTCGGATTATCTGGATTTCAGTGGTACCAGAATCGATCCTCTCGCTATCTCGGAAAACATGTTGTTGATCCACTTTCGAAAATCACATAGATGATAGCGATGATCTCGCGATTTGCTGATCTCTTCTTATAAAAAAGCTTTATAAAAATTCAATTGCAAAAACACACTTGCAGTCTGCAAGTTGTTTAATTTGTTAAATATTTTGTAAGCAATAATAACATAATTTTTATATATAACAATACAAACAATATAATAATAGACGAATTCAACAATTTGTCAATAGTTTTAAATTTCCAAAGTTAAAATGTTTATATTTATTTTGATATTTTATGATACAATTAATAAAGATATTTTGCAAGGAGAAAGTTACATATAATATTTAATTGAGTAATTAAGAAAAAGAGAGTGTTGCGAAAATAAATTTTCTATTCTTTCGTTCAGAAAGAAGGAAATTTTGTATTACCTCGTGTTTCAATCTAGGTATTTTTTAGCAGATCGTATAATGGCATATATATTTAAAACTTCAAGAATAATTCCAACCTACATTTTTCATTTCTCTTGTATAGCCTACATAACACCAGCTGTCTGCATTTGGCGATGTACTCAATCCGCCAGAAATTGGTTCTCGATCATGACAGATTGTTTTGGAAGCTATTCTCTATTTTCAAACGACACCCTCGAATCGGATTCCGTATATCTTATCCCGTTTCTGATTTGGCAAAAACGTTTCGAAATTTCTGCGAATGTAAATGAATTGATAATGCTGAATGTTGTACGCTAAATTTGAGATTTATGAGATAATATCTTACGGAAATTATCATATCTCATCTTTAATTATAGCTAATATAATACGCAAATTAAAATATTTTTGTTAATTGTATCGTAAAATGTCATAATAAATATAAACATTTTTAATTTGTTAATTTAAAACTATTGATGAATCGTTGAATTCGTGTGTTAATATGTTATTATCTTAAATATTGTAGGATTTAATAAGATAGTAAAAAAAATGATGTAGGGAATGAGATAGCTGAGGACTTTATTTTAAAATCAAGTCTTGCAGTACAAAGAATAATGAATTTAAAAATGTCTTTAATACACAACGGAAACGCGATTGTCCGAAAATCTTGTTCTTTTAGTTAAACACGTCTCGCGCTTGCACATTTCACTCGGAGCCGTCCGCGTGCACTCAGCTCGAATCTCGAGTATCTCGCGTATCTCGCGGAACTCGTATCGCTCGCTCGTGTCTCGTATATCTCGTAATGCTCGCACCTGTGAACTCTACACGCAAGTTCCAAAAATTGGTAATTACAGGTAACATTTTTCCCTCCATAACACCACCGAGATTAAACGACAGACCTCGCAAAAACACGCTCCCACAATATTAAAATTCAATATAATTATTCCTTGTTTATCTCTTAATAATAAAATTTGATGATTTTTAATTTTTAATTTAGCGACAAATTTTTGTTACACTAAAATTTTTCTTTTCAAAGCAAACAAAAGAAAATTTACAAGTTATATTGTGTTGCAGATACTACAAATAAGAGCCACAATGAATTGTGGCTTTGGTAATAACAAATCTCTTATGTGAATTTTGCAATTGCCAATGTGTCAGAAATCACAATAGCGTCTAACTTATGCGTTCGGTGAGCACACTGCATTCCATCCGCGCACATCAGCGACCAATTGTGTCGGATGTCTCTTTCGAAGGCATGGCTGTCTGATGGCTCGATTAAAACTTCGTCCGACCTACTTCCGTCGGTACGTAGAAATCTCAAAGTTCATCCGGAACGTGCTTTCGCGGTTTGAGAGAGGTCATCAAAAGAATGCGTCAATCAACATACAATCGCGAATTAGTTCAGCTAATTAATTTCTGCTACCATCATAACGATGCGAGCTGCATTCATATCGCAGCGTAATCGAGACATGAATTATTTACATATTTTACATACAGACTATATTTCTTCAACGACTTATTAATCGATATCAAATTTGAGAAAAATCGAGAATAATTGTCTAGTTTAATTTTACAATGAGTATCACGTAATATTAATGTACAAACTTATTTAAAAGATATAAGTAATATTTTCAAACAGTTACTTTATTAATTATTAATAGTCAATTGTTTTGTAGTAGTTATAAAATTCAAATTTTAAGAATAATTTTAGCAATACTAACAAACAGAAGTCACATTGATTATAAATAAAAATTTTTATGCTTGGAATTAAAATAAAAAATAAGCATGCGTAGAACACGAACGCGCCGGATTTTACTTTCACTATACATTTTTAATATGTTAAACTTATAATTAGACATTTAAGAAAAAAGAAACATATGTTATACATGATTGTACAACGCTCACAAATTATACTAACACTACATTGGACCGCAACAAACGCAGCACTTTCCGCTTGACGGAAACCACGTCAGGGGCAAAAAACGCATCGGTATACGTCCAATTGACTCTCTTCTTCTCTTTTATCACAATGACAATGCAGATAGTGTGGAATTCATGGCTCGGAATTACAGATCGACGTACCAAGACCACCACATTCGAATACAATTGTATATATATATAACATATGTGTATGCACACGAGAGAGAGAGAGAGAGAGAGAGAGAGAGAGAGAGAGAGAGGAGGGGGAGGTGATGGGCTCGATCCAATTATCGATTCGCAATTTTCGATCGTTTCAAGCGCAAATGTCCCGCATAGTATAGATGAACATCAAAATAGATATTGTGTAGTTCGACTGGATCAGATTCCCCGTTTACAAAGCTCCTATTCAAAACTCTGCCAGAACATCAATTCCATTCAAATTTATATCGCGATAAACAATTGAGAATAATCGAGTGCGCATCCTGATAACATTTATTTCATAATTTTATCCTTCGCGTTGAGCATTATGAGTACACAAGCAACTAAATTCATATCACTTATCATGCACTTAAAATTATATTTTACTTCCCGAGTTAACGTAACTAGTTAAAACTGTTTTCGAAATACTTCAAAAGCCTGTGAAAAGCTTGAAAAATTGATTATCCTCATTGCGTTTAATATAACGTCATTAAAAATAGTATACAATAGCATGCAAAAGTTTTGAGCCAAACAACTTTTATTTTATATTTATTTTACAATAATCGTAATATATAAACTCATATAAATAAAATATATTTATTTGTACTTCAATTATAGAAACTTTATAAACTTTTAATAATTTTGAATATTTTATTTTTTCGCAATCATAAACAGTGTAAAAGTATTGTGTTACAGATCTTTATATGCATAACGCAAACAAATATTTTAAAAACATAACACAAATGTAAATTTTTCATTAAATTTAATATTTTGTTACCATGTCTTTAAAAGCAATTACTGCAAAACAACGACGAGGCACAGATGCAATTAAATTACAAATGCGATCTCGTAATAAATTATTGCCATTGCTTTTATAAAGCTTACCATAATTTTGCCTTATTTAAACGTTTCGTATTTTCTGTGTATAATTTGAATTCTTATTACAAGTACTAAATACAGTTCAAATCCAGTAATTACGATAGCGAGTAAAAAATTTGGACCTTTTTAGCGATAAAAAACTTTTTTGTTAGTTTTAATGAGTGTTTGTGGTTCCATATACAACATTATGCTGTCATTACGTCCCGATACATTATAGTTTCCATTATAGTACTCTTGATCTTCACTAATGGATCAACTCTATCATAAAAAATGATCTCCAAACCATCATATTATCTCCACCATGTTTTACGGTAAAAATTTGACTTGAATTATATTTTATGTCTGTCAGACGTGTGTCGTACGTACTTTCTGCAGTCACTTCTGAATAATCGAAACTTCGAGACTCGTCAGACTAAAGTACTTTTTATCAATTGACTTCAATCCAATGTTCACATTTTCTTGCAATTTAATCGAGCCTTTAAATTTTTTGCATTAATTAATTAGTTTTTGTGCACCAGCATCCTATAAGTTTTATATCCTTTAGATCGAGATATTGTATTTCAATTAACAAAAATTTTTTTCTTGTTGTTTTCGAGGAATATGGCAGTTTTTTTAACATCTGCTATTGATTTTCTTTTAACCATTTTATCTATGTGTACATGCTTTGCAGTTTTGCGAGGTCTACCGCTTCGTGGTTTATCAGTTAGAAAGTTCATCGACTTATATTTAGCAATAATCCTATTCACTGTACTTTTGTTAATTAATTCAGAATTAGTAATTTCGCGAGAGACTTTTTCTTATTGAGGAAGGTTAATTATGGCTTCAGATAATTGAAGGTTTTTATATTTCGGCATCGCAGCAGGCAATAGATTGAATTTTAGTTGAAGCAAATACAAAAGAGAAGAAATATGAACAAATAGCTCTTATAAAATCATAACAAGAATATACCTTTGGACTCAGATAAATATTATTACGATTTGATTAAATCAAAGAAAATATGTACATAATTAAAAAAATCGTCTTAACTGTATTATATTATATAATAGTTATATAAACCATTTTACATGATTAATTTTTAGAACAGTTTAATATATTATATATTAATAATATACAATATATCTTAAAGAGACAGTTTCAACTCAAAACTTTTGCATATCATCGTGAAAGCGTTTTATATACTAATGTTTCATTATGCGCGAGGTTTAGCGCCATTGCTGGTGCGCGATGTCTTAGGAACCGGTATAACGTCTCCAAAATCAACTATACGACTAGTTGCACTTCTAATCTCGTGAAGAGAGATATAGTTTCCCCGAGTATGGCTTAGTATTCGTTGAATGCGCCTCGAGCATCTCGTGTTATGTCGTATACCCGAATATTCGCAGGAAGGACGCGAGAATGAGCCGCTTGCCTTGAATTTCTGGCTAATAAACGCAACTGTGGTAAACTTTGCTGATATTCGCGTTCCTGCGGACGCCGTTAATTCGATCGAATTCACGAACATAATTGCGATCCGAAAGACATTTGAACGTGCCGTAAATACATGTTTAATCTCAGAGTTTATAAATGCCTCCAACATTTAATGGACTATTGGTGAATCCGACTCTTAGAACATTTAATATATCAATTTCTATCAATAAACGATATTTCTATTTCTTAATATTCTTAATATTTATCTATAAATTATTTGCATTATAATAAATTACTAAGAAATTAAAATACAGGAAAAAACTTTGTTTTTTAAATATATTTACTAAAAGCTAAATTTAGATATTCTTTTAAAGTATCAAATATATTTGCTAAATAGATATTGGAGAAATTTCCTCATTTTCACTATATATGCACAAATGAATTTATTGCCCATGAAATTTGTTTTGTCTTATTAATCCAACTTTGAGACATTTAGTTAGATCGTAAACAGTGAGACGGACGTAGATACTCGTACAATCGGACACGAATACCAGTGGTACAATCTTCAACATCGAGAAATTATTGAACATAGAGAGAAGTGATCTGACATTTCTTGCTCCCGGGCTAAATATCCCGTGCTTTATTAGCGGAGCTCTTCGACGACGATAAACTGGATTAAGGCACCTTGAGTGAATGTGTCGCCAACAAAAAAAAGCACACTCATGAGAAGGTGTAAGCTAAATGTGATCTCTAATCCGATGTTCTAAAAACTTTATAAACTATTGGATTTATGTCTAGCAGATAATACAACATTTCGGATATTTTAACAGAAACAGTGGAAAAATAACGTGCGGAAAATACTATATTTTGATATTCATAATTTAACCTTATAATTCAAGATTGTTTCACATAAGACATCAATTTAATTAAGTCTTAATCTATTTTTTATTTTTATAACTATTATTTGATGTAATAAGTTTAGCTATTTTTCTTTTAAAGGAGAAATATAAATGTACAATTAAATAGAAGAAAAAAAAGATCATTTGGCTGAATCTTGGTAGCTTAATAAAAATATTTCTGCGTCAATTTTTATATATTTATTTTCAATTCAATAAACTGTGCACCGATTATTCGTCTTGAAACACAATTTGTAATCGGAATAATTAATCCACATAGTTAATTATGTTTAAGATCGACGCGCAATTTATTGAGTATTAGGTAAATACATATACATAAAAATTCACGCAGAAATATTACTATTAAGCTAACAAAATCCAATTAGGACTTTTCTTTTCTCTATTTAACATATTATATTGTAATGTAATATAATAATATAATTATTATATTACATTACAATATAATATGTTAAATAGATATAATATGTTAATAATGTAATATAATAATATAATATAATTATATTGTAATGTAATATAATATAATAATATTGTATATTTTCATATTGATATTATATATTCACTTGTTTATATATTTACACTTTCAAATAATTACGGTTATTTAATTATTATTTTTAACAACATTAAAAGATATTTTTTGACAGACCCACTAAAAGATAATATTTTTATGCCAAGTGAAAAAAATTAATGTAAAAACTTTCTCGTTTTAAGTATTATCAGAAAATTAGGATAGCAAATGATCCTTAATTCTCGATTTTTGGAAGCAAAACGCAACAGTATCGCGCACATGTTCGAAGACCAAAAGTGCTGTAGCACATGCATATATGTACGAGCATTGTTACAATTCTTGGAAGATTCCTGCTTGGAATCGAGAATTTCTTGCGATCTTCGAACCGTGCGTAATATAGCGTAAAAATCGGCCATATAAATCGCACAGGCTTTCTGTCGCTTTTTCCATTTCGCCGTTTCTCCCGCGACCAATCTTTGTTTCAAATATCTTCTGCCAGTATTTAAATTGGTACTTATCGCACATTTAATTGCCTCTATAAAACTTCTTTCCCTCTTTCGTATGTCGTCTGGAGATAAGACAGATAAAAAGAAATCACAAGAAGAAAAGAAGCCACTTCTCCGGCTGTACGTTTCTTTACGGATGTTTCAATTATGTTGATTCGAAATTCTTGATCGTCCTTGACAAACCACCGAATTTCTCGTGCATTTTTTCATCCCATTCTTGTTTCTCTGGCTTCCGCGAACTAACTGAGGAAAAAACTGAACAGTAACGCCAGAGCTCTCAGTTCCATCCATTTTATTTTACGGTCTTCCTGGGAAAACTTATCAACGTGGATGATGGGAGTGAAGTGAAAAATTGCAGGTCAAAAAGAGAAATTGGCGGGTATTCCTCCTAACCGCATACTGTCTTCCAACTAACTTCTTTTGACGTAAACCGTCCGCACAAATAAGTAACCGTTGCTGATTTAATCTCTCTCTTTTCGTATTGAAAATAGAGAAAAATTAAATACAATTTCGTGGAAATTTCAATTAAGCATTTACAGAAACCCGTATAACAAATGAAAAGACATTATTATAAAATATTCTATACATTACATGATTGTAATTATCCAGATATTGTAAAAATCGTGAATTATAATGCAATATTGTAAAAATTAATTTGAACTGATGACTTTTGAAAATTATTACTTGTAAATATTATATCTATGCAGGATTTTATATAAAATTTTTGATGACATATAATAATCGCATATAATTTTTACTTTTCATTATTTTCAATGTTTTTTTTCTATTTAATACTTTTCTACGTTGTACAGAAATTTTGTTTCTATATATATTCTTTTAACATTTCAACTTTTCATATGTCTGTACTTTAATTACATATTGTCCTGATCACTTAATTTCCTATATGCTACAAACGATAAATGTAAAACTGTTCAAAGTTGTCAACATTTGACATTTCTGTCATAGGATAATGATGTAAAACAAAATTAAATAAATAGTTCAAGTATTTAACATATTAAAACTTAAACTTTACAATACCATGTTCTTGTACTAATGAACATAATTACAAGTATAAATGTATAAATATAAATAAAAATAAGAATCAAAGCAATATGAATTGCAGAAAATAAAAATTGATTTTATTGCTAGTTTTATACAAATATAATATAATTTGTTGCAAAAATATTTATGCTGTTGAGAGCAGAAAATATACTAATATTAACATTAACTTAAAATTAAATTTTTCAGTAATTTAAAAAATGTCGGCTTCGTAAAAATTCTCGAGAAACTATATCTAAACAATTTATAAACTCTCAAGTTACATGCAAGTGCGCAATAACTCTTGCAATATAAAATCCACTCTATACACGTAACCAGCAAATCCGATGCCTTCTCTTCGGTCCCCTCAAGGTCAGACGAAATTCACGATTCCGGGCAGTAAAAGGATCTTCCTGGGATCCCAGCGCGATTCTCCTACATATATGTATGTCGTTATGGTAATTCCGATTCTCGACGACGTCCGCATGCGCGTCGAATTGTAGGACGATGCTCGACGTCGACTGCCTGGAATCTCCAGGCGACCCTTTCTTGCTTGCCAAGTAACGGCGTATAACAATGAATCGCGTATAACTACTACGACGCCATTGCCGCCACTGCAGGATAATGTACAGAAGCGGCTGGGAACTATGGAGTATGGCGATTCTCTATTGTTGGGCGAAATATGAAGCGCTTCTGCAAACGAGGAGAAAACGATCTTCGTAAGTGGATTAAAACTCTCGCGCCAGTAAATTAAATACGTAACACTTCCTATCGAAATACTGCGAGATCGTAACTTTGTAAAAAATTATGTACAATAATGTTCTCCCGTATACGTCTGCCAAAAGAAGTGCATTAAATGTCTTCCATCAATCTCTCGATCTAGAACTAGATAGTAGATCTTTGAAGCTGCTAGGCTGCGTCTGGCGGAAGAGAAAAAAAAAAGATGGTTGAACTGACGTTATGAGCTTTCACGGGAGGACTAAAGTAGAATGCCTCAGGTACATCGGCGGATCGATAGCGTATCGCGACGACCGCACGAAAGGAACGAAGTTATAAACGAAGCCGGTGTGGCTCGAATAAAAATCAGCAGGGGCTGGTAAAACTTCCAAGGGTGGCGACTTGGCGGTCCTCTCGCCGTCGCGGCGGAGGAAGCAGGAAACCGGGGATGAAAACTCGATCAACGACGTCGGGGTTGTTGCACGTCGAGATAGAGAGAGGAGAGGCGAGGCAGGGCAGAAGGGTGCGGACGATGAGCTTGATACCGGGCGGGGATACGACTGTCCACTACCGAGATTTCTTTCCTCGCGATATACTACGAAGAACGTAAGAGGAAAGGACCGTGGGTTGATTTCAAATGATCCTGGATTTCTCGGGGGTGAATAAAAAAAGAACCTGAGAAAAGTGAAATGAATTTCTCCGGCAAAACCTATAAACCTTCTATGTTTCTTCTCGCTGGCTATTCCTTTCTCCTACGTCCGCACCTTTTTCGTTTAGATTGCTTTACAATCTTCTGTTTTCTTGCTGTATATGCTTTGAAAATTTTCAGAAACACGTATTATCGTAGGATTAATCAGAATTTATGGATATGTAGAAATGCGATTGTTGAAATTATTATAAAAATCTATAGCAACTCTAGAATATTACGTTGGCGTACTAAAATATTAATTCTATCTTTAAATAAATAGTTTTGGTAAAATTTATCTATCCTGTCTTAGCCACGAGCCAAGTAATCTACATTTCAAATCAGTTGTTTGTTAACTGTCAATAAATATCAAACATCTCTAACAAACTTTTTCGTTCATTAAATTTACCAATAGATGCATTCGCAGGTTCGCTTGCCACGGAGGCGCGAGCTGTTGCCTTAGCGAGAAAGCGCGAGTTAGATTTCAAAGGCAACTCGTTTGGAACTTCGACGCCGAGCAAACGAGCCTTGGGAGAAGTACTTTTACATCGAATATGCCGCGCATAGCACGTTGTACGCCGGTAACTCTTCCGCCGTGGCCAAGCGATGTGAAAGGTCGCCGCCCTCGCGGACGGATGCTTCAAAAGCACGCGCTTTCGACAACTCCAAGAAAGGCGAAAGCTGCGGAAAAATGCTTCTTGCAGGAATGCCCCGTCCGTGTATCGTCCGCGGACAAAGACGATAAACCCGCGGTATCTGCCAGTACACTCCGTATTAAATGAAGAGTTGGACATACCGAGTTTTGTAGACATGGCTTTCATATGAAGTCCTCGAGAAATGACTTGTATTTTGATACGCAAACATTTCGCTAACGGCATAAAATAATATTTTGAATTTATAAAATACATTTATTATCAATTAAAAATTATTTAATCGATATTTCTAGAATATTTCTGTTGTATAATCAGAGCATATTTATGTAGGATTGAATAGAGGAAGAGATTGATGGACAAATTTGCGCGGAAAGAAATAGAATTTCTTATAAATGTTATGCATGCCTTTTATAATAGTTTCCTATAGATATACTTGGGAATTTGCAGATTTGCTTAAGCAGGATAAAAGCTGACTCTAAAGTTATAAAATCTATCCTGAGACCATCGTTTGTACGCGTATTATAATTAAAGCGGATTAGCAAACGGTATTGTTACGTTCGAGACGAAGGCTCTGTCGGTTTCACGAGTTCAGAATATTCTTCATTCGTAATGTCTTTATTTCCGACATTCTGCACATGTTTCCGAAGTCGGTAAAATGCATTAATTAATCCATTGAGGTCACTGTGAAAGAACGTACAAAGCTTATTTAAAAAGAATAGTTAATTCTTGAACAAAATTACAAGTAGAAATCAACGAATTTAATTTTTTCTGCCGCAATTCTCTCTTCTTTTAGTTTTTCTATTTTTTCGCGCTTTGTATAATTTCACATTATCTTAGTAATGTCCTAATTATACATATAAATTATAATGTGTGCAAAAAGAGGTGCATAATTAGAAAATTTATATTATTGTTTTCAGCATTACGTTATTTTATATATAATGATATACAACAGAATTAACAAAAAACGCGAGAGTTTTTATACAATTTATAAATTGTCTTGAAAAAAAATGTAAAATTTTCCAAAGTCTTTTCAAACAAACCAATATCGAAAATTAATTATTCAAAATTTCCACATCGGACAGCTGCGAATCATTACATAATTAAGAAACCGCCTAGAACAGATGTTTCATGAACTATGTAAACGGTTATCAGCTTGAGTAATCCGCTTTCTTGATCATCTCCGGAGTCGATAGCGTTAAGTGTTAAAATGGTTAAGCTACTACCAAATTACGTATACCAAATGGCTCCTGTTTAAGCCGAGTTTGAAGCTTCGCTTAAATTTTAAACGTCGAGCAAAGTTGCCCTAAGTCAGGTTTACTGGACTTAGCCAGGGAATTTGGACCCTAATAATTAATGCCACTCTGAGGATCTAGATTGACCCGCCTAAACATATCACAACGATTAGCACAATCCACGCAAATATTCATAAAAAGTTAAGAAAATATATCTATTAGAATTGAAATGAAAATGATAGTATGAGATATTTTTTGCCTTCATATATACGTATAAAGCTAAATGTGTAAGTTATTAAGAAAATTAATTGAAATAAAAGATTTATAGAATATACGAATTAATATTCTATTGAATATAAATGTTATATAAAATAAATGACAGTCATGCCTAAAATTTAAAACAATATATGATTAACATAATTAAATAAAAAATTTTGATATTAATTAAAATCGATTTTTAATAATTATCGGAAATGATATGAATATTATTTGTTCTTTTTTTCAGTATCATAAATGTGATTAATATATGTAATAGAAAATGTGCAATAATTGATTAATTAATAAGAATTTTTTAATCATTTTTTATGCTTTATATTAAAAAAAAATGTTAACGTTCCATAATTTTGTCCGAGGTGTGATTATATTATATTTTTTTAATCTTCTTATCTTAAATAAGAATTTTAATTAAATTATATTGGTAAAAAAGTTATCATTTATTATATTAATATAACATAATGTGCGCGCGTTATCCTATAATACACTTATTTCAGATTGCAATTGTTTGTTGTTTATAACTTTTTATGAATTTTTGAGAAAGCCTATTAGTTTAATATTTAGAATCGACCATTTAATATTATAACTCAATAAATGGGTTCATAAAATCACAACAATTACAAAAGATTATGATTATGTTCTATTAGAAATGCTCAAAGTATGACCAACGAAAATTCACAATTGAAATTTTCCCGCGACACTTAGTTTTGATTGCGCTAAAAGCATTAACGGCGCCAAAGCATGAATGCTTCTTCCTCTTTTCACTCTTTTTTTTCGGGACCACTGTTTTTCCAAACGTAATTGTTATCGCGTCGCGCCAGGAGTTGCTACGTTGCACACGATTTTTTTAACACGATGTCACGCATCGACGATATGAAACGCCTGCTCGTTCTTCAATTATTTGGAGCACGCGGAATTTTTCGGTCTCGCATAGTTTTGTCGTTCAATCGGATATCTGACATTAAAAGCATTTATGGGTCGTTGGAACCACCAAACGGTCGATATCCGTTTTTTAAACCAGAGAAAAGTTTTTTTCCCTCTTTTTTTTAATCTATAGCCTCTTTCGAGTTTCCAACAAACGTGTAAGCTCAACGGAGTATTTTTAACAGAGATTTAGTTTCAATTCTAATAATATCACATAATGAAAGTCGACATTAAAATAGTATATGTTTTAATGCTGTTCTACTAAAGTCTTTAATTACTATCACTTTAATCGATAAATAAATATATAGAAATATAATATGTGATTAAACAAAGGAATGTTGATTAAAATATGTTTATAATAAAAAAATTTCGTATTTAATTCAGAAAAATTAAGTTTTCGAATAAGTAGACTAAGATAGTTTAATTCAATTTAATGGAAATGTATGTATACCAACTGTGTGAATTTGTTAATGTTCGTCCAAGTACTTTAATAAAAGCATTTCACATGCTACATTCGTAGCCAGGAAAAAAAACTCCGGCATTAAATCGATACTGGAGGAAAACAATTTTAATTAAAGTAGATTTTTTACAACTTGATAGGAATGTTGGCTTTGTAAAAGTAAAACGCCAAAGCACTTTTAAATTACATAATATAACATAACTAATGAGAGAAAAATAGAGTAAAATAATTGATAAAATAAATTAGAATTAATTATTGTTTAATTTTCAAGTAAATATTTTAAATGAAACAAATTGCTTTAAAATTATAATTAACTCGATACATTAATTTGTCGAGAACATTAATTTTCCGATATCTGCTTTATGCAATACTATGATATATTAATAAAAAATTTTTGTGAAGACATATAATTTCTTGCAAAAATTGGAAAATTATATAATTAAAAAGTATATCATATTGATGTATTGTAACATTTTTTATCTACATATTTAGCTTCGAAATGATAATTATAAATCTTCTTCTCTCTTTTTTTTATAGAAAATTTTAATTTCTTTGAGCCGACTTGTCTAAATATTATTCATCAAAGTAGCAATTTTTCGAAAGCGTAAGTACTTTCGCTGGGCAACGATTTATGATGTTTTAGTCAGAACTCCGTTCCACGGAGCGTTGACAGAAAGGCAGAGCGCAGGAAGAATTATATCCAAAAACCGAGGATCTTTGACCTAATGCACGCTTCATCGCTTACGAACTGGCGAGACCTCCTTCTTCTCCCCCCGTGAGATAATGGCCCCTGGCAAATTCGGATTTACACGCGGCTGTTCACCAGGCGATTGGAAGCGTTCCAACATAGCGCGTGCAACGTTTTATACTCTCGACATTTTTCCTTTATTTTCAACAGCGATCCGCCTCGATATTTTTACAGTTGCAACTCCGCGCAGAGATTACGTAAACAGCGCATTCGACTTCTCGGCGATGCGGCTTCTGCGCGCGAAGAAGAGACGACGTGATGAAACGACTCGAGCTCGCGCTATGTATCGAAGTCTCTGCACTGTCGTTAATGTTTCCTGAATATCTGACTTCCCTTCGTGAAACTGGAATAATATTTCTTTGATAACTGAATAAGTGGAATCGAATGCTCTTGTGTATTCACAATCAGTTGTGCTTTTAGTCGATACAAAATAACAAATTACTTTAAAATACATATCACGTATAATATGTATATTAATTATATAATCCTTCGACAAATGGCTTTTCTATAATGTAGTTATTAATCGCAAACATAATATTTCTATGTATAAAATATAGAAAGCAACTATGTAAAACTGAAATGTATCTAATGAAAAATTCATGCCGGTAGGGAAATTACATTTAATTTCAAAACACAAAACACAAAATAATTTTTACCTTATAAATTTTGAATATACAAAAGCAACCACCTCTCGCAAAAGACTACATAATTTTTGAATCTCTTTGCTTTATTATTCTAGCATCATTTACGTAGTTATTACATCCGTTCTTACATACCATTCGGCTAAATTGCTTATCATATTGCCACGCGAAGACGACTGTCTTGAGGAAATTGACATTACTGGCGTTGCCTGTTTTCCAGCACGTCCCGGAAAATGGCGGGAGGCGAGCAACCTCAAGCGGCGTTAGAGCCGAACTCAAAGCGGAACTCGGAAAATGACAAGGAGACGACCGAGAAAGGAAACGCGTATCGCGCGGTCGCGCAAGCGTTTCTCTCATCAGTATGCAAAACGTGGAACTCGCTTTGCAGGAGGTGGGAGGGGATGAGAATACGCGCGTTGTTCCTTCTCCCCCTCGCGTGTTCTCCATTTGCCCGAGCGGGAACCATACACCGGCGGCTCCGTTCAGCCGCTGAAACCACCACCCGCCTGAGAGCCCTCTCCACACTCGACGTTCCCGCCGCGACAGCGAACTCTTCGCCTCGCTTTGCGCCTCTTTGTGCGCGGGTCGCATCGTAGATGCGCGAGAGCGTCGAGCATTATCGTACGCCGAGCACGCGTGTCGTCTCGTGCGTGCGTGCGTGCGTGCTCTCGCGCATGTCGTCGCCTCGCACGTAGCGTAATTATCCGCTGTGCCGCTTTTCTCTCACCGTTACTTGTCTCACGTTAGTCTCCTTCTCTCTCTCTCTCTCTCTCTCTCTCTCTCTCTCTCTCTCACCCCTCCGTTTTTTTCGCCTCTCTTGGCGAACGTTCCTTCTTTCGTCGTTTCAAAAACTTCCTCGTGCCTCGGTACTTTCCGAGACTTTGCGCCGGCGATTTTATCTCGCTTCCTCGCAAATGTCCCGTCCCGGATCTCTGCAATTTGTTTCTTGTGAGTTGCTTGCTTTGTAAGTTCTGCTCCGAGACCTAATTGAATTACGAACATTTCAACGGCGCACCGGATAAATGGGCCGCACACAGGAGGCGAAATTTAAATCGTCCCACAATTGAATTTTTATGTAGAAATCCGGTTGGCGCTCTCTATCCTATTTTCTCAATTTGATTACTTTACAGTCTGCGCGCGTTTCCACCGAGTTGTAAGATTTTCTCTTTCCCCCCTTTTTTTTTTGTTTTTATCCTTCATCTCCGCGGCCACCGCCGGTGCTCCACCCAGCGCATCTTTGATGTTCTAATGAAGTTAGTTTGCTAAGAAACAACGTCGACCGCCAGAGATTCCTATCCTCCTTCCCTTGCACGCGATCCAAGACGAGGTTGCATCGAGTTATCCGTGTCACCGAAACAGCTCTCGTATTTTCTTTCCTTTCGTCGAACGAGCGGAGATGCTACGCGAAGCTGGAGAACCTCAGCGTCTCGTATTTCGCTCGTATTCTCGGATCGCGAGCTTCACGCTCTTTTGCACAGCTCGCGATAAACTCTTTTCATCAGTCGAGGAGCTGCGTTCCATATCGGCGTTTTAAACACAAGCCCCTTGTCGTTCCGCGAACGCTTGCAAGTCGGGGTTTAACTTTTACCCGCGCAGAGCTACGCAGCACGCGCGGCTTATTGCAGCTGTTTCTCGCGATTACGCGCATTAATAAGCTCCAGGAGCGTTTCCTCGTTCTTAAAAAGTTTTAGCGGCAATATGTTTGCCTCCCGTTCTGCGCATTTCCGAAGAGAGTCGGTGTGCACCACGGCTCTCCGTCAAACTGACGTTACGAGATTAACGCTACTATTTCCATGATCGCCTTATCCATTTTGTCTTGACATTTCCACTGAACGATCGCGACTAACCGAATTAGCGTAGCGTGCGTAACAAATTGTACCTTTGCATTCTCAGACGAGCGTGCAGACCCGATGCACCGTGATCCAGTTAGTCGAGCGTCCTTTTGTATCGCACAATGGGAAATGCGATAAAGCCGACGACGACGAATTTCCAGCCTTCGTATGTCTCTCTGGTCGGCTTTCTTCCTGCGGCTATGTAAAAAGTCGAGCAAACTCTAAGGACGTTGAACGTCCGCAAAGAGAGAGAGGCGGTGTACAGATAATGGTGAAAAATAATTGGACCGTTCGGGTGTTCAGGCACTTTCAAAGGTCGAGCAGAAGTTCGCCATTGGGTACAAAGGAAAAGAAAGAGTCTCCTTGGCCTACATGCGAAAATTGGACGCACTCCTGCGGGCAGACGACAGAGAGTTCTGTTTGAAATCGATGTCTTTGCGGATTTGAATAGACGTTTATTTATTAAAGTTATTTATATGAGAAATAATGTGTATCAACAAAAAAAATAGTATTTTACATTCAAAGTGATTTTTCCTATACTTTCATATTCTAAGCTTACTGTTTTACAGCAAACATATTCCTCTTTCGATAAAGTGAAAAATACTTTTTTCTCTCGTAAATACTCTTGTTTATACTATTTTTCTCTTGATTTCAGAGGAGTCCTTTTGAAGTCAATATAAGAGTAAAATCCTTTAAGATTTAGAGGATTCCACGTATATCAAAATTATTTTTTTTTTGAAGTGATGCATATATTTATAAAAGAATTGATAATATTATTGTTACATTTTTTTTATTTTATAACGCACTGCGTTGTGTTGTGCGACACGTGTAAAAAGAATTTTAAAGCTTTTGTAAAGTGTATACGTATATATATATATATATATATATATATATATATATATACGTGATTTCGATCAAATGCGTTTGGCGGTAGCAGAAAAGAACACCATTTTATTTATTACATCAAATGGATTTTTGATCTTTCGCTCGTGTATGGATATAGTATATATGCGGGAGTGCCTTTAGAAGATTTCTAGATTCCATTAGTTTTTTAGTGGCACTACAGCGCGAGTTTCAAATAAAAGCTAGTATCAATAAAACAAAAATGTTCCAAACGTTGATTGGTCGGTCTCACGCATTCGGCATCGATTGCGCCTCCTGCAGACACGAAGAAGATAGAACATCGGGGAGTTTTTGTTTCCCTCTGACCCAGTTCCCACTTGCATCTCCGAGTTGTCGGAGTGGGCGGATCGGAACACACCGGATTTTAATTTACGCCAAGTGTCAGAGGCACATGGATAATCGAATGGCATTACTGCCATGGTCGGCGCAACGTGTAACGCAATAAAGGCAATCGATGAAAGCCCGGTGACCCGAGATCACTGTTGGTCGTCGATTAGTTTAGATCAGCCGGGATCGGAACCGCATGCAGAATCCATAATGCCGTCACGGAGAAAGAATGACATCTAGAGATTGCTTGTCGATTAACATGAAAACTCTCGAATGCTGGAATATGTGATTGGAGTATTTAACCAGATTATGATAAAAATGTATGAAATCACATTTGAGCTTTAAAATTATTTAATAATATTATTTAATAACGGTAAAACACAATTTTGAAACTCCGAAAGGCAGTAGTTTATAAATGAATAGATGTGTTTTCTTCCGCTTATTTTTACAAGAACTGTTAAAACTGATGAGACGTAAAATTACGTGAAACTTTATGTACTCTCTACGTTTTAATAGAAGATAACAATCTTTTATTCCGAGGGTAATATTTTATTAACGTTGATTTTACTTCGAGTTAAACTTTCTTTATGCTCGAAAAGTAGAGTATCTAATCTTCCTAAAGTTGAATGCACATTAACTCTGGAGTAATTAAATTCTAACGTTTGTAAAATTTCAAATTTATCTACATTAAAATGAAGAATGTAAAATTCACAAATAAAAATGCCATCGTAACTCAAATCTGATTTAACTATTACTAATTCAAAATTCAATTATCAACAAAATGATCAAATATTTTTTACATAGCTTGTATTTATATTTCAATTCTAAATTTTTAAATAAAACATCATAAAAAAGCGTTGAATATTGTAAATTATCTAAAATATTCTTAACACTAAAATTATCAGAAAGTAAATGGTTTTATTTCTCTGCTACATCTGTAAAAATTACAAATTGATTAAAGAGTTGCATTACGTTTAATAACAGTTGCTATTGGCAAAGGATTGAGGTTGCCGATAGACGCCGTCATTTCCCAAAGTACTATTCTTACAGGCGTAAAATTTTTCACCGCGAAGCTTCCTGATCAAGCCTTTCGCCTGCAAACATTACTTCCGTAGTGACATTTTTTTATCCGCGTGGAGATAGGAAAAATGCACACCGTCCGTTTTTTAATCCGATTTCGTTTATCGGAAAAGGTAGAAACTGCTGGCCGGCGCGAGTGTAAAAATTGTTCCTCCGAGCGGAAATGGCACACGGTCCGAATGTCGAAGAGGATTACGCGGCGCAAAGTTGCGTGGGTTCGTAAATTTTTTAACTTCTCGATCGTCGGGGAAGGCTGCAGCTAAGTTTGCCAAAACGCACGTAACTGCTATAGATTATTAAAAGATATGTATTTTTAACAAAAGTTTAAATTGTGAGAACGGCCATAAATATTGGAGAGTTTTATTCCTCAACGTTCTAAAAATATTTTAAAATTAAAACGATGAATTTTCCATCCGCGTCTTTTCAAAAAATTGAATTATCTTACGATATACGGCAACAAAACGCGAATTTATCTAATCGCGATAGATGTCAGAGGAAAGTCTCATCGCGGTTAATCATACGATTCTATTCGGCGAGATTGCATCGAGGATCTCAGCTGGAAAGTAGCAACGAAAGATCACAAAGGTTGCCAATCTCGCGATCGCACTTGCCGAACAACTTTAGCCAGATGTAAATCGGAGAGCGCTGAGTCGACTTTACCGTGCCGAAGGACACTGTCGTCCTTCGCGGTGGAAAGACGACGGGCGCGATTCTTATCGCGCGATGCGGGGAAGCAGGAGTAAATAATTTACCTGGAGGAACACTGATTCGATGGCGCCATCGAGGGACTTTCTTTTGGCGCGAGAGCACTCGCTTCCTCCCAATTCCATCCTCCACGCCGTTCTTTTCGCTCGACTACTCGTGACTTTCTCGACTCAAGCGAACGAGCAACTCCCTTAATTCATTGTGCTTCCATCGACGTGCTTTCGCCATTCCCCCGGACACCAGCCGTCTAGCTGAAAGAGCAAAAGCACATCCAGGACTGTCGCGTCGTGATTCGTCGGGTAAACGGGAAAGTAAATGATGTCGGACGATCGGTTGTGAGAACCGTTTCGATTCGCAACGACCGATAGACGAAATCTCAATGTACTTGCAGGACTTGGCGATCTTCGTTTAGACAGACTCTTTTATTAACCTTTCTTCCGTTGAATTATTAATCATGAAAACTTGATCATGAAAACTTGATAAACTTGAAAAGAATTAGGAAAGAGGAATTAAAAAGTACTTTGAATTTTTAAATAAATTTAATTTAATTCTACATTGATTACAACATTTGGAAAAACAGGATTAATGTATTTAACTTATGGAATGTAAAATAGATCTTAATCAAGATGTATTTTTTTAGCAAGATATTGGTTAATTGAATACCACATTTTTTATTTAACGTGTAAAAGGCAGCTTCTCGCAAGCGATATTTGGAAAGAAAATACACAAATCCAATTTATATTCAGACGAAAGTGATTGAAAAACTTGATAGAGAACGTAGATAAAAGTAACAGTCTAAAGTCTTTTAATATTCAAAAGTCTGTAATTTAAAAGAAGAAACATTTTTCATACAGATAAAAAAAAAAGCTTCATCGACGTGGGGTACATGGAATGAACAACCGCGCGCATTCGCCGATACGTGCCAAGAAATAAATAACAGAAAATGCATTCTAAAGTTTTCCATGTCGGAATTCAATTGGGGAACATTTCGACCGCGTTATTGATGGCGTACAACACCTAATGTATAAAGCCACGAGCAAAGTACGCGCGGCTGGTTTTCTCTGCGGAGGGTAGCCGAATGTGGCGGAACGACGTGCATAAGGTGCCATCCTGCGGAAAATTCCGGCCGAGCCGCGGCGGCGGGATGCTCGTAAGGTACGGCGAAATGTTGGAACGACCAGGAGCCGTTGCATTTTTATCCCGAATGGTGCCGACGCAGCAGATGAAAGCGGTTATGTCGGCTCTCTATTGCCCGTCTTTTGTCTCCCTCCCCGTTATCCAAGACGTTCCTTAACAGCCGCGACGACTCCCTCCATCTCACCCGACCCTCGCGATCCCTCTTTCTTTCCGCCTTCCCCCCCGTCATCTTTTCCGCTTCTTCCTCTTTCGCGACCTCAAAGCTAGCTCTATTTTAGGCCAACCGAGGTATATTCAGGCACACTGGCGTACGACCAAATGCCGTGATACACCGCCACCCCCGCAGCAACATGCCGTATAACGTGTTGTGCCGCATGGCGAATCCCTCTCGCTCTAATGTTATTGCCAAACCAACCTTTCCTCGTGGCGCTGTATTATGTGGCTGTGCATTCCGCTAAGAGCGGATTCCTCTGTGGCTCGGAGGTATTTTCTCCCCGGAGAAAGCCTGATCGAGATTTAAATGGGATTATTCTAATCGGTAGTGTACTTTTTTGCGTAATCATTTTTATCATGTAAAAAAATATATATCTTTTTATAGCAAATTTATAGCTCTAAAAATGTCTTAATCTATCAAGACTTAACAATTTTTGCTGGGAACAAAATTATTAGAAGTATAAATTAATTCTCAGCCTCTTTTAATGGAAATTAACATTTATCTATATAAACTTAAAATATACTTTAATCAGCAATCTCCAGCAGCATCTATATATTTTTTTGGGTAAGTGATGAATTCTCTCTCGATAAAAGACGACGGTTCTGAATTGATAAAATCAGTAATACATTTTTTGATCTCTTCAAGTGTCTTGAAGTAGAAATCTGCTAAATAGTGTTAGAGGGACTCGAACAAGTGAAAATCTGAGAGGGCTAGATTTAGTGAATACGCCGGATGTGATAAAACTTCTCAGCCCAACAAATCAAGCGTGTCCTTGATCGCTTTCGCCGTGTGTGGCCTTGCGTTATCATACATAAGACGACCGACCTAGGCCCATTGCCCGTAAAAGGTCTCTTACGCTCGATCGAGAGGACACTGCGCCTTAATGCCTTACAGATCATTTCCTTTGCCTCGGACGTATTTTTTTTAACTGAAATGCGAAGAGCAAATAATGCCTAATGTGTTGCTTATTAGACATCATCATATTTATTGCGCTCCTTTTTTTTAGAGTTATATACTCCGATTTTATAGTTTGTGTTGGTACTGCTCTGAAGTTGACGGAAAAAACTTTCCGTTTAAATAAGTATTACAATTGATTTAATATTAGGGCCGAGAATTAATTTGTACACCTAATATATTCCGTCATTGCTGAATCGTTTCTTTTTAGCTCTACAATAAAATGCGATCACTTTTAATACGCTTACTAAATATGATATTTTATTAATATCGTTCCAGATTATTGACATCCGAGTTGGATGATAACTTGCTATTTGTTAAAATATAATTCTATACATCGTTAATCATGAGGTGTAAATGTGAAATCGCGCGTCTATGTTCTCGAAAGCCTGAAATTTATCTCATTAATAACATAAATGTTTACCAATGTAGAAACATGAAAATTCATAAATTAGCTCTTACTGCCGATTATAGCCAACTAACAGTTGTCATACATGAAAGAAGGATGGAAGTCGATTCTTACGCGATCATTTCTAACTGTAATTAAATTTAAACACATGAATCTCTGCAGGTGATATATTTGCACGACACAGGCGAATTCACTTTTTGTTTGAATAATCGTTTAAATTGTCGCATATGTGTTATACATTCGCATATAATTAAATCCTTAATAATAATTTATGTCTCCGTGTCATACAAGAGCACGTTACGCATAAATCCTGCTCGTCGGCGCACCGATTCTGCTTTGCCGGAATCATGCCGCGTTTGTGTATTCAACATGAGAAATCTTTAGTTAATTATAGATTTGCTCATTCCTTACAATGCCGCTTACGTATGTATATGGATATTACATTACGCGTACGTGTCGTGCAATCTGTTACTTGCTTTGTATTCAAGAACGATTGCGATTTAGCTGGGGCGTGCTTCTTCAGAAATGAAAGTAATTTAAAAAAAATGGAATATTAATGCAATACGTTATTCAACACAAAAATATTTTTTACATCGATTATCCTCGGTCATCGACGGTGTATGTATTAATGAGTTTAATCGTCCTATTCCTCTCTCGCACGTTTCAGACTTTTTTCTGTGCTCGTGGCGACGTTATGCAAAGATTTATAATGATACAATAAAGTGTATCGGTATTATTTTTATTAAAAAGCGAGACGTGCTCCATTAAAACCGCGCGGCGCACACAACTGATGATCAAATATATCAAATGCATCAACCGACGAATCAGGCCGATAAAATCGGGAGAAGCAAGTCGCGGGAGCGCGCGTATCAGTATACTGCGGTATTCCGCCGTCGATTTAATTACCGATTAATCTAGACTTCTTTTGTTCCCTTTGAATAATGTCTACGTTCGCCCGACCAGAGATCGCTCGTGTATCACCGCGCTTGTTTTAATAACGACGATAAATCTCGAGTCCCACAGCCACGCCGACGGAATATTCGAGACTACGCGCCGTTGCCTTCTTTTTTTGTCGTCCAGATTATTGGACTTTCTCGTAGTCTCGATGTCACGTCGATGGGACATTCTCGATTGTGTTCGACGGTACTGCTAGAGATGAAACGAAGAAAAAAAGGTCCGTATGATTTAATTTCTCGAACAAAAAGAAATTAATATAAAAGTATGCGTCTTAAGATTATCTTTAAATGCGTTTCCTAAAAAATAGACACTCTCTCTCTCTGTCTTTCTCTTTCCCTCTTGAAATAAATTTACAATTAGTTAGAATTAACTTCTGGAATTAAGATTGGAATTTACAGCATTATTATTATCCTAATAATAACAATAAATTACTTCATATAAACACAAATATACATTTATATTTAAATATATAATTAATATATTTAATTATTATAATTAATATATATAATTTGTATTTATAATTTATATGTTTAATATATATATATATATATATATACATATACATATATATATATATATATATATATATATATATATATAATTGCATACATAATAAATATATACATTTTTGTATCACCATAAACATTCTTTGATCCAGATCTCAAAAACTTTAAGCAAAAATTTCAATTAAATTAAAAATTAGCGTAGTGCTCATAATGCCTATCATTACCTATAACGTTATTAAAGCCCGTTCTAAGCTGATGTGACAGTGGATGGTTCACATGTTTGCGGATACGAATCGATAACTTTTTTGATACACCGGAATGGCAACAAATCATCAGGCGCATCGTTTATTCTCAGTCCCTCGACGAAGCTAATACACGGTGAGGCACCTCGCGGAATAACCAATGGGAAAATGGTAACTGGGTATAGACCGGAAATGACTACCAGCCGATAACCGGATATCTAATATCCGACCGTTTGGCCGGCCGAGTGCCGAAAAATATGAGAATCGGATAAGCACTGTCCAGTAACCATATTCATCGGATTGCACCTTTTGCTCTGGTGATGCTGCAATCGCAAAAATTTCGGTTCGTCCTTGGCTGTTCGCTGAGACTGAATATTCAAAATTCCATTAGGAAGACTCAACGAACGTGGATGTATAAGAAAATTCAAATTGAAGAGAAGGCTCGATATCAGTTATTTTTTTCCAGACTGCGATGTAACACGGAGAAAAAGAAATATTGATAGATCAAATATTTAGCTGTCGATTTGGCAAATTAAGCAAATTTCGATAATTATTTTATGGGCAACCAAAAAACTTGTTAAGAAAGTTAATTAGTAGTAAGAAAACTCTTTACTTCAGTTATATAAATATATTTATTTTAATTTATAACTGGAATGTTACAGTTTACGTAATTGCTTAAGAAAGTAAACTCAAATCTTTTGCTGCTTCATTAAACCGTCATTTTATGCAATCAAAATAAATTCGTATACTTTGTAATTATTAATTAAATACAGAAACGCGCGCGTTAAAAATCATACAATGATTAAATTATTAAATTATTGAATGTTTTGCAGTAATATTTTTTATATCTATGTCCATTAGTTTTCGTAGGAGATAATAATGATCAAAATTTTACTGCTTTTCCTCTCAAATAGTTGCGATTACTTACATTGATGCTGTGCATATTTACAAATGTTAATTAGTAAAATTATAGGTAGCTGACCTTTTTGAGATTTAATCTTAGTAATGTTTTTAAAATAGGTTGAGCGATATTTTGATGTCATAACGAAAAAAAGAACGATAAAGAGAATGAGTAATCAGAAGGAATCATCTACCTTGCTGTTGACTTAAAATGGATATCTTCTTTAAGTCCTCGCTCACCACGTATTTGTCTGTTTAAAAATTCTATTTAAACAACGAAATAGGAAACATGCATTATAATCTCTCTCTCTCTCTCTTTCTCTCTCTCTCTCTCTCTCTCTCTCTCTCTCTCTCTCTCTCTCATATATATAAATTATATAATCAAACAAGTTTCTGTTAAAAATGTCAATGACATTATATATATATATATATATGAAAAAATATAGGTACAAGTACTGTTAATATAAAAGAATTATTTACGCCACTAGTATAAACATTTATTTATTACATATATTTATGTAACTAATGTAAATTTCTAATAATGCTCTTAGAATTTTTACCAAAAATATAATAAATAGATATATATAAAATTGTTAAATCTAATTAATTATTTGATAGAGAAGCATAAAGATTACGATTAAGACTCTGAAAAATAATTTTTTTAAGAGTAATATTAGAGCTGAATGTCGGAAAAAACGCCAGTCTCATTTATTACTTACTTACTTTTATCTATTATTGTAGTATTGTATGGAATAGGTATATATTCCAATGGAGTAAAGTTTCTAAACGAGAGAAAGAGAATGCCGGTCATCGCTAAAACGCTATCACTGATACAGTATCGATGATAATTAATAATAATTGCGTGCCGCTCGAGTAATCGAGCATCCATTAGCGCCATTACGCCCATCGTCGCGTTACCACCCTTCGTGCCGCATGTTCTCGCTTCTGCTTCATTAACTTTATTATCATCACGTCGTAATATATTATTATGTATTACATGATGGTTACGTGTTCGGATAACGTGGTCGCAAAAATAAGTCATAGCAAGATATGCTGATTCAGTGCGTGTAACACTTCTCAGATTTTAAGACCGCGTCAATTGGCGTTCGCAGTTTCATATGTCGGCTAAATGACACCGTTTTGACAAATGAGTGTTATCTGACAACTTTACGCTTCCCGAGAGTCGCTATTATCGCATGCGCACCCGGCATCTCTAATTTGTACTGTTGCGACAAAAAATTTTTATGAAGTGTAGATTCCGAGTCTTTATCGAGTCTCCTTGAACTCCCATTTGCCTGAAAATTTTTCGCATCTGGACTAGAAATGTTGCGCAATAGTGCATTTACAGACTTTTATTTCAAAAAAACTTTTGAACAGACAAATAAATAAAAAGATTATTTTCGGATTTTCTCATTGAAATTAGATGTATAAAATTTGAAATATATAAATTCGCGTATTTTTTTATATTAGTGAATAATACAGGAAATAAAATATATTTATAAAAATCTTGAAAATAAAATAGATTGCATAGTTAAATAAATAATTATTTAATATTTATTCCAAATTATATCATACATTTTAGTCAAAAATTTTAATCTTTAACGTCATTATGTGATTGTAAACTTATTTTTGAAAATAATTGTTTTTGATATTGCATTATTTGTTCACTTGCTTTATTCATCATCCAAATGACAGAAGAAAGAGAGTCCCTTAGATTAAATCTAAAGGATTCACCTGAAATTTCGAGACTGTGAAATGTTTCCCTCATTCTAATAACTTGCATTTTTGATTTAAGGTTTCCTGGATGAGAAGCAGGGATCTCCATATTCTCACTTCGGGAAATTTTTCGTTCAGCTCAGATGCGCGATTTGGACCCCAACATACCCCAGGCAGCGACGCCTGGACTCTCAAGCTGGATAACGCTAGAAAGACGGATTCTGGCAAGTACGAGTGCCAGGTCAATACGGAACCGAAGATCATGTATGCAGTGCAGCTCTCTGTGCGAGGTGATTGTCGTTCCACTTCACATTTCGTCCTTCACATTTGCTCCCCCATACGACGATTTACGATAGAAAAATTTGACATTTTTGTTTTTATGCAAATAAAAATCACAATCTTTATTTGAAGAAGCTTGAATGTTCTCACGCCACAACGTAATGCAATTATACAAACGTATAAAAATGGAACATCTTTATTAAAGAAAAATACGTTCAACACATATTTATCTTGAAAGAATGAAACAATTTATCTCTTACAACATATCGTATAAAATAAAACAAAATGAAATAGTTTTATCTTTATCACGTTAGAATTCGCGATTGAATTATATTCTTCATTTTTCTTTCTTTGCTTTATAAGGATACACGATAATATTTCATCATTAAAAGCTTTTGTATTTCCAGATCCAGATAAACCGGAAGGCTATGACGAGCCGCATTCTCAACAGACACGTATAAGTAAGTATATATACCTTGCAGAGAGAGACGTGATGCGTATTTCTGGCGTGCGCGTTTGTGACATACATGAGCGTGACGTTCCTTTAGTTCCAGCCCATGCCGATCGAATCGGTCGTATATTTAAAGACATGACTGAAACGTTCCCTATTAACACTGAACAGACTGTCGGTAACACGAAAGATTTTAAAGGGGTAAATTAAACTTTGTTGGCTATAAAACATTTATATGTTTTACTTCTGTGTCAAGTGAAATGATAAAAATACGATTTATTTAATTAAAACGTAGAAATAAAGATTTTCAATGAATAAAACCATTTGATTATAATCGAAAATGGATTATTTCTGTTTCACATTATTGTATTATCTGATTGTTATAAACGCTCATAGCTGCAATTTTTTAAGAGAGCAAGCTCTCCGCTTTAATTGTATTATATATTTGCTGAAATTTGTTGAACTGCGTAAATTTTGCTTTAAAAGATTTGTGTTATTAATTAAATTTTTTATATTTTCAAACAATCGAAATTAATTATCAAAATTTATATGGCTGTACATGCGTATTTGCATTTTGTTGTGATTCTAATTTTACTGGCGCTAAACTTATTTCACTGTCTGTGATATCAGCGATAATATTTTGCGCAGACTTGCATAATTAATTTCCCGCGTAATCAGCATTAGCTGAATCGGGTGAGCGCGGTGTGTATAAAATGGGGCGCCAGTATCGCGCAGTTTGAAATTATATCATGCAAATTATTTTATGAATTTCTTGATCGGCACGAAACTCGGACAAGCGTACAATTATGCAATCAAAACTTGGTTGAAAGTTTCGCGGACCGCGGTTAGCGGATAAGACGCATTATTTTTTCTTCCTCTTCTTTCGAATTCATCCATTTTTACATCCTATCGGCACGCGCACCACGGATGATGAACGTAATAAAATACGCGCGCAATGAACATCACCTCACAATAAAAATTTTCACTGGTATAAATCTGTAAAATTCCCTCGGGTGCAAAGATTGACCTAGTTACCAAGAGATTTAAAAATATAACTTTCATCGCCAACGACTGGCAATTTCCGCTTTGTTTCGCCACTCGGAAAGTAGCGGAACCGAAAGCACTGGTTGAATCGTCGTTAAGATTGCATCAGTTGGAAAAAGCGCGATTAATCAGCCGCGAGGTACAGCGCTAAGCTTACTGATAATTATCAAGCGAAGAAAGCGCGCTTTCTTGTAATACAATCATTACAAATGTAAGGTATCCACTATAAGGTATCACTGTCGCCATTAATTCTGTTTTTAGTATTTCACCAAACAATATTTCATCGAATAATCTATATATATATATATATATATATGTATATAAATCACATGATTAATACAACCAATTACTAAAAATTTCAAGAGAATTAGATTTATTTAATAGTCATTAAATTATTTATTATTATTTGCAGATTTAGAAACGTAGATTAGAATAAATTTTCTTGGTAATTCCGTCATCAATTATTTATCTTCAAGTAATAATACTTAAATTTTATTAAATTAATGTATCTTTATTTTTATTTTTACATGCATTATTAATATGTTTATTATTGACGAGTCATTTATAATACATTATATTATTTAGTTACTTTTGTATAAGCTGGATTATTTATTTTTGTGGAAATTACGAATTTAAAAGCACTTATGAACCTATTCATAACAGATTTACTAAAATTAACATAAATTTTGTCACTACTGGAGATGTAAAATCCATGAATTAGACATAATAGTCAATAGCGCAGACATAATAGCGTAGGCGGGAGATTAGGTTGAGCTTTTACGAGTGTAACATTACAACGTATGTTTAAAACTTGCGCGATGCCTGTTTACCGCTTTAGATGGTCGGCGGCAAACTTTTGGCCGAGTAAACAGCGTTATTTCTGTTGTTCACTGTAATACTCTGTGAAACTCTAGCGAGTGCATTATATGAAAGTTTATTATCAGATCTGCATGGCGTACGTGTGTAACTGGCGAACTACTTCGACCGTTTCGAGTCTAATTCGCATATCGCCGATATTTGATATTTGAGAGCGATAGTTTGTTCTATCGATTTTAACCACAACTTTAATACTATTTCTAATTTCATTCCAAATGTTCTTCCGCGAAACATAAAATTTATTGTAAATGAAACGAACGTGATAAGTAAATATGAAAATGAAATTTAAGAAACGATAAAAATAAAAATGCAAAGATTATTTAAAATATTAATGAAATATTGAATGGAAGGTTGTATGTAAATAAGTTAGGCATTGACGTCGATAACGTATCACATCTTTCATAAATATATTAATAAACTCCGGCGCGTTCTCGTCATAGTACACCGAACACCCTTTAAAAAATCATTAGAAGCTGCTTTTTATTTTTCTCGCAGAACCGAGCGACATCAATCACTTAAGGATAAGTGCGACACCGTCCTGGCTTTGACGCTCGTGATCCGTCGTCGTCGATTCTTCTTGCGAACTTTCTTCAGCCGCTTCATAATTCTTTTTAAGTAACGTCGTTTTATTTCAGACACGTCGTCCTCTCTCTTGACGCCTTCGATGTTCCGGAGTCTACACTTTTTCGTTTACGTCGGAACGGCAGATTACGAGAAGCCTGCGTTTTCTCGATATCGGAGAGCTTACTCTTGATACCATCGCTTAAAAAAAATCATTGGCAAAAACTCACAAATGTTGCAGAGACATCACGATCCCATGTTTCTTGATTTCTTCCCGATCTGATTTCTTCATCGGTTTTAGTCTTTAAATGCAGAAATACGAACGCGCGAGCGATGAAATTGATTGTCTCTTTAAATCACACTTTATTTCCCTATTATTGCAATATTTTCTTATCCATCTCGTGGTACTATCAACTTAATGGCAAAGTTGCGACCGTGAATATTTCTTTTCGTATCACGTGTTTTTTTGCTCAAAACACTCTCCATGCAGTTTCACCCGACTAATAAATATACTCGCGCCAAGTTTCTTCTTTCGCTTTTGTTCGCAATATATGCGAAACTTAAAGATAGTCACAGATCGCTGCCAGCTATATCGTCGAAGTTTCGTAACGGATAAATAAGGGCAACAAAGCAAATGAAAGTACGACACGCCGCGTGTACACGAATAATAATATGACAAATGGCATAATAAATTCTTTTCTCTATTATCGTATATTTATAATCGTGTTTTAAATATACGTATATACATATATATCGTATATACATATACAAATTTTATATTAAGAATATTTCTTGAAGCCCACTAATTAGCGTTATTTCTTAAATGCTTAATAAAGCAATAATTGTCGAACAAAGTTAATGCATTATTCTTTAGATAGACATATGTCAGTGAGCACGCGCTTGGTAGTGTATGTGAGCGCTTTGCTACTAATTGAAAATTTGTCACGCATACTATTAAACGCGCCGCTCATTAATATATGTCCATCTAAAGAACAATGCTGATTGGATTAACTTATTCAATAATTACTGCTTTATTCAGCATTATAGAAAAAAACAGTTTAGGGCTTTTCGACTCAATTTTTAATACGCAGTAATGCTCTGTAATTAGTAAGCAGTCTTTAAAAAAATTAAACGGTCTGCATATATGTATATATGCAGACCGTTTGATTTTTTATTTTGTATATATATGAATATATAATTGTATTCACGATACGATGTACATCTTAATGCGATAATAATATGTATTTATAACTATTTATAACTATATAATAATAATAATTTCATCAATTGATTATATTATAATATTTAATTTTGTTATAACAAGTAATTAGAAAATATGCATAATGGAATAAAGCAAGAATTCGTCATATGCTTGATATATATACGGTCGAATTTGCACTTGAGCATTGCAACTCAGTGAATACTAGTGGATCATGAGAGAATTTATCCACAAAGTTCTCGGCGACGCAAAAAAGTGAGCAAGACCGCATTCAAAAAAGAAACGTCGGCAAGCGAGTTTACAGTAATAACAGCATAACATAATATTTCGCTAGAGGGAACGCAGTCGTCGCCGGATTCATTTAAGTCTAATAGGATTATCCTTAATCCCGCGGTCCTGCCGTGGCTTCTTCGTATCCTTTTCTTCGTTGGCCACCGAGAGTTCAGAGTTTTAAGGGATAGGGGTTGAACCGCTAAATGAGTCCCGACCGCGGTCCTTGTACTGAATAATGTATACGGACCTCGATATTTTTATACGAAACGGAGAACTTCACTTTCGGCTATTTCTCTTTTCTGCTTTGGAGATGACGGTAAATTATTAATCAAATCGGAGAGAGTTTACGTTGCTTATCAAGATCAAGTCACGGAAAGTGTAGGTTTAATGTGCGATGATTTTAAATAATGTATTACTGTATGCTACTTTTGAGATATTCATTTTACAATAATCATTTTAATCCGTATATTATACAACTTTCAGCATATTAAATCTTCGCTCATGCTACACGTATCTTATAACAATATATATATACATATACATATATACGTATTTCGTATTTCGAGGATCTATGTAGATTCATTTCTAAAGGGAGTCACTACGATGTGTAAAGACGAAAGTACGTAGATGCGACGCGTACAAAAGGAAAACGAAGCTTCATTACGTAGCAAAGTAATGAGGGAGCCCGTTCGCAATTTATCGCATGTGTAATAAGGAACCGAAGAGTTTTCAAGGCGGGATAATTTACGATACACTTTGTAAAAAGCGATGCATACAGTGATGCATACAGTGATGCTCGCGGTGGCTCGCGGTGGCTCGCGGCATTAAACGAATACTTGTCCCTGTTTCTAAATAAAAATGTATAAGCTTGACGGTGTATCTACGTGTGAGCGTGTTACTACGCGTTTTTTACTACCTCAGCTTTCTCTACTTTGTGCCGCGTCGGCAGAGCACCGGCGCAATGAAAGTGGATATAACGCTGGCATTAATTAAAATCATTACATAACATTCGTCGAGCACCCTTGATGGTGCGCGCAAAAGCGCTCACCCTCGGCACTGCAGAATGTTTCTTTCCATCGGGAGGAAGTCTAGTGCGTTAATCTCGCTCGTTGAGATATTAAAACCGAGAACGGATTGCATCAATTAGAGGGTATTCACGATACGTCACGCTCGTTATGACGTTGTCAATTAAAAAGTTGTAAATCCCTTTGCATGTGCCGCCCTTTGTTCGCCATTTCTACATCATTCGCCGGGATTTAATGAAAATCTCTTTATGAATTAAAGTAATGTATACATTAAGTATCTTGAAAAAATATTTTTCTTCCGTTTATGCGTTCTTTTTATGACAAAATAAATATAAATAATGTCTAGACTCTGAGTAAATTTTAATCAGAGGGCTATGTGATATTTATTAAACTGCGTTTGATTTAAATATGGTATATAGAAATGCCATAAATTGCATATTTTGCATTTTAGCAATTAATTTATTAATTTGGAGCTGCTTGTCTGCTAACAAATATATAGTTCAATAACTATTACCAATTACGCTCAACAATCACAATTTATTTTTGATAAATAAAAGTGTTGTTCATGCATCTATCGTGCGTCTGATTATTATGTATATAATATATATATATATATATATACATAATATTATTATTATATATTACCTATAACTTTTCATGCAAAAATATCACGATTTAATACACTCATCAAATAAACAATGCAATGTATTAACTATATTTAAAATTTTAACTTTGTGAAATTGCATTTCATATGAGAGAATTGGTATGCGTATGCTGGTACTAAAGTAAAGTAAAGTACGACCGAGCTTGCCGCTTTTAAAACAGCAGCATTGGTTAAGAGTTCCTGATTGCATTTCCGTTTCAAATCAAGATTCTATCAGAATCTTCAGGTTCAGTGAGGAAATTCGCCGTTGCGGCGTGACGCATCGCGGTTACCCTCTATCTATCGGATATGCGCGTAATCTTGTCACGACGCGGTCATTCAATTGCTTCAACCACCGCATGATATTTGTCCGAACATGACTTCCAGGCTACGAGAGCACAGCGCCGGTGGCGGACATAATGGGACCCTGGGAGCAAAGGGTGCCATCGGGCTCGACGATCACCCTGAGGTGCGTCATATTGTCGCCGTATCAGACCCGTCCCATCAGGGGTGTACAATGGCTTCGGGATAACAAACTCCTAACATTCCAGGTAATGCAGCCTCAGCTGGATACGCGGGGTCGCTCTAATGAAATTTCGGTTTGACGACCGGGAATCGGAAGGATAGAAGAGAAAAAAAAGGCGCTCGTATATCATCACGCCCGACGCGAAGGGGATATGGGTCATATGGCCCCTATCGTGTCTTCCAACATTTTTGTTTGCGTGGTAGCCTGCGTCGGCTGTTTCTTTCGCGCGACACGTAATGGTTGAAAGCTGATCGATTTGGCAGTCGACACGGTTTTGCCACTGCGAGACCGCGCGCGATTATCTCGCCTGCTTGATACGCGCGTCCTTTGAAACATTGATCCAAGACGCGTCAGTGATATTTTCTTCTTTAGTGATATTTTCCTTTACATTATTTATTGTTTAGTATAACACAAAAAGCTCTTTGCGTTTCGAAGTGTTACATAAAATTGTAATATTGCAACCAATTTTATTATTGCGGAGTGGCGTCTTACGATTAATGATTACATATTGGAAATACCTTGATATAAGAAGATTTTTAAAAGATCGTCATAAAATTGATGTCGATATTTTAATATTTTTTACACGTACGTTAGGTCCCCCATTATTTCCTTGTACGACTGTGACTGTGTGCATTGTCAGTTAGCGTTGTATCATGTTAAATATTTTATTTTAGAATGACTTGTATGTAGCACGAATGATAGTTTGTGTTTATTCCATTAATTCAAGTAGTAACAATCGCGCTTACACATAAAAATTCGCATTTGCATAATTCCCATTCGAGCATGAAACATTATGTGAGAGATATAGAAACAAAAATTCAAATTTATTCATAAATGCATATAATTTTATAACAAGACTAATGTAGAGGTTTATATATATATTTCGATAACATAGAAAAGGTTTTATCAACGTATCTCGCGTCAAATTCTGCCGGGTTTGTTACAAATTTTGGAAAATGGAAAATATGCGTCTTGCTCCTATATCTCTCAAATATTAACGAAATTTCCTATTACTTACTTCATTGTTGAATTCACTTGTTTACTCTTCATCTAGGCAGCGCGCGGAGGGATAAATGTAGAGACTGAAAGGGGTGCGGCACGTACGGTATCCGTGTTGACTTTGGCGGCGGTGACTCAAGATGACGTCGGGAACTATTCATGCAGGCCGACGGAGGGTCGATCAGACACTGTCACCTTAGTCGTTGAGGAAGGTTAGTCTCGGTCCTTTACTACTCACACGGATATATCGTAACGAAAAAATAAACTAGTGATAGTTCTATAAATAATTAAATTGTAATATAAATACGTTTATATATTTAGTTATCCGTTGCGCATGCCGTAGAAATATTTATGTAAAGTAAAATAGAACGAAGGGATGAAGAGCAAGTTAAAGGACTAGAATAGCACGGCATAATAGAAAGGTATATAAAAGTGTATCAGATACACTTCACGAAACGTAATGATATAATAACAGTACACACTTACGTACATCGCGATCTTTCGGGAAATCTTGCTGTCGCCGGATGTACTACGAGCGTAGCCGGAAGCCCACCGCGGGCGCACCGATATTCCATTTCCTTCTTCCACGCTTGCGTGTATCCTCCGCGGGGTACAACCATGATGTAAAGTCGTGCCTTAGGATTACTTGAAACACTTTAAAGTTTTAAAGAGGCGGCGGTATTTCACGCTGGAGCTATTTGTCTAGCTCAGCCTCTCGGTCGCCACGGCAGGGATGAAAAGGAGCGGAAGGACGAGAGAGAGAGAGAGAGAGAGAGAGAGAGAGGTCGGAAGAGGGGGGTTGCGAAGGGATGGAAAAGACGGAAGACCCGTTCGCTCGGGCGCGCGTGTTCGTGCGCGAGACGAAAAGCGAGAATGTCCGCGCGGGACGAGGAAGGAGGAATCGTGGAAGGAGAGAAATTACGGTTCACAGATAGAAGGACGGTGACGAAGAGGGAGTGGAGTTTGAGAGAAAGGAGGAAACTTACGGAGGAAAGAAGTGGATATAAGCAGAGATTCTTCGCGTTTTCCTTTCACAATTTAGCCTTCGACGCACGTCTTATTTCGTGTATTTTTTTCCGATTGAGAAAATAAATATGAGAGAGATGAAAAAAAGGAAGAAACGCACAGACGGGAGAGAGTGAAAACGAAAGTAAATAGTTTTAAAACCAATCGATAAAGTGAAGAAAGAGAAAAAAGTGGAAAGATTGTTCATCCTTCTTTTCGCCTTTATCGTGCATTTTTAATACATTTTTGACAAGGTCGAGGATAGATTTATACACAGACTTTTCTGTCATTTGTTTCCCTTCCGAGAAGTCGAGACCTAGCAATTTTTCCTCACGTACAATCGCCCGTGAGCGCGTAAGATTCGGAAGAAGAAGATAATAAGGTAACAAAGTAGAAGTAACGGAAATTATGGCGACATCAGTGGAAACTGAAAAGTGTGTGCGAACACACGCCGGCTGAAATGAAACGAATGGCACGGAAGCGGGCGAGGAGATCCGCGAAAGCGCGAAGCCTGGAGGCAGACGCCGTGGGATCGCGGGGACACTTGCATGCGATATTCACGTGGGTAGTCTCTATTATCGTGAATTTCCCTTCGGAGGTTATTGCGAGGAAGCGCCCGTGGCGCGCGGAGTCACATTTTTCCCAGGAGCGAGAGGCGCGGGTGCGCGCGCGCGTGCACACGCGTGTGCGCTATCTGACCCCGTGTCTATCCACACGCGAAACGCGTCCCGTGCGGCTATAAATCAAAACTTGGGCGACTCGCGGCCTCGTAGATTGCGGATTTACGCGGTTTATGATGCGCCCGAAGGAAACCGTCTCGACCGCGCGTAACTAAGCGAAGTGCAGCGTCCGATTTTTATGAGGGTGTATCGACATAAATATCGAGATAGACGTGGAAACGAATATCGCGGGTCGATATATAACGGAGGATTTCGGAGATGCATCGAGATATGAATTATTAATGTTACTTGATCCAATTTTTCATTTGTTTTCTCAAACAATTTGAATGACTTTGAAAATTGTTTTTTTAGAACTATTATATAATTTAATTTGCGTGCAATATTGTTTTTTTGAAAAGAGTAGAAAGGAATGAGAGATGACATTCTTTCTTAGATGTCTTGCAATTTGCTTTTAATAAATGTTTATTATACTTTGATATAACGAAATAATGAAAAATTGAGCAACAGCATCATACTTGACGTAGCTCATGAAATCTCATTATTATTTATACAGTCATAAACACAGTTTAAATACTGTAAAATTATGGCTCCGTGTAGAATACCTCACATACATGCGCGTATACGTTGGAGTAAATCTCCGAGAGAATATAGAATTAATTCGCTGCTTCCCTGGACCCAGCAACACGTATAAATTGTACATTTACTCGTTAAGCCAGTACTTAACGCATGTGTAAGTTACCAGCGTATCATGACTAAAAAAAAAAGCAGATAATTAAATATCTATTAGAATAACCTGTGCTTTTGTGTGTTTATACGTGCAGTTGCGATGCACAAAGTACGTTGTGCGCATGTAATTTCGTAACTTATAATATAGGTAAATCTGTTAAACTGTCCGAAATGAAAGAGCCACAAAAAAATCGCACGAGACAAATAAAAGGTACTCGTGTTAAATCCACTTGCGCGCGATATCACAAAACTGAATTTTCGTCTGATCGTGAGTCACTTTGCAATAGCGCTTCACTCACGTGTGTATACGTACGCGTACGATACATCAACCGCAGGCATGATACGTACTCGCGCGGCCGCGCGAGAACTCGGCGATAAATCAGAAGTCCGGCCACTTGTTTTCTAGTTTTGCAGATTGCGAATTCGCGCAGTTTATCGACACGGACGAGCTGAGTCCGAAGGAAGTGCCATTGCGATGGGATTAAACGGAACAGTAGGCATTTTTATGAGAACGCGCGCGCCTGCACAAAAATATTACTGCTACAAAAATATCACGTGGGAAGTGGATTTAAAATCGCAAATAAAGGTTCTCGTGTTAAAATCAACGAATGGATTGTAATGGAATAAAGAAAAGATGCAATTCAAAATTTATTCCAGTTTCTCAGTCAATTTATGTTGTGTCAATGAATTTGTTCGAGCGTATTAAAAAGTTAAAAATATACGTAATAACAAACATTTCTCAAGATCGTCTAAACTAACTTAAAAATTGTTTCCAAAACAATCCAGCCCGGTTTTCCCGTATAACAAAGTCGATCTAGTGAGATCATATCAAAACTTTATGTTCAATCTCATCGAAGAAAAATGGATGGAAGGAAGAAAACTTTCTTCGGCCGTCTCGAGAATGCCGCAGGGATAACCAATAATTGATCATCCTCCAATTAATTATTGGCATCTATACTGATAATCGGGACTAAGCTGATAACTACTATAGCTTCTCAAGATTAGAGAGTTGAATTAAGATCATTAAAAATTTTCGCATCGCCGATTAAAGTTTGAGGTCCGCGCAATAAATCAGCGACGGGCTAACTATTTTATGGAATTTTATTGGAACATTAATTTGATTAACAATTTTGTTCCGAAATTTGGAATATATTCTTTTGCGGAAATTATAAAACAATTAAAATACACATCGGAATGTTTCTGTACGAATTTTTATAACACAGGCAATCTATATGAATACATTCTCTCAAAATAATAGATAGTCTGTACTAATTAGAAGATCATTATAAATTGACAATACATATATTATAATGCAGTAATAAAAAATTTTATTAGCCATTTTTTTCATTAATCCTTTCCCGAGAATGTGAAAATTTTTCCTATTGTATTTTATATTGAATTTTATAATGATTACGTTAAATGTGATATAATATTGTACTGATTATAACTGAATTCTTTTTTTACCCCTCAATATAATTATTAAAAATATGTTACGTTAATTCTTTATTTTTTTTTACTAAAGGCATGATTAATATATTAACGTTATCTTTTTGCGTTATAAGTAAAAATTTTTTAGTTGAGCTTATAAACTGTTTGTTATATAAACTGTGAAGAAAAAATTTAGAAAAAATTATGTATGTCACATCTTTATCTTTTACCGATGAAACCGGTGACACGTAGTTTCCACCTTACTCGAAATAATATGTATATTAAAGTCAGATTAGTTTTCCGCAAAGTTAATTAATTTCATTTCGTTTCATAGCAACTAAATGTTAAATTAGAAAAAGAGTTATATTAAATAAGTTTATAAATTTATCATTTTTAATTTATTTATAAATTTCGCAAAATGTCTGCTTTTATCTCTATATTAATTAATTGTAATTATTTACTATTAATTTATACTAATGTTTTAAATGCATAGTTTTAACATGGAATTCGTAATTTGAGTGGTAAAATATCATTTATTGTGTTAATTATTTAAATTAAAAATTAAACACCTTTTTAATTAAAATGCTTTTTTTATCAAATGTAACATTAATCTTTTACTGTAACATAAAACACATTATGACGTATGTCTCTTAATTTACGATTTCAGTGCCCTAATTTAGAAGAGACTGTTACACACGTACTTGTTCGCATCACCATCTTCTCAAGTAGTTGTGAACGTTTCCGCCGAACATTCGTGCGGCAAGAAGCGCCATTTGCTCGCGATTTGTCGAAAGCGGCGCGGGATTTAACGACTTTTGAGGAAGCCAATGCGTCGCGTGCAAAAACGCCTTGAGTACAGTGCCAGTCCCGCGGCTGATGCCGGTCTTTTTGCACTGGCTCTTACCAGGGAGGGATGGGCTTTGGCGGCCGTCTGAGCTAATTCTTATGCGATCGTAAATAATGTCGCGCATATATCAAAACTTACAGCGGCTCCCCATCCCGGCGTCGCAACCCGACGTCGCCGTCTCTCCTGCGGTAGTCCTATTCCTCACCCCCCTCGTTCTACCTGCATCCCTCACCCCATTCGCGTCGCGCCCCTTTCGAGTCTTCCCCTTGACCATCTTCAGTATCTACTCTTCATTCCCCATCACTTATCGCTCGCTGCATTTGCACGTCTGCCAATGGCACTTATGGTCGGTCAGATTAAAGATACAATTCCGCGATCCTATTAATTAAGAAAGTTAATTACGCCAGAATTCAATTTTCCTAATTGCTCATCGCCGAGTTTTCGCGCCGCTTGTGCTACCTAGCAGCGGTGGAGAGTCTTGCCTTGTTCGTTTGCGGAGCCATACTACGGAGCTACATCGAGAAAGTCGGCGGAGAGTAGTGGTAAGAGGCGGCCGAAGGTTCTGTCGAAAGCTTCTTTCTCTCTCACTTGACCCCTTTTAATTTCACTATCTCGATTTAAGCGCGGCTCTCCCTTTTTCTTGTTTCTCTTCTTTCGGATATCTCCGAGCTTGCGCGCTCCCTCCCCCCCTCTTCCCCCTCTCGCCATCTTGCAACTGGCTGCAAACTTTCGAGGATATCTCTTAAGAGAGGTGTCGAGCGAGACGTATTTAAAATGATTCTTGATATTTGCAAATTTTTTTATCGCGAGATCCGTTGAAACGTTTCTCTGCTTGCGCGAGAGATGTATTAGATGCAGAACGGGCAGAAGTATGATTTATGTCACGAATATTTGCCGGTAGCATTAGGGAAATCGATTAAAATCTTTTAAAAAACGGTGGGAGAGAGGGTAAACAAGCGTTAAATATGACTCTGTAAATCGGGACATTCCGTGCCGTTGTAGCGAGTTATGATATCACTTTCCGACATCCTGCGAATCCCTGGTGCCTCGGTATGTCGCCGGCTCAGTCTAGACGATTCATGGATACTTGCGAGATATTTTAAATATATATCGAGCAGGACGGACTGCGGAAGTTTGCAGGGAGTTTAATACCTAACGGCTCCCCAGACTGTCGTTTATACTAGCTCCAAACTCTCCACTCTTGTAGATCTCTCCTCTCGTTTCTTATCTCGCTCTCCGTTTCTCTCGCGGTGTGTGTCGCGTCTTCTTAACGTACGATATTATTAAATTTCATAGCCGAAATACTCGCGCAAAGTGAAATCCGCGGTAACTTCGATTCCGGTCCTGCTAATTTTTCATCCGTTGTCCGTACCCGCGCCGCCACCGATGAGAGAGTTCTTAAACTGTGAAATCCATTTATTTCGTTTAATACGACAATGCACACTTTAACAGATATCTTCCGAGCCAGTTAAAGCGCTCGTATCGGTGCAGCTATAGCGTGGATTATAAACGGATTTAAACTAAGCCCTTAATCTTCCAACTTCCTCGTTTGTTATAGGAAGGTATCCAAAATATTTAATAATTCATTCCGAGATCTATCGTTAATTACGCACAGAGAGTAATTTATATTTGCGAATTTGGACGCGCGGATCGCGCGTGAGAGGCGGAAAATTTGTGCATCCATTAACTAAAAATCTCCATTTTTGTACAACTTTGTACGATTCTTTTACCTCGCTTTAGACGTAACTCTCTGGCGCGAGCAGACAGTTTCCGAGACAGTGTCTAAGGAGTTGCTAAGAGCGAGCGGATGAGCTAAAGTGCAACTTACTCGTGAACTTCCAACGCTCATAAATCATTATGATTTCGCGCGGCTATACCTAATGCGAACGTGTTCGCACTTATTATATGTTGATTTATACTTTGTAACAAAAATTTAGGTCAGTAATTATAAATGGCGTATAAAAGTCAAATTAGTATAATGCTATTTCTACAAATATTGTTGATCGTTTTATGTACATAATTATGAGCATTCGCTATGTGTTGTGAATTTTTAATTTGCTGCAACCTTAATTTTCTTTTCTCTTTCTAAGAGCCGATTGTTTGAAAAAATTATTGACTCGCGAGAAAAATTATTTTCTCGGGTTATCCGTTCCTCCTTGGACCGCTATCGCAGATTGAAAATTAATTTTTAATTCCGCTCTCGCTCAGCCCAATAATCAATTCTGTTATAATTAAGCGTGTGTTATTTTAAAATATATTGCAGTTGGTTTTCAAAAGAGCTTAAGTACTTTGAGTGTGAAAAATGGCGTTGAATAATAAAAGATTGAAATATTAAAAAAAATAAGATTACTGAAAAATTATGGAAAATTTAATAAGGAAATTAGAATTGGAAAAATCTAATTAATTATCAACAATTGATTGCATTATTCCAATTATTTTTTATAATTTAACTTATTCATAGAAAGCAAAAATTTCATATCATTTTCATTTTCAATTACAATTTAATAAATATTTATACATAATGTTTTTATAATAAACATTAAACAAATACCCTTATTTATTTGTGAATAAAATTAAACAATTTTAAATTTTGGTAATGACTTGTTTAATATTAATCATTTGATATATCAATTTTTCATTACATTTTAATAAGATAAATAGCTTGAAAATGATTAATTTTACAGTTTTTTTATAATAATTTTGCGATTAATATAATATTTTTATATGAGAGGAGAAAATGTTTTTACAAAAAGTTCAAGAGAAGAATAGATTTTCTCAAATGTTTGAAATTATTATGCCGAAGTTGGTACTACAACTTGGCACAGTAATATAATCAAGCGTACGTTTGCACGTCATTTGCATTTCGAATTGTCCATGCAGGAGGTGCCAAGTAGATGCCGTCAAGTGTTGCCACATATATACGATCGCAAACCAACGGTGATAGATCATCGTGCTCCCAAATGTAGATGCGCCGCACGTGCAAAGATTTTGCTTCCGCTTTAATCGACGCCGCGTGCAGTTCCGGCGCGTATGCGTGCCACGTGCCCGTACACGCGTGCCGCATTCCTAGACACTAACACGGACGCGTGACGTTCACGGTCGTGATCGCAAGCTCGCCTCGATCGAGCGTGCGATTCATACGGTTAATGACGCGGCTTTCATTCGAATACCTGATCGGGACGCATACCCCGGCTGTACGCAGGCATGCCTCGACAGCATATTGTCGCCCGAATTCTGGAGATCGCCATTGATACGGTGCAGTCGATCGCCATCGATCCTCATTGAATTCTGCGCTATGCGCATTGATAATTATTCCCTTATTGCTAATACGTCTAATACGTTACGACGCGGAAAGCCACCTATTGCTTAGCACACTTTTTAACGAATCATCAAGAGATGTTAGAATTTTATTGCACCTTTGAAAGTATGTACACTGTTAAACTTGTAGTGTCAAAATATACACAATTTGAGTCATTTTTAACTATTCCACAGGTATTGTAACAGGTCGCCACTGCTCCTACTCAATATTTCATTAATTTTGATTAAAAAGAAAGTAAAATTTTGATTAACATGGAAATTAAATAAATTAACAACATATTGAGTAAGGCTTACTCAATATGTCGCTCATTTTATCTCATTGGTTTAGTCAAGTTAACCGAATATTGAATAGGAGCAGTGGCAACCCATAGGAGTTTACAGTGTATCTATAGTAAGTATAGCAACGTAAATGTTTAAAAAAAACGTTAAAATAATTGGCTTGTAATATGTGCGGCAATTAAAAATCATGTTCTTTGCAGCAAACATATTTAGTAATGAGGTAATTTGCTCGGCATAATCGTAGAATTGAATTTATATTTCGCGATATGTCATGTTACTATCAAGAAATTAATTATTAATTTGTAATTAGTGAGTATACGTGCCTGGACATTGGTGGAATTTTGATGACATATTGCTTATGCAATATGACTGACCGTATCGATACTTATACTACTGAATACGCGCGGGTCATCGATATAAAATATCACTACTGGCTGTCTCGTACGGCCCGTTACAACTAGCCTGTCTAAATTGAACGTTACTCTATAACAATATTGTGGCCAATTTAGTGGTGACTTTCTTTTATACTTTTAGAGCTATCGATATTGTCTTTCTTTCTTGAATATCGGAAAGCGGAATGGTCCGCCAAGTTTGTCCGCGTACCACAAAGCGGACGTATTCCAGCTATTAAAGGATCAACGCTGCGTAATCAAAGAAGAAGTCGTTAAAAGCGTAATTTCAGAAAATAAAGTACCTGTTACCGGTTTCTCCGTAAAGTTCAGCTTTCGTTCCCGTTAATGGTCGTAAAGATGAAGGCGCGATTGGAATCTAAGCTTCAAAGGGCCACGGCGGTCGGAATTAAGGTTTTCTTCGTCATTAAGACTTTAACTACTTTCTACACCGGCCAGCGATCGAGCATAGATGCACCTCAGTGTGCAAATAGAGAACGTAAAATGAATTCCGCGAGATCAAAGCGCGAAAGGTTTCTCTTTATTCCCATTGCTTTACTCGCGCCGCGAAATAATTCATGCAATATGACAGCTTGATTGAAATATTTGCGAATCTTTTTTAAATTTCCTATGAAATACAGTTATCGTTATTGGCGTCTCGTTTGAAATATTGCAAATTGAATCTTGGCAAAACTGTCTTCGCGCAAGTTAATTGCGTTTACGATGCTGCATGTAAATTTAGTAAGAACGTATTCTTTCGTATTGGAATATCTGCATTGTGTTTATTTGTTTCGTTAGTTATATTTGAGTTACAGTTGATTGTGTAATATACATATATATAATCGCTTTGAAAATCGGTCACCACGATTCGCCCAAAGGTCTCAACACGACATCCTGTATCTACGAGAAGAAAATATCAATTTTTAGATTTTATTCTACTAACGAAACAATGATTTATATCGTGCGGGACTAGCAAAAGAAGGGTTCTGGGTTCGAATCCCAGGTTCGACTCCTCATTCTGTATACATCCCATTTTTCTTGCCCCCTTAGGGGAAGGGAGGGAGATTAAATACTAATAGTTAGCGTAGGGCTGTGACCTACCTAACGAAACAAATGTGTTATGAACTGCAACTTCGGATAAAGAGGCTCTCTATTGCCAACTGGAAAGAAATGACTTGAGGACAGAGAAGCATGGAGAGATGATAGTGATGTAAGTCCAGGGGAAGGGAGACTCGACTCAACCCAAGCTGTAATGCCATTGGATGATAATAATCTATAATGTGCGAGTTTCAATATCGCCAACGACTTTTTTTAGATACGTAAAATATCAACTCATTCGCAAATGTTTCGTTATGTACATATATGAAAAACCGATTGCCTTGAATTAAAGGTGAAAATTTAAAGAGCTACTTAATTTATCTTGATATTTGGAGTAAACAGTACCTCATTTCCTTTTTGTAATTTAATATTTTTTTAATTTATTGTTGAGTAACGTAAATTACGTTTGATTCTGCTGACGTAATAATTTTTGCTGATTTAAAAATGTTATTTTGAGAATTTAATGGTAATTGATGGCATCTGTTATGCAAATTGCATCAAATTGATCTTCGCAACATTGTATTAAGTTTAAATAGCGGGGAATGAAGAAACGACAGAGAAACGCGTATCGACATCCTTCAAACAACGCAATAATTAATGGATCCCTTGTAACACGAGGAAACCCATAATCTTGAAGCGACATTGATTTACGAGTGTGGGTGGTGCCATTATTCTCCAAAAGTATCAAGATTTCCGGCGCGTGATATCCAGATTCAATATCCTAATACGGCAATTTTTCAACGTCTGCTCATGCGAAACGTTCTCGCCGACATGACACTCATTAGATGATATCGCGTGAAACCGCGTTAATTTGATATCGCACTCGTAAATATTCATACGATTACGTGCGCGATACAAGGACGGCTGACGAGTGTAGCACTGACACTTGATTTTCCTTTTTTGCCTTTCTGTTACAGGGGAACGCACGGAAGCCATGCAACGTGACGCCGGATACGTCTCTTCCGGAAGTGACGTCAGGCACTGGCCCGGACTTCTGCTTCCGTTTTCGTGGTTTCTAATACTCGCGCGCAACAGCCAAACTTTCTTGCTCTAGCGCACACCCGACAGTATTTCACGCTTATTTCTTGCTGTTTCCAACGTTGAAATGTACCTAAAATGCGACCAAGCAAATTTAGATTGTAAACTTTTATAGATTCTAGGAACATATTTATAAATAGCATTACATGTTACGCCAAAATAGAGAAATTATGCAATTCAAAGATTGATCGTGACAAGCTGCTTAAAGGGTTAAAATTCATCTTTTACAATAATTGCAGATACGTACAAAAACAAAGTTATGGAAAGATGAATTTGATTAGAACAGGAAATATCTTAAAAATATATTTTATGGATCGTATAGCATAATTGTATTATAATCAATAAATTAAATTAGCAAATAAATAATACATAACTGCATAATGCAATCGAGGTAATTAATATTATATCAATATTTAGAAAGCGTTTAAAAAGTTAACATTAATCTGTTTTTATGCTACAGAGAATGTTGACGAAAATAATTTTAACTGTTTAGATTCTAAAGAATATACGTAGGGAAATTATGGCTTGCTCTGTAATTGAGAAGTTGGTTACAAGTTGGTCAAGATGATTAATAAGTAGATTCTATAGATTTTTGTAGATATTTATTATAAATAATGGTTGCACACATAAAACTGTTTTTTTTTTGCAATAAAACAATTTCACATAAAGAAGAATTTAAACACAAAGTTAGTTCGTATATAATTTAATATTTCTTCACCATAATATATTATTATAGCGAAAATTACTGTATTTGTAAAATAATCTTTGATTGATAAGTACATAAATTTTATCAACCCAGTCGTGCTCAAAAGCCCCGACTTTTTCTCATTAATCAAGACAAGTGAATTTAATGTAATATATTCAATCAGTTCTCCGAGAATGCATATATAAGATGACACAGGTTTTCTTTGAGAGACTATTACGCAAATGGGAACAAGAATAAAACATCCTTACACAAGTTTTCTCGTATGCTGTCTCACAAATTTAGCTTTGTTCGCAAATAATTCATTAAATGACCTGCGATACTCCATTTGATCTCAATGTTCCGGAACGTTCTTTTCGCTCGTCCTCGCAATTCACGGCGTTTCTTTGAGCGCAGCTCTTAAAGTCAATGGGCTTAAAGCAGTCGCGCAATGCCAAAGGATACGGAGGTAATTTGATATTGTGTATCGTGCTATATCCTTTCATTCGAAGGGTTGAGGAGAATGTGACATGAATTTCATGAGGTTCTAGTGGATAAGTGTGTCTTCAGTATGCTGTATTCTTTATTTATCAGTGTTCCTTATACATATATGTATAAACAACTAAAAAATCCTCGTCAGATTGTCGCAGTGAAATAAGGTACGTATTGATTTCAATAATTATTGTATTTATTTTTTGTTGTTTTGTTTCTATTTTTAATTACAGAATTACATAACTGGAAACAAACAGAAGTAATTTTCTATTAATAATATTATATGTATAAAATCCTTGCACAAATTGCGATATATTTTAACGTATATATTTAAATATATATTTTTACTATATAAAATAAAAAAGATCAAACATGTATTATACATATTTTAAAAACATAATTTAATATATGTATATAATTTTCTCACTTTTTTATATTATTGCAAAATTATTTTTTTAATATAAAAAATTTTATATTAAATTATTATATAAGAATTATTTCACATAGATAATATATGTACATGCAATCAATTTTTATTCAGTCTACCTCTATCGCACGAAGTAAATTCAGATGATATAATCACTGGCTGAATTATGCTTCAGCCTCTCTTATAAATATCAAATAAGTCCATGTTCGCTTATTCATGTTTATTCCGATATGTAAAAGAAAATCATGCCCCATACTCGAATTTGTCAAATGCGGGAACGTGCGTGCGTTATAGCAATTTCTCTTGTCATGCATCGTGAATTCTGAAGACATAATTCTCCTTAAATTCTCAATTCCACTACCGGCACTATGCCCTTAGTTCTCTCACGGCGGTAGCGCTTTGATGTGTTATGAATTACAAATAAGATGGGCAAAAAGTCACAAAATGTGACAGGCATGATTACATATTTGATCACAAAGGTGAATTGCCTGCACGACAAGAGAGGACGACCGAAGAAACAGAGCAACGAATGCATTACCGTGCCTTTTTAATATTTTATATATGCAATATACATAGTTACATTTCTAGTCGTTTCTATGTAACAGACATTACGCTTGGTACGCTTGATACTCATGATCGAATTTCAATCACGTGTCATTTTATATTTTTTAAATAATTTTCAATTTAGGTATGAAATTTGTTTATTTCTAAACAATTACTGTCAAGAAAATAAAGTACATTTTATGCTTAATCTAACTAATATCTGACAATTTTATGGTTGTATACATGATTGTATACTCTAAGGGCGTCGTAAAGAGTGAATATACTACTGTACTTCACGCCGTAGCTGTACGCTTTCTTTATCACTGAACGTGACGGCACATCTAACAATAATATATGTCCTTTGCTTTAGGGAGGGTGTATTTTAGACTTGACGATTTACAAAAAAAAATTAAGTTTTATCATAATCGTAAAGATATTGAGTTTTAAATGTCAAATTGATGCAGTACAATATTCTCTAAATGAAAGCAATCAAATGTGTAACCAAATATACTAAATTGGTTCTATTGATATTCTTTAATTAATATTAATTAAATATACAAAAATAAAAATATAAAGAATAAATGTTTAATTTTGTCTTCAATTGTGATGTTTGTATCGCTTTCACGAGCTTCTGAGATTGTAATTTGACTCACATTTTGAAACTGTGCCGAATCTATAAATGAAAATGCGGCTGTGAACGGCTGTTTTCCGTCCAGACTTCTACCTATTTTGAAATTGACGCGTCCTACGCGCATTTTATATTCAGGACATTACTTCGTTCTGAATTATTTTTCAAGTTCGGACAGGAGCACTGGTAGTAGCGGTAGTAACTCTTCTCGGACGAGGCTCCTGTCTCAGCCACCCCCTTCCTACCGTCGCCGGAACGAATACCGGTTCAGCTTTTCTCTCAGTGTAATCGTATATAACTGTCACTCCGCAGTAAAGGTGATGCGAACTGTAAAACTCGGCCAGTCGCGTCAACGTAACGTCCGGCATGTATTCAGATCCAAATTACAACATTTGCATGAAGTTTCTAATATTATATTGCTATATACAATTCTTTCTCTTAATTTCCATAAAATTCAAAATTGTAGCTATATAGAAGAATGCAATATCAGCCTGGTCAATTCATACGTAACATGACGTGTGAGAGGCATACGTAATGCGCGAAGTGTTATTCAAATTTAAATCCTCGTACGTGGGGAGACAAATAATTCATGCTGCCTAAAGAGAAACTCGTGAGGCTGTATCAAATAATTAGATCGCGCGACGTGCAATTAAATTGGCGGATGTCGGTGAATGTCACGTGACAGACAGTTGCAGAAAAGTCAACGAGCACGACGATCTCGCGTCTAACGAGGCACGATGTAATTCGAGCGACGCGTCGGGGATCGTTAAAAGTGTCGCTTAAGCGACGCTAAAACAAGAATAAAATAACACTAAATTTACGGCGGACCGTGAATCAACATGCTTTATGATTGTTCGGGTAGCGGATGATAAAGGATGAGAGCACGCGTGGGGAGCTAACCGGTCAGGTCGAACAGGGGCTCGAATGCTCGCCAGGGTGGGGGGGATGAAAATTGGAAAACTGCATTGTCCACCCGTTCCATCCCTCTGGGACACATTCGTTAGTGGGCATCGTCCACCGACGATAAATTTCACGTATCTTCCACTTTCCCGTCTTTCACCTGCGCTCAAATTAAAGATCAGCTCGATCGTGATTGCTCTCCGCGCGACTATCGACTGGATTACTTTTATTAAATATTCTGGGAAATATTGAATTATTAGAGATTAATTCCATATCTGGCCCGTAAAATGTAGCTATTTATTAACGTAATATTTATCTAAGACTCGTGTATATTTGCCGTTGTGTTCCTGCTTACAAATTTAAGTGAAATCAGTCTTGAAACTTGACATGATTCAATATACGGATCTTGAGAGTCAACTTGATATTCGTGACGTCATATTTGCTTATGCCGCGATACAGCGGAGGAACTTGGATAAAGCTAATCTTGGAAGACATAGCTTTGAGTTCCGTTTCACGCGACTCCATACGCGACTCGTGAATTCTGTTTCATGCGAGCAACTATTCCACGCCGCTATTCCATCTGCCACTCAATTTCGATTAAAATGTATTTATTGAATACGTATAAAAGCATAAGCTCAAGTCACAGTAGACAGTAGCAGACAGAAATCACAAATGATTAATTAAGACTATGAATGAGAAATTATTTTACGATTTAACAAATAAATTAATAGCACTAAATTTTTATTTAATTTCATTTGAAAAAACAAATTCTACAGTCGGGAGAGAAATAATTATGAGAAAATAATAAAATAAACAAAAGCTGTCAAAAAATCATGATATTTTGCATTCATTGTACCGAAATTAGAACGAGATATTGTCTGCTCATACCGATGTGCGTACATTAATTGGATTGTTCGAAGCACTATTGAAACCGCAAAACATATTGATACGTTTAAATCCTGTTTAAAGCACTGGTGCAAAAGCTGTCAAAAAATCATGATATTTTGCATTCATTGTACCGAAATTAGAACGAGATATTGTCTGCTCATACCGATGTGCGTACATTAATTGGATTGTTCGAAGCACTATTGAAACCGCAAAACATATTGATACGTTTAAATCCTGTTTAAAGCACTGGTGCAAAATCCACAATACCATATTAAAGTGCATAATAATACCGAAATTTCAGACTGGAATACACATGTTAAATTCACGGTTCGATATGGCAAAGCATTTATGTATAGAATTTTATAAATGGCATGCATCTGTGCCGTACGTTTTTTTGTGCTTGATTTAAATTGATTTTTTTGGGCACATTTTATATATATTATTTGTGCATTTCTTTTTTTATAAATCCGCTTTGTTTGTTGTACCTCAACACGCGCACGAGGCTATCGAGAGGTTTCGATAGTTGGCTAAACAAACGATAGCTAATTTTCGCAGATCCGCCTCTATGCGTGACTCAAACAAAAAAAGAGGCCGCTTTTCCGTAAAAAGTGTTTGCGATCTTGCTTTGTTAACGGACAATTCAACTTTGTTGCTTCGAATAAACAACGGCCGGCCAAACGAATGTACCTTCCCAATAGCGCGTCCAACCTCGCTTTTAGCATCCCTTTTCACGCAAATTGCCACGAAAAGCTGAGCCAGTTAAAATATTTACGAACGTCAAGTTTATCGCAGGGGATACTATTGAGCTAGAAATGAGAGTTTTCATCAGCAATACTACAACAATAAAATATAACAATAAAATACAATTTTGACACATCTTAAAACTTGTATTTCATATAGATTAATTTTATAATGAAGTAAATCTATTAATAATTAATTAATAATATAAGCATTTATTTTATTAAAAATATTCGATTTTAATGCATTTAAATTCATTAATCTGTTGATAATTTTTCTACATCGCGAATGCCATCATCTCAGAGTATTAGGTATATAACCTGGAACGTAAAGTGCTACAGTAAATTAAATTGTTAACGGCTACGTTAATGGGTTAATGGGCGATTTTTTCAGATTATAAACTATTTTCACACTACGGATTACTTTACCAAGCTATGGAGTAAAATAAAGTGCCAACGATTAAATAAACTTAGGCTTTCTGTCTTGCTATACGTTATTTTATTTTATAAGCGAATGTATCTATATCGTAGCTGTATTATTATTTCCCAAAAATTTAAATATTTTTTAAATTTATGATTAGAATTTTGCAATATATAGTTAAATGTATAAAATTTAGAGTATTTAAAATATTATAATATGTTATAAATGAATAACACATTGTAAATAAAACGAGGTAAATGAGAATGTAATTTTTGTCAAAATACATGCAACATTAATACCGATATGAATAAAAAAAATTAATATGTTAAATCGAAGATAAAGAAATAATATTCAAATTACATTTGCATAATATTTATATCATTGCATGCAAATATCATTACCTGTATCACACATTTCAAGAAATCTGTGTTTGCGAGCGTTCAAAGTTTCGATAAGAAGTTGTTTAATGAGTGTTGCGTAAATTTGCTATCACGGGGCAATGCGGTACACAATTATATACCTGTAATTACGTCAAATATCGATCCCGCGAAATTAGGACGCGATAGTACAAAGACATTGGCAGTATAGAGTGCACTAGTCACATCCAGTTGTACCGAGAGAAATATTTCATGTATGAAATAGTTTATGTATTGTAGCGCAATTTATATCTTTGAGCAATGTGTTTTTCAAGTTTAGCATACATATTAAAAAAACAAATAAAATATTTTTAATCTTCACCAAAAACTTTTTTATCAAAATCATAGATCGACATTTTGATATTAATAATTATTTATCGACACATAATACTTATTATTTGTAAAATAACTAACTACATATTTTAACAACTATTCTGAAAAATTGTATTTACAAATATTATGTGAATCAGTATTAAATATATAAAAAATACGTTTGAATAAAAACTGGCATAGAGATTTATATTCGTTTATATTATACAGATATGCGCATACATATGATGAATACTCATTTAATTAAGACACATGTTGCTTTTTAATTGAGTCTGTAAAAAATGAACTTGGCGATTATAAATTGATCAATCACTGACCGTCGGTGCAAATTTAATTGAAATATATATACATTTTAATGGTATACAGTTTCAACAAATTTACATTGGAGTTTGCTTAAATTTGCATTCGGAATATGTTTGGTTAAAACAACCTGCATTTCGATTTGTATGTCACATGGATAGATTTGATCGACTTTTAGCAGTACTCATTAGTCAATCATTGAAATTCATCCTGTACTGTTTGTGTATGTAAAATGGATTAATTCAACTATCACTTTTAAGAATTTTTAAAAAGTATAATTTTATCTCTGTGACACGTTGTAAATAAAAATAACTTATTACATTTATTTTTTATATTTATGCAATACGCATGATTCATATGTTATATCCAAAAATATAAGCTAAATGTTGACTTGGTTTATTTAGTTTCGTTTACACGCCAATAACGAGTTGTTGTCAATGAATGTCAATGTTTTTCTATTGATACAGAAACTGTATAAAAGTTGTTAAAACAGACGATAGGTATTTTTAAAAGTATCGACAGTACGTTTTACTGCAATAAGGAAATAAAATAATATTTTGATGGAATCATCGCATGAGAGGAATCATCGGTTTTTATAATTTATATTTATAAGTTTAATTCACTAGTCATTGTGTTTATATATACTGTATTAAATAATAATTATTTCGAAAACTTTGAATTAAGAAAACATTTTAATTTTTTATAATATTTAATTGAATATAATAACGATGAATATAAAAAAAGATAATTTTTACGATAGTAAATAATACTTTTGAATCTATGCCAAATAATCGTATTGTTTCTATATTTGTGCACAATTACAGAGGAAGATTAATTGTATATTAAATAATAATTCAATGTAATAGATGACAGTTTATAACTAAAGAAAATATTAAATTTACATATGCAAAATTATTTGATAAATTAAATATATGTAATTAATTAAACAATCTGCAAAAGAGTGTATTTGTAATTATTATGTCGTTATAGATATAAAAGAACTTCTTCAATGATAATTATATTATAGAATGATAATTGTCCGTGAAAGATATTAATTAATTCTTTTTACATTTATTCTTTCTGTCTTGAATCATAAAAGCTACATAAAGATATGGATTCTACAGATGTGCTTCATTAATAATTGAATGAGTAATGTGCGTAATATATATATTTTTAGTCTGTTATAAAGCAAATAAAGCCAGCTGTTATACAAGGCTGAATATGGATATGTTGTATATAAAAGAGGGAAAAACGATGCGCAACCTCTTCTATCCAGTTCGAAATTCAATTTGGATTTGATTTGCGACGGTGAGGATAATGAAGTTAACTATTCTGCTTGCTGTGACCGTCATTGCTCAGCGTAAGTAAACAAAAATCAGTAACTTACAGACATATAAATAATATGTGTAGAAGATTTTGTAGACATATTTATTAATTTCGACAAAATAAAACTTGACAAAATTTATTTTTAACGAGTATTTTTAATTTGAACCTTTTAAATATATATTTTTTAATCAACAATATAAATAGTTTTTATTTATTAAATATAAAATATTGTCAAACAAAATAATAGACAGTTTCGATCTTATATATTATTATTTATAGAGGCTTATTGCGATGAGCCTGAACGGATCGTCGGTGGTGATATAGCCACACCTGGTCAATTTAAACATCAAGTCTCCCTTCAATCTTATGGTGAGCACTTTTGCGGAGGTAGCATCATTAGTGGTAGACACATCCTCACTGCTGCTCATTGCGTAGCTGACGATTTCTACACGAGTGACATGGTATATTTTTTACACTAACAAAATTTGTTTATTAATTCACAATTATGTTATAATAGAAAAATATTTTTATATTCTTAAAATATTATGTCTGCATTTTTATTTTGATCAGGTTGTTTGTACAAGATGATTATTATTTCTGTTATTTCTTAAAATATTATGCCTATATTTTCATTTTGATTAGATTGATTGTAAAAGATTATTATTATTTCTGTTATTTTTTAAACTATGCTTATATTTTTATTTTGATCAGGTTGCTTGTAAAAGATTATTATTATTTTTCATAAAAAGAAAAGCAAAATATATATTCAAATAACTAATAAAATTACTTGTTTCTATTAATTAGACTTAGGAATGGTTTTAAAATTTTTAATTATTTATACCTATATTTTTTATTTTTATCTATTCACATTTACACCATTTAGAAAATGATGTAAACATTATATATGTAAATAATAGATTCAAATTTAATCGAGTAATGTTCCGATTATTATTCTGATATCTAGATAATATGCTGGCTAATGCATATTATGGTATAGCAGTATCTGCGTATCTGATTTCCTAGTTATTTCGAGTATTAACAGATACTCAGCTACTTTCCGTTAATAACCGTTAATAACAGAATTAACCCAATACACATATATTTCTCCATTAATCAGACAATGAAAGCACAAATTATGACACACATAGACAATATTCAATATTCACATCACCAATATCGAATTTAATATTTTTCCTCACTCATTTATGTATTTACATTTTCCTATTCTTCTGTCCCCCTATTATTTTTCCGCATTAATATGTTTTCATATTCTATAACCTTTTATTTAACTTGTAGAATTGTTCAATTTGCAGGTTATTGTAAGCGGAATCAACAACCTGGAGACGCAAAGCAGCGATAAGCACGAAGCCAAATGCATTCGAATACATCCAAACTATACTGGTGAAAAAGAGGGTGGCTGGAAAGATGATATCGCTGTAATCACCGTAAGTTCCAGTTCATTAAGTATCTAGAAAGTAAATGAGAATAGTGCCATGTAAGAAAAACAATCTCGGTTATTCCAATTTTCATTCAACTCACTGTTATAATTTGTGCAAATGTTTGCTCGCGTAGCTAAAAGAACCGATCAAGATGAACGACGTGCAAGGTCCAATTCCTTTAGCAAGTAAAGACCATATTAGCGGTGGCAAGCGCGGTGTCGTAAGCGGATGGGGGAGAACCAAAATAAGTGGACCGACCTCGCCAATGCTTAGATGGGTTGATGTGAACGTCTTGAGCCAAGAGCGCTGCCTGAGTGGTCACAAAAATCCACGCACTAACGAAAATCAGATATGTACGCTGGAAAAAGTTGGGAAGGGTGCTTGTCAAGTAAGTTACTTTTATATTATACTTACTTATTGTTTTATGCATAATGCATATTACGAATATTAAGTATGCATACAGCTCTATATGAAATATTAATAAATTAAATATTACGTTTTTAAAGTTTTCCAATTATTTGATACTGTTTCGTCATTTATACTGCTTATAAGTTATTAATTAAAAATTATTTATCACACTTTTTTTAGGGTGATAGCGGTGGACCTCTCGTTGTCGATGATGAGCTCGTTGGCGTCGTCTCTTGGGTCGTGTTCTGCGCTGTAGGAATATCTGATGTATACACTAGTGTTTATAAGTATCTCGATTTTATCAAAGAATCTCAGTCAATGTGTTGATAATTTATATTTAACATAGGTAAATTATATCTAATTAAATAAATACATTATAATTTTGTACATAGTAACATTCTCTAATTTTTTAAATAAAAGGTAACATTTCATAGCAATAACGAATACTTTTTAATTAATTTTAAATTAAATTAAATTATTAATTCTATCTTAATTAATTATATTCTAGTCTAATGGAATTCTAAAAGTTTCTTTGCTCAACGAATAGTGAAATAATAAAAATCTGACATTTCCATATAAAATACTTAACAAATAATTTTATTTCTGAATTTGCAATGTTATAATGTATTCCTTTTTGCAAATGCAAGTAAAATATTGAGATTTGAAAAACATTGACAATTTTGTAAGAATGATGTAGTTCCCTAAAAAGGAACTATTAATAATATTTAACAAACTTTGCATATATTTTCTAACAGGAATTGAATTACTCAATTATTTTTCATTTCTTATAAAACCAGCAGCTTTTTAATATAACTCACTTAATATATCATATATGTATATTCTTATAACTAAAATAATTATAAAAATCATCATTGATACGGCCTAATTTCTTAAAACAAATAAAACTTGATTGTCATTCCAGTGGATATGTGACAATTACGACAAAATAGCAGTTTCTTAATCTGATAGGATGCCACACAGTTCACTGTAACCCTTGTAGCATACGCTTATTTCCAACGAGATGCCAATGGGTTGCCGAGAACAGCTAATAAAATATCAGCCGTCTATCGGGCTGTGTTTGCCAATATTTTATCCGTTTAATTGTTTTTCGATAGTCAAGTCTCGGTTCGGGGCTTTTTGCGTACGAGAGGTCAGCGAGACGAGGAGGGTTCGAGTTCGTTACAATGAAATTGAATTGCGCGTTAACCGGGGCAAGATGGTAAACAGCTTTTATTGGCAGAATAATTTTTTGCCTACGTTATGCCGGAAATTAGCTGTCGCTGCACAATTTCGTGTCAATGCCTCGTATAAACGCCTCGACGTTAGATAGACCGTGTCACCGAAAAAGAAACGCAAATCCGCCATTACGTTGACCTTGCTCTTTCCGCGATAGTTTATCTTTGTCATGAAAATCCGTTTATACATATGCGAGCTATAGCGATGTGATGCTTTCGCGCGCGCCTATGGAACACTATAAATGCGGGCGATAAAAACGCAGGACGTAAAATATTGCTTCTACATCAGGGCGAATATATTGAAACTTTAACTGTAAACTGGCACTTAAAATAATTCAAAAAATAAATTGCTCCCCGGCTATTCTCACAGCAGGTAAATAAATTATTTTATAAATAGTGGTTGCTGGAATAGGCAGTATTTAATAAAACGTTGCGGTCAGTTGCTGAAAAGCATATTAAACAGTTTCGTATTCAAATATATTAATATCAAAAAGTGATATCACATGGTATTGAAATGAAAGAGTTAATGCGCTTCGATTAAAATCGTTTTCGCGTGTAAAGCGTGTCTAAAATTTAGCGTTATTCATATAATATATCCATGCAATCTCTATGCAGTAGCACGTGAAAAAAGAAAAAAAAAACTAACGATCATTGGATATTCGCCAGCCCTGCTAGTTTTTTTTCCAAGATACGCTTATCAAGCGCTATTTCTCTTCTTCGCCAATTTCGGCTTCTGTCGATCCACCCGGCTGCCGTTGTCCCCGTTTATTCGATTTCGGAAATTCTCGTGCTGTCTCGTTTTGACGCGTTTCGCCGGACGCAATCGCGGCATCGGCGGCGAATTGCGCGACAGCTCGCCGGAACCCGTCCTGGCGTTCGTTAATTGTCGTGGCGGCGAAGTTGGAAACAGCGGGTACACGTAGTAGATGGCCGGGGCTTACCTCCCGCGTATCGCGTTTAGCTATGTTGCAGTTTTCTCCCTCTGCCCGATCCGCCGTTACTCCGGCGCAAAATGTCGCGCACGTGCGCCGAGAAAGAAAAACTGCGGGACAATGCACGAATTCACTGTGCCCTCAAATACCCCCGGAAGTCGCTCAATGGCTGCTCGGTGATTGCGATTCCGCGTTTCGACCGCGTCCGTTAAAAATAACGGATATAGCGATTGTCCATTTTTTTAATTTTGTAACGATCACGTGTAAATGATTAAAGAGAAATAAAAAAAAAAGGAATGAGAAAAAAAGGCAGCTATTTTTCACCGTTTGAGCGATTGACGTACCTATTTTAAGAACGCGATAACGCACAGAGCGTACGTATTTAAACGATATAAATGGAAAAGGGAATATCCCTCTAATTTATTTCCTAAACAAAATGCTTAATGTAACTCTTTCGTATTATTCGTATAAATTGCTACATTATGTTTCGCGCAGCGGCAAATTAATGTTTAAATATTTCAGTGCAGTACTGTGCTTGCCGTTTCATTTTAATTTCCCTGAATTTATTTCGCGATATTCCATTAAAATCGCAATTTGCTTCGTGCAATTAGTCCATTAGTGCCATTAAAGAAATTAAGAGTGAGCGGTGGCTTCGTTATGAATGTCTCCGCAATTTCGTTAATTTTGTTACAACGAGTTTCGAAACAGCCACGTATGATAAATAAAAGATGCTTCCCATGCATGTTTCGTATTAATAGTACGTGCGTGCAAACATCGTTTTTCCGTCTAGTATTTCTCACGCACAAAACACATACAATGTACATACAACGTACGTAACAGAGAAATCGTTATATATGAACCGCGTACCAATTAAAATCAACCGTTTTCGTATCTAATTAAAAAGGAGATGTGTATATTCATTAAAAACGGAAATGTTTCTATACATATACATATATATATAGTATATATATATATATATATATATATATATATATTCTATAAATGCTGTGCGCACAAAGTTCTGTATAATGCGTGTTAATCCAAACATAAAAACGATAAAAATTAAATTAAACAACACATATTTTACATAGTTGACATTATTTTTTCGATTAAGAAAAAAATATATATTTATAAATATATTTAGAAATAATATTTCCATTGAAAATATTATTCATATCTATATATATCTTTTTTTCTTTTTAAAATTTGCTCATTTTACATAAAAGAAGAATTTAAACCGTTTTTTAGTTTCGATCTCTTCTTTAGTTAATGAAAAATTTAGTCTAAATTACCAGTTTTATTAAAAGTATTAACTAACAGAATGGAGATGATATCAAAAAATTTCTTAATATGCAATTGTAAATATAAGTTTTGTTTGTTATACATAAAAAAAAAATATGTATGCACTTGCTTGTCGAAAACTATCGAACAGGAAGAGCAAAGTATAGAAGTCTAAAAGTGTTTTTTTATATCATCATTACATTTATTGAAACAGTATTCACGTCGATGAATATTTTTACAATATAATAATCTATTTCGCTTTTTCGCTTTTAATTCTTCTTGTCTTTTTGATTCATGCTTAAGTTCCCTTTTAACATGATACATAATCGATTATGAATTTTATGTACAATGCAGTCTAGTCTCTTACCTATGTGTAATGTGCAACATTCCGTAAGTATGCGAAACGCGGATATTGATTATCTAATTCACAAATAGGTATACTTCTCTCGATATTTTTCTGTTTGATCATTTTTCATGCGCAGGAATGAACTGTATTTTAAATCTTATAATTGAGCCACGTTCTCGCTATGAAAAATCACGATGGAATCCGTATCGGAAACCACCGAAACGCGGAGTATCGCGAAGTTTTTTTTTATCGAATTGATTTTTATTAAATACTTTGATTCGATACACATCAGTAGCTCGATGAAAGTGATTTCTCAATCTAAAAAATTTTTTTCACTTTGCACTTTAATCACTTTTTATATAATTATGCCAGCCTCTCTCTCTCTCTCTCTCTCTCTCTCTCCCTCCCTCTCTTTCTCTCTATGCATTATTGATTCGCAATTTTTTACTGAAATATATACGACTTGATTAATACGTTTACATAAATAATAAAAAAATTATATACAAATTGATAGCTTTACGATATTTCCCTTCTGATTCTGAATAAAAATCCAGAAATGCTTCACAATCTTCAACAGCGGGTAGATTCTAATTTGTATTTTTTGAGCTACAATGTTATAAAAAATCTATGGGTTCTAAGATAAGATCTTAACATTTTAATCATTATGATATATTTTTTTATTCATGTTACATTATATGTCGTAATAAATCTACTACCTAATGATTTACTGCTATATTCTATATTACGTGCATTGAATTATACTTAATGATCATATCTAGGATCTCGCTTTCCCTCTTGTATTTTTTCCTCCCAAAAAAAGTGACTTGGAATTGGAAGAAATTAATCTGAACAGTCATTTAAAAATATTCAACTTTCTTAACTAGATAATCGGGATTTGATTGATTTAATCATGCATAGGAAGACGAATAATTTAAGCATTTATCCTTCGCAGAATCTGATGGAAATATCGAATCTGACATTAAAATTGGAAGACCGCCATATATAAGAATTTAATATTAATGAACAAAATAAAATTTTAGCGGAATCATGTCTGTTATATACAAAATTATTTGATTTACTTTCAAAATTAAATACAAGTATCATTCTATTATTTCTCCAAAAATGTTTGTTATTTAAAAAGTTATTTATTTCTTAGAATAAATATAATATTAAAATAATTAAATACTATGCAAAATATGTAAAATATGAAAAATGAAAATATAAATATATGAAAAAGATTTTGTAATATTATTAACACTTAAATAATATTATAATTATATGTAATAATTGTGATTAGGTTAGATGACAATTTAAAGAATTTAAATAAATTATCATAGCACAAAAAGGTGACTTTTTATTAGTTCTGCAAACCTTTATTTCACTTTTAATTACATTTCGTTCTTTCGAATTATACTTTCCATACTATTATCGTGATACATAACGAACGCTTATTATTGACCTATTTAAATATATTTACGTATTATCTTTTCATATATTCACTTATCTATACACGAGCTTCATAATACATTATAATATAACGTCCGTTATCTGCATTTGATTAGCTTTTGATTAATCGGTGAATTAATTTTGATGCATTTTGATTTTTGAAAAAATCACTTTAATATTCTCATAACAAAATTAGACATGAAGTGACATACTTACATGTTTAGAGGAAGAACATTACTTTTGACAAATTGCATTTTGATTATCAAACAATGAAGCAAGACACTTATCGACGTAACGAATTATTTAGTTTAAAAAAATCCTGTTTACAATAAACAAACAGAAATATATCGAGGACAAACCTAGGTACATTACTAAAGTGATTAGTTCTGGTTGCCTTTTCATTCTTTGATTTAATCAGTACATTGTACTGTATGAATATTCTTTCCTGATATTACAAATAATTATATTTTAACATATTGAATTTTTTTAAATTTCTTTTATGAAAAAAAAATTAATTTGTTCATGATAACGTTCTCAACATAGCTTATACAATTATTATTTATATAAAATGTCAAAATTAATTGAACGTGACATTTTATGTGATCATTATTTTCATTCCCATGTAATATTAATTCGTTTTTCTATACAAATTAAAAGTTCTTCTTTAAAAATTATATTTTTGTATTTCGATTGTGCTTTTTAAAACAAAATCAGTTTTACAAATTCGATAACATTCAATTTCTATTTAAATCCAAGAAAAATTTTTTACACGAATAACAATACTTGATTAAAATTTTTCAAGCAAAGAATTTCTTCATATAATTTTTCAACTCTTTAAACAATTTTGTCGCCTAATAAAGGATTATAAACAACAAATTTGCTTTCTATAAATATCATCATTATATTAACATAGTAAATGTTAGTACTGTGAAAATTTTACTTACACTTTGATATAAATTATTTTTGCAAGAAGATATTTTCACAGTTTTTTGAAAAGAATCATTCTCACTTTAGTAATCAATCTCTTTTCAATACAATCTTTCTTATTATCTTTCAATAATCGACATTATATTTATGCTTAACGAAAACCGACCGAGTTAAATCTGGGCAAAGTTATTATGTATAATATACACATAACTCTCAAAGAAATATACGCGAAAAATATCTGGCACGATCGAGATGTTGAATTGCGCTCGAGGCGCAAAGTTAGAATTTTCGCAAATTTATGATTGTACGTATACGATACAATTATATTATAAATGACATAAGCTATATACAGTATTGCCCAGATAAAACGACGAAAAACGATTATTGATCACGTGGCAATTCTCGCACGTGCATTGTACTGTACAAGGTCACGGCAAACCCTACGTGCTTATTACTCATTTTATGTACAAGGGCCTTAATTATCTGATAATTATTACGCAACTAATTGATAATCGTTACATTATAAATTTCGATTTATGTAATAATTATTTCGTAGCCATCGAACGGATCCAGCCATCGATATTCAATTCGAAAGCGATTGGCAAATCATAACAGATCATGCGATTGATCCGATTACATGCCAAGTACATGCGTCGTTCTTCGATCGACATTACGCAGGATACTACGAGGCCATTATTGAATTAGTTAAAATACAAATTCTAACAGAGTCCTCGCAACGAAATTACGAGATGAGCAGTTTCTTTTTCATTCGCTAAAAAGAGTCCACGCAAATTCGTTGAGGCACGGTTAACATGCCGATTTAATTATACAAAAAGCACAAGTGTAAGAGATGTCCCTTTGGCGAACGCTCAACCGTATTACCAAAGACGTTGAGAATAATTCGGCACTCTTTTGCCGCGTTGCGTTTAACACGATATCATACAAAAGAATGGAAGAGTCTGTGAAAGATTTTCGTGTTAAAAACGTACGTGTTAAAGATCGTCCGCCACGTCACTGCATCCTTCACAGAGCTTGGTCCACTGCACTGTGATTCTCTTGTCGTCGCTTCCGAGCACTCGACGAATGGATACACGCAGCGTGTGACAGCGAGGCGTGAGCTAAAGCGATCTATCGCGGTTGGCCGGGCGATTTTTCCGAGCGTATACCGTTTCGCGACCATCGATCGTCGCGTTCACTTTGGACATTGTCTCCCTCGACACAGTTGACACGTTTCACTTTCTTTAATTTTTTTTTTAAGTTGCACGATTCACGATGCGGCTGCTCACCTTAACAGATTCGCGATTATGAGGGTGATGCTGGCGAGTAAAATGGTCGGAGCCACGCCGCAGCTGCCACCATGCTGCATCGCCGCCGGATGTTCACCTGCAGCAGAAATGTGCAAAATTGACTTTAGTGCCTCTGTCCTCGTTTCATATTAATGATCTTCGTGTTAATCTTCATCCGCATATTTCATATGCATATTTGTATATTTTAAATATATTAAATTATATTAATATGTACAATAATATATTTAAATTATTGTATGTAAATATTAGGCACGATTATTAAAAATATTTTGAATAAAAAAATAAAATAAAAAAATAATACAAAAATTATTTAAATTATATATACGTATTCGTTAAAAATTCTCAAAATGACATATTTTTTATTGTTTAAGAAGCGAAACGTTAAAATAATTATTCACTACTTTAATCTCTTTAAAGTTTTTAATGTTTGCACACAATACATATATTACTGCACTGTATACAAACAGAAGTCTAATTATTTTGTAAAATAATATAGTTATCTTTTATTTAATAAATTTTTTAAAAATAAAATAAACTAAAAATATATGTACCTTTTAATCGTATTAAGTGTATCATTAACCTTCATACATAAACGAGGAAAAATTACTGTGATACCAATACCAAAACGAGGAAAAATTACTGTGAAAAGTAGTAGAATTAAATTACATTTATTTTGAATATTTCTATCTAATTTCTAATATATATTTTCATCTTTTTGTAATGAGTAAAGTTAAATAAATCATTATGCAATTTTATAATTTTTAGAATATATATATAAAATATAGATATATTTGAAAGAATTGTTCACGAAAATTGAAGCAAATTCTATTGTTCTATATAGTTAATTCTATAAACCACGTCACAGTCTCTTCGCGTTGAATATTATCTCGAGTAGCTACATAACGCAGGAATTTAATTGTGCAGCCCTAATTAGATTCACAATGTAGGTTAATCGTTCGTATAACGCGTTAAACGCCAAGCCAGGAACTTTCCAGCCTAACGACAATCTCTCTCTCTCTAATAACGAGATTCTATATAGGGGAAGTAATCGGGAAAATAAAATATATGTTATTATAAATTCTTATATTTTCGTTTGAAATTCGGCACATTGAAACACAACAACAACACAATAACAAACAGTACGTAATTGTAATAAAAATGTAAAAAGACTAATGTTTTCAAATTAAGAAATTATAAATAGTAAAAATATTTATTTATAGACACAATGATAAATCTCATAAAAATATCTTGCCCACGAATACCCCTCTATAAAAAGCTGTCTAGAATTGAGGCGTTATAAATTGTAGAATATATGTTTAACGCGCAGATATACGCGGAGGGGTTCACCAACGATAATGTTAAACGGTTATGGTACGAGAAGAAAAAATATTCATAAACTTGTATCAAATCGGAAAAATTATTAGAAAAGCAGGTATTATGATATACAATAACAATAAAAAATATAACATTAATTAAAGTAAGATATAAGGACAAGCTATAAAAATACAAGTCATATTTTATGACATACAATTTTTTTTCAGCGCCTTGATCATAATTCAAACATATTAGTTACAAATCATTTTCTTATTCATACTGTTACAAGATCTTTCAATGATAAAATAGCATTAACATTTTAACGGATCCTTTATAAACTTTGTTTACGCGAGCAATTAAATTACTGATTTTCAATATAAATTGAAATGTACAAATGGTTTGTCCTTAATAATATCATTTATATCACCTGTCGCAAAGTCTCGCAATATCTTGGCAATAAATTTATAAAATCACCGATGCAATTTTCACATGTTACTGCAAAGTTCCATGTCATGGCAGGAAGGAATAACGCTTAGTGTACGTAAGGTGCGATACGAAAGGGTAAAATGTATGGTGCAAACCGCAAGTGAAATATCGTTTTGTTCGGCAATAACGGCAACTATATAAGCGGCGAGCGCTACATTCGAGCGGGAAACAACAATTTCGCGTTGTATGACGGTGGCGCGCGGTATCGCCGCGTTGCGTGTAACATTTGGCGGCAATAAAGATAATCACAGGTCCGGCGGCACAGTATATGACATAACAGTGGTACCGGCGATGCAGTAACGCTAGTAACCGGTCCCTTCGGCAAGATCGCAATTTACGAGCAAATTGAAAATCTCATCGGGTGGAGTTTACCGTTACGCCGCATTTACCTGGGCCGTTATTGAAAAATGACACCGATCCGACACTCGAAATGTCGACGGGCGAGCACGGCCGACGTGCGTAATTGCGTTAATGCACAGATAGTACGTGCCAAAACGGATAGCCCCCGGGTCGTACGGGTTTATCGAGAAATAATTGAAATTTGCGGTCAATTTTGCAGAGTAATCAGCTGTGTTTGAAATAACGTCGATGGCCAATGCGCCGACCGCCGGCGACCGGGTGCGCCCTATAAATTAATTATGCAGACGAACTGTGCCGCATTAATTTTCATCCGGCACCGGAAGCGGACGCTCCGCGAGCGAAGCGTGTGGTCCGCCGGGCGTTTCCAGACGAAAGTGGGCGCGATCGATGTCTCGATGGTTCGAAGGGTGGAAAGCGCGCCCCGCGGCCGTGCCATCGCGGACAGCAGCGCGAGGCTGCGTGGAAACCGTCGAAGAAAGCTTGTTAAGTTCTGCAATTCGATTGCCGTGTAAACGCGCGGCGTACGCGACGGCCGGTCTGTTGTCTAGTTGCCGGAGGGTTTTGTTGATTTTTGTAGTTCCCCATACGGGGTGCTATGAATTCGAAAACATTAATTTAATCAGGGGCTGAAGAGAGGCCACTGGTATTGTAAATTTATTGCGTTGTTGGCCGGCGCATGTAGCATCGGTGTCGAAATGAAACGAAACGAAAATTGCGGAATATCGATGCAGTCTTTTTTTCACTGTGTGAATATTGAGTAGATTATATCATACGAATAAAATGATGATGATGTAACGTTTTCCAAATATAATGGACTATATAATGAACTAAAGCACTCTGTGCGTAATCATTTCAATCGTTGTATCGTGAAGTACTACTTTTCCAGAATTCTTTAATTTATTTAATTTTACATATTTTGGCAGTTAAGGATTAAAATAAAATTTTATGCGGACAAAGTTTAGTTGAAACTTTTATCAAAAAATAAAATTTTGTTACGTATTATATTAAATTTAAAAACGGATAATTGTGTTAAAAAAGATTTAATTTACGCAATAATGTTACATAAAAAATTTTATTAGAGAAACTTGGATTAATTTAAGATCATTTCCCACATTTATCATGCACACCTCTCCTTTTTATCGAAAAATATCAATGCTCAATGCTAATTTTATTGAAATCTATTTATTAAATATTTATAAATCTCGACTCTTAGATTACAGTATAGAAAGCGCAAAAGATGTCAATTTCGAACAGCTGCAGCTGCAGTACGAGTTTCGCGAGACACGTGCCGGGAGTGCATGCTCGCGATGATTGACAGCTTGGATTGGTGAACTTGCCGAACAAGATATTACATGTGTTATCGCGAGCGCTACCGGCTGACAATAGATCAAAAGCGAGAGTATGCGTGCGGTGCCGAGTACTTGCTGCGACTTCAATATACGAGCCTGTCAAACTTTATGACGGGGGATTTCGATACTTGATGAATGAACGCATGCCGTCCCTTTCGAATGTCACACTTCAGGAGCCCGCTGGCTTCCTGTCGCCGAACTTGCGTTGTGAATACGTGAGCGTTTATTGATGTGAAATTTGTCGGTCGCGCGCGAACACAATTCCGCTGGAAAATTTTGCTATTCCCGAAAGCTTCCTATTGAACAAATTTTCTCGAAAGACTCGCACGATAATGAAAAAGATGACATTTTAAATTTGTAAATCCCGTTTCTTCAAAAAAAAAAGTCAAGGATATGTCAGACTCAATGTTTCACGATAATAAAATGCTTAAGATGTCAAAAAAAGATTAAAATATTTAGAAATATTATATATAATATTCAACTAAACTGTAAAAAAAAATTTTAATGTTAATCAACACATGTCTATAAACGATTGATCTATAATTATCATTTAATATTATATTCTATTCAAGAGAGAAACAATAATGTTAAAAAACATACTAAAATAAAAATTGTATACAAGGTAAATTTGACAATTGCGTATTGATAGATTTTCTATGTTTAATTTCTTTACGATAAAGCTTTATATTTCAATATTGTTATTTACATGAAAATAAAATCAAAATGTTTGACTAAGTGAGATATGCAAGTTAATGCATAATTGCATATTTGATTGAATAAACTTGTTTGAAATTGGAGAGACAGAGAGAAAAAAATCACGAATTTTTCTTCCAAAACGAATATCATGCAAATTCGATTGCGTTCTAATCGAAAACAACGCGGTTAACCGTGAACTCTGATCGACTCGCGTGATGCGGTGGACATGAAAATGCGGTATTACAAGAATCCCGACATGGAAATGTTTATACGCCGATGCTTGGAGATTTTTCCGCATGCAATGACTCTTGAATGTGCATGTGCACGCGACGTTTATCGAAGAGTGTGCACATGACGCAGCAGCTCGACTCAACTCGCGCGTGCTTCCTCTAGGTAAAGAAGGAAAAAAAAGAGAAGTATAGAGAAGAGAAAAATCCGACTACACTGAGTCGATGGTTTATCGAATTACGTGGCACAAGAAACACTGCGTAATTCATGCGAATAAATAAAAAAGTCGTAAGCTCTATTTTCGATTTTACCCAATAATAACTTTGCAATGCTGCGGCAATAAAGAAAATATCGCCGACCAATTTAATAATATTAAGGTAATACGGCGGATATAAAATAAAATTGCAGTTTGGTATTCGCGTTCATAAGCGAATTACACGTTTCATAAGCGAATTGTAACATGAAACGCGTAAACTGTTGAGAACTTGCCTCTGACTTTATTTATCAAGTGCAAGGGCATCTGGTTTGCACGCGGCATGTTTGCTGAATAGAAATTAATTGATCTTTAAAGCAATAAACTTCCAGTTTAAATATCTTGCAGTTTCTCATATACAAATGTCGGCGCAATTCGTATCATATTATTTTATCGCTCTTATAGAAGCTTTTATAGCGAATAGAAAAGAACGTCGATACACACAGAAAAATATTTATTCTACAGACAGAGAAAAGCAATTATTTATTTTATTTTATTTTGTTTAAGTAATAGTTTTCTTCACCTAAGAATATTTTCTTAATAATAGTTTAAGATATACTTGTTACAAGTCCAGAATATGTTTTAAGTAAATGTGATGCTTATGATGACTTTTATGATAGACTTGCAGATTCATAAACTTACCAAATACTTAGAACAAGTATATTTACAAGTATAAGTATACTCGTAGGTAGTACAGATTTTTCTGTGTGTAAGATACAGCGAAACATGGATAATTATTATATTTGTCACATTTGTAATAATAAAAACTTGTCACGTATATAATCGTAGCGCGTTTGGTCGCAAATTATCGCGTCATGCGGGGCCAGCTTGGTAGATAATGGGTCATAATATATGAAGGTTCCCCCAGCAGCGGCGAGTTATCTGAAAATTTCAACCGCGGCTTTTCAGACGTTTCTATCGCGATATGTCATTAAGGCAGCTCTGAGTATCCGAATATCCGGGATGCCGGGTACGTCGCGAGAGGCGAAGGATGATGGGCCGCCGGATAAGTCCGCGTCATAAAATGAAAAAAGAAATTCGCTTACCATTCAGCACGTGGACCATTACGCTCGCTGGATTCGCGTTGCTGGGGATGCAGGTGTAATTTCCGCTGTCGGTCAATCTGGCCTGTGTCACCAGTAGTCTGCTTGTCGTCCCAGTATCCGTTTTCTCCGTCTCCAGGGAGACCCCACCCCTGCGGTGTACACTGAATTATCGCAGATACTTTGGCGCCGTTCTCGTCACACACATTGCTACTTTGTCATTAATTCTCTCTGCAGAGAAGAGGCGCAGCTTACAGGGCAAAACATCGGCAAAAAGCACAATCGTGTATGATACATAAATGCGGGCTCATTTGTAACGCATATTGTCAAGCATTTGACAAATGTGCATAAATAAATATTTAAATAAAAGAGATTTATTCGCATCAGATTTTCTATATAAATTGAACGTTAAAGATACGACAATTGCGAATCTATCATGACATTTTTAACAGATAACGGTATTATATTATCTCGCGGTATTGTGACACATTTCGCTCTGCAGAGAGAAAGGGAAGAAAAAAAATTATTTTTACATTTTTTCTTGCACCAAACGTTATCTAAACTAATTTTTCAACAAAATTGCTGGATCAAGAGTCGTTTGCTTTTTTGACTCTTGATGATCCTTCCCCAAGTTGTCGGACTGACGAAAAGATTAAAGGCAGGGTACTTCAATGCTTTCCGCTCGATCGACGATACGGCAAAGTAGCGACCCGAAAAACCCGAAATGTCCCTCCTCGTTTGCCGAGACTGGGCAACTTGTGAAACATCGCTGGAATCTCCATCGGTTATGCGATAGTAGCAATAAGATCCGTGATTGAATGGAACCGTGTATTGTACGTATATGTATATTGTATAGACATGTGTATGTATAAGCACACGTACGTGAAGAAAAGAAAGAAAAAGGGTGTATGAGAGCGAAGGTGAGAATTTGATTCTTACGATTTGTACCTGGGACTGTCGAAATCCACTACGGCCCCTCCGTGATGCCAAGAAACGCTACTGGGCGGTGTACTTCGCACATTTACTTCGCACGTGAGGCTTATTGTGCTACCTTTCTTCACGTAGACGTCCTCCGGTCCCAGGATCTTCGCCTGAGCAGCTGTAACACACGTTAGATACCGTACGCTTAAATATTCCGCACTCATATCCGTCTGCGCTAAATAACGGGCTGCGATCAGTTTGAAAACATCAAACCGTGCCCCTTATTGACACTAAATTCATTTGCTTGCATGATCTAAAATTTTACAGAAGCGAGATATCTTTTTGCCTGTTTCACTCGTGTGAAATTTTAAGTAATTAAATATATAACGATAAACTTAATAATAATAATGCTGAAGGCTATTATTATTAATGGTCATTGTATTATTTTTATATTTAGAGTTAGCTTATTAAAACGCTCTTTCTGTTTCTCGTATTTATATTTCTGCATGAGAAACATTGTAAATATTATATTGTAAACATTGTAAATATTATAGAAAATTATATTACCGGTTTTATATTATTATCAAGGAAAGAATTTATATATCATATTTTGCATCATTTTTCAATTTTTGAAAAACAACTTCGAATGTAATAAACATGTATTTATAATTAACTTAATTAACATTTCTAGTGCCCTACATAATTATACATCGTAACAAAAAGAAAATGATTTAAATTGACATTCGATTACAGTATTACTTCATGTTTAGATGAAACCTTCCGCTAGTTATTAATTAATTAATATTATTTGTTCGATATTATCGATTTCGTCCAGGACTTAAAATTATATGCACATTACGGATATAAAAATATTGCCAATTAAATAAACTGATATAATCAATGCATTTACGGATATTTACTTTTTTGTTTAGAAACTTTTATAATTGACAATTTTAATCTCCATTATTTTAATAATTATTTCATTTTTTTAACTTTACTTCGTAATTTATAAACATAAGAGCCCTTTCTGTAACTTTTATGCAATAATTAATTAAAAATGAGATAAATTAATTTATGAAAATAATTATAAATAGATAAATTTGAAATTAATGAGGCATTATTAGACATATAAAAAAAAATTTTTTTAATGCATAAAGATAGCAAAACATATTAAAACTTGTCATTATCAACATTTTCACACGATAAGAAAAGGCATATTTCAATTACGTTAACAGTTCAGTACTTACTTATTAATCAAATTATTGCTGCAGTTATTTTAAAAATGTTATACAGAATACATATAAAAACATGCAAAATCACGAAAAAGACCAACCTAAAGGTAATCAAATGTTTTCTAAATTTTAGGACATAGAGTTTTTGAATAAAATTCGCTAAACTATCGCTAATAGCCAAAATTTACAAATTTAAATAAGTTGAGGCCGAGTACGAATATTGCGCAGAAGATATTTTCATTACGCTCCCATTGGGTTTTCACCACTTCGAAAAAGTGGTTCTTCCGCGCTGTTCCACCGAACATTTAACGCGTCGTATATTTACGACTCGCAATATTAGGGCGGAAAATTAGCAGGCGTTAGCGTCAGCTGTATCTGTGCAAAAAAAAAGAGTATTTGTCCGACAGTCCGAGCGTAACGATGCCTAAATGAAGAGTGTTGTCCGTTTCATCTTCCTCATGCTACGACCTCAACTTATTGGTGAACGAAACCCATCGGGCGGCCAAATATACGGGTAAATGTACAGAAAACGTTCATGCATCGTTACGGCATATGACTAAATAATAATACTTCTAGCAGCTAGCAAATTCAATAGCTTGGAAAAGGAGTCTGCTCTTTGCGTGAGTCTAACCTGAGTTGAACGTCCGGTGAATGGCGTTTGGTGTGGTGATGGCAGGGACAGGGGCACTTTCTGGAATGGGAGGACAGAAAAGATATCGAGTTAATCGATTTCGTCAAGATCTATTGTTTTGGGGTTTAGGAATTGAACAAATGTTGTACTAATGTTGAAAGCACTATCAGTATATATGGACGCACGTACACCTGCGAAATATTGAGTAAGTATAAGGAATATTGTTTTTCTGTTTCTTTTTATCGTCCGTTTCTATGTATGTAAGTCAAGAGTACAGAAATTTTTTAATCTAATTTTTAAAATGTTTGATTTAACATAATGGAGTTTAAATTGAAATAACAATTAAAAAAGCAATTTACATTGAAATATGAATTTCAATCTATTTAAAATCTTTCGGATTCACGATTAAGTGATAACCTGAATTATCAAAATCAGATTAATAGATGAGTAATTAAAATATCACTTTTAAACATTTTTTGAATGCTCATATCCTATAAATATTAATATTTATACAATAAATCTTGTAATCCTGTATTTTATCTTTTTCCTAAATAACGCGCCGAACTGAATCCTTTTGGGTCGGTTTTTCCATCTTCTTGATGAGCTAACTAATATCTAGTTAAATCATACGTCTGAACTTGTCTAATTTGAAGATAAAACAAAGACAGACGTATGATTTAACTGTCAGTTAGTTTAGTTTACCAAGAAGTTGGAAAAATCGGCCCTTTGTTAGAGAAATTTTAACACTGTTAAAATATTTTATTAATATTTTTACTAAATGATCGTACATTATATACACATACATACATGTATAGGTGCTTTATGTATGTTGAAAGACGAAATCGATATTGTGCGCTCGTAATTAAAGTAATTGCAATTATTATGCGATTACTCGATCAGAGAAATAGATGCAACAAAACTAATCGATACTTTAGGATATTCCTCACGTGACAGACATGCAAGCAAAAGCATTAATCACTTTGGTCATGCTGGTGCGTATTCGAGTTATCCAGCAGTGTCATTCCTGATCAATCAGGTGATAGACACTTATGAAAGCGTTTAGGTATTCTTTCACCTATCGTAAATTACGCAAAATATATTTACAACGGCATAGATTTATTACGGGATCTAATTTAACCCTTTCACAGAACCCTTTCCGCTTATTTAATTGAAATAATTAAAAGCTAACTCGAGAATAATTATGATAATTTAATATATTTTAATAATAAATTATAATGAAATATCTATTTAGATTTATAAAGTATATGTAACGTAATACACTGTGCGTATTGAGTTACGTTAGAATAAAAATTTATAAATCTGATTTTACTGTATTAACATATTTTTAAATACAACTGACTTTTCCGTTTTCTTTTCATTCTCTTTGTCTCGTGATAAAACTTGTTCAAACATTTGCTTTCAAATTAAGCGATCCATGAAAGGGTTATCTAACGAATTTCTAGAAACTTTACGACCTTGATTTTACCTTCAACTTTTAATGTGAAGGCTAAGTTCATTTTGGGCTCGGTGTTAACCTGGCATTCATAAATCCCAGCGTCCCGTGGTTGGACATATTCGATCCTCAGCGTCCATTCGTCGGATGATTCAGGGTGCTTAACGGAAAATCTTGCGTCCCCCGTGTAAGCGAGGGTCGATGACGTCAGGATATGCAAATCCCTCTTACGTATCCAGGAGATCTACAAGCAAAGTGAATGCTCGATTAGACTCCATCCGCCCGAGCTCCGACCATCGATTTGCCGATCTGAATAATTGATACGATTATCACAATCGCACACCCATTTTCTTAGGAAAATATTATCGCACCATAATTGCAATGAGTTGAATTTAACGTCACAAGTAAGAAGTTTAAATAAATTGTGTCCTTTAAGAGAAATTTTAATCTATCTTTGGGGAAATTCCCTACGATTTTCCCTCCTTAGACAATTTAATTTTAATCGAAGATATTGTGTTCTATATTATTAGATATTTTCGGAAGGTACGTTTTGAAATCGAAACAGAGTGGCGGGAGAAGAGTGATCGGATCTCCAGTCGGCCTCAATTCATCAGATGACAGCAATTAGTCAACAGTACGATTAATCGACTCTCGGTTAATTAGTATCCAACTATCCATTTATTTGATCAATTATGTCGTCCGTCATTAACCCCTGATACTGCTGTCCGATTCGTTTGAAAAAAACGATATCCATTTCCGGCTAGTTTAACTGTCAATCTGTAGGAAATATTTCGAATTCAACAATAACTTCCGTGGCCGCATAGGCGTGTAATGCGCGACGATCGGTCGCTCATTGTTATAATGCTTCCTGCACAAACACGCGTAACATGTGTAACGTTTCGTCCACGCAAATGTTAAATATTGTCGCTCCGTGTCGCATATAAATATTCCGTTCTATCGATTCCATCGTCAATTGTTGATCGATCAAGCACGTTGCCTGTGATAATAACTGAATTACCACACCGTTACATCAAAATTGCAGTGTAATCTGAAATTTGTCGCAGCTTGGTGCATACATGTCAGCATGTATGGCATTACAAATGAGGTATTACATTTTCGTGGTTTACAACATCGCCTATTAAGCGCGATAATAAACGGTTTCCGCGGTTTAACCTTTCGGATTTTGTGGATTATCACGTCATATTCGCGGTAATATCAAAAGATATGAATTGTATATATTTCAGACGTTTTCCTGAGAATTAAATTTCTCTATTATGATTATTTTAATTCTATAATAAAATATTTCATCTTCTTTTTTTATTTAGAAATAAATACGATTTTTTCATAATTCAATAACTATTTTACTCATCTCTCCCGTATCAAATAAACATGTATTATCACATAAATTGCTGAATTCAATTTATATTTTATTCAATCGTAAATTATGCGATGCCTCCCTCTTAAAGAGATGCCATATATGAGTTCAATATAAAACACGAGTTTGTTCAACTCGGGGGAAATTTTGTCAGACGACCGCGGCGAATCATTTTATCGAATCGCACGAATCCCTTCGAACACGCTTCGGACTGACTCAACCATCGATATTGTTTAATCGATAGCAATGGTACACGTATAACGGCCGAATTGGAAAAACGCATTAGGTCTTCCCCGGGCCCACGGGGGTAGTATTTGAGACGATCGTTAAAGGTTGTCTCCGAGCCACCCCAACAATTATAGAAGTACGTGCCTTCGACCAGCACATCTACAAGGCATTCTCGACATATCCCTCCCGACTCGCTATCGGACTTCCAACCCTAGCAACGGTGGATCGTTAAACGTATGTTCTTTCCGGATTGAGAATGCTCTCACTCCTTTCATTAATTATTCCCCATCTCATCCTTCTGGAAGTCACCTCGGTTTTAGAATGACATGATCCTTCCGCGCGAAAGGGAGGCATTGGATAGACGAAGTTCTGTAGGTATATCAAACGGTTGATAAGGATCTTCTAATCCAATGCACTATGTAATAACTGAGAACTTATCCCATTTTCTATTATCGCTCTCGGGCTGCTCTTATATTTCTCACTTAGAAAAGAAGATGAGATATTTCGCAATTTTACATTTATCGCGTGGAAATTCTTTATAAAATACTCTGATATAAAATATAAAGTAAAAACATCAGTTAATGTGTTCTTTTTAGCTGTAAAATATTTCATGTATGTCCATGTAACAGATTTCAATAATATCGTTTTAGTTGGAATAAAAACTAGATGTCTTTAGTTTACATTTATTAGTTGTAAAAACACTGCATTAATGCAATCCGTAGAGATGCGAGAAATGTAATGCTATTGTAAATTTATACGATAATCATAATATCATAAAAGTGGGAGCATTTATGGGAGCACTTTTATCACTTGTCATTTCGCCGTATTTGAGCGCGCGAGATCTCAGCTTTGTCATTGTCATGTAATACATTCGTGAAATATAATCACTTTCCTTTTAAAAACTATTATATCCTTAACATTTTTGTATTAAAATTTTCATAAAATGTTTCATAAAAAGGTTTTTTAAAATGTTTTAAAATTTGTTATTAAAAGGATATACGGTAGAACACCCTGTAATACATTCTGAAGAAGTTCTGAGGCAATATTATATATATAGCGTTTTGGAAATGCATCAAAAATTTTATTTTTGATTAATTTATATAAAATTATAACAAGAAACAATACAACACGATAATATTGATAGATAAATTTTTTTAAAAAGATAGTAGAAGTTACAAAATATAATTTGTGTGAAATTTTCAATCATATGAACAATATTAAAACCTTACCTGACATTTTTAAGTTTAAAAATATTGCAGCGAAAATGATCTAAAGTCGACAGTAATTATTGAGAGGTCGTAATTTTTTCGTTTAAGCTCGGAGAAAACAAGAAATAGATGGTTTTTACATGAATTAGAAATACGCTCGCATATCTGTATGTCTATTTTATCGTCTATACTTCTCTCTCTCTCTCTCTCTCTCTCTCTCTTCTTTTGGTTATCGTTTCGCGCCTTTTATATCTACAGCACCTCCGTCGGGGAAAATTAAATATCCTCCAGCTCTTACGTTTGGTCCCTCGAGGTCAGAATCCTTCGTAACTTAGCCACGAAAATCTTATAGTTCCGAACTCTCGACTTGCAACCAAGATTACGAGAGTAGAGGAACATTACGTGTCCGACATGTTATCGTGTCATTTTATTGCGGTGGTAATATGATAAATAAATGGGTTACGTTTAGCGCATTGAATTATTTATAATTGTACCGATAACGAGATACTTAATTAAATATGAAATATTCATTCCTCCTAATGATAATAATTAACTGACACAGCATATAGATAAGAAACACATCTACATCCTGTATAGTAAAAAGAAGTCTCAGTGTCCATTATTTTTTTCTCTTCTGTGTCTTTTCCTTTTATTAAAAAGAAAAGCAGTGTATTATTCGCGAATAAAAATTTAAACTTAACGTAAGATGATGACAGCCTTAGTTTTTATTTTAATAAAAAGAAAAATAATGATATTAATTTAATAAATTTCATTTAAATTTGGGACAATTTTAGATTCAAGTTTACATATGATTTTACAATTGATCGTATGTATCTTCCAAGTATAACTCAAAGACAGGAATCTCCTACAAGTACATAGGTTTTAATCCCCTTATCGTTGAAGTCAGACTACCTAAAATTGAACTAAAATTTTCACGACACGTCACTAAGAACAATCGACGCAATCTGCAGCGAGATAACCAAATTCGTCCCACAATTTCCGAGCGCAAGAACACCTCGCTCTTCCTACCGCAGGCAAGAGAAATTACGTGGCAAGAAAGGACGGCGCCTGGCAATGTTGCGCCAGCTTAGAAATCAGCGCGTACGAATAGCGAAAGGAACGAGACGGGGCAGCGTCTCTCTCTCTCTCTCTCTCTCTCTCTCTCTCTCTCTCTCTCTCGCGTGCTTCTCTCTAGACTTTTTGCTTGTTTCCCTTACATCCTACAGGAATATCCGACGGGAGAAAAAGGGAGAGTGGAAGCTTACGACGAGCTAGGCGGTACATAAAACATCTCCGAGCACAATTTGCCAGGCGGTAAGCAGCGTAAGCGAGCATTCAGTGGCTTTGACCTTTCGTCGCTGTCACGAAGATCCGCCATTTTCTGCTTAGGTCAATCCGAAAGCGCTCGGGAAACGCGCCTCTTTGTACGGCAATACGACCCCGCGCACGCCGTTCAGCGATCTCGATTTCCCTTTAATTCGCGACCGAGTGGAAGGGGGTCGGATTGTACGCGCTATATAACTACTGAGAGCGGATGCAATTTAGCGCAAGATGGAACGTATTCAAAGCACAGCGAATAGCCGTCAATCTTACTTTTTTTCAAAAGTATTCCTTTAGTGCTATCCTCCGTCTTCTATAATGTTCACCGATTTATGTGCACGGCATTTATTTGTCAATAATGAAATAAATGACTGGAGCTCGCTGAAGACGATATTCAAGATGTGGAATATAATAATTTGTTTCTCCAATTCCATCTTATTGTTCCGTAAAAAGGTCTCCGTGAAATTTCCGTATCTTCTGCTATATTCTGTTATTCTTTCTTTTTATTTGTCTCTTCTTTTTTTTTAGTGTAAATAATGATGATACTTTCCGTTCTGAAAAATGAAAGACTACGAGAGCATTATCAATATTTTGTTAGACATTCACTGTAATTTGACGATGTGAAAGATTTTCAGCGCAGGCGATGATTTGCCGAAGATACGAATGTGTCGTATCACGCATGTACGACTGAAAGATAAATTCTATTTACGGGAGTCTCAATATACAAGTAGTCGCACTTCTGCACAAGTTGGTCGACGTGCTGTGTTACAGCTCGACTCTCCGCTTCTTTCTCTTGTTTTCTCGAGTTTTCGTGGGATCTCGGGAAGCAGTCAGGCATGTCGATCAATTTGGCCGAGACAGTTTGTATCCGGTCGGTTTTGTCTCGGGCGAGAACTAACAGACGCACGACAATATCGACTGACACAAGTGAAATAAAAGAGGGGAAAATAGAAAAAAAAAGTTTCCGACATAATCCATATACGTCAATTTTTAATGATGGCACTGACACTTTCGTTATGCAGGTTGTACATGACACTCGATATGTTGAAAAAAATATTCAGAGAGTTTTGTAATTTACATTTAATGACGTAAATATTCATAATTTTATTTATATATTTATATATATATATTATAGCAGTTAATTTTGTACTACAAAATTTTCATCTATTACTATTAAATAAAAATTTATAAAGTTGATTATAGTGTTTCTTTAAGAAATTACGAAATGGTGAATCCGTTACGTTAATAATATTGTGCACATTTTGTAATAACTGTTTCCATATAATATATTGATATCCCAAAAAAGTATTTTAAAGTAATGTTTTTTATAATCTCATATTCTAAGCTTACTGTTTTACAGCAAACATATTCCTCTTTCAATAAAGTGAAAAATATTTTTACTTTTTTCTTTTAAATACTCTTGTTTATACTATTTTCTTCTTAATTTCAGAGGAATTTTTTTGAGACCAACATAAAAATAAAATCTTTTAAGATTTAGATTTAGGATTCCACGTATATAAAAAATTTTTTTTTGGATGAACAACTTCTATAAACGTATTGTAATACATCCTTTAAATCTTAGAGGATTTTACTCTTATATTGACCTCAAAAGGATTCCTCTGAAACCAAGAGAAAAACAATATAAACAAGAATATTTAAGGGAAAAAAAAGTATTTTTCACTTTATTGAAAGAAGAATATGTTTGCTGTAAAACAGTAAGTTTAGAATATGAGATTACAGTAAAAATCACTTTGAATGTAAAATACTTTTTTCTGAGTGTAGGTAAATCGTTTCTCATCTCCCATCTCTTCCTCAAACAGAAACTACAAATGTGTATCATCTGTGTGCAAATGCGGCAGGGTGGTACGTCACGCTAGAATAAGCACACGCTAGAACATTAGCGAAATCCATCCGACCAAGATTTCAGTGGAGCTGCCACATTGATCATCGCTGTGACGCACTCGTGAAATTGTCAGAGCAGCCCTGCAGCGTGTGAATCGTTTCGCGGACCCAGCCACGGCCGGGAGGTACGCCGCGCGATTATTTTATCGCGCGGTAGTCGGTATACCGAGCGATAGAAATTGGAGGTACCAATTAGCAGGTGGTATCAATTTAATGACCGCACGGCATCGTTCGTCATCGCTGCTAGCGCGGCGAAATGTGTTCGACACGGGCGCGTTGGGCATTGATTATCGTCGCCGTCGTTATCGTCGTCATTACTTGAATACACTATCAGTCGCTTCCATCCCCAACCGCTTCTCCTCCCCCCCCTCCTCCCACCCTCGCCCTTCCATTTTCCCTTAGTCCGCTCTCTTTCCCGCCCGTGTCTCTTCCGATTCTGTCGTAATAGTTGTATCCTCCTCTCTCTCCAGCGAGAAAAGCCGAGATAATAAATTAAATCGAATTTCACGTGCAAACAAATTGACGCTTTATTAGGACATGTTGTTTGCGTAATGTTTTGTAACTAATTTTATCGGCAATTTCAATGTTGAATTTTCCGGGAAAATCTGCATGTTGGCGAACGGGGCTGCATCATCGACGACACGTTGATTTTGGAAAATGGAGTTTGTAATTGACACTTTGTAAACGCGCCTGACCGATGGCCTGATAGACAATTTCAGTCACGTCATTATTTTGGTACGAAAGTCAAGGTGGAGCATGTAAAGGTATTTAAGGGAAGAAAAGCCGTCTGAATTTTTACACGTAAAAAGAGATGTTTGTTAAAATGTTGAAAAATTTAATTTCGTTGAATTGGAATCGCAATAAATGTGAAACTTGGCGTTGCGGAGATTTCGAATCAAAAAGCGTCATTCAAGGGAGCTGTCGAAGCGAGGCGAGACTAATGTCGGGCGATCGAACAAATTTCCTTCCGTTGCCTCGGCGGAAGACACTTAGGCATGGCACGAATCCAAATTCTCGCAGAATCTCTCTAAAAAGGACAGAGGACGATCGGCGCCGAAACAAACGGCGCTTCTCTTCTAACGAAATGGCTCTAGGCGAGTTGTTAGCTGCTATCTATCGCACCGTTCGATTACCGAAACTGAAATAAGAAGCGTAGGATAGGCGCGAATGAGAAATAGAAGAAAACTCAAGTAAAGAGGGTTAAGTTTGGATTAGATGTGAAAAAGGAAGCAAGGAAACCTTGAAAGAAGATGTACGAGAGGGCTGGGGTTTGGGAGAAGAAGAGAAGGGAAAGAACGGTTTCGGTAAAGTGTAAAGAAGAGAGTGAGTGGGAGAATTTAACGAAGCTGTGTGAGGGAGTAAGGTTGTTGAGATAGGTTCGATTAGACGTTCGTAGTAGGACTCGAGCAACAGAACACGGGAGATAAGAACAAATTGAATTAGCAAAGAGAGCAGAGAGGACGATAGCGTTTTGAAGGAAATGAAATTATGTTTGGATATTCAGAAATAAGTTGAGCCAAGGAATATTAAAAAAAGATGACATCAAAGAAATAAGGAGATAATAAAAAACAATTTCTTTTGATAAGAAGAACATTTTAATATAGAGTGTAACACAAATTTTATAATACCAAATAAAATTCTATATATAAATAATTCTACATATAAATTTGCAATAAATAAGTGAATATACTTTTTTACGATAAATCATAAAATTTTTGATAAAATAGTATTTGAAATTGCTATCTAAATCGTTCTATTCTCTCACTATAAGAAATGGAAGTCTCTATAGTATGTGGAAATAATGTATTATAAAGAAAAAATTACGTACTTTTATAGTCCGTACATATAAAAATTAGAAAATTTTAATTTTACTTTATAGCTCGATAAATATCAATTAATAATACATTGTATCAATAATATAATTTTTTACTCAACAATATAAATGTGATAAAATTCATGTTTTACATAACAATTATATTGTTGAATAAGAAATTATAATATTGATGTGCAATATTAGTGGATGATTTGCTGGAAATTGTTAAGTATGTTTAATGTTTTATTAGTCGTTAAAGTTTAAAAATCATTTATTATCTATGAGTGTTTTGATATATAATATTAGATTATTTTACAAGTAAATTCGGAACTGAAATTACATTTATATAAGAAGACAAAAGCGGAAAAACAAGAAGGAGGTCGCAAAGTATCTGGGAAACGGCTGGGTTTAGGTTAGATCCAAGTAGATGGGGAAGAGGAAGAAAAAAGTGAAAAAGCAGACGAAGATATTGGAAGGTGAAAAGAGGCAAAATGGGGTGGTACAGGCGAACAGTCCACTCGAAGAGACGGCAGCTAATTAGTATTGGAGCTCAGTACGCCTCTTTGCAGCGCGAGGACTGCCCACCCGAGATAGCACGACGGGGCCGAAGGTGTTGCTAGGGGTGTCTTGGGGGTAGTTCACGTTAATGAGCCTCCGGTAACGACGCCTTTTTCCTTCATGGTCATATATTCCGTCGAGAGGCGCAGCTCTTACCAACCGACCTGGCGGATTCTCTCACCATTGCACTTCCGCCATCCCTTCGCCGCACTGGATCATCCCTCGTGCTTTATGGCGCGATCTTCCTGAGAACCGGACGAATATTCACGCTGCCATAAGGTCGATCCGTTGGAGAAAAAGTGATGGAAGATGTCGAGTAGAGTAATCATTTTATGGCAGTGATAAAAGACGAAACAAATGAGGCACGAATATTTTATAAAAGAATGAAATACTTTATAAAAGATGAAAGACATTTTTAATATTATTGCAATAAAAATTATTATTCCCATATTTATTTTTAAATCTGTGTTTTCATTTAATTTTATTTCTATAAACCTATTCTGTATTTTCTGTATTTTAATTACTTTATATATTGTTCATTTTAAACCAAATATATGTACGTATTTGTGAAATTAACTCCGAAAAAATATTGATCAAAGAAATCAAAGAATCAAAGATCAAATATGAATAAAAAACAAGATTATTATTAGATAATAATTTATTGATTAAATAAAGGCAAATAACGTGGACGTTTTTCTTTATAAAGTTTTCTTTGGCACAATTATGATATAAAGATAAAAAATTTAATTACGTAATATTTAAAACCACTTAATAAATAAATACAAAGAATAACAAATCACGGAATAGCAAATAAAAGATTTTGATCAAACTTGATCTCTCTCTTTCTCTCTCTCGCTTAAAAAAATTATAATTATAATTAAAATATAGGTATTATGATTATTAAAATTGTTAATTAAATTCTTAGTCGCAACGTAAACTTTATCGTTACAAAAGCTGCGACAAGTAAAATTGTAGAACCTATTAAAGGCTTGAAATTTTCAGCGAGCATGTCGACATCTCGCGATCGCGCGATTCTTCGCGTAGCAATCAACGCACGCAGCCTGCGGGAAACTTTCCGGGTAGTTCCTGATAAGTATGCACTGCGTCATACGTGGAATGCACTCGGAGGCGTCCGCGGCGAAACTTGCTCGGCTCTCACCAGCACCTTCATATTCGAGTGAAATTCCGCAAAATCGCACTCGCATGCGCACGCGTATGGCGTATAAATCTAACGGATGGTTGCGTGCACTCGGCATACGGCCAATAAATGGTACATGCAAATTCCGCCGAAACACTAGTATGCGGTAGAAAACTGCTGTGACTGATATCAAGAACGAGAGAAAGAAAAAGAGAGAGCAGATGAGAAATGAAGAATGTAGAACGATAATAAAAATGCAAAAAGGGGAATGAAGAGCAGTAGTCGAAAATTGTTGCTCCAGAAATATGGTATAGCACTGCCGAGTACCGTGATAAGTGTTGTATTCTCCTTTGGTTGTTCATCGTAAAAGTAACAGTTTATTTTAAAAAAAAAACTTGCGAGATAGATACACGTAGATATTTAAACTGCGCAAAATGCACGACGTATCGCAAAAAAAGTGACCAGTTAGCTGGTTTCAAAGATTAGACTTGACCACGTTCGCTTAATTCATAGATAGCCAACGGTGGCGGATCATCGGCGTTTCCGCGCGGCCGGGCAATTCGGGGCGTTGAAAACCGTTTAATAATTTACCGCTAGAGATTGAATTAACCGTCGTGAATTTAACGTACGCTTACCTCCGTCGTTTATTCGAGTAACCTAATTTTTTAGTTTGACGTTTTGCTGCGTTAGCAGCGACGGCGGCGACGACGGTGGCAGCTCTTCGATAGATTGCGACCGAGCGAGCTTGTCCGTACACGCACATACAGATGCGCATACGTTACTCTATAAATCGTACATTTCCCGCGAATTTTCCCCGAGACCGTCCCCGACCGTCACGACAAGCTTGCACGGCGGGTACGTGCGCACGTATACACGTCCCCTTTGGATATATCGCCGCGCGGTGACATAGTAATGGTGGCTGCGGAGAGACGGCAAAGTAAACACGTGATCGATATTGTTTGATTTATGTGCAGCAAGAGCGTCGACGGTCACTGTACGATCACGGAGTGTTTTCGGAGCCTGCATCCACCACCGGAGCAACAGTCCAGGGGTTGACGGGGGTAGGATCGCCGTCAATGTGGCCGGGCACACCGACACGCGTCGAGAGAGAGAGAGAGAGAGAGAGAGAGAGAGACCCGCACTGCCTGCTCCGAATTTCTAATTCTCGATATTGACAACCGAACGAGCCGAGCAACGTCGAATATCCCTTTTTACCTTCCCTCCTTTTGATGTGCATTTCTCTTCCTCTCTCGTGATTCTCGACGGCCGACGGCAATGTTTTATTGCTCGCGGTACAGCACGGCCGACGACGGAAATATTTGTGCTATGTAATTCGCGTGATTTGTTTACCTCGCCGTAAAGTGCACTTGCCGTATCGTGTTGACAAAGTGTATCGAATTGTCTACTTGGCCGGTATTGTTCGTATATTTATCGTTATTGCGTTTGTTCTGTAAACGTTATTATTCTTTCCCTCGGCACCGTGCGCGATGCGCCACGCTACAATTTACATCAATTTATGATTCGCTATTCTATATCGAGATGTCTCGGATAGTTTATAGAGGATCTTAAATGAAAGAAGATCAAACTTTTTTAAAAATCCACATACCTAGATGATACTGAAAATTTAAACATGTTGAGGTACGTTCGTGAATTTTAAATTTCATACATGTTTGCTCTCAAAAACTTGAATTTTATCGCCGAAAATGTCGATGCTGTATAAATGATGTATTCTTACACTTGTTTGTTTTATATAGTACATATGTATGTATATATTCATGAATATATATATATATATATATATATATATACATATATATACATATATATAAAGCATCACATATTATATATGTAAAATATCAATGTGGCCACCTATATTGGAATTTAAACATTCAAACATATATTCCTTACATATTGAACTTCTCTCTCTCTCTCTCTCTCTCTCTCTCTCTCTCTCTCTCTCTCTCTCTCTCTGTCATTTTCACTCTTTCCTTCTCTTCTTATCTTTTCTGTGCTATAGAACATATAAAAAAAGTTTATATTGCATTTTTTATTATAATATAAATGTTACTAAGCAATAGAATTATTCATATCTATTCTTTTTTATTCATAAACTTCACAATTTAACTTTTTATACGTATATAATAATTGGAGTATAAATAGTATCCATAATATGGTTATTCAAAAGCCCCCGAGTGTTCTCTCCTCAGGCGAAGCAGTCGACCGCGATTTCACATAAATCGCTCTTTCTTCCGCGTACCTTGTAACGGAAGTCGAGGCCCGGCGATTTCTCATCCCGGATGAAGAGTAACGCGCGTCGGGCTTTCGGTCGCTCGAGCGCACCGGTAAACACGAGCTCGTGCGCCGGAAGTTCTTCGCCCCGTCTTCTTAGCGCCGTAGGAAATTAAATGATCGATATTAATACATCACGCAGTAGATACGTATCGAGTCCGTGACGTAATTGCGGAGCGGAATGCGTCGTATTCGAGCGCCGCGATGCAACCAGATTTCACCTCGCGCTCCCATTACATTGAATTTCACGTCCGCCTTGTACGTGACATCTACATCATCCAATGATTTATGTAACATTACGTGATGCATTATTTATTGAGCCCTTAACCAACAAAGATGTGATCGAATTATTGGTCGCGTAATAATGGCCACGAAGGCTCTTGTAATTAATGTTTCTTTATAAATCTCATGTCTCTTTTAATATTTTCCATTAAAATAAGTGACAACTTTATAATAATTATGAATTGATGATTATTAATTAATAATTTAAAAAGAAATTGACAAATGTCATATTATTGTTCAATTTATTCCATCTTTTAGATATTTGTGTTTAAAGTCTAATCGGAAAAATGAAAAAGAAAAAGAATCCTTCTTTAAATATATTATTCAATTTAAATATATTATTCAATTTATTAATATATGTATAGAATATAAAATTAAATATTATTGTTTCAAATATAATAGACGAAAGGCTACGATCCTACCTTTTTTAACAAATTCATACTCTATCACAGCGAGAAAGTGCTTAGTTGACAATTATTTTTGTAAACAATTAACATATTACTAATTAAAAAATTGCGCGATATAAAATAGACGGTGTTGCGTTATTCTTCTAAAATAGGATAACTTTCTGCTCATTTCGGATGCAAGAAAGGAAGCAGCGAAAAAGAAGTAATTTACGTAAATTACAGCGATGTAAAGTCGGGGTGAAACTTGCGGATGGGACATCCGCGACATGCCAGTAACTCGACATACTAACATATTGAAACTTACGCGAACTTTGCTCAACAGAATTAGCGTTTTTTGTTTGTACAGATATTTGCCTTATTTTCATCATAAAGCAACATGCTGCTTTATTATTTTTTAATTTAGCCTTTATATTGAAAAATTGTCGTTCTAAAAAATCAAAAATTATTTTTAATTTAGTCATACCATTAAATATTTCGCAGAAACTATAAGAAATCCTCTTTTTTTTTAAATTACGTTAATGTGTACAGAATTATATCATCATGATGAACGCTTTCAAGCCCTAACGGTAGAAACTCTTTGAACTAAAGACAATATACTTATCCGAGAGAGAAATCTGGTGAAATCTATCAGTGTAGAACTGTAAACCATTCTTTGCTTAGCCAGGAGGATGAATTATTATTCCATTCTCAATCTTGGCGTTATAAATTTATATCGCGCTTGTATCACGCAGCTAAATCGAAATCTGAAGATACGTTCATGCTCGGTGACATCGCTCTTTCTCCTACCAAAGGATCTCTCAGTAAAGGATAATCATAAATGATAGCGCGCGGCCGAGACGCGTGGAATGAAAGGAAAATAGATACCTGCAATAAAAGGAAACATGTCGTGAATTACTTCACATACTCCAATTGCAATTTTGATTTTTCTCATCAGTGTAAAAACATGAAAATTAATGATGGAAGAAACAAAAAAGTGATGAAGCGTATATTTGAAACAGCATGCTTATAATCATCTCATAACACAATCATCCGTCTCTGTTATGACGTAAAAGTCGAATTTGGCTGATGGAAAAGTTATGTTTCTGATCACAAAATATCTAAAATATATCCCAAAACAAATATGCATTTATATGGATTTATGCATTGTTAGTAATTTTTAACAACAATCTCTTGTACGGTGTAGGTATATCCCTGATATTTCCGATTTATGACCAGAGTGTTTGTAAAAAAAACTAAACTAAAGGTAAAGAGAAACTATAAAATGCATTATATTTCAAATATAAATTCTCTATAAATTTTACATTTTTATTATATGTTTACATGTGTAGATACACATATAAAATAAAAATATAAAATTTGTAGAGCAACGTAAATGCGTTTGTATATCTGATTATTAATTTTTATAGACGAGAATTTTTGTTTTGCCTAAAATTGTTCCATCAATCTCTTCCTATAATAAATCCGATTTGATGTTCACTTTACTTACGATTAGTTGACTTATAAGCACAAAAATTATTCGTACGTTGGCAGGCTGAACGTATTTGCACGTGTCTATGAGTTAAACAGACGAATGATATAGGTCATAGGTTTCCGCGCGCGTGTCGAATGTGAAACATAACACCACGATGTAAAATGAAACTAATCGCGTGCATGCGATGAGGATCTGCACACATTTGTTTAATATAATTAATGAATGTATTCTCCGGATAGAATAAACTAGAGGGCACAGAGACCTATGTACATACACGCGCGTTCAAAGAGATCGGATTATTTCATTATTTGTGAATTTCATGCTACAGCAGAATAAAGGTCGACGCAGAGAGAAATATCCGAAACGATCGGATAAATCGAATTCCTCTTGATATTCAGTTCTAACGATCGTGCATTGTATCGCGCGCACGCGCACGCGGAAACCCATCATTTATTTCTCCCATCATATTTCTATAAATATATGTAACAAGATGTTTAATGAATGTATTGCTCATATTCTCTGGCAAGTGAAGGAGATACTGGAAAGGGATGAGAAATGCCCCAGTTTACCTTATACAGCCGTGTATGAGCGCTTATGGGATTAAGGGTAAGTAGTAGTACGTCGTATAGACGTACGATGTACGAGTAGACGTGTAGGCTTCAATAACGCGTAGGTAGGCAGTTAATTAACCTTTAAATTGTCTCGAATAATCGATTCCATTAAGAAACACTTGTGAAACTAGATACCGAAGCATTATACATGAGTAGATTGTTTTGTAGTAACAAAATACTTTTAACAAAAATAATTTACATTACGTTCAAGATTTCTGCTTTCATTACAATTATAATATTTTAATTTTATTTTAATAAACGTGACAGAAATCTTCTGTTGGGCTATACTAACTCTACTTTTTCATTTTATCTTCTAGGGTCCGTCGTGTAGATCTTGATTGTAACTTTACTCAATTATCTGGCCATCAGGTATCGTGGAGTATCAATTGATTTACGAGAAGGGAAGACGTATTAGAGTAATGCGTAAAGAATGATCGTCGGCCACGTGTACACTTTAGATAGAGTTAGTGTGATCTTTGAGCGAGTCGTGGCTCTAGAAAAGAACCGGCATGAAGACAAGGCGACGCTCCTTTAGGATTAAAATAAATCCTAATCTAGGGCGGGTCATAAAGTCAAGAGGGTGAGTCCATCCCACACAGGGTTGGTGTAGCGAAGAGGCGCGGTCGGGAGCAAAGGAAGAAAGACAAGAGGAGGAAATAAAAGGAATCTGTGTGGAGCAGCGTCGGACGAGAAAATGTTACTTGAGATACACTAACTTCCTGCTTCAGTTCCGCCATTTCCAAGATCTCCAGACGTCTAGGTGCTGTATAGATATTAGTCCCTCGTGAGGTGAACGGTTGTAAATTTTCGAGGACACTCGCTGTATATACTCGAGCGTCATACGGGGGCCGTGGAGATTGTGCCCTGCTGTATATGCGCGAGAGATTCAGAGGCGTATAGTAAATGCACTGGGTGGATTTGATGGCCGAGGAGATAGAACGTTATAACGTACTCCTGTCCTCGAGACTCGACACGGTACTATTAATGGATTACGCTAACGATAAAAACAAATAGTTGTAACGTAATAAAATTATACTTGCATCAAGAAAACGAGCAAATTATAATAAAGACATCTTATTTAGTGATAAAATAAGCAAATAAAAAAGAAAAGATGTGATATAATCAATGATGAAGAAATGTCAAATATGTTACTATTTTATCGTAACATTACATTAAAAAAATAGTTTAAGACTCAGAAATTAATTTCTTGAATCAATATACATGATATTTCTCTTTAATCAATCTATCTAGATAAATTAATAAAAAAAAGAAAGATATCCCTCTACTCACCATGAGCTATATAGGATTACATTTTGTACACTATACAATTTCTGGTTAACTTCGATTAATTAAAATTTACATTTGTTGTGTAAAGTAAAGAAAATTCAGTCATTTTGTGTTATCGTGTTTGCGTTATTTCCTTACATAACCTGGTAAAAGCCGTACTTGCATATGCACGATATTTTGGAAGAGACAAAATATTCATAATTAATTAGTCATACATTAATTAGTCATACATTAATTTCCTTCTCCACTTCTTCCTGCTTACTTCACAAGGCCTTTATAGCTGCGCAAACGTGCATTAATATTTGATGATGTAGAGAATTATGAATTTCTAGGGACAGGTTGAACTTCGTATAAAGCGGACATTCCTGGTGCAGTGACCAGATGTGTTATCGCTAGGTCCTCTCTTTTGTAAGAGATATAGAAAAACAGGTCACGTATTCATGGGACCTCGAAAAAGAGAAAATATTCATACACGTAATGCGCTATGAATCTTTAAACAGACGCGCAATAGAAACATCTGTTTGAAATCATGACTATTGATAATAAAGAGGTACTGTATTATTTTGCGAATTGTGTCGTTTTAATTACATTAAAAATAATAAACAACAAAGATATATAGACACAAATATATAAACTACAAAGTTATTACATTTAAAATATTAATCTTTTAATCCCAGTATTAATCATGCTTTAAAGACTATTGTTAATTAAGAAAGCATAATTTACTAGTCAATTTACATATTAATTTAAATTATTATTTCCTTTTGTCAACCAGTATCTGAAATAATTTAAATTGAGTCAGCAAATTTATAAATTTTGTTACTCTAAATTAATTCTCATCACTTTATAGATATCTGAAAACGAGATTTTTCTTTATTTTGAAATTGAAAGAGAAATATTTTGAAACTTAAAAGTAACCTTTCTAAAGAAAATTAAAAATAATAGTACGATAAAATAGTAACATATTTGTCATATTTTCATCACTGATTATATCTTCCATTTTTATTTGCTTATTTTATTATTAAATAAAATATCTTTATTATAATTTGATCGTTTTCTTGATGCAAGTATAATTTGATTACGTTACAACTATTTGCTTTTAAAAATCTCGCTTTTTCACAATTTTTTTCTCAAATTTTCGAAATTATTTTCATCATATAACATCATGTAACAAATTAATATTGTATTATGACATTTTGATTCAGATTCCGTTAGGAAGTTGCACATTTCTTGGACGTACCATTTGGATTTGCGGCAAACAAGAGACACGTTCTTTCGCGCGGATGCACTCCGAAAGCAAAATCACCAGAAGCGGCCGAAATACAGTAAGCAAATAGACGGTCACACGCGGTCCCCATGGCAGTGGTGGAAGCTTGTAGCTCATCCACGTGCCGCTGTACATTACATGGGTTCTCGGCTGTAGCGGGGTTAGTAATGGTCGAGCACAAGGCAAACAAAGTATAGCCTTGCCCGTTGGTGGCGGTTCCGGGGGTTGGATTTAGTTCAGGGATGTTGGATTACGGTTAGCGCAGGCGAAACTAGCGAGGTCAAGGATCGCATCATATGATATGTCGGCTTTCACGGCTGAGTGTCTCGCAAAAGTGCATTGCGAAAGGATTCCCTAAAAATAAACGTCATTCCGCAAACATGCCACGTCGATGATCGACGATCATTAGATTTTCACGACAGCTTGAAAATTCCCTGTTTAAAACTGCGACGCTATCCAAAGTCTCCGTCTTCTTACGTAGTGAAGAAAAAAACGAAGTAATTTCGAATTAAGAAGACGGAGAAGTGTTCTTTTATTGGTTCGCGCGGAAATTACTTTCTGGACTTTCATGCCAGATTGAATAAGTAGAAAGCGATTTTACAGTGGTGACTATCTTACGTTAGTATTCAACGAACGATTGTCACGTTTAGAAATAACTTGTTTCTCTTTTAAGATCTTTAAAAGCTATTGATTTTTTAAGTAGACCCTCTTAAATCAGGTTATTAAAAATTGTGTGAGAGTATACAATATATTTTTAAATTATATTATCCGCTCTATTTCATTCAAAGGAGAGCCAGGTTGTAAGAAAATATTAATAAATTGAATATAAGTATTGTTTTTATTACAAACAACAATTTCATGTTAGATAAAATATTAACGCTATTATTTATATTTTTATGTAAATGGCAATGTAAATATATTTAATCTTTCATCAAATAAGTTGCAACTGCAATTTATGTATTTTGTTAAATATATTGAAGAATATATTAGAAAATACTATGTCGAAATAACGAATCTTAATTTTCCTTAAGCAATTTTCTCTTGCATCTTGGTCGTTCTTAATTATCTCTGCAAAACGAGCAACACGCGAAGGCGATTTTCAAGATTATCATAAACCTTAATTCTACCCCTTGTTGCTAATACTTTTGAACAAGAGAACTCATTATGGTAAATTCTTTTCGAGAGAATGAGAACACTTGCTTACTTGTAATTACTCGATAAAAATTGGATCTCTTTTTATAAAATGCTGTTTGGACGGTTATGGAAGAAAAACCTCTTGGACCAACAAACAATCGCCCATTATAAATGATGACTTCATAATCGTCTCAACGGCTCAAACAAATCAATCGCTGGTAAAATCCCTCTGTCTCAATCCCTCTGTATTCAACCAAGCAATCGCTGATTATATTTTTCTGCTCCGAATAGCACCGCTAACTACGCTTCCACTGGCTGGTATTTTGTGCAAATTATTTCAGCGATAAATTTTCTTGCAAATACATTGTTCAATATGATTTACGCACGAAAGTTACGATAAATATTCTAAACGGTAAAGTTCCTTTTTACAGCTATTTAAAATAGCTAAATAATAGCAACGTTATGGTAATTAAAGTATTTCAGATAAGGTAATAAAAATAAAAATATTAATAGGCAGACAATCATTTTTTTAGAATAGACATAAAATATATTATTTTAGAAAAAAGAATTGTTGCGATATATGTGTAGGTAAAATTCAAAAGTAAATTAAAAATTTCAAAACTTTTCAATTTTTTTCACGTTTTATATTCTTTAATTAACATATGTTAAATTTCACATGTAGATCTCAAAAATGAAATGATGTAACAACCAATGACTCAACAATCGCTTCTACTATTTTATCTTCCAGCATTGTGCCGACAGCATAATGGCTTCGAGTGGAAAATCGGAGGAGCTAATAAAAAGTATGTTACAAGGAAGATGAACGACAATGGTGACGAATCAAATACAGATATTATTCCATAGAGCTAGGAGGATTTCTCTCCTTATATTCTTCGATCACTTCCTGTATTTTCCATGCCGCCATTCAGGTTATCGACCTCACGAGTTGTAAGCCACGACAAAGACGCTTTTGGTCTCGGCGGAGAAACAATTCTTTTGGACGCGGGTCTAAGATTGCCTATAATTATTCCGACGGCTCTCTTTTGAAAACCATCGATCTGTGAGTGCAACAAATGAAAAACTCGGAGTGTGGAATCGTCGTGAAGGAAATGAGGTCAGAAGCAGTAGAAACAACTGATATCTCTTAGACATTGATGCCCTCAATAATACAAGAATATTACAAGAAAAGGAAAAGCTCATCATCTTCCATAATTATTAAACAATAACTTATATATATGTATATTATTTATATTCACAGCTATTGCTTTACTGACATTTCAATTAGTGCAAAAGCGAAAAGTGTTACTAAAAGAGTTAAACAAGGAAGGAAAAGGAAATAATTTACAATTACAATTGCAGCTTGTGATACACTGGTTGAAATTTAACGCAAAAGGGGACTCATTCAAGCAATTTAAATTGTAATCCTCATAGAGTTCTATGACAAATGAGAGGACAATGTCGCCAAACATGATTATAGTAATAATACGAGGTCGCGTATAATTATCCGGTCAGATAATAATAGTTCCAGGTCAGCACGTTTACTCGAGCTTCGCTTTGAAAAGCTTTGTGCCCGGCTGTGCCATGCCCGAGCGGTCAGACGACAGGGATCCACTAATAGGCCTTCAAGAGCAGGAACGCGATTCCAGAAAGCCCTAACAACGAACGCGATTTATCCTTCATCCTCTACGTACTTGCTCACCTTTATTACTGATTTCCGGGATCTCCGAATATGTCTTCCCTGAGCTACGTGACGATCAATCGACGAAATGAGGATTTCAACGATCTAATACTGTTCCTCTAATCGCGCAAAAGGTTTCTCTGCACGCATTAATCTTAGCTTACAGTAATAAATGTACTCGTTGTGTTACATATATCGACGAAATCACATAAAATAAGTAGGTTATTATTCTGTTAGAAAATATTAATATAATAAAGATAATTTTGTTAATATTAGTGTTTTTTTAACAACGATAAAATTGAAGAATTAGTTATTTCTTGGCAACAAATAATTGTAATTGACAGAAAGTTCGCCTTAAATTCTGAAATTTAAGAGTAAAAACAGAAAATTACATCAAAATAAAATAACTGCATTAAAATTTAAATCTTCTATTATCTGTATAACAGAAGTTTAAAATTTTATATTTTTTTGGCCAAGTCGAAAGGCATCTAAAAACATTATCTTCAATTAGAAAATAGAATTATTGTTGCGAGTTATATTTAGTTGTATCTATAAAGATGGATGTATAGTTTATCATTATAAATTACGTTTGAAATCATTAGTCTTGTAATTTGTAAAATTGTCAAGATGGAAGATAGAAAGAGCGGTGGACAAAACGAGGACTGTGCAAAAGATTTAATTGGCCCTTGATAGCATCGGCATTGATCTGGGTTAAGAATCACAGACGCGCCGTGGAATTCGAATAATTCTTACGACGATTGCGTCGCGAGAAACGACGAATGGAGATGGAAAACGTCGACGATGAAAGAAATTAATTTAACTCCTCACGCGTGGGGACTGTAAAAAATGTCCGCGAAATTGGAATTAATCCGACCTCTCGTTATTACAAAGAGCTCCCTTTGAACTCAGGGTCGGAGGATTATTCCGTAAGAACCGACTTTTCCGAGCCGAGCCTGTCTCGCGTAATCATACCAAATGTTCCTAATATTTTTAGATTTCACGCGAACTATTCTCCCGAGCTTCGCGATACTCGGCGCTCTCTTTCCCCGACTTGTCTCTCCTTTCTCGTTACTCGCGACGCTTTCCAGTTTCCGCCTTCGCAATCGCGTAAAAGCCAAAGTCAAGGTAGTTTGCGGACTCGTCTTCTCGATAATCCGCCCTCGCGGAGTAGACGTCTCCTGGAGCGTGTAATTTCCGCGCGTAACCGCACACGGGATACGCGCACGGTATGACGCGCATTATTGTGTGAATGCGCCCTTTATGTAACAGGCAACCCCTGGCGCGGCTTTCAACCCCTTTCAGTCAGCCGAGACGGCGACGGCGACGGTGACGACGACAACGACGACGACGACGACGACGACGACGACGACGATGACGACGACGACGACGACGACGACGACGACGATGACGACGACGACGACGACGACGACGACGACGACGACGACGACGACGATGACGACGACCGACGACGACCGACGACGACGACGACGACGACGACGACGACGACGACGACGGCAATGATGACGACACGAAGACGACGACACTGATGAGATATACGTCCACCGAAGTCGTAGGCAACGTCTCGCATACCGCGAGCTCGTGGAAAGGCGGGCATGGTTCTCGTCTCGTGGTTTCTTCTTTTGTCTGTCTGCAATTACGGCGCTTCTATTGAAAACAACTGCCACCGCGCGCCGCGCGCTGTTCGCCATGATTGTTATGCATGAGGGTTTCTCGTGTCGAAGGGTGCGACGTAGTCGGAATGATTTTCGGTGTAATTTTGTACGTTCCTTCTTTCCTCCTTCAGTTTGCAAACTACCGCACGCGATTTGCCGACGTGTAAGGATATATCAATTCTGTCCATCGCTTCGTGTGAAGAAAATTGGAATAATTTACACGAGTTCGTATTTTTCACGTTTATTGTCAGCACCATAATTACGAATAATTACAAATAATTACGAATAATAAATTCTTATTATTGAATCTAAAATGCTTATATTATCCACCTGCATTATATCTTCTAATTGCGATATTATTTATCGCAAATTCAGTAATCTTTCTCCTCCAGCAAAGCTCTAGAAGATTTTACTCTAGTTTGCAACTTTGGCAAACAAACTTTTGTCTCTCCTCGCACGATAAAGTTATAATTTATTAAATATCGTTTGTTATTATATATTTACGTAAGCTGTCAAATTTTGCATTGTAAACCTCGAAGATCTTCATTTTGCGATATCTACTCCGTCAAACTTTAAAAGACTGCATTACTTATAAAATATTTCAGAATAATAATTAATAATAAAGAATAATTTTATGTATAAAAAAGAAACTTTTTTCATTACCATCACATTTTCAAGTTTTCAAGCTGATGACAAAATTTTTTTAAACAAAAAGATATTAAAAGTAAGTAATAGCAACATATAATGTTTATTTATTACTTCTCAGTACCTATGCATACTTCGACGTAATTTTTATATAATATCGTGCTCCTTGCATTTCCTCTTCGAGTGATTGAACCGGGCGTTCGGTTGCGACGGCTTTTAGAGATCAAAGAGAGAGGACGGTATTGGAAAATGTTAGATGTCACGCTCGATACAATCTGTGTATCCTTTACCGTACGTTGCGTCTCTTATATGCGAGAGAATTTTCAGTCGCGAAAAATCACCGATTAGTTAAAAAAAATTGCGTCATACATGCTGTCGAATTAATGCGAAGTTAAGTTTGACTCGGCATTGTCCTACTTTCGCCGTTATATTTATTTTTGTATATCGTTTTCCATGAAAAAACGTCTGGCTAAAAGTATTAAAAGATAAGCAAATCTGCATAGTAAAGTAGCATTTTAGTTTAAAAAGCACTGGGGGTTGTAAAATAAATTTTTCTCCTAGATAAAAGAATTTTCTTATGCAAGATTATAATATATAATTTTGCTCAGTACATCTAACATTATATAATATGATTAAGTAATAACAGCAATTTACAATATCTTATTAATTATAATAAAATTTTTAATCAACATTTTTAATTATTTATTTAATCTTAATTAAATTTTAATTAAAAACCATTAGAAATGTTGATAAAAATTTTATTACAATATATAAAACGTAACAATATTATTATAAAAATTTTTTTGAGCTAAAAAATTATTAAAGAAAAAAGATTATACACAAAAATAAAGTTGAAATAAATGTAAAACTCATAAAACTGTGAATCAAAAAGCGTGAATGTGAGTGTAACTTTTTAAAACTATGTATATTCTTGTTTTATTTGAGTTGTTTAGTCTATAAATAAACCCCAAGGCCTTGTCGCTTGTTGATGCATCCTACCAATCGATTACATAACAGTAAATCAATGCTTGATTCATGCTTCTAGTCTCTTTGCTACGATAAACTGTCCCAGTACTTGATACACAAAGCCTAGGGCAACAATCAGTTGACGTACAACACGTTTAAGAATTGAACAAGTGAAACACACAAAAGCAAATGGACCGAGTTTAAAAGACGAGATAATATAATTAATACTTGAATATATCTATATCTGTTACGTAACGTAAATATTAAATATTCAAACACAAAAGAAACATATTCAGAAATGTATATTTTTGCACAAATAATTACATATAGAGGAGTAATTTAAAAGAGATAAATATTAAAAGAAATAAAGATATTCTTTGTAAAAAACAAATATAGCAATAATAACAACAAGCAGTAGCAAGGAGAGAAATATCGTACACTAAATATAGAAAAAGAAGAGATATTTTACTGGTAATATTTTCACAAACGTTCCTATGTACAAAGGTTTCTGTTAAAAATCATTTTCAGTCGCAGACAGTGCTCTGCTCAATCATTATCATCGCTTTTAATGACTGTCGCGTCTGCAGAAATGAGTGCAAGGTATATGAATGCATGAAAAAGACTTCCCTCGGAGCCTTCAATCGATTTTGTACACTCAACCCGTAGATTTATTGTCACTCTTTTCAATGCATTTTCAACTCTTTACTGATTCGTTTTCTTTTTTCTTTATTTACTATTTATTACTTTGATTTGAACAATAAAAGACCGAAACGGAATCCGTAGAACTCTATCATAGATTTTTTCTTGAAAGTACTTTATTATATTTTTCTTGCTTTAATTAATTTTTATTAGTTTCTTTATTAGTTTCTTCGCTGTTAAACAAAAGGATCATGAAGCCCTTGTAGTTGGAAATTTTTTATTACACAGCTTTTTATAACACATCTTATAAAAATGTATAGAAAATAAATAACAGGCCAACGTTTACAATAATAAGAAATAATTTACAACTGGCGTCGATATAAGTGTAATTTGAACGTTAATATATTCGGAACATTATCGTTCTACTCTGACGTTTGATTTGTCATTATTTTCCATCTCATCGAAAATATTCCGAGGATCTTCGTTTTCTCAAACCGTAGGAGCGCCACCGTAACCGATTCCGCATGATGTAACTTCGGAAGATTTAGGAGAGGTCGGGCTCTCATTTGGCAGCCAATTACAATGCCACCGGCAATAGCGACGAATCCAGCGGCGGAACTGCGCTCCGGGTACGGCGGTCGAATTGGTACCAATAGCGGTGGAGGCGTGCGGTTTGGGACAACCCTGTAGCTCATCCGAGCTTCACCCCCTCAACTTCCACTTCCTCTCTTGTACTATCTCTCATTGCCACTTCTCTCTGGTTTCTCTCTCTCCTTGCTCAAGACTGCGCTCCTCTTGGGTTTACGCCCGGGATATTCGAAAGACATAGTATGTGCGCATTAGAACAATAGTAATATCAGCATGATTGCATGCGTAATTGAAATACCATAAACCATTAGCCGGATCCCGGATTATAAGCTTCAATATCGTAGGAATTATTATATATATATAGATATCACACTAGGGCTCTTAATGTCATCTCGCAGTTTACGATCCCAAGAAATAGACCTCCTTACGTCCTATTCGAGCGACGAGAGTCGTGCCATTACGTCACATTCATAATAGCGCTGTAAAATAAATTTCGGGCGTCGTAAAGAAAAACGTCCGCCCGGAGATGCAGACGTATCGTAAGTGCGAATGTGCTTTCATTACTCCAGGAGGGACTAACAAATCATCACGAATTTTATGTCGAAATATCTTATGACCGATTGCATTCTAGAAGAAAAAAACAAAAGCTTAGATATTCAAAATAACATATGTACAATATATCTTATTAGTAAGTATATACTGAAAAAAATTCTGGTTAAAAACAAATTAGAAAAATCTTGTAGAATTGATCAAATACTCCGGATATTATAATACAAATTCTGATTATTATAATAGAACTCAATACTTTATAACTTATAATAACCAGAATATTTGATCAATCCTACAAGATTTTTCTGATTTGTTCGTTTTTAACCAGAATTTTTTTTAGTGTACGTTTAATATAAATTTGAATTTCATTCGCTCTTTTCATTCTTTTAAATTCAATTAAATTAATAAATCCAATTTAATCAATCTTTAATCTACATCGTTTCATTATCATTTCATACGATTTAATCATCAATGGCAAGACCAATTCGAGAAAGATTGTCATCTTTCTATAACAGATCATAGCAGGGTTTCTCGATATCTGCAACAAGCATTACAACTATTATAACAAACGCGACATCGTTTCCGCGGGGTAACGAGTAACTTTTAGAATCAAAGTTGAAGCGTTCCAATCTACGTTGCTCTCCAGATTCGTCCGACATCCATCCTCCGTCCATCTCACCCGACGAGTTGTGTCCGCCGCTCCACGAGATACCAAGAAAATTGTCTTTCCCTGGAAGTCCCTCTATTAAATTCTCGTGGTTCGACGGCGGGCGTCTCTCGTCGTCGGCGGATAAACGAGGTCGAGCGCGTTGCCGTTCCGACTTCCTGTCGAGCGATTCTCGAGTTCCTTCTTTCTCGGCCAAACGGCTCCTTTTCTGTTTTACGACGCCGGAGATTTTGACCAATCGCTATTGGCCCGAACGGCGGTGAGTGCTACGTGAAAGTTATGAAGCGACTGTAGTGTTTGTTCGTTATTCTGTCCTGACGTTATTCTGTCGTCTGCTCTCCACAGCCATTTAGCGTAAGATCTATTTAGATTCCGACTAAACGTTTGCACAACGTTTTACCAGATTCAATAAAATAATTTTTTAGCAATCGTCACAACTGTATTATAAAATTTCGATATATTACGAAAATTTATTTTTCTTTAAAAGTGTAAATGTATGATAAGTGACTTATCTTATCACAGGCTGCGTTCAGAAACTTCATTCGGATAAAATTCTGTTTTTCTATCTTTGTCACTTACTGAGAATTGATAAGGTTAAAAGGATAAATTTCCTTCGAGTAAAGTTTTGTGAGCGCAGCCATAGATAGTCAATAACTTCTAACTACTCAAACTGTCTCTCATACGCATATTACACGATAATTAAAAACAGAAAGCATTCATTTGTAGAGTAGCTAACAATAAAAACAAATTTCATATTGCTTATGAATAGTCCCCTCATTGCGTAATGAATAACTGAGTGAGCGCGTAATGTACAAGTTTCTAATACGCGGACGTAATTAGAAGCTTTTACAGCCCCCCAACGTTAAATGCGTATGTTGAGTAAGAGCCCTGCTAATGGTCGTTATAATGCCTCTAAGTTATTGCTCTATAGGAAACTCGACTGAGCCATAAAATTTTCTGCTTTGCCGTAACGCACTGCGTTATAGCGTTATAGCGCGCAAACAAAGCGTAATGTTAGGTATTACACTTATTTTCAACTGATTGAGAGAAATATCGTGTATGTGTATGTATGAGATAAAGTTATAAACAGCGTATCCTATAAAATACGTGGTTCGGAAAAAACAGCGCTTTCGTGTTCAGATACGTTTTATCAGGATTAAATTTATGTCTTTGGAGCATTTTTTTCATTGTAATACAAAACTGATGCTATTAATTTATTCCATTTTGCTATTTTACACGCGGATCACTCTATATTTTTAAAACTGCTACGTAGTCATGTGCCGCAAAGGCAAATCGATATTCGCCACGGACCCCAGTGCCCTATCGCCGGCAAGCTTACGATGCGAAATCGAAATACTGAAGACCTCGCGACACACACACATGCGTTTGATTCGAATTTTTCGCGACTGCATATTGCGTGTCTCTTCAGAATAAATCAATATTTAATCCAGTGACCGCGGGCTACGCGCTTTGCGCGTCCAAATTATTTTGTTGGCTTTAACACGTCGTGTGAAAATTGCGCGCGTGTAAAGCTCGTTACGCGGATGCCGCTATTTCCGCATCGTCATTCGGTATATTTGCCGCGTGAAACGCCATTTCGATTTTCGTCGTAAAATTGTAATGCTTTGTCGTGGTCGGCGAATTAAATAAATATTAGAGCGCGACGATATGAAAATATTGAAAAAGCGATGAAATTGCATCGTGCTTGGAAAATTGAGGGGACATTAGCTATGCTAAATACACATTACGCGTACTTGCAAGCAAAATCCGTAAACGCGAAAGTTATCATCAGCAAATCGTTCATGGCGAGCGCGGCGAGAGATTGGACGGGAAATATTTTTCACACATGAGCAAACAATTCCATCGCCATACGGTCGCATACGTCAGCAGCAGCAGCAGCAGCAGCACACTTCGGCAGCGCGCGATTACAGATTACACATGCGGTAAGCATATTTCATCTCTGCCACGAGCCGGAACAAGCGGAATTTTTCTCAGTCGAGGACAGCCGCGAATCACGCAGTTGATACGGAAGGGCGCAATTATTTCGAATAGCGTCTCTCCCTTTCTTTTTCCGCCTCTCTTTCTCTTTCTGTCTCTTTCTTCCAGGAAAGCGCGCATTATCAGCGCGAAAACGCGACACAAAGACTAGCTGAGACAAGAATCGTCGTAAATCACCGGGCGGCGTGGTTCGAACAAAACCAGCAATGCGTATTTCGCAGAACGAGTTGAGAGATAAGACATGAGAAACGCCATGGAGTCTGTGGAAAAAGAGAGCGAGAGATACCGCAGGCGACAAAGGAGAGAGAAATGTTCGCGTCTTTCAGCGACATCGGCGTTGCGCAAGTCGTAGATACGCAAGCGAGGGAAATGAATGGGTGGGAGTAAAGGGATGAAAGGAGGAGGTGCGAATCATAACCGATTGTCTTTTGTTTTCGCCGCTTTGTTTTTACGCGTTTCTCGCACTCGGTGGCCATTTGTTCGTCCCACTATGAGGCCGTGCCTCTCGTTTGGGACCGGAATTGCCTCGCTTTCTCTCTTTCAGCCCGCTGTCTTTTCGGAATGCTGACGAATTGAATGCCAAAGAGATGTCAGGGGTGGCAGTCAGTACAGAAATAACGAATGCGTGTGCACGATGAATACTTTTCTCGATGATGATAGAAAGTGCCGGGTTCTTGTGGGACGAGCGATAACAATGTTTATGATATTGCTCATAAAAATCTATTTCGACAAAAAGCAAAATTTCGCAGAAATTTTAAAAATATTTCTGAAGCCTCGGAATGATATTGGAGAGAATTTATGTACATGAAATAAAATCACTTGTATCCCTTCTTCATGTAACCTTATTGAAACAAATGATACAAATATGGAAATAAGAATCGTTAAAAACAATTTTCACAATTTAATTATAAATTATTTGTCTAACAATATATTATACATACATATACATATAATATAATTACTAATATTACTACATAATTTTCACATTTATTTGTAATTTTTATTTGGTTCATAATATTGTATTTACAAATGCATTGAAGAACAAAATTATTATTGGAAAATTACATCATTAGTAAATTCATGAGATGACCGAAATACAGTCCGATAACATAAAATGACCCATTTATCAGAAAATAAATCTGCATAATTCCATTTAATTTTCTTTTGTTGAATCATAATAGCTATATAGCTGTTTAATTGTATCAACATTTGTTGTTAATGATATCCGCAAAACAATATCGAAAAACAATTGATTGCGAAATACATAAGTTGTGATTTCTATAATGTATCCAAAATTAATGTTTTAATCCGCTCAAAAGAAGTTAATTTATATATTTAATTAATTTATATCTAGTCATCTGGAAAGAAATCCGCATAAATATAAAAATACATATTATATCTTTGACTCAAATAATGTAAAAGACAAATTATCACATAGTGCCTTTATTATCTGAACAATTTCCAATAATACAATTTCCATCTCTCAAAGAGATGACCGTTGCAGTGTCAGGTAGAAATGCATTATGATGGCAGAGCAGCGAAACATTAGATATCGTGCATATGAATGACGTCCAGTGGTACGACTATTGAGGGCAGTAGAATCGTGACACAGAAGATGGTTTATGGCTTTCATTGTGGGATCAAGAATATCCTGAATACATACAGAATATTAGAGAACGCGGAAATTTAATGCAATTAATATTCTCTTTTACAAGTCTCCGTATGTATGTGTATGGGGTTATACAAAGTCAGATCAAATACCTAGTAAAACGTAATCATACAAAACGAAGCCATTTCTAAAAGAAAAATTTTAATAAAAGTTTGACATTTTATGACGTTGCGGAAAAATATGCACAATTTCATAACGCACTGTGCCAATATATAAAAAGTGTTCAATACAAAGTATAAACTTAGGCTTCCTGATACCAAGATTTGGCTTACGCTGCGTCATTGCCGACGACCTCATGCATAACTGAATCACATTCCAGCGAAACTATGCGCACAAAAGAGCTATGAAGTCTGCGTTATTCTTCGTGGAATCTTTATACTATCGTGGAGATATTTCCAATATATCGTCTGTGAGCTTCTCTCTCCTTCACCCTTCCAACGGCGTTCAATAGCGAGAAGAAGCCAAACTTCAGCTTTTCGATCGCGTCTCCTCAAATTTCAAAAAGAAGAGAGAAATAAGTGCCGTTCCCTTTTCCCGTGGACAGCTAAAATGAAAAATACAAGACAGAAGGTCGCTATACTATTGACAATCTCTAGGATTGTCTGATCCAGACAACGCGATAAAAATGGATCTTAGTCGAAATAGTGAAATAGTGATGAGACTTATCAAGTAGATGTAAATGTAACACAAGATATGTAATATTTATAAATAGAATTTTGTTGAATCTCTCAGTCTCTCTCTAACTCTTCATTACATGAATAATAATATTATGTAATAAAATGTTCTGATATTGTACCTGGATTTTTAGTTTAAAATCCAGGTACAATATAGTTACTTTGAAATATAATAATAATAGTAATAATAAAAAGAAGAACAATTTTTTCAATGCATATTATAGAAATAAATATTAATAAATATTTTTTGCTCAATTTCAAATTTTTGGCATGATCGATATCAGTTTTCTGCCAATCATTTACACAAGAAAAATTTCAAATTGGTTTTTATATATTGGCGTGGCACCATCAAAAAATTGTTTCAATCTGCCACGTCATGAAACATCAAATTTTATCTGTTTTTTACGGGTGGTGCAGCACTGAGCAAAATGTTATTTTAGTACTCTGTGTATTTTGTAATTAAAAAAACATTGAAATATTTTATATAATTTTATCTTAAAATTATAGACATTGCAGCTTTGCCTCGTACATAGTTTTATAATTCATTCTCTTGCTTTAATATAAATTTAATAATTTATATACTGAATTTTTTAAAACTATCAGATATACGTATAACAAAGTGGTACTAGATTAATGCAAATATTTTGTAATTAAAAAAACATTGAAATATTTTATATAATTTTATCTTAAAATTCTTGACATTGCAGCTTTGCCTCATATATAGTTTTATAATTCATTCTCTTGCTTTAATATAAATTTGATAATTTATATATTAAATTTTTTAAAATTATCAGATTTATAAGATACATAAATTGGATGCTGTTATTAATTACTTTATTCCAATTTACGAAATTTTTTTGTTTTCAAGATAAAAAATATAATATTGTAGAAATTGGCAAAACGAGGAACAGCATATCGTTTTTAAAAAATCCAGTGCAAGCGATTGCAAAATAACTTCTTTTGTCACAAATACATATAGAAGGCTCGCATGCGATTGTTCATTTCGCCCACAATTTCGGCCGTCATTTCAATCGTTCCCGTTTTTTCTTTCCGGTCCGATACGCCGGGCCGAAATTTTAATTTAGCTTTTCCGCTACCGCCGCGAGTCTCGTGGCTCCCGGCCGTTATAGTAAATTGTCGTAAATTTATAGACACGCCCGTAGAGTCGCTCGGTCGGCCACGGTACTATATCGCTCGTTTCATTATTAGTTGTCCGGATTTGCCCGCGTAACACGATCTGGCAGACCGCCAATACTTTTTACTCTTAATTTCCGGACAACCAAAGTAACCATCCGGCGCCCTACGCTCTCCAATCTTTCTCACTTTTCCCTTTACAATTTTTCCTAGCAAGCGCTGCTCTGTGTGTCTCGCGATGGGAATAAATTCAGGCAACTCGTATTTAGGTTTGTCAAAAGTTAAAAGTCCCATCGCAAATCTAGCGCGTTCGAAGCTGAATCTATTTTTTTTTTTTTCCGTTGAGAACGGTCAAACTTGCGAAATTTGATGTGCAGTACTAAACAACAATTTATCTCGAGGTACCAGTTCTCGAACTCGAAAATTATCTAGGGTAGAGAGACGGACATTATTTTCCGAGCGATCCAATATATATTCGTCAAAAAAGTGGGTCGCGAATTGCGCGGATTACGTAGTTTGCGATTACAACCGCCCTCCGGATCCGCCGGAGTTGCCGATTACCTCCGGGGCACATTAAAATCTCGGAAGTTTGCGTACGCGAGATTACGAGACGACTTCGATCGTCTGCGCTTTGAACTCGCATGATCGGCGGGCACGGCATTATATCCCGCAGGTTCCCTTTTACGCGCCGCAAAACCTCTTCTTCCGAAATCTCTATTATTAACCTCGTTAAGCATAATTAATTACTGCACAGCATGAAATCATTATACTACGTATGTTCTGTGGGAAACATTCGGTTAATGGTTCAACCACCATGTACATGGGTGGAAATATGTATCGCGGCTGTCCATCACTGCTTGACAAGGCTGCACGCATAAATCTTTGTATAATTATTCGCAATGCACGAATGTAATACATTGCAATTAGATTACATGATTTCAACAACTTTAAATAACATGCGCATGAATTTTACGTTTACAGGTCTCACTATTCTTATAATATATCTAAACGTCTACTTTAATCTACATTCTACACATATGAAAAGCATAATTTTACGAAAGAAATAAATTTAATAATATAGGCATTTTTCAAATTAATTGAAAAATAATTTAAGTGACTTATCATTATATGAAGCTTTATATATGTAAATCCGTAGTGTATCCGGTAAAACTTTTCAATATTTGAGATTATTCCAAACTACAGAGATACATGTATAAATGTAATAAGCATCAACATGGTGATGGAAATAACTGTCTCCAAGATGCAGTCTTGAAAAATTTCTATCGCGTTGACGTCTTGCAAAGCGTCAACGATATTTCACCAGCACTCACACGCTGTATATCCCGATGTATATTGAGAATATCCTTAAGGTATCCTGATATATTCAAAACACCCTCTATATATGTGTATGCATACACGGCTGTATGCGATAGGCAAAGCTATCGATAATTCCCAACCGTGCGTTAGAGAGGTCACGCAAATGTGAAACAATGTTTGTAAACAACTCGAGAGCAAACAGTTGGCAGCGGCGTTTATATGGCAAACCGGAAGCAAAGTGGTTGGGACCGACAACTGGTATATATCCGGTTTATACCGTCGTGCGGATGCCGATTTAAATTAACATTCACTTTGAAATTCGATACTATTTGTTCTGCGCGATGAGTGATCGAAGCGTGTCGCTATATATTAACGATCGTTTAAAATTAGATTACATCTTCCGCATTCGGGAAATGGCAGATATAGCGATATATTTATCTGACGATTGAAAAGAACCAGATTGAAAAATCCATCCAGTCACGATATCGCGATATTTCACTTCATTTGGCAACATCCGACATAGGATCTGATTCAATCTGCTCGTCTAAATGTAAAATAAAACAATGAAAATTCGCGAAATTGTCGCAAATACATAAATATATGTGTACACACATATGTTCAATTAATAATTTCACAAATTCACTGATTTCTCGAATTTCATTCAAATGCATGTATCTATAAATAATAATGTATAACATCATTAATTGTAATAAATAATAAATAATAATGTCTATTAATATTATTATGTAATATCTTGTATATTTACATATTTTGCAACGTTATGAAACTGTTTTCGTTAACTGACGTGTGATTTTCGCTTTTCTCGCAATTCCAGGATTAACTGGATTTACGTCCACTTTTGTGCTCGCGCGATTAAAGCCTTTCACATCCTATTTTTTTGTCACAGTTCAGACTGCACTTTTAAAAGTTTAGTGAGTCTATGAACGAGAATAAGGGAGGGTATGAGAGGCGAAAGGGATCGGTATTACCACGGTCAGAAACAGTAACAGCAATGAAGTCAAACATTGAAACTAATTTGAGAATAACGGTATCACGTCACGGCACATATCGACTTAAACTACTTTCGTCCCGCAATCACGGCATTTGATCCGCTCGCACTCGCAACGAATATTATTATCGAATAATGCTGAAAAGTTTTTAACCCAATGTGACTTCGCTCGATTAAACCACATGTTACGGAACAAACCGAGGGAAGTTCGCTGATCGAATCCGCTTTGGTTAGAGCTTGAGCGCGCCGGCCGCTCAAGATTTATTAGTCCATCGAGAGGTGCAATGACTATTTTCCTACGATCTAGAATACGGTAGTTGTACGGTAGTTATGTTTCCGTGTAGTTCGGTTTTCGCTGAAATTAGTTCAACTTATAAGAAGAAGATAAATCTATGTGAATTTTAACACTACAGATATAATTAATTAAAATATGTATTAGTTTATCTATGCAAGTTAAATTAAATTTAAATTGGTTTTCTCTTTTCCTAGATCGGAGTACAGAATATCTCATTTAATAACATAGAAACGACTGACAGGCCTTTTATCGAGATAATTCAATTTAAGTTTAAGGTAATGCAATTTTCGCATAATTTCTACTCTTTTTTAATAGCCATAATTATTTTATAAAGTCAAAATTAACCCTCTTCTAATTAATAATGTTAGAAAGATATTATACCGAAGCTCTTTTTCTCTTTAATTAAGAAATGTAAAAGAGTAGAAGGAAAATGAGTTGGTACTGGATAATTATGATAATTTCGAAGAATCGCAATTTTTTTAACAGATTCTAGTATTACAGCGAGGATTCATCATTTTGCGGTTGTGGCTGCGCGTACAACAAATAATTTTATTGCCAAAACAGATATCTATAGGGCCAACAGCCCTATGTTTCTCAGGGGAGATACAAATTATAGCACGAGGCGACGCGACGGAGCGCGTTGCGTGAATTCTCCAACTATATTCAGTAATCGCTATTCACACTCGGAGCGACCACAATTACTCTCTCGGAGTTATATAACGCAATGCACGGTCACGTACGGTGCACGCATGGATGAGTTTTCCGCAAAATTCGTAAGCTCCGGCATTGTGCGCGTCGTATATGACGGTATGACGGTATATCTACTGACTCGCGGTGAGGTTTCCCGCGGCTTTCTGCCCGTATTATAGAACTCGCCGCAAACATTCTACCCCTTGCTGCTTGTTTGCGCGACCGCATTGCTGAAACATGCAGTCGCTGTGATATCAGCGGGAGAAAAGTCGCCTTCGTTCGACCGCAGTGTTAGGACGTTGTACCGCGGTGTGACCGCTTCATTACAACTTCGTACCGAAAACACGGTCTAATAAGCGGAGCAGGAAGCTCTAAAACGCATCTGGAAAAAGTTTCACGTCCGATATCTGCTGTGTATTCGTTTTTGTAACGTTAACATAAGCGCAATATGGAATATTTAAATAGAATAATTTCAGTGGAGAGCTCTACGTATGTATTATACATACTTCTCCAAGCAGCATCGTAACTAGACGGGGGCCGTAATTAAAAGTCAATATTTGGTATCCAAGTATCTCGAGCAAATATAGAAAACAGTATATGTATATATAATATATATGAAAAACAATATATATATGTATATATAATATAAAAACTAAAAAAGTAATTAGTCAATTTATGTACATATTCTAGTGTTTAATTTACGAAAACTTTTAACGATGCCTAAATGTGTTTCAATTGTATCCGTATTAGTAAAAATTTTTATAATTTTATCTAAAAATTTGTATAATTTTATAGGGTGCAAAACTAGATGCTTATTCTGGGCGCCAGGTTTCCAGTTACGTTATTGTTTCCAAGTTACTACTTGATAGAATGACGTTAAAGGACAACATAGTCGACGTCGAAGGACGGCGACGTCTAGTAGAATAGACATCATTTCTTGACATCACTCTGTGGTACTTGGATCCAAAATAATTATTAATTTTGCAATATTTGAATAAATTTAATCAAGTTTAAAAATTACGATTAACTTCTGTGTAATATATGCAATGTGATATTTCGCTGCAAAAAGATTAGTATTTCGCTGCTGGGAGATTAATATTTAAGCTATTTCAATCTTTTTTTTATGTGTTTATCCTTTAGAATTTTTTAAAAGCGAAATTAGTACACTCGGCATGGTATTGTGTAAAAAGCTATTCGTTCGAATGCGCAACGTCACGACTTACGTGCCGACCTACTACCATTTTGTGCCAGAGATTTCGAATTAACGAACTTTGAAATAAATGTTCGTACCGCATATTCATAAGATGACAGGAGCAATCACGGTCCCGGGAACTAATTAAATCGTTGTGCGCCAGCCACAGCGCGACTAAGCCGCGGCACTCGCGCGGAATCCGTCGTCGCTACAGGACGAATTTCCGCGTTGTTGGTATTCAAATTAATCACGCTTGGACCAGTCAACCGCGATCCGTCCGACCTGAAAAAAGCAATCTCGTACTCCAGCGTAATACTAATACATCAGCTACTTGTTTAGACCGTCGTTCGCAATATGTTGTAAAAATCTTGCGGGGATATTATTTTTTGCGTTCGTAGCATATCTCGAGACACAAAGATATTAAGATTCACGTAGACCGCTGATATTGAAATTTCAATCCGAAAATTTTTCCAACATTTTAAGAATCTTCTCAATCGACATTTCACACAGTTTCAGATAAACTGTAGTTTCTTTCGATCCTTTATATTTTTCTCTTGTTATCGTAGCTGAAATCTCGTGATATCTCCGTTGGAAAAAGCCGATGTCTATGCACATCTCGCGTAAGTATGTATCCAGGAGCGAGCGCTTAACACCGAGTTTCATCTCTGTTGCAGGCTTCACCGTGTGTGTCCCCACGTTTCAACGTGAATACACACGAATGCGGTGTTTACTGACGCAATATGCCGAATCCCGTATTTGCGTTACTATGGAATATGTTGCTCCCAGGCGATACGAATCACTGATTTTACACACGCGTTCCGGACGCCGAATCGCTTTCGACTAGCACGCTCGGACTCTGAAAATAGAATACGGCACGTTTTGTTCCGCAAGCTTTTTCGTTCGATTTAATTTAATTATTTCTCTCTCCCATTGTTCTGCTAACAAAATTAAATTGTAGTATTGTATAGAATTTTGAGCAAATTCTTACATATTCAATAAACTTACATAATCTTCCGCAAGTTAATTTTATAATAAATAAGTCTCTCTGTATTTTGAATATTTATCTTAAAAAAAGAAAAAAATATCTATAAATTAAAAAACTAATACAAATTATATAAATTTTTTAATTTTAACAAATTATTATTATATAGCAGATACATTGAACAAATAGTACTCTAGACCAAAAACTATGAATTTTTTTATTAAAAGAATAATTAATAATATTTTAATACCAAATATTGCGAAAGATATTAAACTATTTACGTTTACGTAATTTTAAAAACTTTATAGATTTTACATATCTCATAAATATTGTAAAATACATTTTTCGATTAATATTAAGAAATTGATATTAAGAGACAAGATATTATTATTGATACCATTCACTTTACCCAATTCGAAAATAGAGTCTGAAATGAAACGATACAGGAAAACATTGTTAGATTGTTGTCTGGTTGAAGCACAAATCTAGTTTAATCGGATAAAATCACCCCTTGAATCCATCGTAAATACGTTACGAAGTGAGCTCTTCACCAGATCGAAGAGTCAAAGTTCCGAGTGTAGTACTCCTCGCCGGGGCATCCGCATTTTGGTGAAGCGAGGGATTTTCTCGCATTTTTCGCAAGTTAGAGGTAAAAGCCACCAATTGCCACGCTTTCCACTGCTCCATTCGCAGCGAACTTGATGGAGTGACTGTAACTCAACGTGTCGAATCGACAGCTGCGGCGAAACTTCCAAGTCCAGTTACAATGGGACCGTCGCGCGGGCGCGACGGGGTCGGGTGCAAGAAAAGGGGTGAGAAAAGTGGAAAGCACAGACGGAGGGTTGCCTGTGTTTTCCACTCCATTTGGTATTTCTTTCATAATGCGTACGCAGTCTACTTTTTCGTGGCCGTCGTCACTTGTACTTGCCATCGGAGACCATTCAGTGCCCCTTGGACGTTCAATCCCCATCGGACATTCGTCCCTTAAGAGCCGTGCATCTATCTATTGAGTTTTTTCGAGCGTGAAAATCTTCCATCGCACTTTCCTTTCGGGGACAGGAAGCTGTTCATCGACAGACGTTTTCAGAGCAATGTCGCATAACGATCGAGATATAAAATTTTTACGTTGCATTTAATATCATTTTCTTTATTTAAAAGAAGATTTTTTTATTCGATAATACAATTTATATAATTCTATGGCGGAAATTGTGCGTAGCCATTCAATTCGATGCCTATGTAAGATAATTAGCAATTTTTTATTTTTATAAAATAAATTAATTTTATTATTAATAATGATAAATTGATGATTCAAGTTTTATTTATATTTTACTTATATTTTACTTTTTATTTTTGCGAAATTTTAGTTACTCTCAAAAAATTTGTAAAGAATATTATCTATCATAAATTCTTCTTTTTCGGAAGATCTATCTCAAGCTTTAAAAATTTTACATAAGAATTTTGCGAATTCTGCAATATACAAACTCTTCGAGCGTTTTGATCTAAAGAACAACTGTTAGAGAGCGTGCACCTCAATATCAAGGAAACTATTTCAACTACGTACAGTACGTACTACATTTTGATATCACATCGTAAAGCAGATCGAACTCCAATTAAATTTCTAAGCGCGACTAATACAACTTTACGAAACTTGAACTACTATGCCATTACGTTGTCTTGCACTACATGCGTACTTCTGGATCTAATCTAACGCGACAAGGATTCTATTTCCTTCGTAGGATTCGTATTAACATTATATAGAACGAAATAGTAGCGAACACTATAAATGAAGAACGGCCAAACGAAAGTATTAACATATTTCCATTGCTAGTTGGAAAATACGAGGGAAGAATTAAAAGGGTCATGAAAAGCTGTCCTAGGGGAATTATTTCCATTTAACGGCCCAACTCCAGTTCCCGTCAGTCCTGGCAAGCAGTCACGCGGGCACGATAACGAGACGTTCGCAATTATTCAGGTGGCGATAATTATGGCGAGTTATTTCGTCAGCGATGATGCAATTTGCCGCGTCACGTCGAGCGATTTTTCAATCCCACGGGCTTTCTTTTCGGCGAGCTCCTTCTTGACGAGGGGTTTGGGATTCCCCGGGAGGCTTAATGAGGCCGACTAAGCTTCGCCGAGATGTCGGAGAAAAATGTCTCATGTACATTATATATGACTCAGAAATCTTTGACCATTCTCGACAGAAGAAGAAAATTTTAAGAGGATTTCTATCTCTACACATCTTTCACATATTTCTTTATAGTATTGATAGCATTCTGAGAGAGATTTTAAAGTAGAAAAATTTGAAAAAAATTAATTCTGACAAAATTTAAAGAGATGTTAAGATTTAAGAATATTTTATATCGTACATTTATCATTTATTTAAAATTTTAATAAAAATTTTTTTATTAACAAATATTATTTAATACTTCAATTAAACAATTTATATTATTATATTTAAATAATATAAAACCACCAACAGATGTGTACTGTTTTACATGAGGTAAGAAATTGAATACAAGTAATTCGACACTCCCTTACACACATGTGGACACCTACACACATTGACTCCTTATAATATATCAATTTATGGAGGTAATTAAAATCAAATAGAGAGACGGAAGCAATATTGTACGAATACGATACGAAAGAATGAAGTAACTCTGTGACGCGGTGACGATAAAGAGCGGATTGGCAGGATTAAAATATCTCCGTGTTGCTTCAAAAATATTGGCCAAGGGAAATTGATATCAAACATAAATGCTTGAAATTGGTTAGTATCGATTGTTAGATATTCATCCGGCTATGTCCGCGAATGCTATCGGATTTCAATAATTTATTACAATTCCAATTTCGTTCGCCCTTTTGCTCCGCGACCATCGGAATATTCCATTCTAGATGGGATAGATTTCTTATCTCTTAATTGATTCATATTAGATCCCTGGATGTTTCATTATTATCAGCGATAAAGTATAAAAAGTTTGAAGAGATCTTTTATCCACAAAGTAAAATTCTGTTTCCAATCATTATCGGAAAAACTATTTTCTTAAATAATAGCTTTTGAAAAACGAAGTACTTGTATTAATAATCCTTTTTTTATTATATAATGGAGATTCATTAATTAGTAATAGTAATTTTAATAGTGACTTTTTCCAAAATGACTTATATGCAATATGCCCTCTTTAGAACACACTTAATATTATTATTGCAACCTCTTTCTTTTACGAATAAGAATGTTTATTCGTTTCTCAACTCCCAAAGGATGCGCTGAGAGCCGCGACATTAATTCTCACACTCTTAAACTCCAAAGACGGTCCTATAAGCGGGCGTAAACTTCAGCAAAGTGACTTCAAGCATGCAACGAGAAAGTGAACTAACGCTAGTGCCTTCTAATTGATGTTCCCTAATTGAAATAATGTCTCACCATCGCCTCTGGCCGAGTTCTCGCCGTAATATCCTGCGAAATTCGCAGGAGCGCAATTTATTTCTTGCATTCATTTGGAATCTTAATTTTCATTTCCCGGTTTCGGAGTCGTTGTAATTACACATTGATCCATTGAGTCGCGCGGCGGAGGTGGAATTAAGGAGAATCGTACTCACTCTCCAAGTACTCTCTGCGCAAAATATCTGACGTCCTTTCGCTTTTGATTCACTGATAATTATGCCGTGCTACAGCGAATAATAAGCGACAGAAGTTTTCGCTTCTTCCACCGCCGCGAGCTATTCATTGCGGCCAGTCGGATAAATTATTTATTCTGTGCCAAGAACTTTAAGCGAAACGGACGGTAGAAAGAATTTCCGTGTGCCTCTCGCCATTCCCACAATTTATTTCGATTCTCATGGCACGAAGGATAAATTTACTGGTTGAAATTCGCGTGATAATCCTGAAAAATGTTACTTTTGTGCGAACAGCATGCGGACATTATGGGCAAAATATCCTCACCAATGGTAACATTTAAAAATTCTTAAAAACATCTCGTAGCAATGCGTGATCTAATTAATAAAAAAAAGGAGTATTACCTTGTCAGAAGAGTTGTGTACTATTTAATTGCAATTGCGCTTATAATTAAAAAATATTTTAATAATTAAAATGACATAATGCATGTGTGAATTCACTAAAATAATCCACAATGCTCGTAAACAAATTTTACATGATAAAAATATCTCTGATTGCGTTAAAATGTCATAACGGAAAGTTCAAATGTGTTCTTAAAGAGGCAATTTAAGTAAATTTTAGTCGTGAATTCAAGCATTCTTTGAAAGCACTTACAGCGCTACTTCGTCATTCCAAACGAATCTTCCGAATGGCTCAGAATGAAGCTCTTGAATGGTAGAATCTTTCTGTGCTCCCGTTCTCGCAATTTAGTTCGAAGGAACGAGCAGTGAATTTATTAGTTGTAAACCGTGCGAAAAATTCTTATAAGTTATTCTTATAATACAGCTGACATTTTTGTATTCAAGTTTGAGCTCGGCCGAAATTATTCCTCTTGTATCTTATTCCCGCACACCGCGTATATCATGCGCTGCACGAATATAAAGAAAACGAGATCTGGATCGGCCGAGGAAAAATTATACAGCGAATAAGTATAAGCCTTTACGTAAAAAAATAGATACAACTAACTAAATATGCAGCAACTTAAATCACAATTACAATTTGACGCGGATATGAAGATGCACAGTCCACATGTTTCATATATATGTATACGTATGCAGCAGCGCAGAACGCTGGCCGCAATAACTCAGGAGTTCGTTATTCCGGCGGACATCAACGTTCATTCGGGTCGAAAAAAGATGAATCCGACATAGAGTTGCGTAATTCACGGGGGTAAGTCTAAAATATGTTCACACCACGGGCAAGGCCGGAAGACAAATCTCGGTATGCACGGGCAAAAGAAAATTGGACACCTCGGGAGCACGGAGAGAGCGCGCGGACGCGCAATCTACGCTATAATTCAACCCAATCTCCGCAAACAGCAGTTTGGCCTGTTCAGATCCGGCGCCGATGCGCAGGCAGTCGCAGTTACATATTTTATGGCTGCAACATCGGAAGGGGCGAGAAGAAAAGCCGAGATTAGACGCGAACGTCGAAGACAATCGCGCCCTCCCTCCCACGAGGCGTCGGACAATTTGCAAATAGCCGATGTTCTGCGGAAATTTACGGCACGCTGGTGATATTTCATTATAGGTTTTCATGGATGTCACGTTGCGCGGGGGCACACATGTACCTCAAGCGTAATATATGTCCTCACGTACCACATAACACATCTCGCGTATGTGCAACGCGTGTCCGCGCGAACTCGCGCGACTCGAACTCGGGTCACGTACTCGTGATAAATGCAATAACATATAAACTGTGGCGAGAATTAGAGCCCCCATGGCGATTTATATCGAGGCTTTTCACTCCCCGTTCCTCGCTCGCTCTCTCTCCCTCTATCTCTCTCTACCCACCCTCCATCCCTTTTTCCTGCTCTGGAAGACCACTGAGGTGCGATGGCCAGTGGCGGGTTAGTAAAACTCGCCGTCTACAGCCGTATCGTGAAAGTTTCGCGAATCACCGGCAATCCACGTCGATTTATGCGAGTCGTAAATAAAAAAAAAGAGAGAGAGAGACGTGAGGCGAGGAGGCTGGTAAGAGAAGGCGGAAAACCGCCTTGAGCTCTGACAAATTGGTTCCTGGAAATTTCAAGCCCTCTTTCTAGACTTTAGCCACTCGAAGCGTTGCGGCTACTGGGTGCGGGAAATTGAGTCGTGCCACCAATCGGAACTCAAGGCTTTTGCCGGAGACGAAAGAAGAATGTGCATTCGACATGTGCGCGCGTTGAATAATTTCGCGAGCATCAAGTGCAGATTCCTTGTTCAAAGTTGCGAAGGAATGACGTGGTCTTTTAGAAAATAAATGTTAGTCCTGATAGATATTAATATTCTCCTCGGATTTGCAGAATAATTATGAATGTATGAATTACAATCCGTTAAATTGTAACTATTTCACTCAATTTAACAATTGGGCTGTTCTATATTTTATATTTCAAAGATGACACGATACAATAATATTAGTTGTTCTTAATGATGCAACTTTTACCAAGTGTCTCATTAATTTTAAATATGCAAATGTTTCAAACACTTGATTGCAGCTCGAAAGTAAGTGAAAGATCAAAATAAAAGAATTCGAAATTATATCTATTATTCTAACTATATCTAATTATTAAATGAGTAATATGTAGAAAATTACAATTTTAGAGAAGTAGAGAAAATGTTGCAAAAGTTGCGGAAGTCTACATCTGAAGCGGACAGTAGGCGAATCGGTTAGATCAGAGTTGAAGTGCGGAAAATTAGGTGTCAGGCTTGGAAAGAGAAAAACAACGGGCGGTACTCATTGTTCCTGTGCATTCATCTTTCGCTATCTGAATACCAATATTTTTTCACGACTTGACAGATTCGATCAGTACGATTTTCCTAGGTACACTCTTCTTCTGTCTCTGTCAATCTTCTTTTGTGGATCCATTTGTTGCCTTCACGCGCGTAAATAATCAGAGCGATTTATTCGAAAAATGTAGTGTGTGTGTGTGTGTGTGTGTGTGTGTGTGTGTGTGTGTGTGTGTGTGTGTGTGTGTGTCTCGGTACATTTTGTATATATTTAATATATCGATCATGCGAGTCGCTCTCTTTATAATCGTAAAGTAAAATATATCACAAGATAATGATGGATATAAAATTCTAAAATTTTTAAATTGTAACTAATTAATCTGCTTTTTAATTAATAAAGTAATACTTTAGATGATTTTTATACTTAAACAATAAATAGCATAATTTCAAAATGCTAAGTTTCAAAATTATCTAATAACGATCTTTCTTTTGTTACAAGATCATATTGAGATTAAAACGTACAGGCAACGGTTAAGAAAAACATTTGAATGTTTTAGCATGTAAGGATATAGATACAATAAATAAAGTTATAACCGTGTGAAGACAATCAATATATTCATAAAAAAAAAATTATAAAACAGTAAACATAGGAAAATCGTGAATTCCGATCGCGAATCTGCCACGACGTGAAAAATGTTGGTATTTAGCAGCGAAAGAGATGGATGCATGTAGATAGAGGTGATTAACATTGTTTCGGCCTATGGGAAGCCTCAAGCGTGAAATCCTGACGGAGTTCCTTCGATACGCCGAGATTGCAGAGCGTAATCTCGAGAGGTGTCGATGTAATCGAAAGCAGCAATTTAACGTGCTTGGGTGTTATGGCACCAGATAGGTAGATTTACGTAGATGCATACAGGCGTTGGATGCAGCTTCGATTACACGGCTATAGGCGCTACAAGCGCCATACTTTGATCCTTTGTGTACGTTGCATATCTGGAGAGACCCTTGTGCAAATTACGCTCGACTACAGAGGATCCCGGCTTCGTAAGAATGCTCGGCGATTCAATGAAAGCGAATATGTCACGAGTGCTTCTCTACTGAAAAGATGTGTGTTTCGAGAATTTTGCGTTATGTGTAAAACAAATATTTAATTTAACAAATTAATGAGTCTACCATCTTACAAATTTCAAACATCTTACATTAGCACATAAACATGAACATTAACATTGTCACAGATATACTTTCTAATATTATAAGTTGCAATTATGATAACATTTATTATGTCGTAGTTCTCTATAAAATATTAAATTTTTTCAAATTATATTTGTCCATATGAAATTTATCTTTATTATATATTATATTAGAATTATTATATTTACTTATATAGATTTATTATATAATTGCATCTTTACTACAATTCTTTTTCATTATCATTTTTACAAAACTTAAGTTATATCCTGCATCGAATATTAAAATATTGTATGTACAGAAAAAATAAATTATACATTGATAGATAGATATGGTAATTGAAATGAAATTATAGATATAGATATAGTTATTGAAAGTAATTAAAGTAAAATATCAGATTTTAGAACTGATGTTCGAACCAAATGTCGTTTACATTACATACTGCAATGTAGATCCACCGGCGATTAAAGATGAATAGCATCATCTACGAAGCGTTATTCAGACTGCGCAAACATCATGGACCGTTCACTTTAAGCGCGAGGGCGTCAATATGTACCTTCGTCCTAAAGATACGAGCTCATTCGCGTGTTGACGTATACCTATGTAATTCACGTTACATTGCGCGTATAATGTAACTCGTGCCATATACACGTTCCGGCGCCATCCCCGTGTTAAACCGCAGCTGTCGATGACAACTCTCTCGTTGTTAGTCACGAAATTACGTTCCAGCGTCGCGTTCGAGGTATTCCGGAAGGCGCAAGAACGTCAAGGGAGACGCGCGTATCGGCTGAATTATACGGCGGTTCGCCTTGCCTCTCTTCCCACCGTCCGTCCAATTATTAACTATTATTGCATCATGACCGTGCATTCGAAATTGAAGTTTCGCAGAGATTCTCTCGCTTCGGCTTGCCCTACAATTTCGCGATTTTTGTTTGAACGCTATTAAACTATTTACAATATTAATTCTTGTGTGCTGGTCGAGTAATCTTCTAATACGCTTGTGAAGAGTTACGTGAGCTCAAAGAGAGATTAAGAAAATATTTAGATGAACCGAATTATATAAGGCTCTTATACGAACTTTTGGTAGACTTTGGTGGTGCAAAAGTTACTAACATTGAATTTTAATCAAGATTACACACGCAACTAATGATATCTAAATAAATTACTTGAAATAATTGTACATAATTTAATATAATATAATTTACATATACATGAGTAAAAAAGTCTTGAGAACTATAAGCTGGGAATTTACAGGCTTATTGAATAAAGCAAATTTTGCAGTCTCGGTAATGTATTATCCCTTACATCGTGAAGGAGCCGACGACTCCTAATGGTAACTCAGTTACATCGTAAGCATATTGTGCAGGCACAACATGCACTGCAACATGTCGCGCCGCTCCTCATTACCTGATCGCGCTCTTACGCTCGTACTCAGAAACTCGCAGCTCAACGTATTGAGCGGATTAAAATATAAACTCGCGAATAAATTGTAATTTCGACCCTACGTTAAATTACTCGTATAAATTTACGACCGGAAAGTTTGAAGAAGCGCCCTAGCAGCGCATAGCGCAGCACCGGAGTTTCCATTTAATTAACGCTACCAAACTACGAACTTAACGATTCCGCCTTTATTCGTCGTCGAAATTACAAGACTCCGATTTTAGAGCCGCGCCGCTCGTCGCGCGAATAAAATCGCCTTTGCGCCTTTCGGTTATACGGCGTCCCCCGGGTTGAACTTGTTACAAAGTCACTTCTTTCGAGTAAGTAATACCATTTGTCCGCGAAAATTCCGGGTTTTGGAATTTCCGCACCGTACTCTCCCTGGAAAGGGACGTAATCCGGTCCTCGGGGCGATTTCAATTACACCGGCAGCGTAACTACTAATGCGCCTCGGTCCTTCATAAGGTAAGCGACAATGCATAGCTAGGACACGCAGACACGTGCGCATGCACAAACCGGGAGAGAAGAGCAGGCGAGAGGAGAGGACCGAGCCCCGGAGAAGGAAACCGTTCCCCGGATCTCTGAGGCCCGGTGGCACCGAGCCCTCGTCGTCGCAGGCAAACGTGTCAAGTTGCCTTAGGCAAAGCTAACATCGGGGGTACCTCGAGATAGATATATATACGCGCCGTACCGAGACACGTCAGGACACTAGAGAGACAATTCTAGTTAGTGCCCGGTTTCAACTCGACTCTCACCCTTTCCCACCTCCCGCCGCCCCTATCTACTTCTCTTTCTTCCTCATTCTGCCCTCTGTTCTCGTCGTCGCTGTCTTCTGGATCTTCTCTCAGCGGCGATCGCTTTTGTATTCTTGTACTTCGCTCGTGCCACTTGGTAGGAAATACATTTTCCGTAACTAAGGAATCAAACACCATAACTCATTTTTTACTCATTAAAATCTAGTCCAATGAATAACAATCTATACAATTATTTTGGAAATTTAGTAGACTCAAAGATTTAAAAATATATCAATTTGCATCAAGAGATACAGCAGGGTCTCGCGCAGTATATGCATCTTTTACATGCATTCAGATAAAAATATAATTACTTTTGATCTCAACCATAATTTTATAATATTTCTAACAATATATGCATTATTATGTTGATCATAATTATTGTTAGAAATATTATAAAATTGTAGTTGCGATCTAAAGTAACTATATTTCTCTCTCGGTGTGTTGTATTTAAGATTGTAAAATTCAAGAAATCCAAGAAAACATTTAATAATAATACTAACGTAAAAAAAATTCGTGTAATTATTGTAAATAGAAACTTATAAGTAAAATTGGCAGAAGACGACACTGGGACGAGGGAAAACAACAACTTATTTCTCTCTCTTTTGGCATTCGTTATACGCGGCGCGAAGGAGCGTACAAATTTCGAAGAGAGTCAGGTTGCCATTATGGTGGCTGCTGAGCCTCATGATACTAAGCAGATTGCACGTATAATAGGGTAGTCTTCGTATGACTAGCTTATGTCAACAGCTTTACACTTTACATTCGTGGAGAATGCGACTGGAAGGTATCTCGCAGTCGATTACCGAGTAAAGTGTTTAACGACTTTTGCCTACGTTATTAAAGAAATATGCATGCGTTGTTTGTCACGCTGTAAACCGCAATTTTGATAATTAGTATTTGTAAAAGTTCTGAAATAAGATTTTTAATTATCAATGTTTTGCACTTGTACTTTCTGAAGATAAAATCAATAAGCATTGTATTATTTTGTTTCGAAATATGTACACGACTTCGTCGAATTTATTTTTTCAGTAATATCAAACTAATTTGCAGTTTCTTTCAAGCTTTTTTACCTTAATTATCGTAAAAACGATACAAAAAATCCAATAAATTATCTTGTTTTCATCTATTCAGCTATGATTGCGCAATCCTCATGAATTCCTGTCGCGATATTGTTTTAATGAGTAAACCGAAATTTCTCTCAACTTCAACTAAAATAATGGCTCTTCTAATCTGAACAATCGAGACAGCTCACATAGAATTGTTGCAGAAATGTCGGTCCGCAAGGCAATTGCATTTTACCTCACATCCGCGGCATACATCCACGCGGAATTTCCGCGCTTGCACCCGCTTCCTGCATTTTGTCACGTACATCTTCATCATGCTCGCTTCAGCGCGGTTTCCTTTCAGCGCGAGCCGTCGACCCACTTTGGAATTGTGGATCGATTCAAAAATATTTTTCACGATAATAACTCCTGCGATTGCGAGAAACTGATTCCGAAACGCCGTCGCGCACGTCCGGTCGAATGCGGTATGGCCGCGGAATATCGAGAAAAGATTTTCCCGGTGTAACCGAGCATTCGCGCATTGGCACTAATCGCACAGCTGTACATACTTTAAAACCGTACTGCAACATGTTGTTTATACGTACATACAAGCCGATATCGATATTGAGATAAATTCACAAATTCACTTTTTAAAAATTATTTACAATAAACCTTTAGAAAATTTTCATTAAAGAAAATTTTTTATTAATTAACTGCACAGAAACTTTATATTGTACAAATTTCACATGTAAAATTTTATAAAAATAACTTAAATATGTAAAAATAGAAAATTGATAAAATAATATATTTTTTAACAAAAATTATAAGTAAATGGCGTAGCCATTATTATATATAACTGATTGAAAATTATACATCTGCATTTCGTACATTTATTTATACGCAAATTTTATTTACACTACTTTCTATGATAATAAATAATTCAGAAAATTTAATTAATACGAGAAATAGATTGATATTCATTTAATTGTTTATTTTAATTTCAGTATTATATAAACTTTATTATATCAGAAACAAAACAAATGGAAATAATTTTCCACGAAAATATATAAATTTTCGGTAAAAGCATTAAGCATATTTGCAAAACACAATATCCAAAGAGAGAGAATGCTTTCGTATCTTGTATTGAATTATTATTAAAAAGTAATTACTTCCACAAATAATCAAATAATTACCGCAACGATAATGGCGCAAAATGCGTAATGTGCTGGATGTGTAACGATCAACGAACGTTCGATTGGCATGTAAGAACCATTGAAAATTCTAATCTCGTATGCTTGAGTTAATTACTTGCCACGTTTACTGCATAGTGGAGCATTACGAATTACGCGTATGGCAGAAAATCAAGTTTACACTAACTGCCTACCGTAATTTCCACAACGGATGACTGAGTCATTATCGATCGCAATTTCTGAACAATTGCAGGAATATCCGCATTGGGGAATAACGTGTGTATCCTTGGTTCGTCGCAATCCGCGCACGGTCATACAGTTATGCGTAATTGCACTCACGCAAGTTTCGACGAATTCACGTGGAACGGCAGGAAATCGGATAATTCAATTCTCATCGGTTTAATGCCCGCTCTTTCCGTTGGAAGGGCCGCGATATTAAGCGGATTATCGAAAACGTAGGAATTGACGACAGTCGGAGAATTGTCGGGCATCGCGTTCCGATATTGCGTCTAATTGACATCTAATGGATCTCCCGGGAAGATTCGTTTCTCCTCTCCGTCGTGAATTTAATTCGATCTCCACGTCGCCTTCGTAATGGATATAAGCCAGGCACCAACGAAAATCAATGAGAGACGCCTATCATACTGTGCCTTCTGCCTTCACGCGTGCTCAAACACATGCACGTGGCAAATGGAAAATGAAAATTACACTTTGCAAGTCGCAATACGTATGAAAGAGTATATAATATGGATGATGATTATTTAACTTAATTTAAGTTATTACGAAATCAAAACAAGAAAATACATAATTAGGTTAATTTACTACCATTATAAATTCAATGCGCTAATTATTTCTTATCTCTGAAAGTTGGATCATCTGTTTCTACATTAAGGAAAATAGCTAGCTCCGTTTGCGGTTGCTCTATAAACATATAAATTTACGGAATGATATACTAAAACAAAAAAAATATATATATGATGTCTTTCGGATATCGTAGCTAATTACATAAAAAGTGTATGATGTGGGGCCGCATTGCATACTTTAGCTTTAGTTTTATTCAAAGAACCGCATATCTATATAGGTCCCGGAGTGGCATTACCCTCCGCCTCTTCCTGCGGGATTTAACTTTAAAGCCAGGCTGGCAATCAAGATACAGAGCTTACGTGCTTGAGCCCAAAGTTACACACGTTTTACGTACCAATATTCATTTTCTTGAAACCTCTCGGATGGCGCTGTGACTGTGCTGCGACTCACACACAGCTCAGCCCGCGAAGAAATACGCGGGGAAAACCTAGCCGGCTCCTTCCGCCATCCCGCCGTGAATTAATGCGGAATTAACACGGATCGCAGACGCCAACCGGCAAGCGCTTAATTATCGACAAAATAGAGCGTACCGTAGAGACCCACCCGTCACACTCTGTCCGTTCTAAGAACTTTGTGAATAATTAAGCATGCCCACCGGCGCGCCCGTACTAAATGGAATTACTAATTCGTCGATGCAATTTTATCGTTAATTGGCCAATTAACGATAAAACGCAGGACGTTGAGATGCCGCGGGAATTGCTGCGCTTCAGATATTGTTTTGAAGCTACTTACATTGTACCTTCTATTACGGAATAATGATGGGAAAGATCATATTCCTTTTAATTTGATTTCAATTGATTGAGATTTTTTTTTCGTAAAGCACGCGATTAATATTTTATAGTTCGGATAATAATTTCTTTCGATCATTATCGCAAGTATAATATGTACAATATAAATAGTACTATTAATAAAGTAGAGTACTAGTAATATATTATTAATTTTTCGTATTATCAATTTATTATTTGTTTTCTTCTAATTATTCATTTTAATTTATGTTTCGTTTATTAGTAATCCAATTTCTAATTTATACGTGAAATACAAGGTGATCAAATTATAATTTAATCGCGGTATTTTTAAGTGATCTCGTTTCCGCGCGGCGTATCGATTTTCTGCATGTAACCACAAGTAATCCGCGCATTCGACGCGGCGTGGAAAGGCTGAGGGTGCGTACGTACGATTACCGGTTGCATTGATTTTCGGATCGCTCTCACTCGCATTACCATCATCACTCTTCGCGAGGCGGGAGTTCGCGCTCCCTTCCCTGCCGTCCTAGAATTATCGCGGATTTCTGAATAGCTGGTAGATGTGTAATTTGCGAGCGCGAAACGCACCTGCCTATCGGGACGCGGGCGTGTTAAATCACGCATTGCACAGCGCAAGGGAGGGGCGAATGAGTTAAAAAGGACCGAGTCGTGCTGCGGGCAGCAACCACCGCGTAGCAGGTGGTTGTGCGATACCTCGCGTTTTTATGACGGCGAAAGAAAACGAGACCAGCATAATATAACTGTGACCGCGATGGAGAGAATTTGTCTGATTTTTAGCAGGTAGCGTTTAATAAGCCGAGGAAGTCGGCGAAAAGAAAAAATCTTTTGTACTTTTATGAGAATTGTCCGAAAATCTCCATGCACAAAATGCTATAATATATAATTATAATATATTGTACTACTATACATATATGTACATATCCTATAGTAGTTTTTTTAGACTCATATTTATTAAACTTTTTGCGTTTATTTTTATTTCTAAAATATCGTGTTAACATTTGTTCGAATGTTTTTGAAAGATACTTTATAGTAGGAAAACAATTGCGTAATAAACTTAATTACTCGTAATCAAGTTTATTACGCAGTGGTTACAGAACGCTACTTAATTCTGAAGAGTAATTTGCATACTAATCTTTTATATGGTTTATAACATAGTATTCTGTTTTATAAGTTTATTGAAAAATTAAAACATTTATACTTCTACAATATCGTTAATATCGTATAATACCTTTTTAACTCATTCGCCCCTCTCTCACGCTGTGCCATGCGTGATTTAACACGCCTGCGTCTCGATAGGGAGGTGCGTTTCGCGCTCGTAAATCGATAAATATTTATTTTTATGGCAATGTATTTTTTGAAAAAAATTTCTGTAGACTTCTAAACTTGCGCCGCAAAAGCATACATAGATGTAGTTTAAGAAATTAATTCAATACTTACACATAAAATTAATTTAACAATTACTGACTTGTATAAATTACCACTGATTTGTATAAATAAATAAAATGAAGAAGAGAGAATTTACTGGTTGTTGCACAAATTTGTGATAAAAAATAAAAATATGAACAAAATGTCATTTAATCAAATTTAATTAATTGTTTCTTTCGATTGAATTATCATGTTTACGGATTTATAAGTGATTGCTGGCAACGTGAAGATTTTGCAACGTGACATGACGGCAATCTGCAAGAAGCTTACTGCTCGACTTAAATGCTCTCTGCGACGAGGAAATAATTACTACATACGAGGGAATACGTTATGTAGCCGGCAAACTGTTACGTAAAGATTAAACTGTTATGTAGCTATTGTATTGCATCTCAGCCATGTATAAACCGAGGAAACGCATATTAGCAATATTATATATGCTTATTAGTGCGTAATTGTGTACATAGTATGAAATGGTAATTGAAAGTTATTAACGTTGTGTTGTATCTTTCATTGTACAATGAAGCTTTTTGAAACCCTTGAAATACAATACAATATGAAGAAACAAAAGAGGAAATAGATAATAATAAGTAATAAGTAATTCTTTTCAATAGCGAGTATCACGATAATAACTGTAATAGGTTGATGGATGTAACGATGTTGTTAATAATAATACGTCATGGCTTCCAATACCAACCTATTTTAATACATAGGTTACATACATATGCCGTATTAATAATTATACTCGCGATATTGATCTGAGTTGAGTTGTGCTTTCACGAGATAACTGAAATTACAGGCCAGCATCATTAATTAACCCAAACATGCAGCAGCCCTACTTTGGTACTACAAAGGATGGATTTGTTAATTTATCTATCAAAACATGACGGTAATTATTTTAGCATTCATCAAATATGATCAACTAATCCTTTTGCCCGAATACAAATACACGCTCGTATATAAATATATAATTATATATAAATATTATAATTATTAGAAATCATTGCAGATAGAATGATTTGATCTACTGTACTGATGTACTACTCTATTGCCGCAAAATACTTTTAAGATCATCTGTCATCGAATACACGCAGACCGGAAGTCGATCTTTTATCTGGCCGGCTAAATTGTTCGTGGAATAAACGGGCTAACATCAGCGAGCTTGTAAGCCGAATGAATAATAATAGCTATAATAACCCAAACATGTCGGTGTAGTTCCGAGCGGGCATAAAAGCCGTTGGAAAACTCAGTACTGGAGATTGACCGCCAACAATAAGGGGGAAAATGGATACGTAGATACGATTGGCGAAACTGCGTGCCATCGTCCATTGTTGCGCGCAGCTGCGCGAGTTCTATTCATGTAATTGGCATCCATAAAGCCTCTGTCAATATCACTAAAGTTAAAGTATCTCGGATATAAATTTTATGTAAAAATTTCTCATATTAATTTTGTGTAAATAGTTGATTAAATCTTTCTCAGAAAACTTTTTAATTAAGTTTCACATAAAACCAACTATACAAAATATTTTTTTTTATTATACAAAGATATTACACGTTTGAGAGATTAATTATAAGAGAAATCAACGCTCATTATAAGCTAAGCCATAAAAAGGTCAATGGTCAAAAGTGCAAGCAAATCAAGAATGTTAGTTTAAAGTAAAGTCTAATTTATTTACAACAGTAGGAATATTAAAAACACTTTAATTTTCAATTGTGCTTAATGTTCTTCAGTAAGATTAAATCTTAATAAAAAGGAGCTTAATAAAGAGGAAAAAGAGACTAAGAATGGTTTGATCTTTGTTATAATTTCTCATCAAACAGACTAACTTATGTAGTTCTACTTCTATTATTACATGAATTTAATCGACGTATAATTTTTAGCTTATACGTTCTTTTTCTCTTTATAAATTTTTATTTATTTTAATCCTGACTTTTTTTATTCTTTTTTTATGTAAAAATTATTATTGCCAAAGAAGACTAAGTAAAGTTTAAAAGTTTTTAATATATTGTAATTAAATTACATTTTATTTTAAACCCCCAATATTTTTACTTTAGCCATTAATCTTCTTACATGTTTGACGTTATTACTTCTACTATAATAGATTAATTGATTGTAGCTTCCATAAAAGTCTTATATAAATAAAGTGTAGACGTTACGAGACGAAATTACGACATAAAAAGTTGTAAATTATAGTTGGAAATAGCTTGTTTTAAGAAGAAACATAAGACAATTATTATACAAAGTTATTTAGTAGAAATAACGACCTGCTCACAGCCAAGCGACACGCCAGCGTTCGAAAATTAGACTCTCAGGTGCTGTGTGAAGGCACGTTTCCGCATAATTTCGACAAAATAGGTAGGAACTTTATGGGCACCTTCTAGACACAGGTATATGTCGTATAAATTGTACGGCTGTGCATGAACATGTACACGCTTGCCCGGCGGGGTTGAAGTGCGTTATTCTGAGTGAATTGGAGCACCCTACCGGAGGACGAAACTCGTTCCTTGTATCTTCGCGGGCTGATGAATGTGTCTCGTTAGTCGTCACTTGCCTCGGTAATATCACCAAAATTCGACTATTGCCTCGTTACACCAGCATCGTACGTAATTCTATGGAGCTTCCGATGAAAAGGTGCTTTGCATCTTGTATGCCGCTTACAATTGCACTTTCATGCTTCGCTTGTTGCAATTTTCGTAATCCAAATTGAATAACTGTCGTATTCGAGAACGCGATCTAAATGGAGTAAGAATTGCTGCGAGTGCGAATTAGGAAATAGTACTGAAAGCAAACAACAACCAAGCTAAAATGTCTTTAGTCTCCAAAATTTTAATTATTTTGTATTATATTTATAACATAGTTATTACTCGAGTCTGTTACGTTTTATTTTAAAAAATTGCTCTATCAAATAAATATGAAACAAGATATATTCTGTCTAATAAAATTTAAGATTTAACGCTATAAATATTGAGTCTCAAAACGCGAAGTTGTACAATCTTCTCATCAAAAAGAAAAGACAATTCTATTACTATACACGTTCGATATCTTTGTAGTTGTGTAGTTTTACGATACATTTTCCGAATATTCCATCGATGCAGTCCAATGATGCATCGCGCACACTGGATGCACACGGTTTGCGTATATCCATACTGATTCGAAAACCAACCAATCATGCGTACCGAGCGGGCACAGAATCGGTACATCGATGTGCAACCCAATGCGACGGTATACCATGCAATACTCTGAAATGCTCTAAGCGATTCGCTAGAGCGATGACGTTCCAGGTTGCAGTTATCAGCGTATGCTCCAGCACTTAACCCTTTATTAGCAATACGCTCAGAAATTGCTGGTGCATGACCATCCCTAAGTACACTAGTTAATGACAGTTTGGAATTATGCCACAGCTAGCGTATATTATATATTATAAAGAATACGAGGGATTTTCGAAAGTTCGTGAAAGAGTTTGATAAATTGAAATTGTAATAAGGGTCTCTCTGATTTAATTACAGCTGTCCCAATTTTAAGCCCACAATACACGAAATTATATCATCGATTTCTCATTTGTTTCTTTCCAAATTGCGGTTCATTAAAATTAAAATTACTAGTTTTAATTAAATTTTCTAATTATATTCTTCATTTTACTTTAAATCAATTATCTTATGCGCGCTTGTTATGCTTTAAATGTCTTTTTAATATCGTTAAAAAATAAATTTATAATATAAATCGTAATTAGATAATTAACAAGAATTCATGTTTCGAAAAAATTTTTTAGATTCCGATTCCAAGTCTGATTTTGTTATTTACATATTTATCGTTTTATATAAGAAAATTGCAAGTAATGGTAAAATTAATAATTATTTTAATAATTATAATATTTATAGATATATTCTGCGTATCCTGAACGCAACAATATTTATCCTTTAGTTATGCTTTTATTCCATTATTCGTCTTAATCACATTTACCTACTCTCAGTCCACTTAATTATAAAGTGCCACTTTAATTAATTATGGAAACACTGTCGCAAGATTCAGCTCTGAAATAATATCGCGCAACGTGTATTTTCATGGAATATGCGCGAAAGGTTATTTAGAAGCTTTTGAAACATATCGTTGATACGTCTGCGTATTAAAATTGTATTTATCGTTTCTACTGGCGCGTCCTCAAGAAGAGGAAACTTAGTATTGAACGGCAAATGAGCTTAATGAGAGCTTGTCACAGACAAAAAAGTTAGGAACAGAAAAGCTGGCCGTAGGGTGAAAACGCTCTTGAAAGAGAGGCGGGCTCTTCTTTTTTCTGCTTTCGTCCTTTTTACCCGTCACCAGCGACCACCCTTGCAAACACCCTTCGGCCACTTGGCAACCGTTCAGGAAAAAAGTTTGGCCGAAAGCTCGTTACTTAGCTTGCGGACAGAGCTTTAGACGCCGTTTAGTGAGTAGCCCGCGACACTCTCTTTCCTCCTCTCCTCCTCGTACGCTTATTTCCTAGTTTCTTTTTTACACGACGAACGGGAGGTCAAATGGGACCGAATAACGAATGGTACTTCGGTGGGCTGCAGATCGATATGCAGCGATACAGCTTCTCAGTGATACATTTGGCAGCGAGCTCTTCGAGTTCGGATTGTGAGTGTCCATAAAAATATAAGAAAAATATAAAACCATTGTTAAGCCAAATTTCATCTTGCACAAAATGCACGTATATAAAAACGTATAATTATAGACATTTTCTGTAAGTATAAGCAAAATAAATAGGTTCCGAAGATAGGTATACAAATTTCGAGAAACTACGTTAGCGTGTGAAAAATAATTGCTGTGTTTATACCTCGCTCTGTAGTAAAAACGATTACAAGTAAGAAAGTTCGTAACACAACGAATTCTAATGAGCAATTTGTAGGAAAGAAATGATACTTTGGTTGAAACATTAGTATTGCGCGCTTATTGTCACGTAAGCGGAATACAACCGGCGCTTGACTTCGTGCAAAAATGTCAACTATTAAGATATTATGAAGAAATGAAAATAGTGCCGAGACACATGCGAGATTCTTATCCTTCTTCATTTGCAGACTCGTATTTCTTGCAGCAGTATATTAATTTAGCGAATAAATTTATAATATCACCTAATTAAATTACAAATTCAATTATTAATTGCCATAGTAATGTATAAAAAATATCATTAATAAAACTAAATAATTCAAATATTTAGTTTCATCTATCGTATTATAAATAAAACAAAAACTATTTTTATTTGATTTTATTGTATATATGTATATCTATATACATATATACAATAAAATCAAATAAAATACATACAGTATATGTATATATATTTTCTATTTTACTGCATATACATATATAACCGAACTTTTGAGTAGCTGTAGCTTTTTTAGCTGCATAGTTTCAATTTTTAATAATTTTTCATATAATAGTTTCTCCGGAAATTAAAAGTTAAACTTTTATCGTCAAGAGAGTTATAATATAATAAAAATTTAGCGTGAAATTTTGTTTTTAGCAAAGAATTTTTTTTTAAAAAGCTTGTTGCTAAAAGAAAGAAGAAAAGTAAATATTGAAGAACATTCTGCACTAACACCTCTCGCATACAAGGTCACACGTGGATTACACACATCGTAATCGCGAGAAGCACAAAACTGCACTTTCCATAACAATATCTCCACGAATCGTATATGTATATCGCCTGTGAAATTCCGTTAGATACGCCTCAAAAATTACCTCGTAAACCAACTGACAAAGATATTTCGGAAGCAATTCGGATATGCTACATATATCGGTGCGGCTGGTGCGTGTATGGTTGCATTTATCTAGCAAAAATATTATCATGAAATATAATATATGTACATCTTTGCACATTCTTGACTCTCATGTGGTAACGATGGACGTATTGTACAATATATGCGCGATATGTACCGTGTTAAGTCGTTTGGGTTCCACGAAACGTATAATAATGCGCGTTCTAGGTGCTTCAAAAGGTTCCACGACGTCGACCCCCCCAGGCGCCATCCTAGAACAAGGGGGTAAAGATAATTAAGAAAAAAACCGCGTCGGCCCGCGCGCCAACGCGCTGCCTCTTCGAGTGTATGGGAATTTTATTTATGAGCTTTTATATAACATTCCGGGGATGCTAGATAGTGTCGGCGTTTATTGCCTCGTCCGCCACAGCAGCCTCGCGCTGCAAGCAAGCCGTCCCCTCCTCCCTACCATCTTCTTCCCAAAGCGCCTCGTTTTCACCCTCGAAATGTGTTAAGGGAATTCCTGCTGGTGGGATTTCGTGGCCGGTCTACCCATCCAGGCGAAAGACACACATAACTCCCTGAATATTTTGCGATCTGGGCGAAGAGCTTCGAAAACCGGCGGCGGACGCACGGACGCGGAAAAATTCGTGAAACGAAGTATAACCCCGTGGGAGCGGGAATAGCGCCTTCGGGATAATGCGATTTTATGCGGCCCGCTTCCAGTTTCCCGTTTGCACGTTCGCGAGCGCGTTTATGGTGCGGCGCATCCTTCCGCAACAGCACCGTGACGCTTTTTACGGCGTAACGCTGTTACTTCTAATTCGCGATATTGCTCATGATACCTACAGATAAGTAATCACGATGCGTAGAGTTTGGCTTGTAAAGAGAATTCATGTTACGACTAGTCCCAGGTAAATGTACGGTTTACATAGATCAATTTCGGATTTAATATGTCAATATTACACGCAATGTTTCTTCACGTTTAGCCTTTATGATGATGAAGATAATAAGGACAAGAATAAAAAACGAGCAATGTTGTTCGTGATGTAACATCATTTCCGTCTGAGATATTATCAAGAAGGCAAAGCATATCTGGGAAACAATTGTACGATCTAATTTGATATTTAAAAATATTTTTACAAATATAGAAGGTTTTACAATATCGTAACAAATGTATATTAATTCGTTGAATCGAATCAAGTATAATGCAGGTAAATAAACGAAAAGTGAACTGCTGTTAATAAATCTCCGATAAATTCGCGAGGTTTCATAGCAAATGCGAATAAATTTCGCGAGTTAGAGACAGAGAGAGAGAGAGAGAGACAGAGAAAGAGAAACCCGGTAATATCTTTTGAAAATAAATTACGTCAAAAGCGGTTTGGTGGTTTCATGAGAATTGAATTAAAGGGAGCCATCTATTTAAGAATATCTGTTACAGCTATGATAATAATTCATATACAATGCAAGAGCAAGTCTAATATCCCGTGCTTCACGAATGACTGCTTTTCCATTACGAATACTTAATTAAATAATCTCGAAGTTCCTGGAAGTTTCACCTTTAATAAAGCAAAGCCTTAGCGAAGAGAACAGCCCCGTATAATTTCTCTCTTCGTGCTTTCCTAAAGCTTCTCTATATCTATTCCTTCTACGATAGAGATACATTTCAGGGAATAACGTTATTGAGAACACAATGTAAAATAATTATAAAATTAAGCAAATAGATATTATTCTTATATCTTGACAATGCTTTTGTACTAATTATATTATGAAATACTGAATTACACATCTTAAGAGATATATGATTAAGGGCCAGTAAGCTAACTTACCAAGAATTTGGAAAAACCGGCCCTGAGTATTATGTTTTATTGAACATATATTATAAAAAAAATTACAGAGCGATTTTTCGCCAACATTTTCACAGAGATGACAAATGCAAAATTAATCTATTTTTACGATTATGGTAAAGATATATGTATAAGATTCCTTAATCCAAAAGCATACACTTTTTCGCAGAAGATCACGTAAATTTATGGATTTCCTCAACATTCTTTATTATCATAGAAGAAATGGACAGAACTATAGAATGAATTGCTCCAATCAAATATTCATCTCCAGCAACAAGCTGGAACTGCTTAATTAATAACGTGAATGTATCTGTGAGCATTCATTTGTCGTGGTGTGCTTTTCTTTCATTTTTGCTGTTTTACTTTTCAAGATCTTTTCATATTTCCTTTTAAATGCGTCGGTGTATTTGCAGTATCCTTTTGTGTCCATCATGTTCGTTTTAATTGATTATCATTAATTCAACTTTACTCACATCAATTTTATTCTATTTTAATTTATCAATTATGTAACAGTTAAGATGGCAAATTTTATGAAAAAAGCATTTAAAATGAGCTCTAAACCGAAAGGCAAAATCTTTCAATATTGATGCTCGAATTGATGCCGTCATAAACATTGACAATAAACATTACGTCTAATAATGACATATTAATTAAATCCGTAATTGATCTATGATCTATTGAATCGCATGTTTACATGAAACTAGCGTCATAATCAATCATAACATGGATTTTTTCTACAAAAAAAGAGATAATTACCTAAAATTATATATATTATAGATGTAATTATTGGAAAATAAAAATTACATCTTCTAGCAATTATACAAATATTAAATGATCAAAAAGAAGTAATAAATTATGATACATATAGTCAAATTGTGATGCAAAATCAAATGCAGTATCATTAAATAAAATTAAAATATAAGAATAAAAGAAATTTAAAACTCTGCGAAAGAATAATAAAATTTATTTGAAGAATCAGCTTGATTAAAGAATCAAATATTATATATCAAATATTCAAACAATTTATGTATGTTTTAATATTCATTCCAATGTTCAACTCTTTTATATCGTTTGATTTATTTTTGACGTTTTGATCTTATTGGACAGCGATATTTTTACATAAGTAATGACAAGTAATTACGAGACGTAATATTGCATTGCATTTCTTGATTGAAATTCCTCGCAAATGAATCGAAATATATATTAGAACCAAAATTGTGAATGACTTTTATACTTTGTGACATTCCAGAAGTGAAGTGTTGGACATTGCGCTCTTCTCGTGGCAGCAATTGAATCCATTTAATCCGTTTCATCTCCAATTGTAGGGAACGACTAGCGCTATATTGCGCTGCCTGTCGCATGAAAATAGTCACACTCGTTGTGGCGTGAGTCCGTGGAAATGCGAAATATGCTTACGGCTTAATTACTGTTGGCAAATACGCGTAAGCGGAAGCGAGGGGAAAGAGGTGCGCGCGGATTTTGCGCGACGCAAAATTAATGTTATTAACTACACATTGTCATAGCCCGCTTGAAATTCTGAACTTTGTCATCGCTACAGTTTATTAGTGATAAAATGCACCGTAACAAATTTGCAAAGCTCGCAGGTTTATTAGATCCGCAGTGATTATTTTAGAAATGCTGTTATACAAACTGTGTAGTAAGAAACTAATAACGATTGAAATATATCGAGAGAACTATAAGTAGTGGAGTTTTGCAATATTTTATAACTCATAACTCATTATATTTGATATGATGGACATGTCATGACTAATATGTCGATAAAAATAGGGCGAATTCCTCTAATGTATAAAAATTAGAATATTATATAAAGGATCTTATGGTAAATATTATTTTTATCATGACACAATATCAGGTTTCTGTATTTTTTTAAAGCGTATTAATATAGAAAACTGTAGATCTTAAAAACACAAGAATATCATTATTATGCGACCATTATTTTTCAGCGTAGATCTCTTTACTCTTTTTATGGTATAATCGACACGAATTTACATCCTCGTCGGATTTCGTAGCATAACCAAAGAGCAAGCCAACGAGAAGCGATGGACGGCATCTCGTTACCCCTCTCTAAATTTAATCCACGGTGGATCGAGGTCACGCGATTCGAATTTTCCGATCAGAAGTGGACACGTATCCCCTTATCTGATCGACGAGTGCACTAGCGAACGACAAAACCGAATAATGAGAAAGAGGGATAGACAGGAATTTATCGCATTCGAGAAAAAATACTCGTCGTTAGTATCCAGAATCATCGATCTAGTGCGGATAAAGATATATTACGCAAGAAATATGATCTAACATTTTCACAAATTTATAGAGGGGAACAACCAATATTTTTTCTAGGGTGTAATCTCGTACTATTACAAATTATTTAAAAAATCTTAATATTTATAAGTAATACTTTTACAAATTTGTTAAAAGAAATGTATCTATAAATATTTGAGAATTTATAAAAATATAAAATATAAATGTATAGAATATATAAAAGTCTTAATTCCCCTTAGTAGTGAACAAAATGATTACAATTTTGTAAGTATTTATATGTAGAATTTTATAAGCAAAATATGACAGTGGTTCAATAATTACCAAAAAAAAAATTACAAAGCCACATTTCTGAGAAGAAACTTTATATTTTAGCATTATCTCTTTCAAGAAAAGAGATACAATAATGAATTTAATAAAGCATTTTTATGTCGGCACAATCAAAGTTTTACTAAAAGAACATATAAAACTAATAGAATGAATATTCTACTAGACAATGATTATCTAGTAAATTTCATTATTGACACAATTAACAATTAATTAAAGACATTTTTTAACAAACGAATATAAACAGAGCAATGTTAAAACTACAAAGAACAATAAAAATGAGCAAGAAATATAATTCGTGAATTTTTTAATTTAGCTATTTTGGAAAAATGTAAGAATATTATAAAAGATTTCGATATCAATTATTCTATTATCTTAACAAACTTGGAAACTTTATTAAAATCTATAAAGACCAATCTATATAGACGTCTTCAATTAGTTTAAAAAAAAATGTGATGTATAAGACATTCTGCAAAGATTGCATATCTTACGTTGGATAAATGATGGATTAGTAAAAACTAGAATCTCAGAACTATCATATCCACAGGATCACAACTTTTCTTTCATTACGAAACATAAAATTAATCGCAATCATAAATTTGATTTGAAGAATGTGAAAATTTTACACAATAAAAGATTTTTATCCAGACGGTTAGTTTCTGAAATGGCACACATAAAACTAATGGAACTAACTTACAATCAGACGCAGACTGCATCATGCATATATTTCAATCTTAAATAAATTGTAAATCTTGTCTATTACGTTTACTTTTCTACCATAAAAATTTTAGTTAATTAGTCTCCAAATTCATATTGGCAGTAGATTTTATTTCAGTTTCCCTATTATCATTAATTTAAAATCCTTTTCCTTTTCCATTCTTTTCATCTACAACGCTTTTTACCGTACAATAGGAGTAAGTCATGTTTTTGCCTTTTAACCTCAGTCAATGTTTGACAGCCGAACGGACCAGCTGTTATTTGAAGCTGAGTCTATTTTTCAATTGTATCATTGTCTCAAGTACCGCCGATTAAAAATCCTCTCAGTTTCCTGTCTTTCCCAAAGTTTCAGTTTGTCAATCTCATGTTCTCTGGACACGACTTGGTGAGTGGATTTCACTTCTTTTTGCTGGTTAGTCCTAATTTCTATTTCTAGTCCGAATACATATTTTAGATAATGAGTACTAGCTAAATTTTTTCTTGAAAATTATTTCTTTATACATTCAATTTATAAATACTTATTTCGTCGGAAAGAGCTAGAGATTATTTAATTTATTTATTATCGGTCATTAAAGATGGCTCAAAGTAGAATTAATTTGTAGATTATATTATATTATTAATTAAAAGTTATATAACTCTTACGCACAATTAACCGCATTTGACTCTCAAAACCTGCTTTTCTTCGTTATTCATTAATTTTAATATCGAGAGTCGTTAGCTAATTAGTCGTTTATTAAAAAGATTTTATTCTGCATCATATAATGTAACGACAACATTTCAAAGACGAATATTTCAAAGATGATAAAACGAAGCAACGGTGTTTGCTTTGAAAATTTGATATCGCCTGGACAGTACGACAATCGTTAATTCTCACACAATCTCGGTTTTTTTTAACAAAAGCGTCATTGATATTTTGGAGCATCTCTCATCGTTCGAATCGAATCTACAACTGCTTCGAATTTCTCGATTGAAAGTACGTATCTTTGCTGATACGTGAATGAACAATGAAGAGGAGTGAAAAACAATGATCGAATGGAATTTTCCCGCTTGGAGTAAAAAGAAAGAAGTAGAAAGAATCCATCCTACGCTCGCACGCGCATTCTCGAATCATGCATTCACGCTGTGAAAGTTACCGGCGCTGTTTAACGTACATAGAATTCGCCGTGAAAAGATTATAGACATTTAATCGTGGATAAAGGATCGCTGCGCTACGGGAAGATGGGAAAAATGATGTGAGATACGGCCAACGTAAAGTTCAGAGGCCATTATTACATTCTGCTGACGGTACGTAGCTATTTCGCGTAAAGGGCGAGCTGCAAAAGGCAGGAAGACGGTAGTATCGTTCACGAGGCACATCGACCGACGAGATCCGTTATTATTTATTGCTAGCACGAAACGCCTTTTCTCTCTCGTCATTTTGTCGTGCTGCAGCATGAACAGATGCGACAGCGCAGGAAAACGTCTGGGAGGGGTGAACAAGCGTGGGGTCTCTTTTCAAAAAAAAAAAGAAGAAAAGAAAAGTGTTATTGTGAGAGATGGAATCCCGCGGATGTGGCGGTTTAGTTCGACTTTGTGCCAGGTAAAAAGTTAAAAAGCAGGATGGTGGCTGAATTTTAAACTTCTCATAAGCGCAAAGTTACGGTTTTTACGGTTTTATTGTTTTGACTTTATTGCGAAATTTTTATCGTTCGAGGGACAGAAACGACTTATCTTCTCCGGTAACATTCTGCAGGCTGCGGAAGCACCTTTTTTTTATTTATTATTCATCATTTATCATTCACTTTTGATAATACAAGTTCAAATATTGAAGAAATAATATGTTTCACCATTTGATCCCTACGAAAGAGAATATTTCAAATCTCATTTTAATCTCATCGTGGCTAATTTAAAGTTAATATAGCAAAAAACAGAAAGGAAAGAAATATTAAATATATGAAATAATTAATTTTTGTCGTATAAATCTAATCGGTCCATGAAATTAAAAAATGTGAGATAATTTTAATTTGCTTTAAGCGTGCAATTTTTGTAAGACGAGATTTAATTTTATGAAACATTTATTTCTTATATTTCCTTCAGGTTCTCCTGAACAGTGAGAAAAGACTACAATTTGCATTGTACAACAGAAAATTCTGTCGCTCTCTTTTACATCTTCTGAATTCTGAAGATAAAACTCGACACTTATTCACGCTTGGATAATTTACAGTAAAACGAATATGATATTCCTTTGATATGAAACCTGCAATTCTTGTAGAAATTTTCCTCATGTATCCTCATCGGTCGTCCCGTTCTCTTTTACCTTCTCTTTACCGTAGACGAAATATAGTTGAAGATTCGCATAGATATTGAGTAAATTCTGGTCTCTATCAAATGATCTCAGTAAGCCCGGAAATAATTGAGGACCGATAACAGGAAAATTCACGAGGTCATTGTGAGAGTTTGCGCGTGAATCAATTTTGAATAAGCATTGACTCGCCCTGAAATACCATTCAGGCGGTGAACATTGTTAATATGTGCGCGACGACACATTTGTACAGTATATTTGTTAGGTACTATATTTCCATTGTACGCTACGTCTTTTTTACATTTATGCTATGTATACGCCCATAATGGTATTACAGGAACCGCGGAAACACACGAGCGGTGCATCGCGAATGCGATCATTTCCGCGAAAAAGCGCTGAGGAAGATTCATGCGCGTGCGAGCGAGCGAGCACGGCGTCCATTCTCCGGCGCCCTTTGTTGCACTCAGAATAGGAGCCATGTATCATTTTCGTTCGAATAATAGCTAATTGCGCCGTGGATTCGTTTACTCTCGAGTGTAGGGCCCGGAGCCGTTGTTGCGTTCTGCTGGTTGCATGTAGCGCGGCTTCAAAGAGGAAGAGAGAAATGTCTATGGAAGCGAGGAAAATGGCGGTGGCTGCGGAGAATATCGGACTAGAGCGAATGGATGCATTATTATTTATTGCTCGCACGAAACGCAAGCTTTCTTCCTCTCTTCCTCTTTTTCGCGTCTCAGAAATATATTGCAATGCACTGCGGACGTTTTTGACGAAATTCGAGCGATCGTTATGGTTTTTTTCCAACTTTCCCGTTGCTTACAGAGAAAAGTTTTTAAAAGTATATTTAAGAGCTTTTAGATTGTTGATTCTTCAGCGCTTTGTTCTTTGTACAAAAGGAGATGTACGTATATCGGAAAATGTAAGAAATTCTTAAATATTTCATAATGGAGACGAATTGTTTTTGAATACATTTTTTTAAATATATAATGTATATTAACGGCAAAAAATATTAAAAATATTGATATAGGTAATCAATTGATTGACGTAAAACTACTTAGTATTGATTTTGAACATTTTTTCCATGATTTGCCGAGGGAAAATAGATAGCCAAAGAGAAGGAAAATGGGTCACGGAATGAAAAACCAACAAACTCGTTATTATTTATTACTGCTGTAACTCGTTATTATTTAAAACACTTTTTCGTCGCTATGTTATGAAAAGAGTTTTAAATCAGCTTGGCAGAAATTTAAAAAATCATTTTTGCAAAAATGCTTTGTCACTAGGCAATATTCATTCGCGCCACTACAATTGTAGCATTTTCCGTTATTAAAACAAAAAAAAATGAAATCTATCATGTTTGTACAAACTGTGATATTACTAAATTGGGATCAAGTTGAGTTTATAGATGTATTGCATTGCGAAAAATTAATTGTAAAAGCAAATCAGCGGCTGTTTTATTAAATATAAAAATAAAAAACATGTGTAGCAAAAATAGGTAATAATTCGTAATATAAGAGTATTTGCGATAGAAAATTGTGTTTGCAAGTGTTGCGAAATTTAAATCACACGTAGTACGGATATTTAAAAAAAAAAGAAATATAAACTGAGGATAGTTTTCGATAGTAACTATATTTGACATTTCAGTAAATTCATCCACGCTCAGCACCCATTCCCGCGTTTCTGACTGAATACAAACAAGCGAGAAAAATGAAAAGAGGAAAATCGGTCACGAGGCACATTGACCGCGTGGATTCGTTATTATTTATTGCCAGTGTGAAACGCTTTTCCTCTTTCGTAGTTACGCGCCGTTGCAATGCGAACGAGTCGAGGACGAGCACGAAGAGCTCATCCGTGATGTTTCGCAGCGCGCAGGACAGCCGGGCGAAAAAAAAAAAAGAAAAGCGAACCTGTCACGATTTTCATGAATAGACGGACTGCTGATAAAGATTCATGTACGAGCTGGCATTGCTCTGACTTCTCATTGGGCATCGTCAAAATGGGAAAAATAGTGCGGCCGAATATCGACCGTTGAAATCGTTAGAGATATTAAAACCGGATTCATATTTTAGCAAGCCATCGACGTTCATATTTATACGTTACTATTTGCTCATATTTCTTATTTTATTTATTTATTTGTAAAAACTGATATATCCGATATCCTCTTTAATATTAAAGTAAAATGTAAAAGTTGAAAAATTTCTGTTTGTCTTCAACTAATTGCGATGAGTTCGAGAGAGATTATTAAGACACGAATATAAAATTGTTTTCTCTTTAAGTTGATAGAATACAGCATCATAAAGATAGAAAAAATTAGACAACAATTTTATATAACAATTAAACGAGTTCTACTATGTATAAGAACTCGAAGTAATATAAAGAACTCTGTAGTGAAAAGAAACCGTGGCTTCCTTGGCAGTAATATTAACAAGGAAGACGGCATTTAATCTGCTTAACGTGATTTAACAAAAAGCCGTCGCCGGGGAAGTCGTTAACGAAGAAGGAAGTAAAATACTTCAAACGTCCGCCACTCCAGTTACTTACGAATGTTATTATCCGCGATAAAGCGGGACGCTTTACCGCGCCAGCTGTGAAAAATTCACGTTGTCCCTGCTCCCGTCTCTCAAACCCAGACATCCTAATTAAAAAAGTTCCGAGGCAAGGGTGCATAACTTATAGAAAACACATGGCACTCGTAAGAAACTAGCGCTGTCGTTACATAAAACGCCATATCGAACGTTCGCAACAGGAGACTACGACTGATAGTTACTTCGTCGTGCTTCGTCTTTATTATTTTATAATTATTTACGCATCCATTATTACTTATTTTCACATTGCGGATTCTCATTAATTTCTCTTTAATCCGTTTGACCAAATGCAGTGCTTGCATTATTCATATAATTCACATGAGATGTGTCAACAAAGATCCGTAATCATGGGCGGCATGACATAAAATAAATTAATTAAGCATGACATTGAAGCGCCGTTTTCTTTGGAGACTAACACCGCATATGTTGTATGCAATGAAATTGTGGTACTTTTTTACAATTAATTGCGGAATGCATAAAAGTTGCGAATTATTGGATTATAGATCGATAAGATAAGTAATCATTTTCGACTCTTTTATGCATTTCAAAATTTCTCGAAAGAAAATCTCAATCGTAACATTCTATTGATCTACATCTTGCAATTCTCCATCTTTGAAGAATAATTGAATAGTTCTCTTTTCTTTTTTTTATATCTATTTGTTTTTAGATTGAACGATTGTCTCACTGAACGATAAGATTCACGGTAGTGAATATTGGAATATAACTTTTTGATTTTTCTGATTAATTTTCCAATCTGAAAGATTGAATCTAATTTTTTTCTGAAAAAAACTTAAGAAGTATTGTAAACAAATAAGTAATAATCATTACATAAGAACGTTTATAATATGGATAATATTTTTAAATTTATATAATAACATTAGATAATTAACTTAAATATTAATTAGATAGTTAAATGTAAACGTAACAGAAAACAACTTTCAAGAAAAATTTATTTAGCTTATTTCAAATAATTTTATAATTTTACTATTGATAGTTTCTCTTTCTTTCAAAATATCTTCTAAATTAATCTATTTTTATAATTAATAATAAAAGACACAGGTTGAAGTTTTGTGAATTTTTAAAATACCTAAAAGATTTTGCCACTTTAAATACTCTTTTATAATCAAGCAACTTGAATTTGGTATTTTTTATAGAGTAACAGTTAACCAATTTACAATAAAAGAATACCCAATTAGATTATTCAGAACATATTAAATGTTTTCTTGACATATGTATATGTATAGAGAGGTGGTTTAAACTTTGCATGGGAGCGGCTTATAATCTAGTGCTGTTTCTGACTAATAACAATTATTTTGATCCTTGCAATTTTCTCTCTTCCTGTTTCCAAATTAGCACGTGAATCCATGTGCTGCTCTCTCCAAAATGAGCCATCATTTAATCATTTAATTATTTCGTAAAATGGAAAGTACGATAATTAATCGTGTACAAATAATATCAACGTGTTTATATATCGTAATAATATCAATAATAATCCCTTTAATAAACAAACGTTACTCCCTTTTAAATAAATAAAAAATGAGGATTTTGTTATCTAATTGCACCACTGCAAAAATCAACAACTTGCAAATATGTTTATTCGAGCGTGCAACTCATGTATGACATATGAGATTTTTATTAGACTTCACAAACCATCGGCATAGCTCAAAGACTAACGCGACCAACGACCTATTTCTAGCATTGCAAATTCGATTCAACGAATTTCGAAATTAATCATTAATTAGAATGCACCGCACCATCAAATGGACGTGCAATTTCGCGGCCTCTTCATCATTTCCGCCAGCTACATTTTCACGCTGGGTCCTCACGATCGATCGCGCCAATAATCGTTACGCAACCCAATAACGCAACGCTTCCACTCTCTGACCATCTCTCTTTCGAATGTAACCCCTGTAGGGTGCGTATACGCATGTATATGTGCGTGTGCGAAGGAGATGACTAGAAAGAGGATTGAATATTGCTGGAAACTGCAGTCTGGAAATGAAATTCTTGTGAAGCCCTCCGCGTGAGCAACAGGAAGTGCGAAGGAAGAGAGCACATTGCGAAACCCGGGGCGATAAAGTTAAGAGCAGTTAATCCATTCCATGTTCAAGAGACAATAGCGTCGCTTTAAGACACTGAAAGAGTGAATAGATGCAGCAAACAAGTCGAAAGTGAACAAGATGATGGGTCACGAGATTGCAATCTCGAGATCGTACATTTATAGCAAATGTATTGTTACACTAAATCGCAACTATGCTGCGTACAAACGTAGTTTTTGAATATTTTTAATGTGACAAAAAATAAGTACCATCTGCGTCTTAAAGTTGAAAACGACGCTTATTATTCAAAAGTAACAAAGATTTAAAAGTAGCAAAAGAAATTCTAAAGTAAAATTAAACGTAAAATTATTAAACGTAAAAATCTAAAAGTAAAATTGAACGTAATTTATTTATTCTTTATCATTTGAAACAAAAAATCCCTAGATAATTGAAAATTACAAAAGTGTGAAATTAATATAAATAAATGCTGCGTACATAAATATAAATATTAATAGCATACAAAAGTTAAAAAAAAGGAAAAATATTTTATTGGATTGGATATACTAATTAGCATAAAAAATTAACCATAAATAAAAATTAATTAACCATAATAAAAATTAACCATAAATTTAAAAAAAAACTGCTAGTTGCTTGCATATAACATAATGAGCTTTTTTTAGTTGCTCTAGTTTTTATTGTTTCCATTAATCTTCATTAATCTTATTTTCCATAGACAATAATTATATGCATATATCTAAAAAAAAAATGTTATATTTTATGAAAGATATTATTTTTATTTATGTTGGCAAGGCAAAATATCAAATACTTATGAAATATGTTCAACTTTCCGCCATATTTACTCTTCATGCAAACTATTCCTTTAACACTAGAACATATTTTATAGTGGGGAACAGCTTCAAAGTATAGTCTCAAAGGTGGTCGAGCAGAAGAGCGAAGAATACCGCAACGTAGCTTCGGCGAACTCGAGGATTACGTACGCTCAACTTTGTCTCTTCGAGCTTTGGTTCTCTAGCGCTGCCACATCCTTCTTCTACACCTTCTTCCTTCGTAGACCACTTCTCACAAGCATTCGCAAGAATTTCAATACTGAAAGACAGATCCTGTAGGTTTAAACCTCTTAAACAAGTAGTTATATTAAGTATTCTCGAAGTATTAATGTAGACACACGCTGTATTTTGAAGAGATGGTTAAAGTAAAGCATGTACACAAAGAATTATATATAATCGTTCTTCTAAAAATCTTGTATCAAAAAAATATATAAAAAATTGATATATGTTACACACATGTTGCAATGCTGAAGGTATCGTGGATTATTTCATTGAAATTCCTGAAGTCATATTTTAAATACTACTTTCAGACGTCTGCCGTGGTAGTACCTGCCGACATCAGCTTCAATGAGGCAACAGCGTGAGGAGAAAGCCCTGAAGGAGCGATAAAAGTGCATTATTTCAATAACCGAACCGATTCTTCCGAGCCAGCGGCCTCCGACGACAGGAAACAACATCTTCTGGCAGCCGGCCAGGCGGTAAAGAAATGCCGAAATCCCGTCTTCCCAATAATCGGATGTGTTCCTGCAGTGTTCCTGGCACAATGCAGTTATCCACTTCAATGAATTTATTCCTCTCTCTCTCCGACGACCCATCTACCCCGCTTTCACTCGGTATCTTCGACCCTTACTAGATTCTTCAAACTCGGCTTCCTTCCGGCGTTTGTTGGCCCCATCACGGTCCCTTACGTTCGTCTTATAAAATTACAAATTTTTATCTGTCAAATGTCGTCAATCTAATCAAATGTCAAAAAGAACATTTTTCGTTAACTTTATATGCAAAATAATTTAATGATTTTAAAAAGTTTTTAAATAAAATTTTGCCTATTTTTTATATTAATTTTTTGTCTATTTCATAATATCGCTAATGTTTACTAAAAGCATAATTTTAATGGGATAGTAATTTTCTTTTAACTTGCTATTATTAAACAATAATTATTTAAGATATTAATTGGCTAATTAAAAGTTCTACAAATATAAAAATCATTTAGTATTGTTTCCAATTATCACTAATTTGTGAATCCTCTTTGTAAATACGTAATGTTGCAATTGCTCAAAAAAAGCAATATTCTTATTTGTTCTGACAAATTTTATAACAATATTGTTTTTAATACTGGTTTATGCTCCGATATGCATTCACCTCTTTTGTTTACAATCAACGCGTCAATCGCTCTCCGTTCGTTTCGCCCGCTCTCGCCAATTAGCTGACACCACGAGTTTTTTTGTTTTCTTCCGAAACGTCTCATTTCCCGAAATTCGTTATAATATAGATTTCTCGAGCGAAATAGCACTTTGCGAGCACATTTTAAGAATAAATTGATTGTTCTCGACTAAACCCAGTGCGCATTTATTTCTTAAAATCGAAAAGTCTCCCGTCTTTTGCCGAATATCCACAAATCTAAATCGAGATACGCAGACAATTAAACATTCTTTTTCGAACATTTGTCTCTCGTATATAAAAAGGTTATTGGCTGACAGACTATTTTCTGCATGCATTCCGTACACTCGGCTCTCCGAAAACTTTAGGCAAGCATAAAGTGCATCTTGTGCTTTAGCTGCAAGCTGAATCCGGCTTTCGGGTATTGCCATAGTGCTGCGGTACCTATTCGCTTTATCTTCTTTTCGAAAACCCCCATTGCCCCCATTGGCGTCTTTAAATTGCAAGTGGTTTAGGGCTGACCTTACGTTTCGTGATCCGTGTGCAAAATATTTTGTGATACATTCCGTCTCTTGGCATTCCGCACAGCTCTTTCCTCTGGGAAGGCTACGGTTCTCTTTATAGATCTACAGGATACGAAACTGTGTGTGCAACACATATCCCACGATGGAATCAATTTGCAAACTTCGAAACCATTCGTGTCTCGCAAGATAAAACATTGCTTGTGAAAGTTATATTTCCGTCGAAACAATCCGCCATGGTTACTATATGTTTATCGTTTCCTATACGAGTATTAAAGTGTCGAATCTTACAAACTCTTCATTCCATTTATTTTTCTAAATAATTTCTATATTGTATCGCATTATTAGATCAGAATATAGATATGATGAAACAGATTTATATAAATAACATTCTTCTAATATCTATTCATAAAGTCGTAAAAAATGCTATTATTAGTGGAGATATATAACAGTTGTGTTACAAAGTAACAGAAATCGAAATGAGAATTTTACATTTAATTAGTTGCGATAAACTCGACTTGTTCTCCAAGCGTATAATGAAGCTTTAAAACAGTTCGCTAGGCTGTTATCGTGAAAAGCAAAAAGAATAAATAATCAGATTCCGTTGCAAGAAGTAATCTGCAGTTTCGACGGAGTAATAAACGCAACAGAGGTAGCGTTTCAGCCTGAAAAACAGTTCCTGTTTATGAGAGAACATCGCGAATAACAGCAACTACCATAAACTCTTATTACTGCAAACCTGATTTTAATGAGAAGGAAAATTATACGGAAGCTTAATGGCAGGTAGGAAAATTTTTGATCGAATTTTCGATACCTCGCGGATAACGATTTCATTGAAACGCGAGTGGACCAGTATGACCGAAGTTAAAGGTTAAGGAGGCGTGAACTTACGACAATTGGATGCCAAAAGCAAACGTATGAAGCTATCGGAAAACTTCTGGATATCTACTATTCTTTTCAGGACTTTCGAGAAAAAAAGCGATTTATGATGGTCCAGCTTTTTCTCATTTTCGCGATATGTCGAGGAGAAAATAAGATATTTTTAAGAATATTTTTTTGTTTCTTCAATCTAGAAGTATGACATTCAAAAGAATGTAACAAAATGTCCTTCACATCTTAATAAATAGGAAATTAACGCATCATTAATGTTGTTATTCCTAATTTTCTTTAGTACATAAAGATAATTTTATATAAAGATAATTTTAGATAAAGAAGAAATATTAACATGTATATGTATAATTTCCTTGAAATCATTGTTTCATTAAAAATCTATTACTTTATATTTAAGAAAGCTAAAATAAATTATTAATATTAAGTAAGTATGTTTAAAAATATTAAAAAGTTTGATTACTTTATAGAAAACATCAAATTTATCAACAAATAATAAAATAAAAGAAGATATGATATGTTTATACTGTATTTCATTATTTTTGTGCAATGATTTGATTTGAAAAGTGAACATTTTATGTCATACATAGAAATCACAATTTCTCAATATTTTTTGTATTCCCAGCAAGCCAAAATATTTTTTTTCGAATCTGTGAGAAATCTGAGGAAAACTAAAATCTACAAAAAATAGAGAGAGAGAGAGAAAATTTAATTTACTAAAAGTTTTTTAATATTTATAAAAAATAAATTCTCGATTTAATTTAATCTATGTCGTATGATGCTTTGATACTTTTAATTAATTTAATAAACATTTCAGTATTAATTATTTAAATATGGTCACAGCAAATTTTTATTTTCTCAACTACTCCGTTCGATAAACTGTTTTCGATAAACTGTTTTCGATGAACTACGAATCCCATGATAATTGCAATTCGCATTTCTGTGCGCGATTCGTCTGTGAGCGGCGAGAATTATTTATGCAATTATTAACGCAGACAGGAATCGAGGCTTGAAAAACGAGGAGATCATGGTCGAATCGATCGAATACATACGAATTTCCAAGCGCAAACGAATTTCACGAGAGTCTGGACTACGAGGTGGAGTGTGAGTTTCGAGGGTGTTGGAACGTATCCAACATCCAGACAACTTCTGAAATAACGTCTTCAATATTCGCCAGAATCTCGTGCGTACAAACTCATTGTCCTCAATCGAATATGCCGTCCTTTCGACATTCGATTTCCAGGCTCAGACAACGAATTAAAGTCTAGTAATAATGTCTGGTATATTTAGCAAAACGTATATCTCTTTCTCAAAGTTAAATCCATATCTGTTTATATTTAAAATTATATTACGACCACGGGTAAAGCGCGCGGATAATTTATGTAATAAAATTGTATTGCTACATATGCTATGGTTGTTTTTAAACATTTGTTGTATGAATGCATATTAACAAGTACAATTAATTAATTAAATGTGGATAGAGAGAAAATATACATTACTATAGTTTTCATTTAATTTAATAATAAATAATAAAATAAAATTATTTTGAAAGTTCATGAAAACGCATTTAAACAAAATTGCGAATACATCGTGTACAATATTAATTTGTGTTATAATAAAGATAATTTAGAGTCTTTAATTATGATAACGTTATTATAAATTATACAGTACCCAAGAGAAAATATTCCAAGCGTGATAAATATACTCGGGCGGTATTATCGTGCATACATTTTATGCTAATGTGATTTCGCCATATTCCTCAGTTGTTATTCCCAGTGACGAGACAGACTCTCTTTCTTTCTCTCTCTCTCTCTCTCTCTCTCTCTCTCTCTCTCTCTCTCTCTCTCTTTCTCTCTCTCTATCAAGAATGTCGTTTTGTTTGGCAAATTACGGTAGTCCCCGGAGCAGCGGTCCATAAACAACCGATAAAACCGCGGCAAAATCCCCCATCTATCCTCTCCGATCTGTCCGATCGCCTTTTCTAGTGTCTCGCTTAAGCCACTCCCCGTTCCAAATTTAATCAATCTCGATAACAAATGTACACGCTTGTCAATAACACGTCTCGGCTCTCTCTCTCTCTCTCGCGCGCGCGCACGCCCGATAAAAGTGCCGCGATAAACGTACCACGGATATCGAATATGGCTCGCATTTTCGCCCATGACGCTTTCGCTCGCTGATCCGCCTCGACGATCGGACGGGCGATCAATCGATCTCCGGGATCTCTCCCTCGCTTCCTTCGCCAGCACCGATACCGAAGTATCCCCCGTATCCCTGACACTCCGCACATACACGACGGGCGCGCATTCGCACGTGCAAACACATGTACATGTGCACGGACACATATACAGCCGCGACGTGTTCCCAGTTTTCTCTGGATCCCGGGGGAGGAGATCTCCGCGCGCGCAGGTGTCCCGCGGCGAAGATTCCCGGAGGAGATTTCCTGGCAAGTCTGACGCGAGAGTATCGCTTCTCCACGGCGTGTGAGATTGCGTTGGGTGTGCTTTTTCCTTTACCCGCTCTACCGCCCGCGCGATTTCCCTCACAGTCGCAATGGCCCATCTTCCTTTTGCCGCCGCAACGGAAGAAGCGACGTCGATGCAGCGACACGAGATAGAGGCGGACAGGGGAGTAATGCGGGGGATCGTGAAAGATTGAGAGAGGCCCGATGGGTAGGGGGATGATGGATATGCACTTTATTATGTTACACCGGCTCCGGGTAGCAGTCTTGGAAGAACTGCGTTTACGAGCAATTAATGCAGCCTACAGTAAGAGTGCAGTGAAAGGGGATCGGTTTGTTTCCAGATCGATCAGGGCCTCCGCACACAAATTTCAATAAGACATGCAAGAATGTAAGATAATTACGGTGATCATCCGTCCTACATTACAGAGAACAGTCCTTTATTTTAAATCTATGTCCTTAATAAATTTATTTATTTTCTTGAAAATTCACTTTTGTTTTTTATCTGAAAAGTCCTATAAAATGTCTTATATTTCAGTCTTTATCACCTTTGTACATTTTGTGTAATGTTTAAATAAAGATGTGATCCTTTTTTTATATATAATTATTTTAATGTACAAAATTTTACTTTTTATCATATAAATATATATGGGGAAAAAATATTAATGCTAATAATAAATTTACATTGCACTTGTTTGTGGAAGAAGGGTAGGTGGCAGTGTCCTTTATCTTTCTTAAAGAAATATGGTCACCGTAAAGATAATGCAAGAATTAACCAATAAATGAACGTATGGAACAATTAAACCAATCCTAAAAAACTCTATGAATGCTTTATCATTAAATCGTTGTTGAAATCTTACGGTTACAGTTACGGAAATTTATGTGCAGAACCCTTATGCCGCAATAATAAATTTACAATACTTTTTAAAAATGTGGCCATATATGCTCTCCGGATATTCTGATAAAAGGTTACTGATGTTAGCGAGCTAAGATACTTGTAGCAAGACATAACAATGAAAGTATCCACTTGCCTGTACAGACGAAAAGCAGAACGGTCAATATCGGGGTTTACACTCGACGTTCCCGACATTGGAAGTTGGCAGCTTGCTCCGATACCAATTGTTTGTCCCCTCAAGGACCGCGTCCTTGTGCAGAACCGCAGCTGGCACGTTGACCAACCGAATCGAGTACGCGAGAACTTGGAATTTTCAGTCGCATCCGCCGTGCCTCGGCACTTCTTCTATTTTCACCGATACGCCGGTGGAGCGTAACGCCGATACACGGGAAGTATTGGTATCGGGGACGAAAGAATGCTTCCTGCTATCGGCGGAAAAGCTTACGCACGATTCGACGAATGGCGATAACTGTGGGCGCGATTGGGAGCGGGTCAATGGATATTTCTGCCTCATCCGCTTTTCTTTTCTTCCGCGACAAACTGTATGCTAGCGATAATGCGAGAGATGTTTAATTTTTCCACTGCGATTGGCGCATACAAGAGACGTCTGAAAGACTATTTCTCGCTTTCTTCTGTGAGAGAATTCCACCCGAGTGAAAGCATTTTATCCTGGGTAAGTCGAGTAAATCAATATTATATACTAACTATGTACATATTGTTTGTATATGTATACACAATAATTGTACAAAAGTATATACAAATTGTATAAAAGCATTTTATAGTTAAAAGCCTAGAAGAATTTTAAAAGAAAATTAATTCTTTAAATTCTTTTTCAAAACTCCATATACGAGTTCGGTAAGTCTTTAAAAGTTACTTTTATGATGTGCTGAATACTGATATAAAAATAAATGTAAAAAATATATATTCTTGTAAAGTATGTATATATATATTTTTTTTTAAGAATTTATTGAGATAAATAAATAAATAAATCATATTCGTAAAGAATTGATTTAGCTCACATGATTAATGATAGGAAAATATTACAATACTTTCCGATAAAATACACATAAATATGATTTAATAATATAATACTATTATGGGAAAATGTATCTAAACATTAAATTAATGCAAGTTTCAACAATAAAGGACAAATATGTAATGCGATGATCTGTTTGACCATTTTTCCTGGCAAGCGAATATTTGATGTGACACTAGTAGCGCGGATTAATATTTACAAACCATAGATCGCGCGCGTCTTCTAAACCAATATTTCATGCTGCTCCGAGAATGGCTGATTTATTTCGCCTTCCTGGCAACGCTATGTCGTTCGCTTGAAAATAGACGGCGTATCACGTAGGAATGGCGACTTGCGATACATAATATAAAATTGATATTAAAGAAATTCGAAAGCTCCATACATAGCGTTCTCTCTCCGTAGGATGAAAGTTCAAGAAACTCAATCCGATAAATTTGCTTATAAAGCTCTTATTGTTTCTCTCTTGACTTAAATGGGAAAACTTCATCTTCGCTGGAAATGGATTACTTGCTGAATCGCTTATCACTTGTATTTATCCATAGAGAAAAGATAAAAGTAACGGATTACCGCGTAAGAAAAATAAGCCATTTTCTATACATGTAAATATTAACATTATTAAAATCAATATTATTTAAATTTCTATACGTATACTAAGAGAAAAATATAGTTACTTTTGGCCTCAACTATAATTTTATAATATTTCTAATAATAAATATAATTAACTTAACTATATGCATCATTACGATAACCATAATTATTGTTAGAAATATTATAAAATTGTGATGGAGGCTAAAAGTAACTATATTTTTCTCTCAATATAGAAATTTAAGTTTTACATTTAATAACAATGAAATCTTTATTCGCAGACACAATCGCTATAATAGCAATGTCTCTAAGTCTTTTATTAAAAAATTATTAGAGTCGTAATACCCAATTAAAGGCAACAATTTTCAAATCACGTGCGCATAGTCAGCTGGCGCACGGGTAATCGCACAAACTTACAGAAATTGCCGTAACGTCCGAAAAGTTCCCTATGGTTTTGCCGAGGTTCTTACGTCTTTTACAAAAACTCGGACTCCGATAAAATCACGAAGCGAAGGAGACCTTCAGATTGGTCCAATTAAGGAGTATAGCATTCCAGTCCGTGACTTTCGAACGTTGATTGGCTTGTGGACTACTCGTCTGTATAGAAGTACGAAAGCTACCAAGCGCAACCATCGATTTTCCTCTTTCCGTTTCGCCGCCGAGTCGCAAGTACTCCAACTTAGATGAAGCCGTACGACAAACTAACTACTTATTAATTTACTGCCGACTAATAAGCCGTGCGAAACGCTCGGCAACGACGTCCGTATTTTAAGCGGCGCCGTACGGAGGTGCATGCCGTGCAGTCGGATACGAAAGTCGGCCGTTTGAGAGCCTACCTATATTTCCACCAGACACGTTTATACGTGGCGTCTTGCTCAAATATTTATCTTCGCTACCGCTGTAATCGTGTTGCAGCGCGAATTACATGAAATTGTATGACACCAGAAAAAAAGTATGTTTTTCTCATAAGTGACCGGACTAGATCCATTAAAAAGGCAGTGGAAAAATTTTAACATTGTAATAAGAGACCTGCAACCCCCGGCGAATCCACTAGGTTTTTTTTATTCATCAAGAGTAAAACAAGGATGTTTTGCGTACAATTTTTTAGCATGCTACGTACGCGCGTTAATGATTGATGGAAGTGGAAAGTAGTTCATACACTACTTTTTGCACACTGCGAACGCCATTACGTGACTTTCCTTATGCTTCTTTTTTTAGAAAAGATCGCAGTTAATAAGTGTACATTATATCGGAGTTTTACAGAAAGCAAGACTCTATGTGCCCGCGGCTTTTTGCTGGAAGCTATGCTGCCTAACTTACAAGTACGTTAATTTAATCTACAAGATTCTATGGTGAATTAGATTTTCGACGGTTGTATCTTGGTTCATGTTGCGCGTGAAGCTCCTACGAAATATTCGGCGAACGGGATTCGAGCTGTAGGCGCAACACGCGATTAAGAGGGAACGACCTTTGGTGACGTTAATGTCTTCCGGGCCGCGAGCAGGTGTCGTGGATGGATGTAGTTCGTTAATATATAATTTGCTGAGTCTAATATGTCAACCATAGCACGTAAATCGTATCTTAGCTTGTCCGGTCAATTGAGTCATGTACGGTGATTAATATCACATATTAAACAGAGATTAGAATTTAAAAGAGGCTATTAAAAAAGGTCCGCGATATTTAGGTCACGTGTAGATACCATTAACTGCAGTTGGTACTGTGTAGTACATTGAAAAATGGTGTTTGCGTTTTAAATAAATGGATAATTAATTAAAGATTTTTCATATCGAAATTAATAAGTAACAAAGGAAAATTGGTCTTTGAGGATCTCATGTAATTAGCTATGCGTGAATTAATATTATGTGATATTTAATTAACCATGTCATACAAAATTATAAATCATACGTTTCAGCTTTATTTTAAGCGAAGCGATAACAAATAAATTGAATAATCGCATGCTCTCCAATCATAGATGAGCATCTCAAGATTAAATGGACAAAGACAGTGTAATTTTTGCGAAAAAACCTAGTAAAAGTTTTGCTAATATTCATAATCTGCAATATAATTGGACTTCAACTAATCAACACTGAAGTCCCATTTTTTGTTGTTACCTATTATATTTGTTTTTGTTACTGTTTTATTATTACATAGTTAATATTGACATATAAAAAAATGCTTCAAGAAATAAAGCCGATAAAAAATGTACTTTTCAAGTACATTTTATTTGTAAAAATAAAATTCGGTACATACAGGATACAGTAAAAGAGACAAAGAGACATGTTTTGTGTTGTAGTTACGAAATAAACCGTAGAAGTTGAAAAGACGTGAAAATACATGGACGAGAATTGTTTCGTAAATTACAAACGCCCGATGTTAGTAGTTACTGACACCGTCGCGCATTAAACTTTGCACTCTCGAGACTACGTTGCGCGGAAAATGTTTACAACGTCTGAGTATTTCATAAGCGAGCGCAATTAGAAATCCCGAGACGGCAAATCCGTTTTGTTTTTGAATGCTGTACTCTTTTCTCTCCTACGAATGTCCACAATGGATGATTACACAAGACTCTCGGCGGTACCTTACAACGGAAAAAGGGAAGCGGGAAAACCTGTGCTTAAGGTTTTATTTATAGCCGGAGGAGCCACCGTTAATCTGGAAAATCTGTAGAGTACCGTGTTGCTCGTAAATTACCGAGACATAAATTATTATTTTCCGTGCAAAGCAGGCCGAAGACTGGAAACCAAACATTGCTCTTTACTCTAGGATATAAACTATTGTGAATATCTCATAAATATTTTTTAATGTGTTCGATAGTGACACAGTCAGATTCACAAAATTCTCAAAATTGCAAAAATTTTCGAGCATTTTCTTACAATTACACAATAGACATATTTGAAAATAATTGAGATGTTTACACTCCCCCTTAATGTCATATCTAATGTAATATTGCCAAAATTGCATAGAATCGTTAACAGATATCTCGTGTAATAACGGATAATACCAACACGTTATGTAAACTGTAACGAGATTGCAGTAATTAAAGGGAAGGTAGAGAACGCAATGTCAAAATAGAAGAGGAGCGGAGTATGTTCGTGTTATTACAAAGCCCGTCCGTGCCGGAATGCTTTTATTAAATGTTCGTTTTCACGCTGATAATCGGATTTCGTATTTATCGATAAATTTTTTCATACCGGATTCGTAGCTATCCTATTTTGCTCTTTTAACACTCGCATTATAACAGTGATTTAGCCTTGGATAAAGGGCGGTGGTAAATCACAGCAGATAGAGTAAAAAGCAGCCAACACGTATTAGTATATCTGCACAAACTCATATTGACACACATTTTGCCAATGCTCTTTCCCGGATCACTGAAACAATCTCGGTTATATGGAACACTGTTTCGAGCGAGAAATGGACTTTTAACTTTAGTACGTAACAAATATTGAGAAACGTAATGTAAATGCACTCCCTTTCTTTAATCCTTTCCTAAAAATGAGAACGCGAATATCCCCCAAAACAATAAAAATAACGCGACGCGAGTGCATCGGAAGCGTATCCAAACGTATCGTTGATTTTATAAAATGCGGACGAGATAGTCGAATGTGCATCTGCAAATATCCAGACAGGAGATACTATTACGTCCATAAGAAAATTGCGCGCTTGCTTATAAATATCGCATTCACGTGCATTATCCGGGATTTTCTGTTTCGTTCTCATATCGAATTTCCATCAAGGGTAAATTTTTGTATCTCGATGCGTTCTGAGGATGCAAGATAATGCCGCGTCATTAGACTAAGACGCGCAACAAAGGACGCAGATAGCGGGCACTATTAGGCCGGGTAACGTTGATGCCACCTCTTCTTACTTCGTCAGCCGGTATCGCATAACGTTTTGCACAAACCTGCCCGACTACAATGGTCGGCATTCCCCATTTCCGGTTGAACGATACATCTCTCTGTCCCTTCACGCGAGCTACAGTACATTAGAAGCACTCGGAAGGGAAACCGCGCGAGTTTACGAAGCGGTTTGGGGGAAACAGTAATGAGAAAACTCGAGCAGAGATCAAGCGTAAATCTCATTTTTCTTATCCGTACTCTAGAAACGACGAATCTCTCGCCCTCAAGAATTGATGGCTATCTTGCCACGGCCGGCAACAAATTTTGAGTGGCAGGTAATTCGCGTATCTCGCTACGTTTTTTTTTTGTTTGATTGATGTACACAATGAGATTAAGAAAGAAATAAACTAAAAGAGCGATCAAGAGAAGCTCTTCAAATATAATTAAATAGTAGTAATTGCGAAGCTCATATGACATATTAAAAAATTTAGAAATGTTTTTTATAAATGTCTATATAAATTAAACTGTAATTTTTAATATAGAATTTTGTTTTAATTTAAACACATATAAAATTGCCGTTGGAATCTCTTAGTCATAAAATTCAAATTTTATTCTAGATACATAGAACCATCCGCATATTGTTTTTCTTTCATTTGTCAACAATTTCGATGTTCTGTCGAGAAAGAAAAGTTTTCCGGTCGTTTTACGGACGCGTAAATTGATTTCTCGACGAATTGTGAGCATTATGGCATTTATGGCGTTCATGAATCGTACGTTACGCGTAAAAATATTTGTCAGGTCCTCGATGCGAGCGAATTTTAAAACATGCGAGATCGTTTCGCGCACGATGCGATGCGTAACATTTTATGAATTCGTAACTGTGTTTTTTTTTTGCGAATCTATCTAGCGCCGTTAACGGTTTAAACGTTCGATGCTTTCAAATGCACTCGATTACGTCCAATTACTACAACACGAATGTTCTGTATCTGACACACGGAAAAAAATAAGCCGAGGGAAGACAGATGAAATTCATTGCAAGTTGAAGCGATAAAAAGTTCAATTCCTTAAATACAATTCCGTATGTACATTTTTAAAATATGTTTCTTTTTCATGAAAAATGTGTTCCGGCTAAATAACCAAAGTTGCAAAAATTAATTTTTTTTTTAAATTTGAGGATGAAAAATTGTGTTGTATTATAGTAATAAAGAAATATATAATTACCATAATATAAATGATTGGGTAGCATTGAACAGATATACAATTAACTACTTAGCTATAATCTAATAGTCACGTCTTTAACTTAAGAGAGAATCCTATTAATGAAGATATTGCAAGCATATTAAATTTGCATCTAAATCCGGGGCTCCTATTTTCGTTAATGGTGCGTTTCACTTTTAATAATCTCCCGCGGGATCTTTTTGCGCGCAACCTCACGTTTAATAATCTTCCACTTAAATTATGCCTGCACCCGGCTGATAAAAGCTAGGAGGCATTTTTACCATCGACCGTCATCGACGCTTTGCTCCCTTTTGCATTCTTCGTCGTCCTCCATTTCTCCCCTTCGATCCGCCATTCTCAGCCCGGCCTTTTTCCACCCTGCTGCAGCTCTTCTCCAATATTGGGAAGAGTGCTGCGCTCGTTGCACTCGACTTAATAGATTACATTGCGACGGATCGAGCCTTCGTCCGGGATAACAACGGTGCGGCGCAAAATAATTAATAAAAAAGGAGAAAGAAAGAGGCGAGATCGAAAAGCCGTGCAGTGTCTTGAATCAACCTACCTACAAGATAAATCTCGGCGAAATTTTAGTGACGCGTGAGCGATAAAACGCTGAAAGGGAATTATTTCGTGCCGTAGAGCTCCAATCGAAGTGCTACCGAGTGAAAACGACTTCTTTCTAAAGTTTTAAGAGATGGTTCTTAAAGTACGGAGAATGCGATAGGGCTCAAAGTTTAAGATAAGGATTATTGGGTGTAATGACGTTCAGGACGTAAATGGCTCTGATTTCGTCCTGACTTCGAGATATTCGGGCTATAATTCGGGCGTGGAGTTCTCACAATTACAATTTATATGTAACAAGTTCCTCATATTACAAAAATTATAATATAAAAGAGATGTTTCTTTCCAGCGAAAAATTATATCTTTTTCTAAGAATTTAATGTAAAAGTGATGCCCAATTATATAAAATAAAACTTATTTAAATTTAACATTACAAAAACATAGACATTTCTTTAAGAGAAAGAATGTAACTTTAATCTTTAGATCTTTAAATCTTATTTCACAGAGATCGTATCGGTTTCCCAAATATCAAAATTGCAGAGACGCGAAGGGCGTTCGATCGAACAAGAGCTTTTGGCGTCTCTGTGCAGACAAAGTGACGGAAGAGAGGATTATTCTGTAGTTTCACTCCGTATTTGGTCGTTGTGAGCGTAAATAAGGCTAATTAAGGAGGATAATTCCCTAAGTGGCATCGTCCTCTCAGTGGAACAGGCAGGCGTTATCTCGGCGCGCGTCGCCTTTCAATAATGCCGTTTACTTCGTGTGTTTCGTTCGTGTCGGATGCTGGCAAGCGGCGTTCGTGTCCGTCGTGGTTAATGGCCGCTCTCGGAATTAGCTTTGGGAATGTTCTCTTGACTGACCCGTTTGACGTTTTGTTTGCGCGAATCTACTCCAACGCTCAAGCGAGTCAGATTCACGGTTGCATCTCCAGATCAATTCGAATCACTTATCGATTGCTGGGAAATAGGGGATATCATGCTGTTTTTCCTGTATTTTACTTTACTGTACGTCGCTTTATTTTGAGAAAATATGATAGATCGTGTGTGAATAATGTGTCAGTGAATAATGAACCTGGTGTGTCAGCAATGCTGGTGCGGTTGCCTCAGTTGAAAGGATGTGACAGATGATTGATCGTCATTCATTAATATAGTTTTCAATAACATGTGAATAACGCGTAGCTACGAACATTTCACACTGTTTTATTCTCTTTCCATAATTTTATCCGCGATAAACGGACAAGCTTGTGTAAATTTATCGATGTATTTTGATCTACGATTTTACAAATTAACACGGAAAATTTTTAATAGCTTCACGTGAATATTTAAAACAATTTGATATTTTGTTTGAACTTTTAGTACAAGTTTTCAATGTCATACAAATCTTATTACTGTACATATTCTTCTTTTCGATTAAGAAAAAATTAATATTTGTGTAATATACATATAAAGTCAATACATGGATAATTCTCCATTCTCCGATAATACTTACAAACATCAATGTTACATGCAACTATATGTTTAGTTATCTGAGAAAGACTGTAAAAAAGGTAAAAATTAAAAAATAAGATTGTAAAAAATTATTTTTTTCAAATTATTGTCAATTAATATTAACAAAGATCACCATCATTCTGCTTGCAAAGAAATTGAAATAACTTCAAACTTCTTCAATATGTCCAATTTGCTGGATCTGGAGTAACGGTCACAGTAAATTTCACGACAAACGAAGACTTAGAAGCAGTCACAAGAGCAGGCTAATTCTATCCGCGCGTCTATCCGAGGGCAATCCCCAAGGAACGAATGCCAATTATACCCGGCCGGCCTTTCGTCGGTCACAGTAAATACAGATAAAGGTAATTGAAAGCAATCGTTTCTCGCGAGTTGTTGTTCTTCCGCGTCTGTTGAATCGAAGATAGAGAATCCAGCCCATTTGTTCTTGGCCAGTCATTGTTATTGATTCTGCGTATGTGCATAAAGCAACTAACGGGAATTTGATTGAAAATCCTTCCAAAATTAGTCAGATAATCCTCGTTAATTAAGATCAAAATCGAGTAAATACAATTTATTTTTTTACTTTTATTGATTTGATTTTGTTTTTAAATTATATTAAAAATTGAAATGAAATTACAGATATATCCATTTTTCTTCGTTATGTTAATTGCAAATTTTTATCGAATATTTATCTTACATTTTTTTTGTGTAATAATATTGCTTGTATTTGTATTGAAGCAACGACATGGTTTTTATTCTCCGTTCGGCTGACACTTCGTCGGGGATATTGGGAATCACCAGCGTAGTAGTGGGTGTGGTTCGGTCGAGTAATGGACAGGACCCTTCGTCCACTGAGCAAACTCTAGGACAGAGGTTCGTAATCGAAAGACGCTTCTGGAGGAAATCCTAGAGAACGCTTTCGTTCACAAACACTCCACCTTGCCAAAGATTAGAAGGATGGGTTTCGTATCCGAGCGCTGACGATTGCATTTTTCCCCTTTTCATTACGATCCCGGAAAATATTTTAATTTATCTTTTCCAATACAAAATTGATGCGCACACATATACATATATCACACACATATGCGAAATTTGAAATTAAATTCCTTCTTCCTTTTTCATTATTGCTTTGGAACCGTTACTAATAGCTGTAAAATCATTTTCGCAAATTCTCGCAATTTAATCATAATACATTTTATGTGATGATAACTTTCAACATGAATTTATCACGTATTGTTATTCCGCTTCAGAAATCCGAGTCAATGAAAATTTCCGGAGCGTTAAACTATATGAGGTTTTTACACGACATGAGTTGACAAAGAAAATGCAAGTCAGTGCTCGCTCAAGGATGCAAAATGCTAAAAGCTCTACTTATTGTTAGCTCTTTTGCCATGTAGGCATTATCATTCCATGGCTGCTTTGTCGCAATTATGTCAGTAAATCCTTCGATGAGAAAAACGATGGCTTGTTGTCCTATTTGCATATTTCTCGAAGGGCATTAACCATGCTCAATAATCAGCTGTAAATTAGGATGTGATAGAAGTCAATGAACTTTCCTAAATACATCCTAAATATTCATTGAATTTCGTAGATTATGAAATTATAATTTTTAAAACTAACAATATTTTCTATGAAATGACGTTTGAAATACACAAAGAATCAAAATCTCCTCCATTGAGACAAAGAGGAAAAATATCTAAAGAAGAGAAAAGTGTTTGCGCAAATAAATTTCAAAAATCATTAAAACATTGGAATCATTAAAGAGTTCAAAAAATTATACTTAAATTATCAAAATTATAATTTACGTTGTAATATTAAGAAAGAGTTAAAAATCAAAATTAATATAAATATTTAAAATGTATAAATGTATTTTACAAAACTTAATTTAATATAATATTATTAGATGTTAAAGATTATTTTGTATACATACGACAAAGAAGTATGTAAAAGAGTCGCTTACTTCGAGCAATGTATAATAAGGCAAAATACAATTCACAATACAATACAATTCACTTTAAATCTACTTCATTAATTTTCTGTCATCATCATTTTCTGTAATCATTATTATTTCAAAAAGTAACATTTATACGCATTTACAGTAACATTTACATGATGTAGCATATAAAATTTTAAATCTATTTTTTAAAGAGGTTAAATATTATATCTTTAAACTAAAAAAGTTTGAAGAAATATTAAAAGTAGTGTTAATTGATACGAAACTTTATAAATTACACATTGCAAATAAAATATGCAAATTTAACCTATAAAGTAAAACGCATTTAAATAAGTGGAAATTAGTATTTGTAATTCTACTTCGTGTAATGAGTTGCCTGCAATTGGATACGTTTCAATGGGATGCAATTTAATTACGTATGCATTTCAGCTCCTTAAATGCGTATATTAGTGGTTTCGGTACTAAGCTCGGCTCTCGAAATGTACAACGTTCCAAGAACGTCAAATTACAGCGATATATGTCTTCCTATATCGTAATAGTATTTTCGACATTTTATCAAACTTATGCTATTAAAATTGTAACAAAGATATTTTGCTATCTAAATGAACATTTCTAACAAATTTAGGAAAATATACGCAAATAGGTATGAAAAGAAACGTACAAAAATATTATAGCTATTAGATATTCTTTACATCTCGACAATTATCATGGAAAAATAATATATGTATTTGTAATATCATTAACGAAGTCTTTTTAAGAAAAATTTAAGTTATTTCTAAAAAAACATGAAAAGAAAATTGAATAAGAATTGATATCGACTCATGATTTCTTAGCAACAATATGATTCGAGAGAAGAACCTATTGAAAATAACCGAGCACTCATCGCGAGATAAGACAAGAACTGGGCAGCACTGAGCGCTTTTCGTGCTCATCGCTCTTCTCAATTAACCGCGAGCTTACCCTTGGCAGTGTACATTTCGCATCCCAAGAGCAGTCGGCGCCCTTCATTAAAGTGCAATTTCGCTGAATATGCATCGCGGCTGATTCCGTGACATTTTCGAGGAGGGAAATATCGCCCCTGATTGTGAGAGCCGTGGGCACTGCGGATGCTGGGGGCACGAAACCGATTTCTTCGCGAGTCTTCTTAGATCACTCGCGCCATTATCCCAATTGATGTCCCGCAATATTTCTCCCGGGGCCATTTGGAAGATTTTGTCCCGTCTGCATGGCGTATACATTCACACAGCGACTCACACTGGCGTGAGGATGCTCGCAGACACGTGTACCATGGCACCTCTTCCTTCTCAACCCACCCTCTCGCCCATCAGCTTCGTCCCCTACTTTATCTCGCTTTGCCCTCCCCTACCGACTCAGGTACACCGACGTACCCTCTTGTCGCCTGCTAGTATGGCCGTGTCTTCGTGTGCGCGTATCAAGCGGTGCCCAATAAATCCACGGTTTAATTAAACTAAGTTTAAACGGAACCTCCCCCCACCCCTCTTCTTCGCCGTCGCAGCCGCGCGGAGCAGTTATATGTGTTACGTTCCTGATCCGCCGCTAAATCAATTATCGGAGTTACCGGCGCGATGTGAAAGGGTGTCGCCGGGAAATACCTTCGGGCGGCTCGCATATTGTCCGATGTGCTTTTATTTTCGGGCCACGCTCGAAATCGTCTGCTACGGATTGAAAAGAGGATGGTCGAGAATAATGGTGAATTATACAACGTGCGCTTTTCAAACAAAGCACGGTATAAGTGGTTATACATTTTACGAAACAATAGAAAAGATTATTAATTGCCACAAAGTCTGAATGAATTTTTCGTTACATTTGATAACATCAAAATGTGAAAACCTAAACCGTTTACGGCGATATAAAATTTGATACCAGTTTTTATTGTTCCAATAGCTATAATTATATTTGATGTATTTACAGAGCTATTGCAACAATTTAGTTTTATTATTAAATCGTGAGCAAGATTCCCGTTTATACATATAACAAGAATGTAAAGATTGGGTGGAAAATTCAATATTATCATGACAGCCTCGATCTTTCTCGTGAAATATTTATGGCACAATATTCGGCGATCTACATATAAAAACGCAATAAAATTTATATAACTGCGATCGTTGTATTTTATACAGAGATAAACAATGCATTACTCTGGAGCACTCTGCAAATAGCAAACAGTTTATTTTGCTGAATTTTGCATGTATCCGCCGTGACTCATTCCTACTTTATTGATTTTGAGAAGCGAGATACGGTATCGCGTAAAACGTGCAAATTGTTAAATGGAAAGCGGATCGGTTTACGATGCTCGCCTATACCCGTCGCTGATTTATCATTTAATACCGCCGCTAAGTGGATGAAACGTTAGCTTGGTCGGCCATATTTTTGACGATTAAAATGAATTTGCGCCAATCCTCCAATATCGCGTCAAAGAAGAGTATTATATATTATAGCGTTTCAAGTGCTCGCTCTCCGTGTTACAGAAAGTAGATATGATGTCGCGCAAAAAGTGGAGAACAGATTAGAGTGACACGGCCCCTCGTACCTCTACAATCCATTACGCTTAATGAAAATGCAAAGCCGATTCGCGCAATCAAATGCTAACCCTTGTAGCATGTATCGGAATTCCTTCAACAGTACGTATCACTTTGGCAGGGTGCAGATACACGATTAAGCCTAAGCCATTCGAACTATTTCAGATGGTACATGCGATGGGAAGGGCTCGATTAAACGGATCACTTCCGATCCATTTTACAATCAACCCGGCTGTTCCGCCTACAAGCAATGTAGGGAGAAATGCGACCTATTCCTGGCAACTTTTCTTTTCAAGTTGTTTTTCAATTGTTAATTAAACGAAAGACATTTAATATCACTTTAAACGTTTAATTCTAATTTCAGATATACACACATACTGAGAGAAAAATATAGTTACTTTTGGTCCAATCATAATTTTCAATATTTCTGATAATAAATATAATTAACTTAACTATATGCATCTATAATAAATATGATTAACTTAACTATATGCAATTATGTTAACCATAATTATCGTTAGAAATATTATAAAATTGTAGTTAAAGCCAAAAGTAACTCTATTTTTCTTTCAGTTCAGACATATACATTAATATTTGTGATATTTATATATACATGTAACAAAAAAATTGAAATACTGTAATCTGTTATTTTTACATTAGACAGTGTATTTTCAATATATAAGTTAAAAATTAGCCTTACGTATATATTCAATTTCAGATTCGCATGGCATTAATCAAATATAATGTATTAAATACATAATATCACATGTAATATACAATACTGGCTAAAGTTAGTCCCTCTATAGTCACGTGGTTGACTTATTTAATTCGGTAGTTGCACTTATCCTTTGATCTTCGCTCCAGCTATCCACACTCGCCAATGTAATAGCAGCTTACCTACTCCGAGACGTTTGTACCGGCTATATGCATGCTGTGCGACAGGTATAATATCGTCATAGTGACGGGTGGTCTGACCCGATACTCTCTTGGCAACCACTTGGCTAGGTACGCTTGATCGGTTCATTTACCAGCGCCGAGAACGTGCAGTCGAGAGTAACCACCCTCGCAATCCCTATTTGCTTCTTCTACTATTCTCAGACCCTTCGGTCTGGCCAATTAAAGACAGCCTTCGCGCAACCAAAACCATCATCGAATACATGTACGCGCTCATACTTATACCAAGTATTTCATCTTAATTAATAACATCGTATGACTCTTCTAAGATCTAGAAAGCGACTATAAGAACTTATAATATAACTATCAATTATAAAATATTTAAAATATAATTTAATTACTTTTCATTCTCAGAACATATATACTTTTCTTGGAGTGTGAACGTTTTCTCTTTTGGATACATTTTAAATATTGCAGGAGCCAAATTAAAGGGAAAAATGATTATTTTTATTGTTACAAAATTAAATAGCAAGAAATAGTTTCGGCGAATTTTTTTTTTAAGAAACAGAGAATATCTAGGTCTAATCCTTGTATCCATCTTGTATATACATATATACATATAGGTGTGCTCTGTACGGATGAACAAACACACAATATGGTGCGTGCACTCCTGGGAATTTCAAGAGCGAGTGAAGACGAGTTTAACGATCGTCTCTCTTGTTACGATAGTCGAGGATGCTCAATGATGCGTTAAAGTAAGAGGACGATTGCCCCGTTTCGAAATAATAAAACTCCCTGATAACGATGTTATGTACTATCCTGTTGAGATTGCAGCTGTTGTGTGTATCCAGGAAGCATCGAACAATTGATCGTGCCCGGTTATATCAATACAAACAGCAATCTTGTATCAATGTGCTTTGCGCTAAGTTTTTAGAGTTTTCTAAGATAAATTATAGCCTTAGAAAATATCTTTTATTATTTAAAAACTCTATGCGCAGAAGAGAATAATATTGATACAATAAAACAGATTAATCGACCATATTGTATTTACAACATTACGGTAATTTAATAACATTAATTTGCAAAAACAATGTAACGCGTTACTCTTGAAATCGAAATTATTAACTTATATCACTTAACAAAGAGAAAATATTTTGTCGTGATTGGAAAATATTTTGTCGTGATAGTTAATTAAATGGCATGTTAACAATTTTGCTTAAATGTTACAAAACTCCCGGATGATCGTGCGCGATCAAAATTGAACGAATGATATTAATAATGTATAATGCGCGCATTCGTATGCGATGGATGCGATCATATTATACGCCCTATAATGCAATAATACGCGAATATGCAGTGTAAAATAAACATTAAACCTCAATTGTTCATTACGTAACTTTAATGGATTTAATGTACATATTGATATCGCGCCGATACGTATGGTAAATCGGATAAACACCCATAATTATGCGAACATTTACGTATAAATCAAATCCGCTTGGTGCTCAACGTACAATATTCCGGAAACCACGCGGTTTGACACAAGTCAGATAATGTAATTGACATAGATTAACTGAAAAAATGAATTCTGGCGAATTGACGCGTAATTGTGCCCTTTGAACCGTTTGCATCGCAAATACACCGTGTGTTCTTTTTTTTTCTCTCTTATGAATTCACACGTGGAAGACTGCGCCGATGTCGAGTGAGGACGATAAAACAATAAAATTGTCGCGACAAAATGGACGAGCATCCCTACGCCATTTACACACAAGAATTATTATTCCATCAGGCCACACTTCATTATCGCTCGCGCTGCACAAAGTGTTAATGAACCCAGAGACGTACATTTCCAAACAGGTAACAAGGTTGAGACAATGCAAACGAATTCACAAACGCTCTCGTCGGCGCCCAGAGTATCCAAGAACAAACAATAACTGACTCCGAGGTGTTCGTTTGTATTTGCAAACAGTTCCAGAGGAAGAAACACTTCTTGCTAAACTATGTGAATTGTCCGAAATTACTGTTTCGATAAGTTTGCTTGGGATGCCTCTGTAAATTCGTTGTAAAATTAAAATTTGCATAGAAATTGTAATAAAAGTCAAATCAAATATGAAATACTAAAAATAATTTAAGTTTATACATTCAGAAATTTATTTCTAAACTCAGAATGTGGCGTTTTTAAAAATCCAAATATAACTTTTAATAGTGATATTAAAACAAATTTGATATTATAAATTTAAAAAAACATTATTATTGATTCATTAAATTATATTTTATTTTATCTGATTATGATAAAAAAAGAAAAAAAGAAAGATTTGCTAATGTATGTTTTCGAAATATATTTTAAATATTATTTCAAATTTTGAACTGGTTAAAAAACATTCAAACTGCAAATTTTCGACGTGATAATTGCGTTTCTCTTATAATATCTGAAATAATATTTAAAATATATTTTAAAAACATACATTAGCAAATCTTTTTTTTCCTTTTTTTATCATAATCAGATAAAATAAAATATAATTTAATGAATCAATGAATTTAATGAATCATAATGATGTTTTTTTTTTAAATTTATAATATTAAATTCGTTTTAATATCACTATATTTGGATTTTTGAAAATGCCACATTCTGAGTTTAGAAATAAATTTCGGAATGTATAAATTTTCTATTAATACAGAACAACTAAAACTATTACGCCTGGTTAAAAAAACATTCAGTATTAACAATATGTACATGCAATAAGTGCAATCTTGAACAGTAATTAGTAACTAACAATAAGTTAAATGATGATGTCCGTCTACAAGTGTTCCAAACTCGAATTTCCTGTTAAGCGAGGATTGAACATTTGACTTTCCGTGTACCGTCAGTACTAGTGGGTCATTAAAGTTTAACGACCCGTTAATGCTTGTCGAAGATAATGTCCAAAACAATTCGCGGCAAGGCGATAAGGTTTAACGATGCCGTAAATATTTCTTTGCAACTCGCCATGAATGTCTCATCTCAAAGACCTTGTCTTGGGAAAGTGCGAGATCTATTGATCGTACTTGCCAGCAAGTCCACGATGAAGACGAGGTTTGCACAAAACCGGCACGCGCATTAATTATTATTTATCAATTTAAAACTAAATAATCTTACCACTGTTAATTGAATAGCGACGTTAAAGAACGGCGTTGCCTTCTGCGCTCGGGCACTGTAATAACGGCAAGATTTGCATTTAATCAGGGGCCGAGAACTCCTCCGCTGCGTTTCTTGCCGGTCATTGTAAATGCAGCAGCGCAGCAAGAATGTTCGCGCGCGCGTTTTTATCGCCTCGCTATTCTACACGCGGACCCCCGTGAAAACGGCCACCGTTGTGTTGCGCCGCACATTGGATCGCGCGCGAGTTGCCCCCCCAGTAACTGTTTGCAGTTACTGTTTGCAGTTACAGGCGAACTGTCTCAGGACAGCGTTATTGTTCGCTTGTCGAGAGAGACTTTGAAAGTTTCGCTGCCCCATTTGCATCCTAACGATAAATGTTCTTCTGGAGGAGATTTCCTATGCCGACATGTGCGCGCGCGCTTTGCGCGCGCAATCGCGACGCGACTTCGCAATTACGCGGTGTATTAATTGCAGCTAGGAAAACAAATATTTGTTACCGTGAACGTAGAGTAGAAGCATGTTAAATAGAAATGTTTGTCTTTTCGATTACGTTGTTCGACGGCAAACATATATTGAATGATGATACAATCAAATACCATATCGATTATAATTAAATTCTACACGGCAATATACATGTAAATTTATCGAATATATGTATATCTCTTACATGTAATAAATTCATGTCAAAAATTGCAGAAATAGAAAAGAAGCTTGATTATTTTGCACCGCGGGAAAGTATCATATTTTGTGACTTTCTGCGATCAGAAAATAGATGACAACAATAGATCGCAACACACATGACATTATTGACGAAAAATTTCCATTTGTGGCACTGTTTTGAAACAAGAATTACGTTTCAACGAAAAGGCCTCTATTATCTTCTCGATCGATTTTTCCGTATAGCGTGCGCTTTTGCAATTTGCGTTGGTACACAGAGCGTGTACCATAATCTGAGATCTCTATTTCGGGCATTTCGACGTAGCACGACAACTTAACGTCATGCGGGAGCTATACTGTGGAAATGGTGTTCCATCATTTTTCAAGCTAACAATTTTGCGACATTAATCAACAGTGATTTGCTCTCGAAATGGACGGTAACATGGAGCGGTAACTTGACGTGAGAAGGTGTGAAACAATACTGAATGAAGAATAGCATTAAGTATTTAACGGCTCTCTACCTTGACGTAAGGTGTAGTTAGACCTTATAGTTAAGTATTTACGCTCTTTCATAACATTGCAAAATCTCCTTATGCTACAAAATCGTCAAGATCGTTTTTACGCTTTTACAAAAGATAAGCACCGAATAGCTGTTGGAAAAATTGAGAGAAATTGCTGTACACTACCGATGAGAATTCCCATGGACTTTTATCTGACAACGCAGGGGAGAAACAACGGATGCGCGGTAAATGTAGTATGAAAATATTACTCACCACACGGTCGCCCGGATGCTTGACGTAACAATTCAGCTCCGCTGTCTGGCCGACGATGGCAGTGACATTTCGCGGTGCAATATCGTCGAATTGAGGTTTGTCCCAGGATCTCGTCGGCTTGCTTCCTGCTACCACGCTGGCAATACTGGAACCACCTGAAACGGAATACGCCATATTAATAGTTGTTGCAAATGTTGCAAAATGTAAAATAATTTCAAGTGTAAATATAATTGCATTTGTATATGATTTAAAATAAATGTATTATAATTATACATTAATGTAAATATAATTCTTTTTATTTTGTGAGCGAATCTGAGAAAATTAAATATTATCAAATGAGATTATTGTGTATTTCTAAAGTAATAATTTTGCATCAATTTCAAAAATAATTTCAATATTAAAGAACAAATATATGTATATGTAAATCGCACATAAATGTTAAAATGCAAATTTTGAAATTACTTTCTTACTTGTTAGATTAACTAGAGTTGATATTTTTATTGCAAAGTAGAAGCCTGGTCTTAGGGCACAAATTAATCTCATATTCAAATTAATCTTATACGATGGTCAGTAGCGGATTTAGAGTTGTTGTAGCTTCAAGCTATAATATAAATGAACCCTTCTCATGCGCGTGGCGCGTGCGTACAATGTAAAGTCTTAATCCACGGCTTGGTTAGTTTACAATAAAAACAGGTGTGATGATAGTAATGAGAAAGCATATAATACAGATAAACAGACAGACAGACTATTTATTTAATTAATACACAAATGATAAAATTAATTTTTTAGGGAAAATAATAGCTGAAAATAAAGTTAATAATGCTAATAGAATTTTTTAAATTCAATATTTTAATTTCAATAATATTTTCACTTATTTCTATATTTTTTAAACCAACTTATTTGATGACAAATGAGGAAAACAAAAAACGTGTAGAGACATATAGATACTTTATTTTTAGTTACTTAAAATTTAGTAATATGTAGTTACTCATATCATTGTTACTGCAAAGAAGATTGTCTAAGACAGTATCGCGAAGCTTAACGGCACATAACCCGTGGACAAATCTTATCTGATGAAACATTGAGCGGGCTATATAACTCATGGTAAAGTCAAAGTCGAAGTTAGATGAATATGGAAACTCAGTACGGCGTACATTCAAACGAGATTAGACGCAGAACCCTTTACAGTATCAGAAGCTGCAGCTGCGAGTGGACTGAAAGTTGCCAGGTTGCGCATGCCGTAGGTAATTGTAATAAGTACTTGATTAAGCCCAAACTTCCGGGATTATAAAGCGTCACGCCATTACTCACAGTTTCCGGCACACGATTGCGTTTAGCATTCACGAAACACGATGCTGTTCGCGCCAAGAATACCACTATCCTCTTTGAGCTTGAATCGAGGCAAATAATTTACAAACTAATAAAGCGTATTAAAGCGTGCGTATACATACTTGTCGCTTCCTATTACTTTTATCACATCGCGCTCTAACGCTGTTCACCTGCAAAAGCGATGTTAAGATTGGATATAATGTTCTACTGATTTTAATTGTTGACAATCATGTTTCGACAGTATTTCATTTCACTTCACTTTACAAGTACGATGTATTTAGAAATTTGTGCACTGTAATAAGTAAACAAATTAATAATTAATTGTCCATATTTGTCTAATTTGGACGATCACATGTTTATAACGTTTAATGCACTTCTGACCGCAACGTCCGATTTACAAAATGCTAATTAATATCTTGCAATCAAACTGTATATAAACATTAGTTTGTATAACGCATAACACGAATATGTCTATCTCTCAATAATAATTTAATGTAATGTTTATAGAAAATATATTAATAATTATATTTTCAATTACTTATAATTTCCAGCTGATTTATGTATATGACAGCAAAATGTAATTTATTTTGCTCCCCAACAGTTAAATATGTTAATTAATATTACTAAAAATAAAAGATTAATTAGAAACAATAAATTTGTTTCTTCAATTTTTTTTATAGATAGAAAAGTATAGTATCTAAAATGCAGTATCTAAAATTAATGTACTTCAATAATGTTCACGTGGTAGTTAATATGCTGTATGATGCATCCCAGCGCGGGTTTCATTCAATTTATATGAATTGCTCGACTTGCCATTAACTGAGCTTTCGACGATCGCAGAGATTGTCATTATCATAATCCCATAGGAGTAGCTGAATGGAATAAAAAAGAACGGGCGGGTTTCCGAGGGGTGGCATCGAAAAGCCCAATGGAACGGCCGTGCACGGACAAAAAGAGCGAGATAGAACGCGTCCGATAAAATTTTCCATTGTATGTCGGGGAAAATGGGACTTCGGCGCGGGTAGAAATTGAAATTGTTACGAGGTACATGTGAAAATTGCGGAAATCGCACAGCGAAGCTCGGAGGCATAACGAAAGCGTGACGAGATCAAAAAGGTCGATATCTTGAAAATGCTCTTACTGGCTGCGAAATTAATTCACTTGTTTTACAGTAAAATTAATTTATAATTGCGATAAATCGGGAATTTTTAAGCTTGCACTGATATTTTCATTGAAAAAAATAATATAACGTAAAAATATAATGTGATATAATAAAATGGAAAATATAAAAAAACGTGAGAAAATTAAAAATGCACAATAAACATATTTTTTTTATACCAATATTTATAAAAGATCGGAAATATTGTTAATATCGACTCTGTAAAATTTTAATATTGTATATTATTCATAAAAGTATAAAAGTAAATAAAAAATTAAAAGTTTGTGTTTATCTCACTGTTGAATAAAACAAATTTAAATATACATATATAGCATTGAAAAATTCAAAACTACTTTTTATCTCATTTTTAAAAATTTAATAATTTTATTGAATGGTCTGTGGTTTAATTCATTCAAATTCTTAAATTTAATATGTTACATGTATGTATGTGTATATGTATATAATATGTACATTATAATATGCGCGCGTGCGTGTCATATGTATTCCATTTCCATATTACCTAGACAAACTTTTACGTTCCTCAGCGAGAAGTTGTTTCGCCAATAAAGCATTCTCTCAACAACTTTCGATGAACAATGGGAAATGAAAGCTATCGAACTCAGCCTTCGATACGCAAAGGCTACTCTCCTCGCCGTACCTTGCACGAATTCAATAAGGTTCTGCATTCTCCGCACTCCGTGGCAACAATAACTTCTTGTTATAGTCATGGCGCGGGGGTTAAGCAAACACCGGTCACGAGAACAATACGAGTACTGCCCACTCGCCGGATGATTTTCCAAACTTCCTTCCAGTCGCGGCACGTAATCCGAGTTGTTTGATCTGTAGCTTTGAACTCGGTGGAAAACACCACTAGTGAAATTTTCCACTTTGCCTTTAAATTTAGCCACGTCTGCCTTTATTCCTGATTTTATCTTTGTACGTCTACTGCCTGTGCATAGCTCCAACAACTTTTCACGATTAAAACTCGTTAAATTTTCACATTAAAATAAATATAAAACGGAACTTTTCAATACGCAAGTTATCGTATGCAAATTATGAATTTTTTTAAATAGAAGAATAATGAGAATGTAGAATGTATTGTATTATGTATGTAGAATTTAAGAGTAAAGAAATAGATTTTAATAACTAATGTAAAATGAGAAATAAATATATCGTACAATGCATATAAAAGCTATGTAAAAACTATTATAAATTTATGAAATATATATTTAGCCATATTTCAAATACATATTTTAAGATATTTAGTGTCTTGAAGCAGAAGGTAAAATTATAAACATATTGTAAGGATCAAGGATATCCCTTTCTGTCGCACTGACAATGAGAGAAAATAGTTACTTTTGACCTCAACCATAATTTTATAATATTTTTAACGATAATAATGGTTAACATAATAATACATATAGTTAAGTTAATCATATCGTTAGAAATATAATAAAATTATAGTTGAGGCCAAAAGTAACTATATTTTTCTCTCAGTGCGGAGAGACTGCGAGCCGAAAGTCGAAAACAACATGTCGTCAAAAATCATTTGATGTCTATCATATATAAGCGGAGCGAACGAGAACCGTAAATAATGTTGAAAATTTTATACTGAACACATTTAATAAAGAGACTCTTTCTAGGATATTTATAAATTTATACTGAACACATTTAATAAAGAGACTCTTTCTAGGATATTTATAATCTCGTTAGAAACATACGTGTCACGTAGTAGCCTTCACGCTCCCGTGTATAATTATATAATCGTAAAAGAATATGTTATAATGTGTTTTCCACTCTTTAGAAATTATTACGCGAGAAACAGAAATTCCTTCTCACGTTAATGTGAACTAATGGCTGTGCGCGATGAAAAGAGAAAACGCGGTAATGCCGTTAATGTCAAAGCGCGCTGCGCTTTACTCACGGTCCACGCCGTATTTCACCGCGCTAAGCCGCATCGAATCTTGCCCGGCACTGAAGCAATATTTATTTGCCGTTACGATAGCGAAAAGCGGAGCAAATGCCTGTACAAAGTGTCCCGCCGTTACGATACTCCACCATAGTTTTCCGACCAGTTCCTATTCCAGTCGCACTTGGTTCTGGAACTGCGCTAGCGATATTTCGAAATGGATGGTATCGTCGATTTCGGTATCGAGTGCATTGCCGAAGGGTCCGTTCTTTTCTAGCCGTTTTATTCCGTTGCTCGCTTCGTCGCAATTCGTCGTGGTATACGCTCGATCGGCTCGCAGCAATATGAGTCCGCATTCCCTTTTACCTGCGATCGGAGAAGCTGGATTTCGTCGTTCAGATAAATCGACGACTCGCGAACGACGTCGACGGCAATTGCACGAGCTAAGTCGAGGTCGGGGAACATGATATTTATTTTTATCATTCCCCGTCCTGCAATCTGCGATGAGGCAAAATGTAGTACATTATGTATAATTCATATTGCAATCGAATAAATTGATACGTGCCTATAAATTCTTTTTCTCGAGAAGAAAGTTCACTCTTTCAGTTATGAAAGAATTTTAATACAATCTACTTGAAATTTATAATTTATCCATTATTGTGATAAATATTATACCTGAAAACATTTTTTTATTTATTTGTCGAGATAATGTAAAAGAACTATAAAATCAATCATTTAACAATATACATTATATTCAAACGAAATTCAGATACATAAATTAAATCTACGCTGAAAGAACAAAATAATTGCAGCAACTGTAATATTACTGTAATTAATAGTTATTTTTAGACCCGATCATACTTTTATAATTATTCCATGCAAAATATGATTGGTTTAACATTATATTAAAGTCCCTGTAATTACAATATAATATTGGTTCATGCAACTTATAATATGCTTATCATTAACTAAAACAAGATTTTAATTTTTATTCTAATTTTTTTACTATGCAATTATAGTCACAAATATTACATACTTTTCTCTCAGTGTATACATCTGTATCTATAACTTAAATAAAAAATAGCGACAATTTTTTAGGAATAATATTGCGCAATACCAGAAACAGCGTATCTTAACAGAGTATCTCAAAAGTAAACCCCAGACGCTTCTCTGTATTCTTTCCTTCCTTTTTCGCGAAATGTTATGGAAGATCAAGACATTACCTCGAAGGACATGATGCGAGATCGAATTTGTACGCGCGCGTGTTTCGTAAGCGAAGTCAAGCTTCCGTCCGTGGGTTGCTACACGGTCGATTGCGATAACGATATGGCGAGGCAGCCGATTACAATCCCGTAGCCTATATGCCTCCTTTGGGATGGGGTACGAGCGTATTCTATTAACACGACGGTTTACACGGTCGCGTATCCCTCGTAAATAGAAATGAGCAAACAGATTCCCCGCGCGGTAACGCAGCCATCAGGGGGCCCTTTGCCGCGCTCCTGTTCGCCAATTTCATCAGCGCCCGCTCGCATAACTGAAAACCGTGAAAAATGAGGACGCAGGAGGGGGAGGGGGGGGAGGGAAAGGGGAGACGCGGGAGCACAAAGACCTTCCGGCATTTTCCGGAAAAATGTTCGCCCGCGCTGTGATACGCGGGCGGAGCAATTTATCACTCTCAGAACGCCGCGACATTAATAAGCGTTTCGGGTCAGACAATGAGCGGTAGAGTAATTCTGACGAGCAACTCGCGCGCGTAGCTATTCGTCTCGGAAGGATTTGTCGCCAGCGGGTGGAAGAGCTCTCGGAGTAAAATGGAATATTAACGTTGTACATAGATGTCTAAATTCAAGTGGAAGACGCGCAAAATGGATTTCATATCTTGCAATGTCGATACACTTGTTTAATTCAATAATGTGTTATTTTCTTGAACATAATAATGAAGAAATATTCTATATTAAATTGAAATATTACAATACAATAATGTATTATGTGTATACATATTTCAATTATATATTATAATTAAAATGCTATAATATGTTCCTAATATGTTATGTACTAGGATTTATCACAGATTGTGTCATTGCTTAAAATACAACATTGGGAATTTTGTGATATTAACAAATATTACAGTATGACATTAAAATTTAATTATTACAATGTTCTTTCATTGACAATTATAAACAGTAATTGATAATTGTTATGTAAATGTTACATAATAAATATAAAAAGCATACGATTTAATATGTCTCATCACAAATACTTAACATTTTGCAAAGATTTGAAGATATTACTATAGGTCGATTTTTTAAATATTCGTATTGTATCTTTTCTTGTATATAATTGAAATAATTCTTTACATTGCGGTCCATTATGACCGTGAGATTTATTACAAAGGTTCACTCATTCCATAAATTGCAGTACATGTTAGAATCGCGCGTGCTTTCATTTTGCGAACGAAGATAATTTAAATGCGCGTGACTGTGAAGATGAACCGTCGAGGTAAATAATACAGTATGTATATGTCAAGGAAACGGGGTGGGAGCACGTGAAACACCGAGGTCTTAGATGTCTGCTCAAACAACCTGTACAATCGAATAGAAGAAAAATATAATGGCGGAGATACTGCAAATGCGAAAATCCGAGCAGCATTCAGAGAAAGTTCACAGACTACTCGTTTCCTCTTTGGCGAAAAGAACTCAAAAGATCGAAGAAATTGCTGAGTTACTACTGCATCAGGCTTTAGCATAAAGTGGAATATGGTGGTATATTGCGGAACTTTAAGGGCTGTATAACCCCGTCAGCACACGCGTGATTCTCGACTGTAGACTTTGGTCGTAATTATTAAAAGTTTAATTTCAGTTTGACTTCTTATCTCCGCGTGGCTAAGAAATTCTTTAAAGTAAGAGAAACGGCAAAAATATTAACATGCGTTATATACACTGCCTATTTATTTACGCATTTGCATCAAGCTTTGCTTGTATCAAATAATAAAAACAGTTTATATAGTTTAAGCTGTTTTCTATTTGTTCAAATTACATGCTATAAAATGTGCCACTTGAAGAGAGCACTTCTGAGCAGAATAAACATTTTAGTAGGTCCAGTTCAGTAATCCATCTAATATAACAGAATCTCACCTATATCATACGTATTCAATAGCGAGCTTAAACTTTACGAAGCCCATTAGCGAGTAACTAGGGGATGTTCTATCGAGCGAAGTCAGCAGTTAAATTCGCGAACGTCCAAATCTCACGAGGCCGTTCAACCTCACGGCACGAATGCCGTCCTTAAGGACACTAATTCTAAAGCGTCTACGTGTATGTGCGTGCGCTTTAAAGGTAGTACGGAGTCATCAAGAGTCAGCGGCGAGTAATCGGAAGGGTTGGTCCTAGCAAACGGGGGAGTCTGCACTCCTCCGCTCGTAGTGGCACTTTACCTACGGCCAACACGGTTGGATACAGCAAGGTCAGAAGACCGGGAAATCGCGCGCATTGAAATTCGACGCTCGTAAATTTAATGCGCTGGGAATTAGGCTATTAAGCGTGAACAATGCCGTAATCTTGCTTGGTACATCTGTTCTACTCAAGCAGGATAACGCTCATTGCGCAGTAAACGACTTAGAATATTAAGGCAATAATAGTGGCGCACCGATAATTCCGCAGATGTGTCCAAAGATAAATTTAAATGCGTATCACCCTCTTTTAACGCTGAAAATCAGTTTATCAATCGGTATATTAAATAAATCAAAATGTTTTCAACTAATAGAAAATTTAAGTATTTATTAAATAAATAATAAAGATGCGGCAAACATTTTGTAGAAATTTTTTTATTTCTACATTTCTCAGATCTTGACGAAAAATCAAATTATCTTCTTCAACTCAAAAGTGTATTCTAATCATTTATCACTTATCACTTATTATCTAATCTTATTACTTATTACCTAATCTTATTATTTTTATCTTCTTCAACTCGACTGCCTTTTAATCACTTATCTGTAATTGAACATTATATTTTAATTATATTAACTTTGGTTTGGATGTCTTCATCTTGGTTTTATAATAATTTTACTGTATTTGAGCTTTTTAACATATTCAAGTAATCTTTGCTATATAATCCCGTAATAAAACATATATATGAATTTTTAAGACTTTTTTCCAAACCTTTTGAAAAACCAGATCTACAATGCTTTCGCTATAAACTTATGCTGAAACTTCTACGGTCTATCGACAATAAATCGCAAGGATAAGCGATATGACGGGCCGAAGTATAAGAAGCTTACTGCCGAATGAAGATGACGAAGATAGACTGCCAAGAGCTGTTTGATATGGGATGGTGACGACTCAAAACGAGGGCGTGTCGAAGGTGCGTTCTCGCGGTTAAAGGAGGACAGTCGGGTTGAAGAAGTTGGTCTGGAACAGCGTAGGATCACGGACGAAACTAGGCGCAGGCAGGTTCGAGGAAATTGCCACTCAGAAAGTTACGTAACCGAGGGGATTACAAAACTTATTGTATGAGGAGAAAACGAGGCGGCGAACGGAGTCGCGATACTATATTCTTACGACCCACAACGCGATCCTCATACGAAAATAGCGCCCAATATCGTCCGCCATCTTGGGTAACCTGGAGTAGATTGGAGCGAGGACGATATGAAATAGTGATGATAGAAATTTTGACCGCCGCAAATTAATCCATGATTTTTTTATACAGTTACTACATTAAATGTAGTAATTAATATTTCAATAACATATTAAAATATACATTACATATAATTTTGTACGTAGAAATTACGAAATCAATCGTGAAAGAGTGAAAAATTGAAGAGATCCGAGTTGCGTTAAGATCGGGTTGATCCGAAGAGATCGAGATTGCGTTGCGAAGAATTGAAAAAGGAATCAAGAACATCGTTGTTCCGGAAAATTGCCACTCAGAAAGTTACGCAACTGAGAAAATTACAAAACTTATTGCGTTGAAGGGGAAACAAGTCATCGAGCAACGCCGCAATGCAACATCCACCTCAACTTCTTGAAATTCCATTCTTGCGTGCTATTTTGAAGCGAAACATAAGTAAGATATCTCGTATCTGCAGTAGCATAATTCTCCCCGCAGAGATGCAATGTGCAAATTACATGCGAAACGACTGACTGTGCACCGTCGTCTCTTTCAGCTCTGCACAGTAGCCGGGCGTCCCCGAACGAAGGAAGTAATTTCGCATAAATTATACTTGCGAGGAAACTCGATACCGGATGCGTTGGATCGTTTTATTTAACATTCTGTTCGAGAAAGAGGAACGCATGTTTTCTTTCATTTTCCTTTTTAGTATTGTAACTTCACACTTGTATAAAAGAATTATAAAATTGTCTTATTATATTGAAAAATGTTACATAAAATTATACATTAAAAAAAATTCTGGTTAGAAATGAACGAATCAGAAAAATTTTGTAGGATTGATCAAATATTTTGGTTATTATAATAGGAATTCTGATTATTATAAATTAGAAAGTATTGAGTTCTATTATAATAACCAGAATATTTGATCAACCCTACAAGATTTTCTGATGCGTCCGTTTTTAAACAGAATTTTTTTTTCAGTGTAATAATATTGTATATGTAAATAAAAATTTGTATTTTACATAGAAAGTTTATCTAAAAATAAAAATTTTTGCTTTTTTATATTTTTGATATTAATTCTCTGTATTGCATAATCCATCAGCTTTTTTTTTTTGTAACCCTGCGGCGCCGACTTTTATTCGCGCGCATAACATCCACCTTGCTACGTAGGTTGTTTAGAAAGAGAAAAGGCGGTCGATTCCGTGAGAATTGCTACACTCGGCAAGATAACGTAACTACCAAAACTTGCGTCAGGAAAAACGAATCATGGGGTACGGTTGTATATTTCTGAGGCTCGGGAGTGGAGTTCCGGGGCGGAGTCGTATGTCGCGAGTTTCCGGCCGCGCGCTACTTGCAAGTAGAATCGACGTCTGTGCTCCTTCTCGCCCTTCCTCGCGAAAGTTCGAGCAGCATTCGGCTACTCCTACGATGAAGGATGAGGACAGCCGGCAGACGCGGTCATTTGTTATTTACTGATCATTACACTTTGACGTGACTGAAATGTTCGATGAGTCACGAGCCCTCGGACGGACTTGCAACGATGACAACGATGCTTTGTCATTCAATGCCCTGATTTCTTCGCACGCCGAGATTCGTTGATGTTTCGCTTTCGATCATCGTGCATGCAGTTCAAGGATAAATAACTTAGGCGCAAAACATGAGATCAACGGATATCCGTCGGAAACTTACGTTTCGACGATAGATGTTCTCTCTGGGAATTTTTCTGAAATATACGAGCTTGATATTTGACATAAAAATATGTACTTTATTATTAAAAGATACGTCGATAAATTTCGGATATATAAAGAAATGTTTTAACAATACACTAAAAAAAATTTTTAATTAAAAATGGACAAATCAGAAAAATGTAGGATTGAACAAATATTCTGATTATTATAATAGGAATTCTGGTTATCATAAGTTATAAAATATTGAGTTTTATTATAATAATTAGAATATTTAATCAATCCTATAAGATTTTCTAATTCGTCCGTTTTTAACCAGAATTTCTTTTCAGCGTAGCAATATAATATGTAATATTTTTAATTTATATATATATATATATATATATATATATATGTATCATAGAAATGCATATGTACGTCAGGATCATGCAAAGCGATTTGGAAGTTGCCTCAGAGCGTCAGAACTTCATGATACAATTTTCGTAATAATTACTCGTAATTACTCGCTAGTTAAGGGATGGCGACGGTGCAGAGTGCTTCATCCTCCGCGTGGAGAGTATGTGAATAATAAAAAGTTTTTTTCTGAAAAACATGCTGTGCGCCACATCGGTCGGGATAAACTTCGAACGTGAGAATATTGACGTGAAAAGAAAGTGTGAGAGGTCAGCAGTATATTCAGGCCCGAAGTTACCCGTGGCGGGCATTCTTCTCGTACTGATCTTTTTTTTTCTTTCCTCGCACGACTTCATCCCGGAGAGAGAAGGAAAGAGAAAGAGAGAGAGTTGGTGCTGGGCGCGAGAAGCCCCGTTAAAGCCTTCGCTTTAAAGCTTTGCAACTTGGGCGGAAAGTTCGCGTTCGAACTATCGGGAAAACCTCGCGCCGCAGTATAAGTCCGACCTTTCTGATATTATTATTGCCCTGGCCGTGCCTTGCACCTCGCGATGTCCTTGTTTTACCTCCGCTCTACCCTTTCCGTTTTATTTTTTTCGCTTACTTTTCAGTCGCGGAGCACGTAGCAGCCGGAAAAAAAGTGGCGAGGTGCCCCGCAAAAATCGCCTTGTCACAGCATTCGCATTATCTGGCGTATCTTTCTTTGTAATTACATTTAAACTTCGTGACAAAGAATTAATAAGCGTTAATTCGCAATCGTTTCCAGCTTCACTCTATTACATGTTTTTCAATACATTGAATTAATCATTGCATAACTATCAGTTAATCCGTTAATCGGTTTCCATTATTTCATTCTTCAGTTTTCTTGCCTATTGATTTATTATTATTACGATGATATAACAATGAAGTATTTCTCTTTTTTCATTACTATATATTTCAAGTTACGTTATTTAAAGTTTTCGTGTATTATATGATTTTATTTTATATGATTTTATATGATTTTATTTTAAATCGATATTGTATATATATATATATATATATATATATATATTGGAATATCTCATTAAATATACAAGATTCTTGAGAGTAATAGTCCGTGGATGAAAATAAGTATCTCAGCCTGAAGCAATCTTTTTGAATTATTTCATGTTTATACTAGCCAGAGATCGAGATTGTATCTCAAGTGTTTATGGATTTCAGTGCACAGATATTTCTTAAGAATTTCTTGAGAATTTAAAATATATATATGTAGCAATAGCAATAATATTAAAAAACAACTATGTAATAAAATAGGTGCAAATTATTAATTTACAGGAAAACGTTTTATACAACATACACATTTATTGGCTAACCTGTTAGATTTAGTAAATATTTCGCAAAATTTGTAACATATTACAGTTTTTCAATAACATTTAAAAACTTTGTTGTTTGACAAACAACCAAAAAATAAAAACCAATAGTAATTAAAATTTTTTAGACAAAATCAGATACAAGTTTGTGCTTCATATTTATATTAGTATATTATTGATTTTGAAACAATTCTACAATTTCAATTAATCAAAATACAGTATGATTTAGATTCAGCATTTCAACGAAAGAGGATCCGTACCGGTATTAGAGTATCTATTTGCGAACGTTATTTCCCTCATCAGTAAGCGCAACGGCAGCGTTCTCCGTGCATCGACATGTACGCGAAATGAAATCCTATTGTCATACACCCACGGGTATTGTTGAACGTGCGAAGAAACGATCGACACAAAGCGGCGACAGCGAGGTAATTGCGTTACTAACACGCTAAGCATAAACGAGTGAATTCCACATTGAGACATCATTTATTTTTGTTTCGGAAGTTAATATTGAAGCAAAATTGTGAATAAATTCTAATTCGAAGATAAAGAAGCTTAAGAATTATCCCGTAAGGATTGCTCCCGCAGCAACTCGAGAGCTTCGATGATGTCAGTAACCGTGGTATGAAATTTCTTTTATCCAGTCGCGGGTGGAATTAAATTTTCCTTGTGGCTTGTCTTTTCTTGTCGACTCGATTCGGTGGATATAATATAAATGCTTCGTGCAATGCACATTGCTTATAATGTCGATACGTTACTCGATTTCAGCAAGAGGTTCATTTTCACCAGCACTTAGACACATTTTTCTAACAATGCGACCAACGCGTGCCTGGCTTATGACCGACAAAAGTCGTTTTAGCGCAAAAACTTTGTAACTTTTCCCAAGTCGAATCATATTCTAACTTCATGCCCTATACTAAAAATTTTCAGAGCAAATTATTATAAGATTACATATGAGATATTACAATAAAATTAAAAAACTATTTCTTGTAGCACTAATTACAGTAAGTTTTTTAAAAAATATACAGATTAAATAATATCATTTGATTGTTCTGATTATATATATAATCTGACTATAAATAGAATCTGAGAGATTATATAGAGAGTATATTGGAACAGAAGAATAAATCCAAAAAATTGCATTATCGAAAAGCTACACTGAATAAAAATTCTGATTAAAAACGAACGAATCAGATAATCTTGTAGGATTGATCAAATATTCAGGTTATTATAGTAGAATTCAATACTTTATAACTTATAATAATCAGAATATTTGATCAATCCTAGATTTTCTGATTCGTCCGTTTTTAACCAGAATTTTTTTTCAGTGTAGCATAATGAAATTTTAAAAGATTAAGAATATTAAGAACATATTGCAATCGCGATAATATTGAAAATATTGAAAAAGTAAAATAATAAAATAGTGACGAGAATTTAAACAAGTTCGGCCGTAACGTCAATCACGTTGACTGGCACGGTCAGTAAACTGGTCCGCACGACCGTGACTGACATTGCGATTGAACAGAGTTTTCGGATCATTTACGATTCATTGACGGCTCGCGGCTGCCGTAGATTTTCGATTGTACCCTTCAGACTTACAACGAGAGCTCGCGATTCCGTGAGAAATCAGCCGCCACCACGAAAAACGATTCGCACGAACGTGCCGATCGAACTATCCGCCCGCAGTTGCGCTCCGTGCCAAGATATTTAATGCAAGCACATCGATTCACCAAACCTCCGTCACATTTTTCTCGCTCGACCGAGAGGTACCCCAAAAGATTACGGTGAAAATTCTATGAGCAATGACGACCGTGCAGGGAGCTGGAGTATAATCTCCGTGCAAGGACCGGAAATAGCCCTTTCCAATACCAGCAGAACCATCGCACCGGCATAACTATCCAAGTTACGGACTACGCGACGATCGTAGATCTGAGGATAAACTGAGGTAGAACGAAACTGCAATCACACGAACCCCATGTGGAAACCACATTGAATATTCATTGACTAATCGATTGGAGAACACGTTTTAGACCACATTGAACTTTACATGTAAAATTTGCGTGAAATAGATTTTCGCGTGAGATGGAGACTCATCTCTATGATCGACGATGAGCACTCTCAAAGTACTACACATTACGTAATAATCTCTATACAATCTTACTTTAATTTCATTGTGTTTTTAATTCTAACACACTCTTATCCTCATTTTGCATAGCTGAGGAAAAAAGAAGTTTTTAAACAATTCTAAAATCCAATGCATAAATCTTTACTCGTACACAATAAAATTTAAAACATTTGTTATTAATCATTAATAATTAATAATAATTAAATTTGATTTTGATCGTTATATGAATAAATCAAATTAATAATAAGAAGCCTTATACGGTCGATGCTGGATTTCTTTTGCATAATAATTTCTTCGAGTATATTTTTCTCACTCAGTCAATATATTATTAATAATGTTTCTTTTTGACTTTTCTAAATCGCGAAAAGTGGTGAACAATTTAAAAATCACTTTCATAAAAATTCGCTTCAGATATATGAGAGCGCAAAAGTAAAATCAAATAAGACATCGCGATTGAGAAGGCGTTACGTCAGTAGCTGAAAACGTCTTACGCGAATGAGGTCATTTCTCGTTCACCAGATCCAACTTGATACATCGAGCGGGGAGTGACACTCGCGTTTCTTGATTAGCCGCATAATTTTTTCTCCCCCGATAATATCAGGCCGCCCCGAGGCGAGAGCTTTCCGGTGGAATGAGAAATGTTCTTGGACCGCGTTACCAAACGATTCCGCGGGAACGAGCTCTTCCTGATACCTCGATCCCGCGTTCCCCATATCCGAGGCTCGTTCATCGTGAAGCGCGGCTCATGAATTCCTGCGAATGCCAGTTCTTATCGCCGGGACACGTCGTTGCGCATGAAAGGCGCGCCTTTTGGAAGAAGAATGATCGTCGTTTGCGCAAAGACCGTGTGAATTGCGCCATTACATTTTGCGGAGCTTCTTCGTCTGACGCGCTTCTTCATATTAACTTCTTTCTCATGCTGCGGCATTCCTAGGACTGATCATTTCTCATTGTGGATACGTTGCAAATAGGACTCGCGAAATCCAGCGCAGTTATTAAGAAGTATTCCGCGGAAAATTTTAATACTGATAATAACGATTAAATTGATAAGTGCTTAAATATATTAATTATTATTAATAACAGCTCCTCATATTGTATTTCATAATTTTGTATTCATATTTGTAGCTACTTCTGGTTTGACTGACATTAATATGTCAAATCATATTTCCTGACCCTTTCGAGAATTCTAGATATCCTTAGCCTTAGTGAATATTTACAAGAAATATTCTGAAGTGTCTTCTTTATTGCTGGTCAAAGAAATAAACTATCAATATCTTTGCGACTGGCGTACGTGAACGAAATATCGTCTAACACTCAACATATTCAAGATATATTCGCAGTTGCCAGTCTAACGCGAAGCATATTTTATGAATTCTAAAAGCGTTAACTTTAAATAAAAATCGGACAAAATACATTGCGTGGTAAACAAAGAAGAGATGACTTCTTATTTACTTGTCAATTTCATTTTCAAATAAAGAATTATCTCGATTATATTTCATATTATCTAACTTAATTGCTAATAATAGCGATACACACACATATTTAAACAAAAGTTTTAAGAATCTAAAAAAATTTTTTTAAATAATTATTTTAGATCTCTTAAAAGCTTGAATTTATTTAATTTTGGCATAGATTTTTTGCAACAGAATAATTTACACGTATAAGTTATACAAGTTACACAAGTATGAGTTGTACATATTTGTCGTTTCTTACTCACATCGTTCGTTATTAGACGGATAATGAAAATTACTGCTAAAAATATTTGGAACATAAGATCCGGACAAAATGAAACATTGACCAAGAGTACAACTTAAGATACGCAACAGAACTTGGCAAACTTCCTATGACGTCATTACACCTTAAGAAGGGTAAAACTCGGAGATGGATCTTCTCGCCTTTCTGGGCGAGAGAAACTTCACACTTTCATCGCCTTCTTATTGTCTTTCAATCACGAGTGACACGCTTCTGTCCACTGGACCTAATTCTCATCTCTCAGTTGTTTTACTCCGCTATTTCTATAAGACTGAGAATAAAATAATATTTTCCTTTTTAGCAGAATAATTCTTTTGTTTTAAAAGAGAAGTTTCGGTAAATTTAAAAGTTATACAATTTCAAATTTATATGAGTTTCAATCCGTTTATATTAATCGTTATTGTAATTATAATGAAAGAGATACCGAAACAAAGATGAAAATTTTTACACTTAATATAACAAAATCGCAATTTAAAGTTTAAAGTATATGAGGAATTATCTCGTTCAATTTGTTATTTGACATGTTATTTAACATGTAATTTTCGAATATTTTAAAATATTCCGTTTAACACAAATATATATAATTAATATGTATTTCTGAAATTTTTATTAAATATTTTTTATTTTATATTTACTTCAGTGAGTTTATCTTTTAATTATATTTAAAATTAATTATTCCAGTATAAAATAATAATTACGTTATTAATAATAATAGAATTAACATGACTGAGCATTAAATAATACAGACTATATAGAATAAAAATTATAAAAGATTGTTATATAAGTTTAAATTAATAATTGATATATTATTTTATATTACTGCACAATCTGTCGTCTTACGTGTTTGTCAATTCATAATATGGCTTTTACGTACAAACAGTCACAGAGATGACACTTGCCATGCCTCTCCATCAGTTCGCTCCCTCTGTACACAAAGCAAGTCGTACAGAGGTGTATTTCGAGAAACTAAACACCTTCGTTCCATATTTCGAGGCATTTCTCCACTGCCGCTGCAGGAGACACGAACGCCCGAAGTATGGTCTGCTCCTGTAACTCCAACCGTCCTCCGTTTTTCCTCCACATGGTGGAAGAAAGGAGGAAAAAAAAAGAAGCTCGACTAAACCGTCTCTCCTATTTTACGACGGACGCAGACCATCCCCAAACCAGCGCGCCTTCTCTTTCAGCCCCAGCAACAACGACGACTAAGACAATTTACAGCCATCTGATTCCGTCACGGTGCGGTGCGACGATTACGCAAGGCAGGGTTCTTTTTTCCTTATTTACGAGCTGAAAAAGTTCCGCGACTTCCCGGCACGGCTTATGTAATTTCTTATTTATCTTCGAGACACGCGTCTCCGCGTGTCCTTCTCGTATTCTTCGATAACCGCTCGTTCATCCCCTGTAGCAATTTCTTTTCGTCGGTTACGCCTAGCGTGTATCTTCTTCCGATATTTGAAGGAGGATATTTGTCTCGACTGTCTAGTTCATCGAATCGTAAAAGTACGTAGCAAAGGTTTTTGCACGGAAGATCTTGCTTTCGAGTTACCTTGACACGTGAAAGGAAACGGATTTCTCGACAAAGAACAAAAACGTGAGGAATACTGCGCGATATACTGCTAAAAAACGAATATTTCATCATCTTCGAATTCTAGAGAAAATAGCAACACTTCAACAGTATAAGTAACTGCATTATGTAAAAATTAATCCCACAATGAAATACTGGTATACATCTCGTTCTGATATAGTAGGGGAAAGTGATCTAATTTGGCCATCTATTTTAAATCGGCCACCTCTCCATTTCAAGAAAACCTCAACACTTATCATCATGCCAATAGTGTAGTTAGGGGATAGATTATAATCAGCTATCAATAGTGCCTCTAACTACACTATTGGCATGACGATAAGTGTTGTAGTTTTTATGAAATAATCGGGGGTGGCCGATTTAGAACAGGTGGCCAAGTTAGATCACTTTCCCCTATATATTTCATTGATGTTAAATAGAAAAATTTTAAGTAGATTTAGATTCATTTGTACGATTGTTTTCATGATATAATATGAATAAAAAAATTAAGTGTCACATAAGATTTAGTAATTTGACTAATATGGAGATTTATAATATCGATTTATAATATTTATAATATTTATTTTATAGATTTATAATATTTATAAATGAGATGAGAGATGCCAGTGTGGATTTAATAAATATTCAGTTCAAAGTGCACTATAAGAATTAATTTATATATAATTAATATATGAGAATTATAAAGAAAATACTCTGCACGTGCACGCCTGTACTATACAAATAAATATTTGATATTTTCCTCTTGAACATTCCGTAGATATACGCATCTGAAAGAAATCACAAATACCAATCAAGATCAGTTTCTTCGCGTTTTTCTGTAAACTGCAAAGGTCGCTTCTTTACACTGGGCATGAGAAAATTGCATGACTCTCAAAGGGTTAGATTGCTCGAACGAGCATCGAGGGATCGCTATTTCAGCGCCAATCGGATTTTCAACCAAGCAAGTGAACGACGTTAGCCACGAATTCCCCTTTTTAGCGCTGTTTCGAGCGAAGGAAGATGTGCCCATAAAAAGGGCAAGAGCGCCAGAGGCGTGGTGAAAGCACGGAAGAAGGGCCGTTGAGAAGGATGGTATTTTCTAAAGACGCTTACTCTTCAGGCAGATGCGAAACCACGGGCAAGGAAAAGCAAGGAGATCCGACGCCTATATTTACTCATTTTCTTTCGGGCGTTTCTCAAAGGAAACGTCGCCTTAGTCGTCGCTGAGCGTAAAAATGCTCAGCTATTTCGCCTTGCCTAAAGGCTTAACCCTGTGTACGGTAACCGGCGCCTCGTAGATCTGCGCGATCATCATCTCATAAACGGAGTGAAGAAAAGGAAACGGTGGAAACGAGTTGAAATTTTGAGAATCGGCCGGTGAATCTAGCCATATCAATTCTCTGAAGAAATTCAGCTAACGAGATTTTCACGTTCTCGCAGAATTCACGCAGTGTAAAAAAAATCAGTAAAAAGAAAATGTATATTGCTCGTTCGCGATTTAGATTATCTTATCTCTAAAAGACCGGATGTCTCATTTCTTTCTTACATTTCCTTAACCCTAGGCTGTTACACTTTTTTTTCGAACGAGACTGGGTCACCGTGACTGAACGCAATTTTCGATGAACTGCAGTTTAAAAACTAACTGTGTCCACAATTTCTGAAAAAATTCTGACATAAAGTTCAAACATAAAAAAATATATATTCCAATTATAAAAAATTAATACTTTAATTATTTCTCATTAAAAAAAAAATTGTTGAAAAACAAATTTTTTTAAATCACGTTTTGTTTGAAAAATCATAACTTTTTTAATTTTTAATATTTTAAGCTAAAAATTTAGGATTACTCTTGAGATCTGCTACTTGTCATCAGTTCGAGTTATGGTGACCCGGTGTGACAGCCAAGGGTTAATTTTCATTTTAGTGCAAACTGAAATTTACAATCTTTGCATTCCATTGAGAATATTATCAAGTTTTTATAGAATGTTTTGTTTTGAATACTATTAATGAAATCGGAGAAATTTTCGCCTGTCGCCACATGGCGTGGCTAGCTTGTAACCGACGAGAAAATGTCGCAGTACACCGTGCGCACTGACGCGCTGAATCAAATGGATATTTGCAACAAGACCCCCCGCGGAGTGAAATCAGTGATCGGGCGGAATACCGGAGCTAATAGTTTGAAGCGCAACTGAAACGCGAGCGCGTCGGTCCGCCGCGGAGTGCCGGACGGAAGTGTATCGTGAGCCATATCTGGTTTAATTTGGTCTGACTTCTGCGCCGCATAGTTACTGACGATGTCAGCCGCGTGGATGCATACGGATAGAGAATAGTTTCCACCGATTATCACCGAATTGTCCACGGTCTTCCATTCACCATCTGCGAATGCCGCGGTAGCACGCACCGCACGATCGTCCGATTCGCCGCTTTATATCGGGCCGAGGTTTACGACAAAACTCAAAGCCCGAGGTTTAAGACGCGCTCGCACGCATGCAGGACATCGATCGCGGAATACCGAAAGACTTTGATGCCTTTTCCATGTACGCTGATTTGTAATCGCTGCAATCAATCTGCCACGGCACACGGTTGTCCGCTCGTAAACCTCAGATCCCTACTCGGACTTTAATCCTTTCTCCTATTTTTCTTTTTTTTTACGATCGTAATCGCTTCTTGTAATTCGCAATCAGTCGGGAACCAGCGACGTAATGGCGAGAACGTTTTACGTTCGCTACATGCGCGACGATCGCTGTTTCAATGCGTACATTGCCAATTGGGGTGGATCTACCGAGGACTGGAAGATAGGATTTTCTAAATCTGATTGCGATGTAATCTCTTACTTTTTTATGCTTCGCCGCGCGGTCTGATGGCAAATGGAATCGCGTAGAATTCTGTGCCGACGTTTATCGAAGATGATAATATTATCAGACTATTCGACACTGCTGCAAGAAGAAACCAACAAAATTCCTCAGGAAAGAATGCTGAAACTGCGCGGTAGAATTTGCAGATTTCTCATAGACGCGATGACAGTCAGAAGGCAACTATTTCGCGATGATACTTATTGGGCAGCCTTTTCCGCGCAAAAGCGCGCAGGAATTCGCGCGAGAGGAAGGCATGCGAGCGTAACGGCGCGTTATCTGCCGTTTGTTGAAAGGCGGATTTATGGAATGGTATTTAGTTGCAGCGGAACTTACAATTAGTAAGCGTTTTGCAGTAAAGTGGCGACTGGCCCGCGGTAAGTGGAAATGGCGTTATTACACGCTCATGTAGCACAAATAAAAGTTGCTGCGCGCAACAAAGACAGGCGTCTTCCTCGCGGCATTAGCTGCGAGGCTGTAACAAACAGAAACGGAACAGTTTCGCGTTGCACCGCCAACTGGAAAACACGTGCATATCACGCTCGCATGTTTTCGAACATTTATCGTAGGTCTGTTCTTTTTAGCTAAACTGGCTACGCTAGTTCAGAAATTATCTTTCTCATTCCAATACGGAAGGAAAAAGATAACCACTGAACTAGTTCAGCCAGTTTAGCTAAAAAGAACAGGCCCCATATCTGCTGCGAGAAAAAACAGCAGATATTATGCTTCCATCTCTAAATTATGCTTTTGTATTAAAAATAGACTGCTGACTGCGATTTTATAATGCGAAAACTTAATATACCGTTATCATTCAAATATACGTACATACTTTTATTTAATTCTAAATACAGCTCTTTTATTTCTCTAAATATATCACATAACATCTGAATATTATACATATTTTTAACATATTAAATATATCATATTAAATATTATTATTAATTTTGAATATTCCTGTAAAAAATTTTATAAAATGTTGTATTAATAAATTAATAATACTTTTTTTAATATCTAAAATACGTGTCAAGAAATTTTTGCCTCTAAAAAGATTTTATTACAATTTCAGGAAAGTTTTACTTAAAATGTCAGTCTTTTAATTACAAGTGTTCTTGAAATGTTGTGTGTATGTCGTAAACTTCTTTTATACGTCGTGTACTTAATACCTGGTACATTAATACTATTAGACTTTCAAAAGCAAGAAATGTACAAAATAACAATGGTGATTTTCTTTTTAAAGCAATATTTACTGATGACTCTAAAATGTTTGCGATAAGAGAACCTCTGCATTCATGAAGTATTTATATTTGAATTTTTAAAACTTTTTACAACTCACAAGAACGAATGTTACATATTAAATAAACTATTTCATTTAAAAAAAGTGTAATTTAATTTGTACCGTATATATATATATACTTTGTGATATAATAAGAATAGAGAAAATTTTGTCCGAGTCGTCCTGACAAAAGAAATGCTAATACTGAAACAATTTCTCGAATATTTTGTCTTTCGAAATTTCATATCTCTTCCCACCCTCGAAGAAGGTATGTAACAGTAAAGACCTTACTATGCTGCGGCACGTTTCGATGACTTCGCTAAACAACAATAATTATTATTCCAAACACGCAGTCGCTCAAACCCCCCCCCCCGTAATCGTCCCTTCGTCGAAAATCCGAGGGCGAGAAGTTGCACGACGCGGAACAGATTAAAGCGTTAAGCTGCGCTACGGTAGTCAGAGGTGGTATCAGGAGGCGACGAAATAACAGCGGCATGGGATTTTCATCCCCGTCCGTACGTGTCAAGCGCCGCTTAATTACCTGGTCCAGCGAAGTTCTAGCGCCATCAGCAGAACTCGATGGCCGAATCTATAAGCGATACGCGAAGGACGTGTACCAGAGTGTCGTGTCGGCCCGAAATCTACCGTTAGATGTATCCGACAATATCGTACAGTTTAAAGGACAATTTTGCCTATACGCCCTTTATTATCCCGAAAGACCTGGCTCATTCATGCTCCAAGTGTGTACACGCGAATGTTATCTCTTTGCCCGGTTTAACGCGCTATCGAGTCGTTCATCGTTTAAACGAAATATGCAAATTACATTTAGCGATAGAAGGAAAAGCTCGCTCTGCAAGCTTAGCGTGCAATTTAAATTCCAGCTTTGCGGAGATTCGCAGAGAGCGCGTTCCTAAGATTTTCGGTGCAAGTATATCGCTTTGTTAAACTCTTAGATGAGTAGATTATAGTTATAAGTATTTATCTCTTTAAGGGGCAAAGATTACATCGCTATAGAAATATCTCATCTTCAAATATTGTACTAATTTTTTTTAGAAACACTGCTATTTTGTATCGGCTAATAACATAATATTATTATTATTATATTTAATTTGTGTTTCTATAGTAAGTTAAAAGTTATATTAACATATCGGAATAATATAATTAATAGTAATGATCAAATTTATTTATTAAACTGATTAAATTAATTATTAAATATACATAATTATTAAAATATTTAAAGCATGTTAATTTCTATAATATGCTACTAATAATAAGATAAACAAGAGATAATAGCGCAAAAATAATAATACCAAAAAAAAATACTACATAGTTTATATGTATACATAATTTACTATTGATTGTATTGTAAGCTTATTTATAAATTGATACTTATTATATAATTACGTAGAGCAAATATTATATATACCCTTATAAAATCATCATTTTTAATTATTTTAAATCAAAATGTAATCATTACACTTGTAATATGCAATACTAATGTTAAATAATCGTTAATATAATTAGTAATTACTTTCTAATTAAATACATGCAATTAATTAGCAACGTCAATAACATACAGATCGTAACAAGAGAATATTATATAATATTTAAGTTAAATAATTAATTATGATAAAACGTAAAGAATTTAAGAGAACTTTGTGCTTAAATTCTAGTTAAAATTAACATCCAACATAAGCTGCGAGATATTACACGCGTATTAAAAATATGATAAAATCTATAGACATCTGTAGATAACAATAATCAAGCGCGTATCAGAAGTAATTATAATTATTTATCATTGATAAAAATATATATATACACATCTTCTAATCAAGTTTATACATTTTTTATTTCTACTTATAAAATAAATGTAAAATTTCCTTTTTTAAAAGATCAATGTCGAAGGTTTATTCAAAGTAAACTCTCGATATCTCTTATTGTCCGTTTACCAGTTTCAAGATCTTTATATTTACTTGCATACTTGAGTCTTTGATAACTGATTGATTAGACTCATGATTACACGCATCCAAATCAGACACGTGAAGCTTCACGTGAAGCTTCAAGTAACGTCGGCAATCAGAGTACCGTGGTCGTGATGAAAATACAGTGGCTCGTGGAAATCCGAAGCTTAGAGAATTCTCCATCCGTTCAATGTACAATTATACAGTTCAAATGAGAAAGACGGTCGAAGGTCTCGGCTAACCGACAACAGCGGACGAAACTCTGGTTTCCAGCACGAGTTAACCGTCAGAGACGAGAGTTTATGCGAGGTCAATATGGAAGGATTCCTCGAATCGTGACGTAAGCAGTTAAGCTTCTTGCGTGAAAGACAGTTTGCTAATCAAACTGTGTATTACATCTTTAACTATATACATGCTGTTATTTCTTACGTTAGTAATAATAATAATAATAATTAAAAACCTTCCTTGAGAATACGTCTCACAAAAAAGGAGACGTTGCAAATTGATTACAGAAATGAAGAATTAATGCAAACGTTAATACAGTAAATTATTATGCCTTCGCAAAGATCGACTGTCACTTGCATAAGCACTCACAGACATATTTCTAAAATGTATTACAACTTCTCACGAAAGAGACATCGCAGACAGCATATCCTATGCATATCCGCATACACGCGCATACTCTTTGTCGCGTGACATCAATATCGACGTTCAGGGAATGTTCTCGGAACATTTCTTTTCCCAGAACGAAATAAATTCATCCGCATTTCTGTTACACAACAAGGGGCATGATTCCCCTGCGAGAGATCTGCGAGAGACACGCCAAGATGGTGTCTTTCTGACAACCAAAACGAAAGCACGCGTGAACGTTGTCTCCGCAACAACGAGCCAGTCACCAAAGGCGAGTTTGTATGCCATGTGAATATTCATCGTGCAAGAATTTTTCTTTTTAAGCGACGCGCCGCCATTCGCTCTTTTTTCGACGCGCGATGCTTTTACAATTGTTTGTTCAAATAAAAGTGCCGCAAAGTGCAACTGACGGCGGGCCATTTCGTACTTCTTGCTCAGAAAGAAACTAATCAAGACTTCATCTTGAGGTACTTCACTCTCACAAAGTACTAAATATGCAACTCAGAACCATTTGCCTCTGTTTAGATGAATTAATTGGAAAATGAAATACTCTGCACTTACAATAATCCTTTGCAATTTTTATGAAGCAACGGCGTACAAAGAAATTACTTCTGAATATTGATTCGACATTAAAGAAAAGAATTCTACATTAAAGAATTAAAAAAAAAATGCATTGTAAATACTAAGAAGTGTAGTCGAAGAAATGTGATTGCACTTTGAGTGAACCGTATATATGTATATATAGAATGCCGCACTAAATTATAGTGTTTTATCCTTCATGAATGTTTCAGCGAATTCAAGAAAATTCAACATGCAAAATATTAAAATGTATACAAACATTGTATACATTGTAACTTTTTCCATTACTATGACTATTTGAAAAGTGAATGTACTATACAAATGTACGTTACAAATGTATATGCCTTTATAGAAACTCGTGTAATCACTCACGCAACATTTGCTCGCTGATACTACTTACCTCTATTTTCTATGAATTACTGATTACACTTCAGGGAACTTAAATAATAAATCGCGATCGATACTCCGACCCGGCGCGCTCGGTCGCAGGCTCGCCTCCCTGAATTTACAACAAAGGGCACTTTAATCCGCCGCAGGAAATCCATACATAACGCGAGCATGTTCTCGCGGCCGCGAAATAAAACAATGACGACGGTATCCTTTGCAACGAACGAATCTACGAGTGCGAATTTACACCGAGGTAGTATTCATGACGCGCACGCGGACACACGGGCGCGATGAGGAGATAGAGGGAGGGCTTTCCCCTTTTCAGGCCGCGCTTCAGGCACCGCTTTGCTCTTTCGGTGTGCACGATGCTTTCACAATTGTTTTCCTAAAATGAAAGCTCGAGAAAGTGCAACCGTCGTCGTAGGTAGAGCAAGAGGAAAAGCAAGGATAGTCGGACACGGACGCGAGGAAGAGGGGGTTTAAAAGGGCTTAGTTACACTGCATCTCATTGTTAGTGTAGCCCGGTATCACCGACGCTTCCTACCCGCTTCCTAGAACTTTATGCCCCTCATCGCGAAAGTTTGGAACTTACCCTCGACACGAGAGCTTTTTAACCCCGCCTACCTCGAGCCAACGAATCGCGGCCGCTAATGGCGCAAAATCCTAGCGGATAATGCGCAATAGTGAAATTTGGACATTTGGACATTTGTGAGAAGTTCTCGAGTTTGTCGCGAAAGAATTTCTTTATGCACTGAAAATTCGTGAAGATTACCCCTTCGTTCGTTTAGATTCCAACAACAGATCTTGTTTTTTAGAGAGATAAAACGTTAAAGTAACATAAAGCTACAAATTTGAAAAGAATAAATATGAAAAAACATTAATTAATTTCAAATTAAAAAACTATGTTAAATGTTTATTTATATCATATTAATTTGTTACATTTTTATTAAACTTATATATGTGTATAAAGACAGTATGGTCTCTCTTGTTAGATAACAATTATTTATTTATTGATAATCAATATAAATAATTATTCGATATACATACTGGGATAAAAGGTTAAAAACACACATACACACACACCAGACGATTGTAAACTGTCCTAATGTCTCTACTGAATTATTCACGATCCATTACAATGTATCGAGTCGTTATTGACGACACCCGGAAATATGTTATACGTAGTTAAAGGCTTTTCAATAATGCATTTCCGGAAACTATGAGAATTACTGTCGGCCACACGGTAAAAAGCATTAATTCCAGATCGAACTCTACCAGTAACAATGCCATTTCCTGAATCGGGAATTGGGATTTCGTGGTCATAGGGTCGAAGCGTGATATGACTTCTCAGTTCTACAGGAAACTCGGGCTTTATTTGGGTCCTGTCTGATAAATTTGGTCGTATACAAAGTCGACGTGTTCAGGATTCCCCAGGTGACTTTGCTCATATCATTCGAACAGATCTTTATCTTATATAGATCTCATGGAGACTATGATTTTTGTTTTATCATCTTTTATCGTTATTTACCGTATACAAATCAATTTTTTGTATTTAAATAACATTCAACAACTTATTAAAAACCCAATGTGTTCATTATAATTTTATAATTAATATTTTATTCCTAAATTCTTCAACTTATTTCCTTTTAAAAAATGTGCTATAGCAGAACAAAAAGTTTATATTTTGATGTATTGTATTAATAATACGTGAATTTAAATATATTATTAAATTTAAATAAAACTGATATAAATAAAAATATAAATATTATTTTATATTATTATTTTAATTTAAAAATTTATAAAATTAATAAAATAAAAAATGTAACAATGTAATTCTTGTTGTTTATGTTATTGTTTTAAATTATAAAAAAAAATAAAATATGAAAGTTCAAAGTTCGATATGTATAACTCGAAACAAATAAATGTTCAATTTTGAAAATTTTGCAATTAAAAATAGATTTTCTAAGCCGATTACTTGCTTGCAGAATTTATACTTTATAAACTATTAATATTTGTACATATTAATATTAATTATGTTAAATATATTAAAACAGATTAAAATAGAGTTTCATCTATCGTTATATTGGTTAATGCAAACTGCTGCATTGTAAAGTGTTTCTCGTATTCCGTATTTAAACAATATATATAATATTTATATTTGCATATTTCGTTTTTATTATATTAATTTACAAATATCGTAGAAATTTCAAAAATAAAATTATTTTATGTATAAACATTTTTTACAATACAGATAATGATACTGGTTTCTAAAATTTTACTATACTATGGCTCTTATTATTTGTCTATGAAGATATAACATAACAGATAAAATATTATGTATTACTTAATTTTTAATATTAAAATCAATTTTTCTAAGTAGTAGAATCAAAGATTAAAAAACTTTGTATTACAATAAGTATTTATTGAAATTTATTGCAACTAAGAAATTATGAAATGGTAGATTATATTTAGACTATAAAAAGGAATCAAATTAGTCCGAGTATTAAATTTTCCATGCAACGAGATGATGGAGTGAGAAAATTCATGGTATCGGTAAAAACCTTTATGGAATGCTTCCTGCAGCTTGACATTAACGAGAAATTAATCACCGGCCATCGAGTGATTATCTAGAGCCTAACGATCGTTTCCAGCAAGGTGTAAAAATCGCTCAGCTGATGCGAGCAGCTCTTAGAAACGACATTCATTGATAATAATTGGATGAGCATCGTTGCATTATCGTCTTCCAATAACCGAGATGGGTCAGAGGACACATCTACTGCCAACTTCCAATATTCCAAAGTCAGCAGAGTCATTACAAATTCGCGAGGTTCTTAAGAAGGCTGGTTGAGTCAAGACCTCCGACTTCAATCGATGATATCTGCACGATACGTCGCATTTTGCGATACGCATAACTTCCACGCATGACTTCGTTGATTTACGGCTCTGACAATGCAATCATTATGATTGACTATTACCACCTATAGTAAGTCCCAATAATGAAGTTTCAAAGAACATTAGAAAGAAACATAATTTTTTTCATAAAGTTTTTTCTTTTCATCGACAAGCTATAAATATACATATGTCTTATAATTGCGTTACTTTGTTATTTTATTTAAAAATTGTTAGAATATGCAAGGATTCTTGCTGCATTAATCATGTCAAATCGATTATCGCTAATCACCTCGAGTCAACGTCAATCTCTTAGTATAAAATACATTTTTTTAAATATCGTAGCGCTTTGTTATATTATTTTACTTTAATACCAATAAACTTCTGATATATCAATAGCGATTATCCTGACATTAATATAATAGATCATAAGAATTATGCATGCCGATATTATTTTTCCGTATGAAAAAGCATTCGTCGCATGCATCACAGCATCTGTGTTCTGCTTGATGGAATACAAATGCGACTTTTGGTTCGAGGATACCCTTCAACTCGATACGATCATCTCAGGGAAAGATGCATTTTTCGATAAGGGAGCTCAAGGAAATTGCGAGGGTCGTCGTGAAATCGACTAGTTTCAAGAACGTTCATTTTTGTCTCGGCCATTCCCCTGCGCTGACTGGAAATTTCGCAGGGATGACGCAGGTTGATTGGATTAACTTCCTGGAGGAGAGGAGCACAACAACGATAACGGATAGCGCGCGCACACATACACACACACACACACACACACACACACACACACATATACACAAGTTGTCCTTTTAAATAAAGTTCTATAAAATAGAAAGAAAGGAAAAGACAGAAAAAGAAAGTCAAAGAGAAGAGAGCAAAACAAGGAGAGAGGGGGAAAGAGAGAGAGAGAGAATATGAAGTATATCACATATCGGTAAAAATATTTTCAAAATTTCATAAAACCGCGCTTAAAATTTCCATTCCCGTAATCTCATAATTCAAAAATGCATCTTTTGCAAATGCATATTTTTTCATTTCTGCATTAGCGTTTATCAACTGACACGGGTAATAGAAGTACATTATGTTTTCACCACCTGTACGGTGCGTATCAGTTTTATTTGGTGCGTGATATGCAGCAATGTAATATAAACATTTTTTACGAAAAATCTGATGTTTTGTTCTATGATTTTGCAGCGTTATTTATGACTTGAAATTGCTGCGGTGAGAGGTTTATTTCACGCATTTTATGCTACATGTCAACTATATTTTATATATGATTTTTTACTACTGGATAAATAAATATAAATACTATATAAACAAAATATTGTGCAGTCTAAAATAAAGTTCCAGTACAAATAAATATGTCTAAAATAAAATTATTTCCATCAGTTCTCTAATTTAAAAAAGTATAAAATACTTATTCATATCAAAAAAATTTTTTTAAAGTAGATGTAAAATATATTAATAATTATTAATAATTTTTAAAAGCAGAAATAATTCTTATAATTAATATATTCTTATAATTAATAATCCAATATAGATTCTCTAACAATCAATATGACAAAAAGTATAGCAATATATGACATATATATGACAAAAAATTAGGTAATGAGAGTACGACGCGGACGTTGGTGCGTAGGAAGAATTCTTTATTCTTAATTTTATAATAAACAACGAATCGCAGCAATTTCGACTCATGTTCGAGTCATCTTCAGCGTAATAAGTATGTACAAAGCTTCATAATGACAGTCATGAAATTAGTCTGAGTAGGTGAGTGCGTGGTCACTATTTGTTTTTTATATAGCAATGTATTATAAAATAGTGATCACGCACTCACCGCACTATTTAGACTAGTTTCATGACTGTTATCATGAAGCTTTGTAATTATTGCGCTGAAGATAACTCGAACATGAGTCGAAACGTTTGTTGTTTATTGTAAAATTAAGAATAAAGAATTCTTCCTACGCACCAACGTCCGCGTCGTACTCTCATTGCCTAATTTTTTGTAATTTTATTCTTATTATACAAAACATTTTTATTAAAAATCCGGTACTCAATCAATTGCAGTTTTTATTTACTGTAATAATACCAATCTCAAAAATAACAATAGAGTTAACTCAACTTGTATCTCATACAAAACTAACAATAAAGAGAAAAGCCATGTTTGTTCCGAGCTGAATCTTGATAGCCTAATAATATTTCTATGTGAATTTTGTACATTTTTTTTTCAAATGAGTAATCAGCCCGGTGCAAAAATAGTCTTTCTCTCTATTTAGTGATATATTCACATAATATTGATTCCATTATTTACTTATTAATATTTATAATTGCTTAGAAATAGTATAATTGCTTAGAAAAAGTATTTAAAAAATATAAGAGAAATTAATTAAATTTAATTTAATTCTGGCATGTTTACAGTCTTTTTATTTGTATTATTCTAAGCATGTAAAATTAATTCAATCATAACACCATTAAGAGTACTACTGGTTTGATGAGAGTAAAATAAAATTGCCTCTCGCGCGCGCGGAAGTGACTACTCTTTGGAAAATCCATCGTAAGATCAATCATGCAGACTCTTTCAATCGACGGTTAGCGGAAATGAACGTAAGAGGCAGCTGCAATCGCAGTAAACATAAATGCATTGCAGACACGGTCTCCATTAGAAGAAGTGCCGTCGCTTGTAAAACCGATATTCGAGAGGACGTTGCTCGGGATTATCCTGTGATTCGCCCTGGAGTCTCTCTGCGCCGTGGATTCAAGCAACATTGGAAATTGTCACTTTATTCGAAGGAGGATCTTACTGAAGGCTAGTGTCCGACTATCTTTCAGCTCTCCTGGCCTCCTACGCCATACAATTGTTTCGAACGAGGAGCGAATAGCAGGAGAGCTCGTGGAACGGAGTACTCCATGAAGGGTTGCAAAAGAGTACCGACGGGGGTGGATGAAGCGAGTACGGTGGGAACGACTGCATTCAGCGACCGAGTACCTCGCAACGGTCCGCAGTTTATAACGATTTAACAAAACTTATATTGATATTTGAACGTCGAAAACATATCGAATGGCATTTTGCAAATTGAGTCTGGAGAGAAGACCACGCATACAAGCGTCATGAACAATGGTAAGCAAAAATTTATATACCCACTATTTCGTCGAAAACGATACGGCACTGCAGTACGTAATGGAAACATTACAACATCGTAGCAATGAAAAAACTAAAATCTACTTTCTGCCTCTTTCCCGACTTCAATAAAAATCATGTATTTTCATCTCGAGATCGAACTAACGTCATTTGCGTATGTCTGATTTCACAGAATGTATCAAAAATTTTGTCTTTCTTTTGCCAAAGCTAGAAGACACTTTGTTAAACTGTTACCTTAAATTAATTCTTTCAGCTAGTTCTTCAATTCAAAATTGATCTCTTCTTTAAAAAATTTAATTTCATGTAACTTTTCTTCGAGATGTATAAATATTCAACGATAATATAAATGATGGTAATATAAATCATCATTGCATAAATAAATCTTAAATTAGAATTCTATTAAAGCAACATAGAATTATTGCTATTTTCATAAAAGTATATGTATTGTAGACATATAACAGTCAAAAGACGACAGCATCTGAGAATAGATGCTTAAAACCAGGATGGCCGAGTGTAGACACAGGGGACAAAGATATTCGAGCGTTAGGGTAGCGAACGTTAATACATGTGATACAAGTGTGATAGATCATATTTGGGTTCGTGACAAACTGTCTATTCAGAATAATATTTGTAATTACGACCGGGTCGTTAGCGGCTCTCTTTGGAACAGAGAGTCAGTCGATTATTCGCTGCCGAACTGTATTGTCGTAAACCGCCTAGTAAAATGTAGCAGATATTACAAAGTACAAGTGTCAATTATTAAAACGGTTCCTCTCTCAAATAATTAGTTAGTCCATAACCCGATTAACCATTCCTTTTTCCACAGTATTTGTTATATCAGATTTTTATTATTCAGAATTATTATTTAATGATTACTTTACCATAAAGCTATGATTAATTAATATGATAATGATGAATCTCTCCATTGAAACATTGACAGACTTAAAGCCATTAGGTAAATATGTGCACAACGCGATAACAAAGTGCAGTTGTAAATCTACGCGAGACCAGTAATGTAATTTGTCATCGCGTGTAATTTATGGGTAAAAATGCGCACGTGCAAATTGCAGCATTTTTCTTGGCTAAACTAATACTATAATTTAAAACATGCCGATAAGGTCAATAAAACAGTTGTCGACATCATTCAATCCGATCAATGATATAATATTTTTCGCTATTATATCATTTAAAAAATCGATTCTCTACGATATCTTATCAAATGCTTGTCTCTCATAATCAGACGTGACTCTTTCTCGTTAACAAATGATTACATCACAAGTAAATTATAAAGATACGGTCGGTCGCACACTTGACACGTGCATTATTATGTCTCTTGATAATATCTTACATTATGTAAGTATAAATTATAGTTGCTCACGTAATTATGAGTAAAGTATTAATTTTCTTCACTCATTTATAAAAGAATTAATTATCACTAACATTTCTGCAAAACTGAAACAAAATAAAGGCAGTACAATTGAATTCTTCTTAAATATAAATTAAAATTCTTTATTTTAAATGTAATATAATGTGTGTATGTGTTAATGTAAATCTTTACAACACATGTAAAATGATTTTAATAGAAAAGTCATATTTTGAAACTTTCTGCAATCGGTCATTATACTAAAATTGATGAGTTTTTTTGTCTATTTTTGAGCAAATTCGCAATTACAATTTATGTTTATTACTTATTATATATAGTTTCTCATTAATTTGTTAATAAAAAAACAAATATTATGAACGCTAATAATTGTTAGCGCAATTTAAACATTATTGAGGAGTAGACGCAGGGCCGGTTCTAATGGATGTGCAATGCGTGTCCGCACGCAGGCGTATGGGGCAATTTTAAGGGCAAAATAAAAATATTGCATAAAAATATAAAAACACAAAAATTTTTGTTTTTATGTTTTTATACATTAACACATTTATGTTTTTATACAATATAATATACATATAATATACATTAACATAAATGTTGTTATTAAACCAATAATTACACAGAAAATATTAAAAAAGTCCAGAAGTTATCCTCAGTGCTCGAATTCGAGCCTTAGCTACGGCATGTTCTTACGGAGGGAATGACTCACGTATAGCATACGTACATTCATACATGGTATTTAGTTGTATATGATACGTGAATAACGCACATTCAATGCTCAGCTCAGACCTTTTATGTCGAATAATCAACTTTATCTTATAATGTTTAAGTGGTTGCGACCAATTCTGAGTGATGCACTTATAAGTGTTGCGTACTGTAATTCATCAGAAAATCAGTTTGTGATCATTGAAGGAACAAGACTTGTTATTACTAAGGATTATTATGTGATATTGAATAGTGCTTAATACCTAATATTAATGGTACAGTAAAACTGTATGTATATCTTATAAAATTATTATCATTTTTCTATTTGATTAAGTTCTTTTATTGTTCGTACATAGTCCATTCATAGTACATTCATCACTTTAACAATACGTTATGTGTTCTTATTTTTTATTTTTTATCAAATTTTATTGTAGTGTGAGAAGAATAAAAAAAATAATTTTACTATTTTTATGATTTAAGTTTTGTTTAACTCCGCGAATTTCGAGATAAAAAAATTTCTTACTTATTAATCTTCTATCAAGCAATATGGATGTAAAAATATTATCAAGCATATTTTCGTAGAGTTAAAATTTTACGGAAGAGAAAAATATTGATCAAATAAAATGACGATAACAGTTATATCTATGCATGAGTAAGTTATGTATTATACGTATGTGTAAGTTATGTATATAGACATAAAATCTGATAGTCACTGATAGTCAATGAATTTTTCCTTCATTCCTCAAGTTTCGTTTTTTCCATCCATAGAAATATTTTATGCTTCAGATTTAAGTATGTGAGATACTTTATCCATCCTGATTTAAGTATATTTATTATTATATATTATTTAAGTATATGCTTATAAAATACATATTCTGTATAAATGTATATTTTTTGTCGTTTCGTGTTTTTACTTTTCTACACATATAGACATGTAAAAATTATTCTTGCACGTAGACTAAAAAAAATACAGAAGTTGACCTTGTGTGGACGATTTGGTTGTTAGACTATTTTACACGTTATGCACGTTTATGCATTTGCCCTTCACTATGATAGAGACAATTTATATTTCCTTGGCATGAAATAGTATCATTATTTTATTACGAATAGCCAAGTAAGACAGATCAACTTGCAAATCTGTGTAGAATGAATGCACACCACATATTTTATAATAACGTAACATATTGAGTAACAAATTTGCAATTTCAATACGTGTAGTAATATGATAGTAACTATTTTGAGATTATGGTTATTTTTCATGCTTACACATTTTTAATAGCTATATTTTATTTCATCCGTACATACACATGCATATATATATATATATATATATATTGTTTTTAATTTGTAACTATCTAGATTTTTATATTGTATTTTATAGCTGATATGTGTAATTTTATAAAATAACATTTATTAAAACAATATATCCCATGACATTTTAAATTTGCAAAAATCACATATAAATATTGCAATATCACGTAAACGTACGAAATATAATTTAAGCTAAACGCTATTTGATATTCCCAATCAGTGTCAATTACTGAGTTAAAAATTATCGTTAATTTAAAAATTAATTTGTATTAAAACTTACAATTTTTTTAAACAATATACCGAAATTAAGTCGCAACGAGAATGCTCGATAGGTGCAGCTGCACATCGCAATTTCTAATTTGCGCGAACATGCTTGAAATTCCTATCATTTTCCTATTCCACTCACACGTATAAATGTGCGTGCAATATTGCACGCAATTAGAATTTTGGACAGCTATGCCCGGCCGATGTGTTTCGCGCAGCGCGCGTGATCGCTGAATAATGTAATTGAAAACTACCGACGAGCGGTCCATTTCGTTTAATCGGTTCATATAAATAAATTGCACGGACAGTGAATACATCGCACCGATACTTCAGAATTGCACGCGAGTATATAATTTTAGTCATGGCCATTAACGATTCAATCGAATAGTGATACTTATCGGCTTTGCTCGAGAATTAATTAAACCGTTAAAAATTCATCGTCATCGATCGGTCTTACGAAACGCGTTCAGGAATTTCGTCCAACCGCAGGCTTTAATATGGATGTTTGACAAATTAATATTTATTCCAAAATAACTACTGACAAAATTTCTTTACCGAATTTAATATCAATATAGTTATAAATCAGTATAATTTAGAAAAATGTACTAATTCAAATGCAATTAGTGGATTTTGCAAAATTTCAAATCTAAAATTTAATACTATCAACCGATTCCTTTTATTATTCTACATCTAAAAGTGTTAAGATAAAATCATTGAAAAGTGAATACTTTATGAGATACTTACTTTATATTTTATATTTAAAAGTCATGACAAAATTTAAAATATTTTGAAAAGTAATTAATAAAAACATATTTAAATATAATATTTTTGAAAGCTCTCGAGATAAGCTACAAGAATAAAAAATAGAAAGTCCTATTAAAAAAATTAAGTTAACTTTCATATGATTTTGACAGCGCCACCTATAGTCGAGTTCATACTGCCATCAAGAGCATCTTTTTAAGCCTTATAACTTTTATCTAAAACATTTTTCTCTAAAATGCACTATTTTTGAGATATTCGACTTTCCGGACTTTTCGAAAACCCTATAGAAAAAATATCATAGTGTTATACACAAAAAATTTTTTTCAAATTTTTAAAATAAATTGTTCCTAATATATATTTTTATTTTTATTTAGTTTTATTATTTTAATTAAAAATATACGTTGCAAAACGTTACGCCATAATCAAGTTGACTTTTATGATATAAAATGAATCTGCAATATCAGATTAAAAACTTTATTTTTCAAGAGATAAAAGAGTATATATAGCAGTATGACATTGTACATAAATACAATAAGTTAAAATAATTTTTCAAATAAAGTTATTGAATAAAATGCAGCAACAAGTTTTCACAATATTGAGTAATTATATAAGTTTCTTTTGTTGTAATATTAAAATTATATGTATATATATATATATATATATATATATATATATATATATACATATTCTTTATACAATTACGAAAGTATACTATTCCCAAACTCATTTTTATAAAAACAGGACAAAATGTGTAACTTTACATATAATATTATAATTAATTATTATAATTATAATTATTGTCAAATATAATAGAATATTTATAAGTATAATACGGATTGCTTTCTCTGCTACTCTTATTACAAAAAGATGTTTATAAACATATACATATAAAGTTCATAAATAAAAATATCTAGAAATTTTATAAATATAATAATTAAATTAGAATACACAAAAGTTTTATCTCATTGTAAAATAACCGAAATAAAATCACGCAACAATAAATATATGCTTATTATTATGTTATCATAAAACTTTTTTTATTATTTCAATGCCACATCGATTACGTCAACAAATTGAAGAAAATGATATAGTCAAGATAGAGACTAATCACAGATAACGATGACTTGCACGGATGTCGTAACATTTGCTGTGCGATTTTATAACGCACCAATTAACTTCCTGAACAGGAAAACAACTTGTGCAAATTATTGAAGGATAAAATATCAACTGTTATATAAAGATTCCAAAGATTGCGTGGAGCATATTACGAAATGTCTTGCTTATTCACCATTTGCGTGTAAATAATTAATTATCTTTATACATTACAGTCGTTTCCATGTATTACTAATCACATATCAAACTGTGTCTGTATCTGTATTGTTAAGTTAAAAATATTGCATACTCATATCAAATGTTCTTCATGATATTTTGAAGTACCATTAGCTATTATTTTTTTGTTATCGTTCAACGACTGATATCATTGCATAGATACTGAATTAGATAAGCATTTTAGTAACATATGATTGTCGAGATAATCGTTTCAAGGTATATTAGATTAACTTTTTTCCTCGTAATTTATTTTCATAATTTGCTTTCTTTATATTATACTATATTCTAAGTATACAAACTGCATGCGTGTTGCACGCATGTAAAATTACGTATCGAAAATTCTCATAGTTAACATATTATAAACTTTTTATACCGCAATTTCAAATTTATTAAATTACTTCTGTACAAATCGTCATAAAATTATGAATATCAAAATATCTAATAATATTTTAACGATTATTAAAATCTGTGCTACATTAACAATACAGTGAAATAGATTGAAGAGAAAAATAGTAGAGCTGCACATGTCATTACAAAAATATTGTTATTATAATGGTGGAAATAAAAAAAAATTATATAAAACATTTTTATAATTCAAGAGATTAGTAAATATAATTCATATACTCTTACTTATTAATTTAGTCGTAAAAGAAGAATAAATATTTTGAGAGGACAATAATGCAGAATATATGTACAGTCATTTCCACATATTACTAATCATTCATTCCACATATCAAATTGTATCATATCTACATTGTTAAGTTAAAAATGTAGCATACTTCATACCAAGTGTTCTTGTTGCATGATATTTTGAAATGCCATTTATCCGTTATTTTTTGTTGTTATCATCCGTTATCGTTCAACGACTAATGCGGAATATATGTACGATATTGTAGCAAATCAGATGCATATGCAGACAAAAATATAATAATAATAAATAATAGTAATAAATGAATTATAAAATAAAAATTAATAAATGCAATAAACATTTATCACTTTAATTAACATTGATGAAATATTGTTTTACTTCATCTTTTCAATAAAAGAACAATACATAGTATCAATACATAGTATTAATACATAGTAATCAAGATGTATATATTAAAGCAGAGTAAAGTCTGCGGAGATTTTTTTTCCCTTAAATATCACATATGAATTTCATATCACCGAGATAACGCTTATGATAGACGACCTTCGTGAATAATTCCACTATATTCTCGCCGTTTGGAAAAATTATTCAAGTTTAGGATGGCAGCATTATGGACGACGACGAATAATGCATGAATTAATTTTGAAAATCGTACATTCTCAAAATCTGATGAATTTAATGCAGCATTCTTCTAAGATTTTCTTTCTCCCTTAATAGATTATATATTCATTGTGCAATATATACTTATTTATATGTAATTCCTTATCTTCTTGATAAAACAAACCCCTCTCTTGTCTCAATATCAGAATGATAAATACACAGCTCCAACTGCTCGTCGCATTCAGTTCACGAGTGCACGAGTGCTGCCGTCTTATCATCGCTCTGTTATCTCCATTAGGTTTGTCTATTGGTTTATTGAAGGATAAATCAACAAGTGAGTACAATGTTGATAGAGTCTCAGTTATCCAAAGCTCAGAATGAATCGGGAAGTCCGACAGTACAAATGGTGACCAAGCAGATCATTAGATATCGTGTTCGTGATCGTGTCGTTATCTACGTGCCGAATGAAACTATACATGCGGTTTCATTCGAGAGTATAAAAGAGTCAACTGACGTAGATATAAAGCCTGTTATTCTGTTCTGCGTGCATTCGCGACATTGGCTTTACGAAACAGCGCAGTGAAGTGAGCATTTAAGTGAAATAAACGACTAAAATTGAAGACGAACAATTTACAGGTCAGTGTGTCGATTATTGTCAACACTCTGTTTTCCTGAAACTTGATATTCATTCAATACCTATTTTTAAAAATTTCAAATAAAATCTTGTAAAACATTGTAGCATTATAGTGAACTCTCTGACGTTATTATTATTATAGTGAACTCTTTACTTTGATTATACTTAAAAACTATAAGATAATATATAAAATATAACTATGAGATAACTTGCTAATAATGTAATGGTATGTACATTAAACATACAAATAAAAAGAATCTTTATCTGAACTCTATGATACATGATTTCATGTATAATTTAAAAAAAACGTTTTTTTTACAAAAATGCTACATTAATGGAGCATTTCAAATTTATTCCGTGTAATTTACAAAAATTATCTTCTTGAGAGAAAAGTTTAAATTGTAAACATTAACGTGAAACATTACAAACAGTTATTAATTCTTAATTTTTTTGTATTAATTCTTATGAGATGTCCTATACGTCCAGCTTATAGACAATATTTAAAGTCAAAAATAAATAATTTTCTTTTATAATTATCTTCAAATAATCTTATTTTAAAAAATATGATAATGTATGTAAAAATTGCATATCTGCCTAACATAAATAATAACTTTTTCTTTTTACTTCTACAATTAAAGGAGATAGACTATAACAAATTTTAATTTCTCAATACAATAAAAATTGTTATGTTTTTGAGATTAATAATCTAGCCAAAAATTTATTCGATTAGTCAAATAGATGTCGATGATCAATGTCAAATATTAATATTTTTATCTTCGACTTTAGCATAACGAAAAATTGCGAATTTTTCTGTAAGAGTTCTATTATCTTCTAACTAACTCTACATGAATTGAATCAATCAATGCAAAATCGAAAACTTCGGAAATTATTTATATATATATGTATATATTATGTATTTGATAGAGCAAGAGAGAAAGAGAGAGAGACAGAGGAGAGAAAAGAATTGATCGAAAAACATAGAAATCTGTTGAAATATTCATCATCATTCTATTAACATAAAAAAACGTAATTGTGATGAGGTCAAAGATGACAAAAATACTAATCAGTATATATGCAACATCGAGTATTCAACAATACATTGAAATAAAATTGACTTAATCAATCAATTCTGGCCGAGAAAGAAATACTTTATTATAATACTTTAAAATTTTTAATATTAATATTTTAAATATATATATATATATATTGTATATGTGTATGTATGTGTATGTATGAATACAATAAGCATAGGAATACATAATATAATTTTTGCATAGAATGATAGCGATATCTGTCAAAATAGTAAAAGAAGTCCAATAAATAAAAAAATTATTAATTTGGTGTCAAAGTTTAGTAAAAAAAATAATAAAATTAGAATAATGCAGCATAATAATATTAATAAATGCACTTACAGTAATATAATATAACGATTTCCTGCATAATGAGATAAGTATCGTTGTAAGACTGTTTGCATTAAAAATTCATATAAAACATTTTTTAATATTTCTTATCGTTTCAATAAGATATTCTCTTAAAAACATAAAAATTGATTTCTTTTAATGGGATATTTCATTCTCTTTAACGTGCGTAAGAGTATTAAAAGCATTCTTAATTATAAATGACTTATATTGTAACATATTCAAAACTTTTTAAAATTGGGGAGAAAATTTGAGTTTTCTTGTACATTAGGTAAATTTAATCTAACAAGATTTAAGTGTCATACGTACTTTATAAGTTTGGAATTTTGTGCAACAAATATAGTTAGTGATATTTTCGCAACTCTTGATTTTCGCCTTTAACAATTAACCAATTTAATACGCTATTCTAATTAAAATATATTGAAGTATTAAAATAAAAATACATAAAAATTTGTATTTAAGTACTTTTTACGAAAAAACAGCAATAACTAATAAAATAACAGCAATAGAATAAGCAATTAAAGAGATTTACTATAATGTGACAGATGGTTGATTGATTATTGACATTAAAAATTGAAGATAATAAAAAAAAAGTTTAATACTGATTTCAAATAAATGCAAATAAGATATTATCAAGTAACAATGTTAAAACAGCAACGACTTTGATTGATATATTATTTGACTTCTGACTGATATAAAGACGTTGTGTTCATCATTTTTAATAGCGCAGTGACTTCACTATAAATAGATAATCATATGTTACGCTTTATCTAAGCACAAGATTCGATTACATGTTTTAATAACTACGTCTAAATAAACAATAGATCCACTTTAATCGCATCTTTCGTTATTTTCATTTTTGTAATGACCAGTCCTAATGAGCATTATATAATGATATAATTACATAATATGGAAATAGCATATAATTAAGAAAAATATATAGTATATAATAATAAATAATAATTAAAATTAAAAATTTATAATAATTAAGAAAAAGGAAATTACAATCACAAATATATTAATACACATTTATCAAATATAAAATAATTTATATAATTTATATAATTTATATAATTACATGTATATCTAATCATCTGTTTGATCAAAATTCTTTCTAATCAATTTTAATCAATTTCTTATATCAATCATTACAAGTAAGATGTATCACAATTTAATTAAAAAAAACTTTACTTGAAATTGATTGAAGAATAAAGTTTTATCATTTATTTGCATCCTTAGCACTTGATTTCTAAAACACTTTCAATATGTGTATATCATTTACTATAAATTATTAAAATTACATATGTTCCTTTAAGTTTAGTCGTTAAACGTCCATCTAACGGTGGACGGATTTGATTCTGAGGAAACCGCGGAAAACATTTCTGAGAAAACTCATCAAGGTGAAATATGGTCGACGTCGTTCGACCACAAGTACGTACGCGATCGCGGCGCGCCAGACGCGTCGTAAATTTCTCGCAAATACCGCAACTCGATCACGTTCGACGGGATCTCAACGCGGAACGTACGTATGCCGTTGGTCAAAAAGGAAAAAGGGAAAAGCGGCTTCCCATTACGCTCTTAATTGAAACAGCGATCTCAAACGTAGGAGAATGCGTCCGTCTTGAATATCGACGGACACGAAGAAAGAAACGACGGCAAAGCGGACGGAAAAAAAAAAGCGGCGGAAGGGTGGCGCGCGGCGAAGAAAAGGGTGGAAAAGCCGGAATGAGTGGAGGGAGCCGGTTGGAAAGAGAGAAAGAAAACGTGATAAATCTCGCTGCGAACAATAAGTTATCGTAAAGAATCGTTTTCGCGTTTCGTGACACAGCGGGAAGAACAATGATTTGTCGGGGAAATTCTCCAATTCCAATTCCAATTTCAGAAATGGCCCTAGAGACACCGACATGGCTGGATGTATGCTTCGTAGAGAAGGTCCTGCGAAAGTCGGAAGGCGACAACTCGATCCAGGTGATCGATATATTATCAAAACCGGCTACGGCTAAGGGTGACAACTATACTAGCGACATGATCAGGATTACTGTCGAATTTTCGCATGACCAAGGCGGCCGTAAAATTACAGAGAAAAGATCGATCATTGCCAAACTCTCGCCTACGGGCGAAGGTGCTCAAAAGGATCTTGTAAGTTGATTTAATTCATATAATATTTTTAATGCAGATAGACCACTATTTCGATACAGATTTCTATTTAACAAAAAATCAAGAGAATTATTTTTGAAGCAATTAGATGATTAAAAATAAAATCATAAATTTTTATCAAATTCAAAGAAACATATATGTTTAAAAAAAATTTGTTTTTTCAGTCACTTTAAAATAAATTTTTATTTGGAATAAAATTATTATTTATTTATAATCTGAGAAATCAAAACTTTCTATAACACAAATTTTATATTTAGGCTCTTATATCACAAAAATAATTATATTGATTAAAAGATTTTATTTGAACCTTTTACAGGTCGAACAATCGGGTATATTTAACACCGAAATATTGATGATAACAGACACATTAGATAAAATGAACAAGTTGTTAGGACCAAAGTATCGCTTAAGCGGGAAGGGTCTATACGTGCAAGAAAATCCAACGCTGTTAGTACTCGAGGATCTCGCGCCTCTCGGCTTTCGCATGGCTGATCGTCTGGCTGGTCTTGACCTAACTCATTCCACATTGGCGCTTCATGGACTAGCCAGGTTTCACGCAGCTTCTGTAGCCATAATTGAAAAGGTAAATCACCACGTGACTCAATTATAATGTCTCATTGGTCTATTACCAAGAATTCAGGTCAGTGACACGAATCCAAAAACCATTTAAGGAGTCTACACTTTCGTGTTAATACTCTTAACATAAATAATATATAGAATATATATGGAAAATTATTTTGCATTGCATTGCTATACTATTTTTATGCTATATTATTTGAAGTATTTGTTAAACATATAATACATAGTAATCGGAAATATTCAAAAGTTTCATATAATAAATGTTAACGTATTTTAAAGCAACAAAACATTAATTGCTTTGAATATAAAAGATAAGTTTGAAACTTATAAAGCTTTTGAAACCGTATGAGCTTAATATACTTTAGACAATTCTATAGAAAAATAGTTTCTAATTGATATTAAAAAAGTAGTACAAGTTTCGTTTACAACACTGTATACAAACATTATCCCAATTTATACTAATATTAAATCGAATATTCTTGTTGCATAAATGTTTAGTGATAGGCAAAAAGTTTTTACATTTTACAATAAGCATATTATTAAGAATTTTATACTTTATCCCCTATTAAATATAATTAGCTTAACTTTAATAATATTTAATTTATGCATTTTATTGTGTAGTTTAACTTATAGAATAAACTATCATAATACATTCAACTTTTATTTTTAAGAAATAAAATATGATAGATAGTATAATAAATTTTGAAATAAAATTAGAAAGATGCAGTTGTTAAAAAATATATAAAGCAAAATATTTACAATAAAATTACAAATCTTTTGCAAAAATATTAAAACTACAAATCTTATGCTATATAATTTACATAATTAGTTTTAAATTTTCTAATAACATATATGTAATGATCAAATTTAGCATTTATCTATTTTGTGATAAATAAGATGGTGGTATTTAAGACTCAAATAAATTACTGGTAATAAACTAGTCACAAGTCAAGGTTCATAAGAGCCCGCAGATATATGTATGTTAAAATAAAAAACTAATTATACCCATTAACGTGACTGAATACATCCATGATTTGTATAATTAGTAATGTAGCATATAATTAAATTTTTTTAATATGTATAAAAATTTAATATATATAAAAAGATGTAATTTAACATTCATCTAGTTTGCGATAAATCTATATTTGCGGTAAATAACGCATTTAAAAGTCAAGTAAATTACTTGTATAATAACTAGTCATGAAAGATTCATAAGAAGAGATAAATATCATGCAACTTGGTTCTAAACTCCGATACTACTGATATGTACACTGCAATAATGCGTGCGGCATAATGGTTATCATAAACCACAGCGATTTTGTATAGTCGAATGGGAGTTTGAAACTACACGGCGAATGATTCAGCAGAAATGCTTGGCGAAGAAACCGTTTTAACCAAAGTTCCAATATCCTTTATTATCCTTTATCGCAGCACGTGCCTTGGTGTTTAGCTAAGAAAACAGTTTTAAAAAATATCTTTTATTAAATTTTTAAAAAATGTTAAATTATTCTCCTAGTAAGAAAAATCAATTTATTCTCGCATGTAACAAATACCTTCAAAACTAAAGCCAAAAAAAGCTTTTAGTTTAAAGGACTAAATATGTGTCCAACTATAGTCAATTCTTCTATATTTACAAAATTGTCATTTATAATTGATATATTAAAATTTACATTCAAAAGTTATAACAAATAATAGTTCTCCTTATAATTTTCGCCAAAGAAAAAATCAGCTCTAGTTTATTGGAAATTACATATTATTAAAATTATAGTTGTAAATTTTTTTTGTATAACCTATTGTACATATAGATAATTTTCCAAGTTTCCAGTCCATATTACAAACTTATTTACTAAATTTTATAATCAAATAAACATCAATGTCTTTTAATAAAAATATTTAATTTATAGGAACCAAAGCAAAAAGAGATGTATTTAACGAAAGGAATGTTTAACAGTGTGCAACCGGCAGAATTGAGAGATTTTTTCATTATGAGTGTCAGAGCTTTAGGAGAAGAGGTTGCAACTTGGCCAGGAATGAAAAAGTTAGATTTATATACACAAATATAATATTTATTAATCTAATTTTTAATGTCTAACTTTTAACATTGTACCTGAATAAATACGATAAGCAAAACCTGGCAAATATAAATACAAACTGTGTTTATAATAAATAACCTTTACACAATTTATGCCTTTAAAAAATTTTATACAATTTCATGTTTATATAATTTCTATTGCTAGATATTCGGAAAAAATTGCTAAACTCAGCGATCGCACCTATGAAGTAGGAATAGATGCAACCAGAATATGTGAGGATGAATTTAATGTTATTAATCACGGTGATTGCTGGGTAAACAATATGCTGTTCAAGTATGACAACGATGGCAAACCTATTGGACATATTTTTGTAAGTACCATCGTGTTATAAAAAATCATATACTTCCTCACGAATGCTTTTATTTGTTATAATTACAATTAAACTTTAAGATTAGATGAAAAAATTCGTCAAATCTAGTAACCTGCATGCAACAATTGATATCGTTGCATTATAGCATATTTACTTTAAAACTATATTTTTTTTAATTTAGAAAAATATATAGCATTAAACATCGCTTAATTACTTTGTTTTAATTATCTATAACTATAATTTATATTTTTTAATTTTTATTATAATTTTTATAATTGAATGCAATGCAAGTTACAGTTAAATGCAACATAAGTTTACGTAAAAATGAACAAAATAAATATATAATATTCCGAAAAGTATAATTATGATATATGTACATTAACATATTTTAATGATCCACAATATCGACTTTAGTGATCAAGATAAAAAAGCAGCGATAACACGAGATACTTGAAAATGCAGTATATTATGAATAATGCAATAAATCCAGTTTGGTCGCATTCAGGTACATCCGCCACCTGTCTGCCCGTGTCATCCGCACAAACTCTCAAGTTTCTCGCCGCGACTTCCTAAACACGAATCCCACTTCTTTCCCGGGGCACGGATTTCATTTCCAATTCAATCGCCAAGGGCTCGAGAAATCGGTCGATTGAAAGAGTTGGTTTGATATTACAGGTGGATTTCCAACTGTGTTGCTATACATCGCCAGCACAAGATCTTCTCTATTTTCTTAGTACAAGTCCGGCCCAGGAGATCATTGAAAACAAGAAAGATGTTTTATTAAATGAATATCTTAGCACACTGTCGGCGACTATGAAACAATTGGGTTGCAAAACGCAGCCACCCACCATGGAGGAATTGAAAGCTACCCTGAAACGAAGAGCCGCTTTTGGAATGATAGCAGCCTTCACGGTTTTACCAATAGTGATGTGCTGTAAGAGTAAGGTGAAAGATATCGATGAGATAATGAGCAGTGGAAATTTTTCAAATCCAGGTCTACAAGGCGAGAGTTATAGACAAGTGATGATGAAGAGACTTCCAAAGTATGACGAGTTGGGTTTGCTAGATCTTTGATGTATACTTCACCTTTTGTGACGAAGAATGTAGAAAAGAAATTAAAAAATAATAGGTATGAAAAAGTATAGCAAATATATTAAAATTAATGACAATAGACATAAAATCTTTTATTTAAAGAATCAAAAATTACTCTCTTATGATATAACATAGTTTCATTTTTGACTCAATAAAATTTTAAAGTAAATAAATAAGGACAGTGTATAAATCAATAGTTAGAGATAACGGAATGTATTTGCCTTGTTATGTAAACAATCTATAATTATCGATATGTTGACAAAAAATAATGTTATTATATAAAAACGATATTTCTAATATTATTCTAATAATATCAATGCAAAAGTTATGTGATTGATTTTTAATTAAGATTTAGAAAAAAAAATTTTAGATTATATTTGATTATAGATCGATACACGTCCAAAAAATTGAATGAGAAATTGTGAAATATAAAAAACCATTTATAATATTTAATTTCTATATGACATACTAGTCATAAAATTATATTATTATCTGTGTTCTTAGATTTTAGTCTAGATTTTTTCTTAATTATTAAAACTATTGTTAGAAAGAAATAATAATAATTAAGTATATAATCGATCAACAATGCATACAATAAAGACAATAATAATAATAATTATAAATTTATGTGAATAATAAAACGTTAATTATTGAATATAAATGAGTCATTGTTGATTTTCCAATAAAATTATATTCAGTATATAAAAAACTTATGCACATACACGAGCGCGCGCGCACGTACCACAGAGTAGTTCAAATAATGTGTTATAACTTATTATGTTAAAAACTATTAGATAAAAAAACCTAGATAAAAACGTGATTCAAGTGGTGTTTCTTTTACTGTAAAGAGATCTTTTAAGTAATAATACGAAAGTGATATGATATGAATCTAACAATTAAATAGAGAAGATGCAAACGGATTAGGATTTGGATACTTCTATTCTACTATTTCTGTGTAAAGAACTGTGTTTCAAATCATAATCAGATTCATTAAAAATTCAGTAACTTATTTAAAATGTTCATTTTTAAAATCACTCAAGAACTTATAAGTATTATGGGTTATGAAAAATATACATCTGTTGTATGATACTCTGTAGTTAATCCAGTGTTTCTAACATATTAATTTGTAATATCTTATTTAAATCCTATATAAGAAATTATAAAAAATTGCATACATATATACACATATATAAAAATACATATATAAAATAAAAAGATTATAGTATTGTATAATTATATAAAAAAATTTAAGTATTGTAACATTATTATAAAGAATTATTTTCTATATTCCTTTTAATGAGCTTTTAATTAACTTTTACTTTCTACTTTATTATACGAAGTTACAAAATACTTCCTTTTACGATGCAAAATGAGAGATTACATAATGTTTGACCTCGTTGACTCAAATTAACATGGATTACTTCAATTATAGATCACATTAAAAAACATGAAAGATTCAACATTTTAATATCATTGATAAAGTTGCTTATAAATCGTATATTTAATATAAAAGTTTTCAATGTTTTAATTTTAAGACTTTTTTAATACATTTTTAATCTCTCTCTCTTTCTTTCTTATAACATTATAAATTTCACAATTCCTCTTGTTCTTTATTAAATATATATTTTTACATTTTCTTTAAATTTAATTTGAAATCTTAGACAAAATTCAATTTTTAGATCAAATTTTATTTTCGAAATTTATAGAGTCTAATTCCTATATTTACAATTTAACATACTTTCATCTATTTTTATGATATAACATATAAAATATATATAACATGTAAAAAACTACATTTATAATTATAAAAGTGCTCGCTTTAATTAGAATTAAAATCTTGAAAGTTAAAAATATTTAATAAAAATATATTATGCACAATATTAGAATTAATACACTAATAATATATTATTTGATCTTATTGATCTCTTAATTTATTACTACTTCACATAAGTCTTTAAAATAGTCAAACAGATTTAAACTCAAATTGAACTTTCGTAACATTCTTTGCGGAATAATCCTGGTGAATTTGAATGAATCTACGCAACACAGTTTTGCATGCATGTTGGCCACGAAAACAAATAACGAGATACGAAAAATAAAGAAATAGGAAGGAAATTGCTGTTGGATATGTGTGTGTAGTGCATATCTATTTTATGGATTAATTACGTTTCTCTGGATAAAACATTTGTCAGAAAAAGAACTCAACAAGAAAAAAATTATTATTAAAAAATTTGTTTGTGATATTAAAATTAAAACAATGAGACAAGGCAATGTTGCTTATTAAATATTTAAAATAAAATGCACAATGTTACGTCGGATTTATAAATGATTTAACAGATTTTGCTTATAATTTTCGTCGATTTTAGATAAAGCTGGATAATTATCGTCCACGCTGTTCAAAATGATTCCGATTCATAGCATACATTAAGCGCACTACTGAATAATTAACCTTTGTTGTGGCTGAACAATGATTCCAGTTACTTACGGTATTTCATGAAATAAACAGCAGGAAATTATTATTTTGCGGGCATAATTGGGCGAATTTTGCAGAAAGCAAGAGAGAGAGAGAGAGAGAGAGAGAGAGAGAGAGAGAGAGAGAGAGAGAAAGATTACATTACTGACATAAATGCAGCATAGTTCAGTTTCATCAAAATTAAACAGTCAGCAAACTTAATAAATTGTTATCAGAGATGTGCGGACTTTATGAAACATTTTCAGCTTCCTATTATACCGCATGCATGCATACTACAAAATTATCACACCATTAACACATAAATTATAAAGTTAGTTATTATTTTCTGACCGATGTAAGTCAAAGCAAGATGATTATATAAAAATATTTATTAATTATTTCAAAATATAGTGTGTCTATTTTTTGCATATTATATAAGATGACTGAAATATCAATATCGAAAATTATTTTGTTAAAAAGATATACTTTTAATGTATATTTATCTAATGCATGGTATGTTGAAAGTAAAATAACATGATGAAAGCTCGAGAATGGAAAATAGAGGATAAAGAGAATCAATTGAAACTCCAGAATAGAATCTGATCATATTGATTGCGCATGTTACTAACAAGCAATTGGCGTTTGCGAACCCCATGTCTCAACGCGCCAATTGGAACTACGCATCAATAGATGTCGATTTTGATTTCACAAGAACAGTAATATCCCAGCAGATTATTAGATTATAACGTACTAACAGATTCAATTGAAAGCCCGATTTAGCAAATCAAATGTAATCGTGATACATGTATTCATCGATTTGGAGCGATGCTTTAAATAAACGTTACTTATGTAAAGTATTTTTGTATTGATTGTCTATTTCATGAACTTCGCTGTATTTATGCGAATTTTCAGATTAAATCAAAGTAATCATTAACTAATCGCGTTTGGTCATTTTTTTCCAATACAAAAATAAATTATATTCTCTATATAATTCTAAATTCATTTGTATGTTATGTCAACTTCCCCTTTCGGAGCCGTTCAAATGTGCCGGGTTGTGCTCATTTCAAGCAGTGCGCGCATCAATGAACCATACAAATTCTCGAATGCAACAATTAAATCCCAACGAGCCACTACGCGAGCAATCGCACGCACCCATCGAAATTGCGTGGCTGCGTGTGAAATATGCCGATTCCGGGGACCTCGTAGAGACCGGCTCGATGAACCGCGAAGGCTAATTAATATCTTCGGGAAGTTGGATATGTATTTCGCCTTTCAATTGAACCGAATGCGTATGCCTATCCTTTGGCGTGTCATCTACGTTCGTACAATTCGCTTGAGTGTACGTATGCGCGTGTTTGTTTGTATTCTGTGAGTGTGCACCTGTATATGCGTGTGTGTGTGTGTGTGTGTGTGTGTGTGTGTGTGTGTGTGTATGCGCATAGGCGTGCACGTGACGTGGAACAAATGGCGATATTAATTACCGCGATTTGCCATCTCCGATACTGAAATCGACCCCTATTAATCTGAGCTTACACCTTTCGTTTGCCTGCACCTTGCTTGCTTCGTGAGAATATATTCATCCTTGTTTAATCCTATCGATATTGCGCTTTTGCTTATTAATCTTTATGATCTATAATTACCCGCATGTTCAGAAGCAAACGATCATTTCTTCAGTAGACAGATTGTAAATAAATTAAAGTCATTATATAACTAAATTCTGGCAATAAGTTTCTAAGGTAAATTGCATAACGAATATACATTGATTTTACAAACAAATATAGTAATTATATGTAATATGTGTCTACTTCTTTAATTGTGTCAAAAAATATATCCTAAAAACTTACTGTTAGCATAAATAGCTTAACTGAAAAATTGTGTAAGAAGTGAAGAGGAGATAAAAGCGTTAAAACAAATTAGTATGGTACACTATGTTGTATATATTATTATATATGTATAATATAATATATCATATATACAAGAGAGCGTATTCAATCATGCAAATAAAATTTCAGCCATCTATTTTTCGTTTCATGTTTTCCTGCAATAGTCGATGAATTCAATACATGGCTGAACTAGCTGAATATTTGGTATTGACTTTTCGTTGCGGATCATTCGTTACACGGAGTAGCGTTAAACGATGCGATTGGTTTACATTCTAGTGAGAAACGTTTTTTATTAAACATTGCCGCCGCACGTTCCACACAAAGTCCTATTTTTAAATTTGCAATTCATGACATCCAGATTTGTTAAAATTTCATGACCGATAATTATTGCCGTGAAGCAAAATCGAAGAAAATTTACAATTAAAATAATTTGATCACGGAATGAGAAGTTACATATAAATAATAAATATGTCTTATACAATACAATATTATATATGAAATAGTATGTATTGAGTGCTTGCTAATGCACTTTACATTGTAGCAGTAACCACATTGCAATTAAATATTAAAATAGAAAAATTATTTCAGTTTCTTATTTCAATGATGATTTCGTTAATTGAAATAATTATAAATTTTTAAATAATTCATTCTGTTGCACTAATTATACACAAAATATATAGAAACCTATGTAGAGACGTATAAAAATACAAAATGTTTTAAATAGTTTTAGAAATTATAATCAGAGAATATACTTTTTTATTTAAACGTGCAACAAATTATTTATTAATTATTTGATGATATATGACAAAAGTATAATTCTCGTATAATTTTCAAGGACATTATGCGAGATGTATCAAAAGATCTTGGAAGTAGAGAGTCAAAGCGAACAAAATCAAACGTACGTAGATGATAATAGGATCATCGGAAGACGAAATACGAGCGGCAAGATTCGATGATTCGGGAAAAGGGGATGGCTCGGAATAAAACGACTTCATACTATCCTAATCTAACGCAATTTCCTCCTCTTTCTACTCTCTCGAACTGCGCACTCATAACTCGGTAAGATAGATTATCCCGAAGAGTCTGTTTCATTTCACGTTCCGAATCGGTTTTGTTTTTTTTTTTCTCCATCCTATCATTCGTCGCAGTAAAGCTTTTCAGTTCTTGACTGAACGGTTTAAATGTTTGCACTCTAGAAATCGATTTCGCGATTTACGTGACGGAAGTGTTATTCTCGAAAAATTCCTTCCTTTTCATCGTTAAATGATTACCGAATGATATACTTTAATGGTAAATGTTTTCATTGAGATTTATATTCGCCAAAAACGAAATATTGCATTAATTCCAAATTAGAAAATTCTAAAGGCTTTAAAATCATTATATTGACGATTTATATTGACGATTATATTGATCATGACACATGTATTCAGTTTTCACGTGGACAAATACTATTCATGATAATCGATAAGATGGAGAGTTTCCCAGTAATATCGATAACATTATGATGATCGACATATTGACCAATGTAGGAAGTAATAGGCAATTTCTGTATCAAATAAGCTAATACATCAATATCATTACTCAAAGTCTCGGATCGTGATACTAAGCCGAGATAGGAAACCGTCCCTTCCCGCCCATATTTCACATCTTGAATACAATCTGTGGTATCTGATCATAGTATCTCCGAGACTAGAATACTGCAATGAAGATTCTATTCATTTCACGACAAATGCGGCGTTATATCAACAAAGTGAGTCATCGATAAAGCGTTAATTAGTAACACTCTGACGTGTTGTATTATATACAATCATATTTATGAGTCTCGAAATCAGGATAATTATTGCTAGACAATATAATTATAATATAACAATTGATCTTATTTGTTAATTGTTATCTAATTTAACCATTATAACAATAAAAACGGCTCTGCTCGCACTACATTTGTAATCAGTCGTATTTAATTAATGCAAAAATTGCAAAATAATATTTAACTTAAGATAGAAATTCGCAATGCGGAAAGCAGAAAGATAAAATAATGTAAAATAGAAAAGGATAAAGGAGTCAGAATATCGGAGCCTAGGCTTGATAAACCCGATAGCGATTCATCACATTTAACCTTATTCACAATAGAGAGCCCACTGGAGCTAGCCAGCTGGGAGATTAACAAAAAAAAAGGGAGGGAAAGGGCACGAAAGGAAGGAGCAGAAAATTACTCGCTGGTCCCGGCAAAATTGAAGCGCGAACTTCGTCGACTAACCCACACCTAGCCCGTTCTCGCCATCATACATTCGCAGCCTTTGTCTCCAGGAACTGATGCGGTATCACATGTGTAAAAGTAATATCTGGTATGCGAGCACCAGTCAAAGGGGTCTCCACGTTTGAGTTATAAGGCCAGGCTGCGTTGAACGCGGGCGCTCGAACATGAGGTCGAAAGAGGGACCACACACACGCATACACGCACACACATGTACAAATACATGTTCGCAAGCACGTGTACACATATAGAGGATGCGAGAAGAAGAACATCGCGAGAATATGAAGCGGACTGTATGTATGTATATCTGCACGTATATACGCGTGTCGGGGACAGAGGGTTGATAAACGCCTCCTCCGACCACCCCTCTCTGTCGCCCTCACAACCGTCTTCTCCGCAATCATCTCGCCGTCGCGGGTATTCATAAACTACTCAGACAATGTTTGAAACTTTACAACGCAGCCCGGCGATGTTCTGATACGAAATAATAGCGAACGCATAGTAATGAAGATCGCGCATGTTCGTCGGTAGTGCCTGACCTGTTCTACGATCGTATGTAAGCGTTTCTGTTCTATTATGAACAGAGAATTCGCAGTATAATGCAAAACAGAATCAAATCGTGCAATTTCATGCTGCATAAAAGGGAAGATTCTGACATTTAAACATACAAAGTTCTGTTAATGGTAACAACATTAAGAATCAATGTGTGTAAAGAAAAACTGTCTAATTAATCATATTAATTTGTGAATCTCTCAAATCATAAAATAAATAACAATTAATATCGAAAGAGATTAGAAAGATATTCTAAATTTAATTATACTAATTATGCTGTAAAATAAATATTATGTGTTACATGTTGTACACCCAAACAAACAATTTTGATATACGTGGAATCGTCTAAATCTTAAAGGATTTTACTTTTATTTATTATTATTGACCTCAAAAGAATTCCTCTGAATTCAAGAGAAAGATATTATAAACAAGCGTATTTAAGAGAGAAAAAAGTATTTTTCACTTTATTGAAAGAGGAATATGTTTGCTATAAAACAGTAAGCTTAGAATATGAGATTGTAGGATAAATCACTTTGAACGTAAAATACTTTTTTTTTGGGTGTATTAGATGTAAAACATGATATTTATTTTTGATTTTAATAAATATAAGTCAATGTAAGATAATTCTTATTATCTTTGTTTACTTGCAGCGACTGTCCTCCTCTGACCAAATCACTGACAATCAGAGTAAGTCATCGCTACGTGACCGGTCAAACCAGCCAAGTGTTGATACCGAGAGCACAATTAGATTGACAGTTTCGTACGAATGGATACGGGAGGCGATGTGGGAAACGGGCTAAAATAAATAAACGCCATAATTCACGTTCAACAGTTATAAACGGTTCAATTCGCGATTGGAACTGGTCCAATGGCAGAAGGTGATGGGCGGAGGATGGGCGTGCGGTAATAGACGGGGTGGTATGCATTACGTGCACGCGAGGGTGGCAAATAACTTGACTTCGCAAGCGTAAGGGCGATGCGACGCAAGCGTTCTCCGAAATTAATTTAAAAGACAGTATTTCCTATCGTGAGCTTAGCACCTGCATAATCTCATCGCACCCTCGCAATTCCACACCAGTACACTCTCTCCCCTCCAGTCCAACCTCGTTGCCGGTTCAAAATAAGTGGATTACCTTAACTTGATAAAATGAGGATCACATTTTATCGCGTTAAAGGAAAACCTTCCATTTGCCGTCTTTTCTCCCCCTCGCGCTTAAAATCGTTTACTTCTCTTTGCTCCCGATTGCCGCATTGCTCGCTTCTATTCGCGCTTTCACGTGGTCTAATTCTCGGCCGTCTTTCTCCCTCCATAATTTATTTGCTTCTCTTTTAAACACTCGCGTTTTCGATCACTTGATAAAAAAAAAAAAAAACACAAAGACCCGTAAAGAATATCTGAAAATTCGCGCAAAAGGATTTGACAGATTTCTTCATTGTAGAAATTACAAATTTCGTTTTACGCATCGGTTCGTTAGTAGGTATACAATAATTCACCTCGAGAGACAGGCGAGCATCGTACGGAAATAGAGCAAAATCGTACACACTTAATTTCACTTTGCACTTCGCTATCTCGTTCGCTACTTTACCGTTGGCGTTTTCGCGGTAACCGGGCGTAGCCCAGTGTACGTGCATCGGATGCACACGTAATGCGCACTCCATCAGTACAGTTGCGGTTGAGAGCACTATCACCGGATAGGGACAAAAAAGCGAGAAGAGAGAGAAAGTGTAGGAGAGGGGAGAGGAGGAAGGGCAGTTACGCAAAACAAGTGATTATCACTTTGTCGCGCGAAAACTCGCTTACTCTCTGAATAATTTCGTTCCTATATCGTTTGCTACGCGAGCGTGCTCATGCGTGCTAATACAGCTCAGAAGAAACATCCCGAACTAACGAAATCCGCCTTCGCTAAATTTCCGTGTAATAATTTTGCTCAATTACCGTTTTCGTCTAAAACCCGTGACGGCTCTCGTTGCGTTAATACATTTTTTAGGAAGAATCCTAAAAGGGCACGTTTAAAAAAAATATTCCAAGATTACAGATTTGTAAAAGATATTCCGGGGGATTAACAAAAGCGGCGAAGTAGGCGAAATTTACATTTATCGTATATTCTTCTTGCTTGCGAGATAAATTATCTCAGAGAGGGATCCGTGCGCGTTTGCCATTATTCTTTACCGAGGCAAGACAGGATAATCCGTAATCTTATCCTAATGAATGTCCAGTTAAATTCAATCCCTTAGGGATATATAAAACGTTTCAACATGCGCGCAAGTTACGGAGAAACCAGATTCCAATGGGATTTCTTTCATTGGGCTCTATTGCCCACTCTACTGCCACGCTCAATTATGATATTAAACTTCCCGCTGACATGGATGCGAAGCAATTTCGCGGGATTAAAGTTCCATACAAGTTCACAAACAGCGCACCGTCCGTAAGACGCGGGAAATGAGAGGCTTTTCCGGAATGCCTCGTTGCGTTTATTCTCAATGCTGAATTATTTCTTTTGAAACGCGCGCGCGTCCAGAGAGCCGGGTCAGAATCCACCGCCGTGGATAGAAATAATGATGCATCCACGGCATCGAAATAAAGGGATAAAATAAACTAACGCTCAGCAGCGGTAATACCGTTACTCGATATCCCACGGTATTATCTGTGACATTACCATAAACTGAAAGCGTACTATGACGACCTCTTAGCGAGGAAACATGACAATGGATAAAGTATTACACCGAGACGGATATAAATTGAATGTGGCAATAGATCCATCTGTCATATAAGCGAACAAAGATAAACCGATACCGAGATTTGAATAAACAGAGAATCTGAATAAGTTTATCCTCAAGTTCGTTCGACATATCAATTTCTCACAAAACTTGTCCGTTACATGAAAAAATACCCGCATAAACGTGAATCAGGTTTTATTTTAATTTTAATTTCGGATCATGAAAGTATAATTTAACTGTTTAATTTTTCATAGTTATTACATGCAGAATTAAATACAATTTCAAGTAGAAGGTACTTTATTATTAATTATTTTAAATAGTACTTAAACAGAGATACTTAAACTTTGAATAATAGAACTAAAGAGCTCTATTTATAAAAAATATAATACTCTTATTTTGTCCCCATTTTTAAATTTACATCAAATCATACTTTATGTACCCAATTCATATGCTAAATTTATTAAAATAGAATGAGGATAACATTGTAACAATAATAAACAAGTAATTATTGATCATTATTATATTAGCATTAACCATATAATTACTTCAATCTATATAGTTCGCTACAGTATAGATATTTAACACTCCAGAGAGAATAGAAAAGAATACTATAAAATAGGAAATCCTAAACTTTTTTATTAAAGAGTATTTATCAAAAGACATTCGTCGCGCTACTTATACACATATATATGTGTATATATATATATATATATATATGTGTGTGTGTGTGTGCGTGTGTGTGTGTGTCGTCGCAACTGGCTTTAAATCCCTGCGTGAAAGAATCTCGGGTGCAATAATATTCACACCTCGCCTGGTTCATCGTGCACGAGCGGCGGTTGTACTTCCTAGTCGATAATCCTCCACCCACATTCACTGTTCTCCGTAGCAGACCGGGTCTATCTATCCGCATGTCTGTAGGGTAGTTTATTATTCATTGGGGTTGCATCCCCAACGCGGATAAACGGCGCATTGTTTATGCATTAGCTTGTACCTTACCCAACGATCTGGACCTCTCGATCTGGTCATTGAGATGATTCCTTTTCTTACATTCCGGGCCGTCACACTTTCTTGTTTAATTGTTTACGCGCGTATGCAGAATTCCCATTTAGATTGTCACGACAAATCACCCTCTGTCCTGGCTCGCTCTTGTATTCGGATTATTTTCATATCGCATAAACTCGGGAAATTTTTGGGTCGGTCAGAATAAAAAAAAAAAGCTAACTGGAAAGATATTGACTCTCGAGCACAATTCTTATAATCCTTCTTTAATCTTTAATAAAACGATAAGACGATTACGGCATTATGCGAATAAATGGTATCGTGGTCTAAAGGCTGATGATAACGTAAAATGTGAAATATAAAATATGAAATGAGATTCGAAGTTTGCTAAGTCCGCTTTGCCAACTAAATTGCTATAATGCCGTTACCGATTACATCTAACATGCTTCGTAAGAGCGATTCCTCGTTAAACCGGCTCAGTTTCCTCGATTTGGAAGCAACGTGGTGATAGATGGATAGGAAATGCGATCGCGCCTCTATCGCCGGTTTAAATCGAAGTCTCGATAGTTCGCACGGTGCGATGATTAATGGCACACGTCTGTCCTAGACAATTGGAATATAAAATGCGCCACGGAACTAAGGGAATCTCTGAGCGAGATGGTATGAATAAAATAACCATTAATTTTGGTGAATTCATACACCATATGAAATTTGCAACAGGACATTTTTGTTCACTGCAATTAGATTGAAAATATCATTAGCAAAATTTCAAAAGGATATTTAAAATGTACGAAATGAACGTAACACATAATTTAATTATACTAACGAAGGACAGATATTTCAATTGTAATTTTCGATTAAATTTTATTAAGAAATAATAATAATAATAATTTATTTCTTTAATAATAAATCTTTTTTGACAGTATTCTTAATGCTTAAAAAGTTAGGTTATATCTTATACATTTTTTATTAATAAATTTATAGTTATCCATTTTAAATCTATTTATATTAATCCTTTAACTCCCAGATCTCTTAAACGTTAGAAAAAAATTCTACTCTTTTAATGTGTTATAAAAAATGATAAATATAACTTTTTTGTATGAAACTTTTTTTTATTTGAGAACTAAAAATTTTTTAAATGTAGCATATCTAAGAAGCTAATATAAAAAATTTATGTTTTATACTTTTATTACTCTTAAATTCATTTTAAAATGAATGTAGCAAATTTGCTACTGTGGGAGTTAAAGGATTAACCAAATATCTTATGTTTTATAATTTGTTTTCTATAAGATAAACAATCGGGGGAAGGTGCGAGTAAATTGAAAAAACTACCTTATTAATTTTTCGATATTTTTCACTATTCACATTCACAGATAAATGGCAATGCTCTCTAATCATTAACGTGAGATTGTTCATGCAACGAGTAATACGTGCAAGCTTTTCCAGTTTTAACGTATTAAATCCGAAGAATCTGAAAAGATTTGTTCAAACCAAATGGTAAGCTTCTTATAATACTGTATTTTTGTTTGTTAAGACCTCTCTCTCTTTCATAATTTTTTATAAAAAATAGATTTATTTAACGTACTTTGAAACCACGCGAAATGGCTGTATTATGAATATGCCCTCGAATAGTTTCCATTTGTTCTATAATATTAGCGTATAAAGAGTTAGGAAATAATATTTTCTTCTCATCATTGATATAAAATGCCACTTCAGGAAATACATTAGTATGACGGATTATTTTATTTACACGAATACTAATGTACCATTTTTTTGCATTATTTTCATTTTTATATTTTTAAAAAAATTATGACTGCTACAATATTCAATATATCTAAAAAAAAATACTAATTAATATTATTATTTTACTTTTTGTATACATGTTACACTTTATTTATTAAGTGCTATATGTTCCTCTTAATATTTGCATCTTTCCGCATTACACAGGTTATTCAAATATAGGGGCAAGATGTCAGTTTTGCAGTAATAAACATATAATCAAATTACATTTTATAATAACTTTTAAGATGACTGTTCAGTATTGCTATGAAAGATTAAGTATCATCCTTCAAATGAAAATTTTCAAAGCAAAAATTTCGCAGCATTGTGACTTGGTTTATCCATATTTCTATAATATTTTTTTTTAACTGTGGCATCTTCCCCCGATTTATCTTATTCGCGGAATTCAATTTCCTGTATGTTTTTATTCGGAAATTTATCAGGGTCATGAGCATCACAAATAAAATCTAAAATTAATTGTTCTATCAAATTATTACGTATTTTCGCATTATAATAACCTTATTATTTTAAACTATACGGTATTACGGGGGTGCATATTTACATGATCATATACATATATTCCGGTTTTTGCATTCGTTGTTTCATATTTTGATATTAGCTCCCTTTGAATGCAACGCTCATTATGATGCATTTAAACGATCTCTCATGTTTAGTGCTTTAATTCCTTTTAAACTAAAATTTATGTTTGACTAAATTTTCACTAAACTATATAGGCTAATAATATCTAATAAAGCTAAAAATATCTTCAAACAGTTACAAATATTGTTGTTATTTTTGTCTAATATAAAACATTCATGATAAAAATTATTTTACTATTATACATATATATTTAGCAAAATTAAATTTTTCGATAAATATGTATAACTCATCTTTCAAAAACCCTCTGATTTTTGACATTTCTAATACTAAATAATATAAATCTAAATAATTAATCTAATTCATTTCTACATTTATTTCTAATTTATTAAGAACGCAATTTTTAAAACAATTAGAAATAACATAAAATGCTACAAGTTAAAAATTTAAATTTTAAAAAACAAAAATACAAACTTTGTCCATTTTTATTTTAAGAAATTGTGTTTTCTAATTCTTTAGATTTTTATGATTTTTTTTTTGCACTATACTCATTTGTGCGAAGTATACATATATTCAATCCCTTTTTTTTATTATAGCGTTGCTCGATCGTAAATAAACACATTACACAACCGTTACTAAATTTATTTTAAACTGTGTGTGGTTTCTCTATTAAAACATAAATCGCAAACACCGGAAAAAATCGGAAATATTTTGGCAAATATTTTATATACTGATTAATATTTTGTAATGATATAACGAACATATATAACTTTTCGCAAAGATTAAAAGATTATAAATAAAAAATTGAAAAATTTATATATACAATATTTATAATTTGATTATTCATAATCTTTCTTATAACAAGTACAATTTACTTTTTACTACTAACACGTTTATCTAGTTTTACATCAGAGTTTATCTAGTTTTACATTCAATGAGAATTTATTTGATTTTATTTTTAATTTTTCTTCCTGACACAAAAAACATGAAAAACAGAAGAAGCTTTTGTTTCTGACATATGTCGAATTTCTGATACTCAAAAGGATACGTGACATGTATATGCGCATGCGAGCGTGAGGATACAGTTGAAGTGCATACAACGAAAAGACATGAGTCACAGATTTTTCTCAGTTGATCTCGATCCTCAAATGTCGCTGTACACGTTTTGCATCTGGCAACCGAGACACAATCTCGGTCGCGGAGCCTGCTCTTGGCAAAACAATAATTTCGACCGGTAATCTCGAACAGTGTTTTAAACTGAAAGAACCCCGGATACGCCACTGATTGCATTGCACAGTAATCTTAGTTTTTATCGCGTCTCGAGATTGGTGTAGGTGTTAGCTGGAGAAGAGAGGGTTGTACGTACAACACCCCGCTGCTATGGATATCGAGGTCAGGCTAGTGCTACCTGCATTATACACGCCATCACGTATAATCTCGAGAAGAGTAAGAGAGCGCGCGGACACGGTCGACAAGAAAAAAAAGATAGCCGACGCAATATTCCGACTTGCTGTCATCGGCCGTTTGATATATCGGCTGCATAAAACGTAAACAACGATTACATTTACCGGGATTTCTTATGCATGTATTCATTCGTCATAGAAGTTTCAAAATATCCCGCAATATCATTTATCAGTAATTTATCATAGAAATAAACTTTCTTAGAATCTATTTTTCACCCTGCATTTATTGCAGCACAATAATGCCTCTGTAAAATAATTAGAATATTAAAAAAGAGTAAAATATTAAAAATGATTGGTAATTGCAATCGCTGTACATTGTTAATAGCGATCAGTTATTAGCATATTAAGCAGAAAATCTATTGTAATACGTATCGTTACGTTTAATTCATTTAAATACGAACCATCAACTTGCTAAAATCGACAACGTTAAAATGTTCGGCCGTCATGTCAATATTTGTCGCGAGCTCAGCATGCAAATATCACGTCGATATTTAGCGGAATAAAAAATATTGGGAAAGAATATCGTTTGCGATAACAGAAGCCATAGAAAAATTCGATATCAACTACTGACTACGTCAATCGACTCGCCGTTTTAATTAATAGCTTGAGAAGGATAGTATATAACCAAATGTTACTGGATTGGAAAAACTTCTATTGCAAAATATTATACAACGTCGACGAGCCGACGGCTTGTGCCGACAGCGCTGTTATGCCTTTACCGATCTAGCAACACAGTACGTATATCTACCGGATCTCGTCATGGCTCCGTTCAATCTTCAAGGCAATATCTAGGGCTTGTTGGTGTGCCTCTTGGTTAGCGAACTGCAGGTGTGCAGTGTTTATCACTTTCCTCACCCTTCGTCGACAATAATTAATTACCCTGGAAGACCTTTTAAGTCGTTGGCCGCGATGCGACGCAATTATCGCGAACAGCCTCATAATGACGCAAAATTTATGCATTGTAACAAACTTACGGTACAACGACGCCATTAAATCGCGCGTAATGCTTGAGAAGCTTTTCTTCGGGTTTCCTGATGAAAGCTCTACTGATTTTCGCGAAAGTTGTGCCATATGCAAACCGAATCGATACAACGCTGCCACTTTCAATATTATTTACCATTTTTAACTTGATAAATAATGCTCCCCGTGTCAGCGAGTCAAAGTTTTACAGCATTATTTACTTGCAGAAATTTTCTGTACATCTTTTCTGCAACTACAATTTTTAATTACTCGGAACTTGAGGCACAAAATTTAATTGAACAATTGTAATTAAATAGCAAATATAAAGATAAAGAAAATTGATTTTTGCTCATCATAAAAAATGATATACAATTTACAAAATACAGTCATAGTTCTTTGATTCTTGAATACATTCTTAAGTCTCAGTTGCAATATATCATTTGTGAAATAAATGTATATTACATGTTAGATTTTTCATACTGAGAAACACTAGAGAACCACATTAGTAACAATGTCCAAAGTAATCGACGTCAACATAAATTTAATTAATTTCAGAATGCCATGATATCAGCGGAATAATAACGTTAGTAGGTCTTCGTCTATCAGTTACGAAACTACGGCAAACAGTTGAGGTGAAATCTGGGCCAGCTTTTTCGCGAAAATTGCACTGTTGGAGAACAGCAAATGAGAATCGATCGTTTCATCAAACTCTCGGTATGAAAAAGGGATGCCGCAGCAAAGTCATTCATACTGAAACCGATACGCGAGCGCGTCGCTCGCAAAAATAAAGTGCGCGGATTCGCAGTAATGAATCAATCAGATTACGCACAGTTTGCGAGTGCAAATTGAAGTGTGCACGATAGGAATCAAGGAACATAAATGCTCTGCTTATCAGCCGGAACACATTGATACGTGGTTAAGCTGCATTGAAGCTGCGTTGTATGATACAGTCATGTAAAATTCTCGAGATAAAAACGCGGTTTTAAACGGAACACACACGAATAAAAACACGCCGAGTTTTCGATGCGGAATTAATGGTTTCATAAGTAATGAATGAAAATTACGCTTAAAAGCACACCGATTCGCTCCCGAGGCTATCTGGAAAAATGCGAGAACACCGTATCGCGGATTCGAATCATGGTCGAATTAAATTCCGTGGGAGTTACCTGTGAATTGATTGCTCTTAGCTTAGTTTTATAACCATACAAAATTTAACGGAAAGTTAAACCATTTATATCATTTTACATTTCGAAGTGCTTATTAATTGCATACAATTACGATTAGTGTTTTGCGTAAATTAAACAGAATAATTAAAGCAATGAATTCAGAATAATTGGAAAGGCTATCTAGGTTGAAATGAGAGGAAAGCTGCTTCCTCATTATTATTAATTAAAATAGTATAATAATAGATTAAAATCTATGAAACAGTTTTGTGATTGAAACAACGCATTTTAATTAAAACACATTTCTCTTTTATAAAGCCTATTTAACTATATTAAATATAATATATTTCAATTTCCTCCGTCAATCACATATTAATTAAGTTTAATTAATACAGAGCTAATTAATACAGAGATGTAGGTAGAATTAAAGTAAGAAAAGAAATCTATTTATAGCATCGCACATAAAGTATTTTAATTATTCACTTTTCTTTTCTTTTTCTTTCTTTTCAAGCATTTATTTTTAGTAATTTATTCTTTTATCACTTATTTTCTTATGCCATGTCAACTGGAAAAGTAATCCAATACGAAATCTAATGAGAAAATTGCACGACATCAAGACGAACATTCCATCTTTCGGAACCGTGCATATGCATTACTCGTCACTTTCCTGGACGTCGCTTTCCATTCGTCTACTGTCAGGTTCTATTCGTTGTCTTCGCGAATATTTTATCGCCACTATTTCTCGGCTTCACTATTACGAAAGACTGGGATACTCGTTAATTACGTACAGAGCCATTATGCTATACTTTGCTCATTTGCATGATAATTCCATTCTACGATGATTATTGGAAATGGAATGAACCTGACGAGGGTATCTTCATAAAAATAGAACCGGGCTCACTCATGAGTTATTGTAGAATTTTAATTTAATGCGCTTTGAATCCGCGTATATATTGCGCATTTCTTATGCTCTCGTCGCATTCTTATCAAAAAGTGTTTTGAAGATATATCGTTAAAGAAATTAGTAGAAATTTATTTGCTACTTTATCATTTTTCGAACAATGAGATATTTCGACATATATTAAATAAATTATTGTTGCATATTTATTATTTACGATACACGATGATAGCGCCGCATGGAAAACCTTGAAAATACCGAGACCTCTATTGCAGCTGTAAATTGTTTATTAATTTTCACCGATGTTGAATGCGCAAACGTTAATTGATAAAGAATGGGTCACGTAACATTGCACGAATTGAATCCATTAATAATCACGTGAAAATAGGGAAGAGATATGTAGACATACAGTGTGAAAGATTTAATTTCCGATACAATGGCGTGCATTCCTAGCGATGGCTATAAATTTATACGGCATTATTTGCAGCAACAATACTTCGTGCAATATTCTGCGTGATATCTCGTTAAAAAATCACCGCTAATAAAGGTACAAATGCACGTATTTATCATATCAGCTGCAAAAAAAGAAAACTAATAGCACTTTCGATCTCAATGACCGCGAATATCAGCGGATGAATGAATGTAATACAACGCAGTAGTAATCAAGTCTATTGTGAAGGCAGGTACTCACCGGTTTTCACAGTTGGAGACGCCGATGGTTGTGAGCATAAAACGTGCGTGCCCCCCAAGAGCGCCAAGATGACGCGAAAAAATTTCATACTGGTCATCGTGAATAGCTATTCCATGGAAATCCTGAAATGCACAGGGGATAACTTTCTTCACTTTCAATGAATGACAATCGTACCTAATTAATATAAACTAAGAGCGAAAATGGTACCATTTTAATTAAAAGGACAAATAGAAGCAAAAGCAATAAACTAAATAGATAATTCATTTATCTTTTATAATTTTGCTAGAATGATTATCTAATATTTATTCAATACGAGAATATTAAAATATGAGAATATTGTAATATAATATTCCGTCGTTAAATATATTTACAATGTTATTTAATTTTCCATTATAACAGTGGTAATAAAATTACGCTTTTCGAACAAGTAGCTTTTGTTTTATTTCTTCGATGTATCTAGAAGTTATATACCCGGAGATGATACCTTGCTTCAAGGATAAAGGAGACAGAGGGTATTTCAAAATATCGCTCTGTCTTTTATTTTCCTGGAACAAAGCAGGGGATATATAAGCTCTATGCATGTCTTTATTTTGTGAAAATTTCTATATATTTAATATGTATGTATTTAAAATTTTACTGTATGTATTTTACATTTTATACAATTTTAGATATATTTTTATAATCCCCTTACAGGAAAAGTTAGATAGATAACCATGAGCCCGTTCATCCATAGCTTTTCGTCCTGGCACAATCCATCCGAGATAGATCGACTTTGTTGTAATGTTCCGCATCAAGCGGAAACACCGTCGCGCATCGCGTCACCTCCTCGTTTTCCCACGCGATATTGCCGCGAGGAGGAAAAAAGGGTGAAACAACGACAGCGTCGTCTCTCACCGCGAAATGAGATTCTGATACTGCAATTCGATCGCCGCGAGTCCTTGCGGCGGGAGCCGTAATACGAGTGTGTCGGAGTGGAGTAAACGAAAGTGGGCGTGGAGCACGGATGCTGATTTATCGGAAATTAATATGCCAGGAGAAGCCGGCGAGAGAGAAATACCTCCGTGTCGTCTCCGGCCGCCGCGCCGTACGCAGACTCGGGGGGATAGGGAGAGAATTTAAAATAGATTTGCCCGGGCGAAAAAATACTCGTCGTCATCTGTTCTCCTGCGGGGCTTATCGCGGCTAAGATAACGATGAGCCCGGGGTGGGCTCCGCAAGCGACTAAGGCACATTGATGGTCGCCGTTAAGAGGATGGAGGAAGAAACCCGTGGCTGCTGGCTAGATGGATCCCCCCGTCGCGAAGGGGGTGGGAGATACCGGGCATTGTATGCCCCGGCAACCACCGGCGCACAGCCACCGTACCATCGACTCTCGGATTCGCGCGAGCTGATCCACAGAATAGCTAGATCGTAGATAAGTAGCGATCTTGCCTCTCGGTTCAGGAACGCCGGGCCCGATCCGGCTTAAAGCGACAGAAGTCGAGTGGTGCGACTTGGAGCGTGAATTCACGTTAGGAGAACGTGGTTTTGCGTGTCGGTGTATGCTAGAAAACGCCCCCAAGCGATTGCTTTGAGGATGCTCTTCAATGGATTTGACGACTAAACACTTCCAGAGAGCGACTTTCTGTTCGACGTTAAACATTACGATAATGAAAAACACGAGAAAGGATTAAATATTTGCTCCGAGCAGTTTAATAGAATATTAGAATTAAAATTTGTTATATATATAATAATTATTTATACGTATAATATTATACGTATAATGCACTGAGAAAAATGTTTTGTATTGTGAACCAAAAGTTTTGTTGATATATATCTAAGAAAATTATTCACTTGTTTTGTTAAAACAGTTTTGTTCTATAAACAGTTCTGTTTTCTGCTCTAAACCAAAACGATTTAACAAAATATAAGCAAATAACATATTTGTTTACAGCAACTAAATAATTTTCTTGGGTATACATCAACAAAACTTTTGGTTCATAATGCAAAATATTTTTCTCGATGTGCATTTACATGGTCAAATTCCTTCGAATAAAAACGTTTGACGTTTAATTCGCTAAAAATGCGCAGTTAAAGAGACGCAGTTATATAATTGCAGTTAATTCGCTCATTGATTCGGCTAACACAACATGCTTCATTACACTGAAAAAAAATTCCGATTGAAAACGGACGAATCAGAAAAATTTTGTAGGTTTGATCAAATATTCTGTTTATTATAATAAGAATTTCGGTTATAAAGTATTATAAGTTATAAAGTATTAGGTTTTATTATAATAACCAGAACATTTTATTAATCCTAGATTTTTCTGATTCGTTCGTTTTTTTCCCAGATTTTTTTTCAGTGTAGGAATCAATAAATTACCATTCCTTTATTTCGTCTTTCTCCCCTCGTAGATCGCGAATCGTCTAAATCTACCGACCGCTCGGCCGTATCAGGAACTCATTCCGCAGAGAGACGATTTCCACTCTTCCGGCGCGCAAGCCCCGAGGAAAAAATGACGTAGACGAAGCACCGGGGAACTTCGTAAAATACGAGTGCAACCGGTACCGCGATGCACTTCATGCATCGCTGTGGGCGTCTGCATTCGTGACGGATCTACTCGACGAGCGATCCGAGCGCGGGAGTTTCACACACGGCAGACGAACGCGTGTCGGCGATTTATCGCGTTTATATACATGTTTCCCAGCTTGTATCGTGTGTGCTCGCGTCGTCGTAGGAAAGCGTACACCTGCAGTAAATAGAGGGAATGTACGGAATCACCTCGAGCGTTACCACTCACTCACTATCGAATCGAATGTGATGAAACCCTCCAGTCGCGTATGACGAAAGGGCCTTTATTAGGAATGGGATCAAGTTCAATACTTAAAAATTCGAAATTATCACTCGAATCCAATAATCACGTTCTCTAGGATTCAACTAATATTCATGAGAAATAATAGTTAATAAATTTTATTTATTGTTTTATGCTATATTAGCGAACCGTATTAATTACATTGGCTACCGTTATCTATTTGTTTTATATTCCATACTATTTTCATAAAATGCATTTACAAACATAACAAGTTACAAAATATTGAGAAAAGCGCGCATCGAATATTTGTCACATATAAAATGTCATAAAGTTACATAAAATCTATTTTTAAAATCAATTAATATAAAAAAATTTTGCAAAAATGAATACGGTTTTAGTAATTTAGCAAAAATCGTTAGTGCTAATCTCAAAGACATATTTATTCATTTCTTATTCACTTTATTAATTTTTTAATTAAGATGAGCAATACAACTTTAACGTAGATGTATAATATTATCTTTCGTCTACGTATATCTGTATATTTCTTTCACTTTTCTTTATCATCCTAATGATAATAAATATAAGGTTGAAAGAGATAGAAATTGATTGGCGATTCGTAAGTAATGGTTAGAACCGGGCTTCATTTATGTACCGGCTTCGAGGAAAATCGACTAGCAATGAAGTCGACTCGAGACTATAAATCAGCAAAATGGGCAAAAAATTATGCGGTAAAGTACTCTCTTTTTACTTTAGAAGGGAGATCGCCTCTCTGAACAGAAAAATTTGCATTTCCTCGCTGCTTACCTCGTAAAAGCGGAAACATTTCAACACAGTTGTGTGCCTATAGGATAATAAAATGTCTTCATATTAAAATGTTACTCTATATTATTTATTTAAGCTTTATAAGTAATAACTGATAACTAGTCAATTACGTAAGTATACATACATTAATTTTTTTAATAATCTTTTTCAATTTTGCCTTTGAAATTATTATTTTCTTCTTTGCTTCAGCATATATTTAATATTTAATAAAATTTCTGAGATTTGGCAGTATTTGCAATCGTACTATGGAATATAGTAATTCTAATTTTTGGCATTCGTGCACGGAATTCATAAGATACATAAACTGAATCTCAGGCGACATTTAACACAATCTTTGTATTCTAGCTTATTTAACTCGGATGAAATTCTATATAACCATGCCAGTAGCAAGCAGGCCGAACCAGCTTTTGCCAAGTTGTACATTATATCGGTTTCTATTAAGGAAAGCTTCCGGCAGTACCGGAAGTTCCAGACTTTATCAGTGTTTCAAAAATAAACTTGTTTTGCTTCGTGTGGATTATCGATCTTCATTTACAAATTACTTAAGGAATAGTAGATATACATAAATAATAATTTCAGATAACGGAGAAATAGAAATTTCTTACAAATTTCTTACAAATTTCTTTATAAACAATCGAATTTCTTATTTTTAATATAATATATTAACAATTTAAAAAACTAAGATTAGATCTTAGATTGCCTATTTGCTATAAAATTTTATTTTAGACTAAGATTTGAACAAACCTCTAGTACTAACTGAACTAGAATCAGGCTCTTTTAGATTAGGATCAGATTCCTTTAAGACAGAGTTAAATCGCAAGTTAAAGTCAGAGTTACGAATAATTCTACTTGTGAGCACAATTATAGCTGTGTAAAAATAATTACATGTTTTAAGATCAATTTCGAAAATAAAGAGAGAGAAACAGATTAACAAATTTGTTTAGTATACTTGTTAATCAATTGTTTGTGTGCATCCGATAGATGTAAATCATGTTCCGCGTTAAGAGCATTAAAACGCGTGACCGATTGCATCGACGGCAGCCGACAAATTCGCGCGCGCATCCGTCCCTCGTCCTAAACAATATTCACTTTCCACTTTGTTTAACTCATGCGAAATCACTTTTTCGGTCGTGCTGACACCCTCCCGTCGCAAACAAGCCGTGTGAACATAACGCACTCGGGAGCGCGGCAGCGCGACGGGCGACAGCGGAATTGCGGTCGACATGGATGATAGATACGTGTACACGCGGCGGTGTGCACGGCAAACTCGCGCAGCCGTGAATAAGAAATGCCCGCGTTCCTTCGGAGTATGCATTTTTGTAAAATATTCCGTGCGCGTTGCCGTAACCGCGCGGCTCAGAAACCGTAACCGTTCTCGTATTATGGCATTCGCGTTGGCAGTCGCAAGTCGTGAGACAGGTTCTCGGTGCCACCCCTTCGGAGGGAGGGTACGAGCGACGGTGGCAGTTTCAAAACTGCCGCGAAGGGAGAAGCAAAGGGACGCGAACGGCAGACTAAATCCTTCCGTCTCCCCCGGTGCGCCAGACGTCCTGGAACCTCGCGCGTCACTTATATGACGTTAAAACGCGGCAGTAAAAGGCTAGGGAGCTCGACGTACGGACGGACCGAATAAAAGAATCAAGAGCGTCGCGAGGGTAGCGTGTTTCTTGCAATCGTAAAGTCGACCGCGTCGCTCGACTGCAGTTATCACCGTGCGTTTCGTTTATGCGGCGTGTCGCGCGGGCGCGCGCGACCGGACGACACGTTTTACGTGAAAAATATTCCACGTGGAATATGCTCGATTCGCGACGGGGGGTTGTTCCGTCGGTGACGCGAGCGCAAATTTATGCTGCCCGAGAATACGCCGCTACGCGTACCTCTCGTTATTTGAATACGAGCGGTCATTATTGCATCGTTAAGACGATCACGATGGCCGTTCCTGGCGAAACGACCACGCGGAAGGAAACGTGATGTATTGCGGAATTTGCGATCGTATCCTTGCGTCGCAACAGCCGCGTAATTCACCGGGATACTTAATTTTAATGATAGTCTCGCCTGATTTAGTTGCTCCTTTACAGAATTTGCCATTCCTATGTCTTATTGCTGGAAATTGACTTATATTGCGCATAAATATCCAAAGAGTCAAGATTTGCCCGAGTATCAATATTTCGGAGGAATGACAGAAATTTCTGTAACTTTCTAATATGAAAATAAAAGAGCAAATGCTGTTTCTCTTTCTTCTTGCTCCGCTTCTATCTCGACTTTTTAGTTGGCAGAATATTACTTGTCCCAAAACATTGATGCATTTGTTACAGAAAATAAAATACATATTGTTTGAAAGTAAGTACTTTATTTTCTTTCCCACTCGTAAAGAACTCCCCAAGTTACGACGACAATATAATCGAATAAAATAACGATAAAATAGTTGTTATACCCATACAAATATATACACATGTCATGTTCAACTGTTATATTTCCTATTTTTGTCACACAAACGGAGAGACGGTATCATTGCGTTTTATGTCTAATTATACTTTCTTCCCCCTATCTCGAGGGATAAATTTATATATGGATAATTTATGTTCGATTAACCATATAAACCCTTATAACGCGTCGATAAATTCACTTTTTCATACCTGACTTGTTTCGCAAACAGGAAAACCTACATCTATTTAAAAAAAAAACAAAGTGATAGTTGTTCAAAAGTCTGCAACAATCGCTTAAATTCCATTCATGCTTGTAAAATTTATTTTTTTATATATTTTGAGGTAAGGAAAAATTTGGACAGTGTCAATCTTTAAAATATTCATATTTCATCTATAAATAAACGCTAATGAAATAATGATAAACATGCTTTCTATTATTTAAGAATCATCTTAAACTTTGTCAACTCTAATATTAAATTTATTACAAAATTGTCAAACTAGCAAACAGACTAACAAACAGATTTTAAGATTATTACTAAGTAAAAGCTCCACACATGCTCATAACAGCGCTTTAATTAAACAAAAAAAAATCAGTTTTGTCTATTAAGATTCGAAACAAAACCAGAGACAGAGACAAGAATGGTGGATGTTTATCGCCACAATAAAGTCAGCCACATAATTGCATCCCCTAACAATGAATGTATCACTAATGCAATATTATACCGTCTGCTTTGTTTACTTCTTCGCTTTATACTCTATAAATGTAAAATCCGCTTCGGGACAAGTGCTGCGCCGAGGATGATGCACGTACATACGTGCATGCGTGCTTGCGGCCGGACAAACACACCTATTCACTATGCACGAGCAAAATCAACATCAACCAGCACGTGCAACGATGCGTCGTTTCATCCAGGCGTATCTGTTCGTTGTCGGCTGCGCTTGTCTGCTATCCTTGTATGATTACGCGCGCGCAGTTGTAAAATGTTGTTGACCGGACGGTGAGATGTTGGGTCACTTGTGCTCGTGTCTCGTTCGCATAAAACATCGCCTCTCCCCCCCCCCTCCTCCTGCCCTCCAATGATATCATCGGCAACAGGAAATTACGCAAGTTTGGAGCGGCTTCTTTCGCCGCAAATAACAAGCGTAAGATGACACTCGAACGTTTAAATCTCGCCGTAATAAGATAGCAAGCTTTCCGCGTTAATAACGGGAAGATACCTTCGAGGTATTTCTCCCGTATTTATAGCGTATTGAAAAAAATTTAATTTAAATTAGATTAAAAAGTTTTATTTTTCGAGTGAGACAAAGTGCTCGCCGTCTTGGAACTCAAGAGCTGCTCAAGTATTTTTAATTATAGAAGCATGTGCAACCTGTTGTCGGCGTAAGAATACTTTAAAGGGTAAATCGATCAGACGTGACCTAGGGCATGTTTCTTGAACAAAGGACACGCCCGGCTCGCCTCACATCCGAGCGCGAGAACATTTTTCCACCCTAGTTTCTTGCGGCAACGTCTCCGTCGGATTACGGGCATTTTTTTTTTAACATACCGTATTATATTTGGCCGTATCAGTCTAACAATAAGCTTCAGGGGTATTCGGTTAAAGTCACGCTTTGCAAAGCGTCAAACGCGACGGTCAACGCGAATCATCGTCTCGCGCTCGTTTAAAATGAACAACGGCGAGCAGGGAGGTGCGTAAACCCGGTTTCCGACATTTATCCGGACAGCGGCAAGTATCTGTTATTTTAATGAATGCCGCGGAAGTACGTGTTTGTACACCTTTAACGAGGCATACGCGAATAAATCCCGGTAAAATCCACTCTCGCACGCAAGATTCATCCGGCACGCTTCATACTCCCACCCCTAGAGAGCATGGGAAGTGTCGACCACAGTACCGATGTATACCTATATGTATACGCAAGTAATAAACGTTTTTTTTTTTTCAGAGAGATAACATATGAACGAATAATATCACTTTTCTTTCCGATGTCAATATTTTTCAATTTTTTCATCGTTACACGATGTTAAATTTTTTCGTCTACTATCAATAAAATTGTAAGTCACATGCAATTCGTATTTTCCTTTTGGATTTGTTTATTAGAGAAAATGTCAATAATTGCGAAACGAAGCATGTAAATTTCGAAGTTACCATGACGTTTGTATGATTGTGTAAAATACTGTGACCTAGTTCCTTTGCACAATTGCCATATTTTTCATTTATCTCAATATATCTAACATATATGTATATATGTAACAAATATTTTTATTCCTCCATTATATTTGATCTCGAGATTTGCACGAGAACATATTCCTTTTTTTTATTAATTAAATATTATATACATAGTTTTATAAATAAAACTATATTTGCTAGTAAATATTTTTCCATCAAACACTAGATTTTTATTTAATCACAATAAAGTTTCACAAAATAGGCAAAATTAAAACACAACTTGGGTAAAACAAAAGAAACTTAAGAAAATAATTACGCCTATTCATATTCGACCAGAATGATATTTTTTATTTGTTTACGCAATGCTTCGATCTATCTCGAATAAATTAGGCAGAGTTTTAGCACTCCTAATATCCTTTATTTCAATCCTTTATTAATCATGCAATATTGAATACATATTTAATTAACGAAATTTTTATTATAGAGCGGCAGGGCAAATCTGTGCAATTGCACTTGACGGAATACGGCTTGTTGCGACTGCGATAGCACATCTCTCGTACGAGTAGTATCATTAATCCTCTCCGAAATGGAAGTGGCCCGTGTCATACGCAGAGTTTCATGGGATGACGAACCGTTTCCCCCCGAAATATAGTATTCCCATCGATCAGCCAGCGCTCACTTAGTAGAATTCAGATCGCCGTCTTCACATCGAAGCATTGTCTGGCTTGAGGCCCGTACGTCACTAATGGGAGTATGCGCGACCCCAGATACCCCGGCTGCATGACAAATGCACTAATCGGCCTTCAGTATAGAATCGTTACGCCCGCGCAAAGCTATGAGTGATTACTTTGACCCGACGACGGCGACGCTTCGATGAATATTGAACGGAAGAACGCGATTACATATTCCGGAGACGATGCCGTAATTTTACAGTGACGAGGGAAAGTAGAACTTGGTCGGAGCCTGGATTTTCAAGCGCCGATCGGCGCGTTGCGTTTTAATTGAAAATATGAAATAAATAAATTGTTGATAAAATAACAGTTACAGGAAATTATAATGTATCAGAGAATGTATAAAAATGTAAAAATTTTAATAAGTATGTATGATATATAGCCTAAATTACCATAAACATTGAAAAATACTATGTAAATTTATGGGCAAAAATTTATTAAATCTCTTTTTTAATCTTTCTCTTTTTTTTTGGTTGATTTGAATGTTGAATCTATTTTATACGTTAGTCAGCTCTATACATCTTTGCATTCCTGTCTCTTTCTCTCTCCTGCCAGTCCATCCTACGTGATGTTAAAAATTTATCAGAATCTCCTTGCTTATAAAGTGCTATTTTTCTCCATATACGCCTCGTTTGCGCACAATCCCGCTCCTTTCGGAAGATTGGTATACACTCGTATCAGTTTGCGAGCGAGATGCAAGCGTGATTAGGTGGCGTTGCCGCGCCAATATGTAATCGAGATCGCACCAAGATCGGCAGCGCCGTGATACGTATAATGAAATATGGTTATTGATACAAATTGCCGCGGATACGTTTTACTAGAATATTTGTCACGCGGAGAAAATTATTGCGACACTGATGTTATTGGTCTACTAAATCATTGTCAAAAAGAGAGAGATGGGCGGGAAAATATTGAGAAAGCAGATAAGTTTATCCAGCGCGATTGCGATATGGGAACACCAATCGTAAAATTGGAGGTGCGAGGATAGTAAAATCCTTCAGCTTAAATAGAACGAGGGAATATGCTGCGACACCGAAGTAGAGCTTTCGGGAAAGTTTTAAGATTCGGTTTCAAGAATACGCAAAAGTTTCGAAGGGCGACTTTTCCGAAAAATCTCACACAAACTGGACTTACGCCATATCCTCGTGCGCCTAAGGACTTTGGATTGCTACATAAATATATAAAAGTAGGATGCTTTTCTACATGGTACGGAGAAAAATCAATGTCGTCTCTGATAAGTGCATCAGCGAATACCCTCGGATTTCTCGTTATTTTTATATTAGATATCTCTTTCGATACGTCTTCAGGATCGTTCTTTACGCAACGCAATAAGTATTATTTGAAAAATTATTCCTCTGCTACACTTATTACGATGCAATAAAAACGGAAATTTTCATTAATATTAATAAATCGCAAGAAACTATTGAAATGTATAATAAAAAATTGAATGCTTCGTGCACCTCATTAGCTTTAACATCATTTTCGAAATATACGTTGAATATTTCAATCTTATAGTAAAAATCTCGATATAACTTCTCTTTTATATTTTTTACGCGATTACTATTTTTTTTTAAAGATTTTTGTAATAGATCAATCTATATTAAACAAATATTATTAATGCATTCTTCAATGCATGAATTATATAATTATTGTTCCTTTTATAATTAAATTATTTTCGCTTGTCCCTAAGGCAAAATATTTTTTAATTGAGATACATCAATCAAATTTGTGTAACAAATGTGAAGCACATTTTAATATTTATCTAATAAACTCACGTTGGTTTGTGCATTACACTGGTTTCCTCGTGCATACGAACCAGACAAAATTAATGAAGAAAAATTGCATTGCGCGATAACCTCCTTAGGTTCATACATATTTCTGTGACAACTTGGATATTTAATGAATGTGGAAGACCATTAGGTCATACCTTGTGTAAATTTCAGAGTTAAATCTGAATAATGATAATTCCACCATTAAGCAGAATTTTAAGATATGAAATTATTTCAAACATACATATATAACATTACATTACAAATATTTTATACACACGAATAGATCTCTCTTTATATAAATCAATTATTAATGTACAACAATGTTAAAAGAATAATTTCTATTAATTTATAATCAGAAAATTGTCAGTGAATTGCAAAATTAATAACAACATTGCATATACTATGTTTTATCTTTAATTTAATTACTTCTTTATTTCTTCATTATATTATGATTATTTGTTATATTATACACATATTATTAACTATTTCTGCTTTTTTTAGGAATTTAAAAAACAAAAGCTTATATCTAAACAATAAAATAATTATCAAGCTGTTAACTTTAAATAAACTTTACTCATACTTTGCAAATAAACAATGGAGATTTATCAGCAATTTCAAGATGGTAAAAACAGATAAAAATATTAATAAAAAATGTCAATTATCTTTTACAGTTTAATTAATTTTACTTATAATGCGTTTATTTTTTTCTATTAAAAATGCAATTTGCAATTTCAATCTCGAATCCATGGAATAATGAAAAAGTCGCGAATAGAGTTTGCTTTTTCAAAATCGAACGATGGCAAATGTCAGTTCTCGGAAAAGGGTTGGAAAACTCATTAACCTTCTAGCCAGTCAGTTGATGAATCTTCATGTGTAACTATTATCAAAAGTATTCGAATTAACTGCATTCGAGCGTCATAGGTATCGACCTAGTCTGCACACAAGCTTAACTATTTCCTCCTCTCCTTTTGTTTCCGAGGCATCTCCCAGCCTCCGCCAGCACACTTCCATCAATCATTTCAGTTTTGCGCAAGATTCGCCCATTATTCGAATCCCTGTCCTCCGTTTTCTTTCTCCGCCTTCATCTTCCGTTCGTTCAGATCCTTTCCGCTATCTCGTAAAATTAAATCTTCGATGTCTTCAGTTTGTACAGTTTAAAATGACAGAGAAAACTTTTACAATTTATGACTTTGTTGTATTTGTTGTATGACGCTACCGAAGATTAATTGATTATTTTTCAGAACAAAAGCAATAATAATAATATTTGTAATATTTGCAATAATATTTACGAACTAAAAATGCATGTAAACACGGAAAAAAAATTTGATTGGATTAATCAGAAATCTGGATATTAACTAGAGTGTCTGGTGAAAAATGAACGATCTACACTTTTAATTAAATTAACTTGACAAGTTTAGTAACGTATTTCTGTTGAAGACAAGCAGACAAGTTTGGTAACACATATTCCGATGTAGGTAACCAAATAAATATGATTGCATTCTGGTGAAAGCAACAAAATGTTCCGATTGTGTTCCAGAATATTTAATTATAATAACCAGAAATTATATTCAATTTTATCAATTATACATGTTAAGTTCATCTAATTATGTTATCATGTGTTCATCTAGTTATAATAACTAGACACTTGGATATTATAATTGGATCAGCAATCAAACGTCGACCGTTGTTAGAATTAAACGTTTTGGTTTAATTACTAGAATATTTCATTACACAATAACCAGAAATTCTGTTCAGTTCAAATTTTGTTGAACCAAACATGTCATGTTAATCCAACTGTTTTTTCAATGCAAAAAATACTATAATAAATCGTCAAAGACGAATAATCAAAGCAATAAATAAAAGCGAACGCAAACAGAATAATTATCAACATCGTCATACGTAACAAATTACACACAGCTAAATTTACAGTTATTTAAAGATCGATCTATGCTTATGTGCAATGCCCCTGTGGCGATGCATTAAAATTATTATAATTTAACACAAGAGAAATTATTTTACAATATTATTGTGAAAGGTGGATTCATGTTTTTCTTTTTGTGGCTGCAATTGCCTGCAATAACGGAGCACACATACGCTAACCGCAAAAAGTTGGATATTTCACACATTTGCAATTTGTTAAAACAAAAATTGAAAAAATATATCGACAGTCTCATACGCGAAAAGAGAATTCGCGGAAATGGTAACTTAGTTACCTTTTATAAATTTGTGAATTCTTAACTCTGATGGAATATATAAATTAGCATTTGAGATACGCATTTAATTATGTCGAATTAACAAAATCTCTTTTATAAATATTGCAATTATATTGTTCAATAGTAACAAGGAATTTAGCCGTTAATTACAGGTTTATAAACTTTTAGATGTAATTTGAATCTGTGCAGCTGGTTTATAAAATTTCCGCATATTTTGTGAAAGTTTCTAACTTATAAAACTTAATTTCAGCAGCTTCAGTATACGTTTATTTATTAAACCGTACACAATAGCGTCCCATAAAATCATTGTTTATAATATATGCACCAAATACAAGCAATATGAATAAATCATTATCAGAGATGATTGTACATAAAATGCAATTCGTAAAATTTCAAAAATCATTTTTAATTAAACGTTACATTTAATGATTTTCAGAATAATTATTTAATTATGAGGAATTCATTTAAATAACAGATGAAAAAGGTACAACTATACATTGTAATAATAATAAATACACTTCTTTGTTTAAATGTTAATATTATTAATAATTATATTAATAACAGTGAATAATATTCAAGTTTACATATTATAATTATAAATATACTTTCTTGCGTTTAAAAATTTCACGTAATAATTAAAGAATTTCCCTATTAGTGCAATAATTTCATGCATTCCTGTCTGAGTAACAACAATCAAGCAAACATCTCGAGTAAGGATAGGTTTAAAAAAAATGTGCAATGTAAATAGCGGATTTTCGTCTATTTAATTTAACCCTCACGTTTATTTCAATGAGCCTTCACTCTGGGAGTTCCAGGTAATGAGAAAGCAGTAAAGACAGATTAAGAGAGCCCCAAACTCTTCCCATTCCCGAAGCTAACATTCTTTTGTGACAAATCCATTAGGGACTTCGAAGAAATTGAGTTTGCGCCCGCGATTCATTATAATCTCATTTATAAATGAGAACTAACTGCTTGCCTAGAAAACTGTGACAGCCCTTTAATTATCGCGCTCGAACAGTGTATGTCCAATAAATTATCTGAGAACGGGATAATGTTCGATTATAACAATTTTACTATAATCTTCATAAGTAAGCTTACTTTGTTCCAAACATAATTATTTAAATATTTTTTTATTTTTTAAGTAGAATATATAAATATCTACTATATTTAAATATTATTTTAAATTTTGATCAAAAAAGTGTAGAATAAGTAATAATCTATTTATTCATCTTATAAAAGATCGTATTAAGAGATTAAATAAGAAAGAGCGTAAAGATATTCGCACGGAACTTTTCTGATTTCAATCAATTTTTATAACATTAATTTTTATACAAATAGTTTAAATTATTTTAAAAAATTTTATGTAAGATTTCTAAATTTTACTCCTAAAGATTTCTTGTAGTTCTCAAAATATTGAATGTGTTTCATGATACTTTTTTGTAATTCAATAGTATAAACATCTATATAATCTTACAGAATTGTAGACATTCGTAATTAGAAAAAGTCGAATATTACTTTAAAGAATATTGCAATTTGAAGCTTTATTAGTATTTATTACATTATTTTTAATTCTCTTTGAAATTAAATAACTCTTACAATTAAATTGCAATTATCTGTTTTAGGATATTATACGTTATATAAATATTATATTGTATATGTATAGTAATTGTGTATAGTGATAAATTATATAAATATATTTCCGTACATCCGATTAATATAATCGTGTTATAAACGTGTTTAATATTTACGTGTTTCAATCTTTTCTAAAAGCTACTGAATTTTCACAAATTTATATACATCTTTTTACTAATCCATCTATGTAACTTATCATTCCTATTTAAAGAAGTAAAACTTAAAATTGAATTATATCACTAGTTTGGGATATATTTCCCTGCAGCTAAAGTTGGTCATTATTAAATTAATAAGGTGATTTAAAGTTTACCTTCGGACAAGTCGCGCTCCTCTTCTCTCCAAAGTATACACGATACACGGGGAAATCGCTTTTCACGAGAAACACCGAATCGAACGATCGAAAGACAATAGCACGAAATCAAGTCGGGTAGACGAGAACGCAACCGAAAAAGGACAGCCTCTTCGAACACTCGCTACGAAGTATCCAACCACTTCCGGCACAGCTTTCGGTCGACACTCTTCGATCTATTACGAGAGCGATCGATTCCCGAGGCGACAGTTACGATCTCGACTCGTGACAATCTCCGACACTCAAAAGTGTTTAATAGTTCTCCGCTCGAGAGCACATGGTGTATGATGTTTCGCGCGTGGACGATAGCGATTTATTAAAGAAATTTCGCTGCGCTTTCGTCGAGTTTACAGCGGACACTTTTATCTACATGCATATTTTACTCTCCTTTGCGACGTCGCGTGCGATCTTCACTCGCAGCACGCAGCTGTCGCGTTGCTCCAATTTCGACCTTAACTCGCGGAAAACTTTGGCAGCAGCGATGGAAAATTAATAGAACGCACCGTCAACACTTTCCCGTCCGCGGCCCGCAGCTTTTCGCGTAACGCCGAAAACCGTGTAATCGACGATGACGAGAGGAGAGTTTCACCCGTTGGCAATGTCAATATTGTTACAGTCGCTCGTGCATATCGTATATTATGATTTTATCTTGACGACTATCGATCGCGAGTAAAAGCGAGTTTTATTTTCGATTATGTTCTTTTTTCTCCACGCGTAACTTTATTTCGTGACTCCGTATTTTGGACGATTTGTTGCAACTCCTCTTTTTATTCCAGCGCTAATTATACAATGTAATCTCTGTTTTACTTTTGCTACATTCGCGATATTATTCGTCTAATTGCCTAACTCCGTGACGCTTCTCATATACGCTCCGTAATCGTATAACAATTTACGTACAACACGCGCCGTAATTATATCCCGATGTGTTTCGATCTCAAAGGGCGACTAATTACGTTGATAAAACGAGCGATAAAAAGTTCAACGGGTAATCACGATCGCACCTTCATGCTGAAAGTTCATGCCTACGAAAGACATTTCGACGAGAACGGCGCTCTAATGTCAATCCTCTTTACTGTTATCTCTCGCACAACGCTTTAACGATCCGAAAACTGCAATTGCACGACGGTGGGTACATCAAACGACGGTCAGTCGGAGCTTCAGTCTTGTACGAGTACTTTTCGCCGGCACTCGGTGTAATCGTTTTCGAGGGCGTGCGCCTCGTCCGGTCACGTAAGGGAGCAGCGCGACGTTACTGTTATTGCGGCTGTATTTTTACAGTCCACGCGAATTCCCGGTCTAAGAGTCACCATACATTCGGACGAGAGTGACACTATTATTTTCACAGTTCTCCGAACAGTCGGAGCACTCCGAGGACGTACCTGCTCGCGAGCCGCGAGGGTTGTCGCTGGGAGGATTCTCGTCGACGTCACGACGTTTCTCACGAATTTTGTACTGTCACTCGCGAGGAATATTCACGATTACGCGTCATCCGCTGAAAATCGTTTCTCCCTCGCGGATCACCGGCATCTCGGCTTCGCGACGTCGAACGAGCCCTATTTTCTTCACTCACTTCCCTAGGACGACAGCTTCGCCCAGGACGAAACTATGCCTGCACCAACCGAAAGATCCTCAAGAATTCACACGCGGAATAATGCGGTGTCCCGCGCGACATCCTTTGTGCCCCTTTGAAGGTAGATCGACAATCGAGGCGTTTATAAGCGGAACTTGCCGAGCCGTTAAGTATTAATACAATTTAGATTTTACTTAATGTCTTCGGACACAGCCTATCATTTTTGCAAACTTCATCATTCTTTATAGAAAAATTATGTATGTCTTTTCTTTTCAAGCGCTTTTGATTCGTAAAGTTTAGTGTATATATATATCTAGTTACATGGATTTAAAATATACTATGCGATCGCAGATGAAAATCTCGTCGCTATTGCTCTCTTAACTTGCTAAACTTGTCGTTTTGATTTTATCGTTACCTTGTGACAGAAGCAAATATCTGTTATAATGTATTCATAACTGTCGTTGCTTTCCCAGTAAAAATTGAATGTCCGAATGCACAGTCTATCAACATGCATACGTGTCGCTATAAATAAACGTCATATTTCTATGATTTTATACGCGGCGACACTTTGCGGTAAATTCGCGGTGGCGAGCTCTCGCGTTCAAACGCCACTTAAAAATCAGAGAATTCCTGCTTGAATGAAGCTTATCGGGCAGAGCCTGACGCCGAAGTTTTAATGCGGATTTTCACCGACACATTTACGCATCGCCGCGGAAATATCTCTGTTGAACGTTACATTGAACGCAGCTCGGCGTACCCAATTCAACTTGAAGCACTTTTGAATCTCACAAACGAACCCAAAGCGTACCCGTTTTTCCCCAAAAAATCGCATAAAGTTTATCACATTCAAAACGCGAGAAACCTTCCGCTCGATCACCTCGGATATATTTTCCCCCTCAAATGTCGATAGGTCCTCTTTTAACCGCCAGAGATACGCTACAGTGTTCCACTCGTACTTGCGTAACAATTTTGTGCAGGCGAAACTCGCGCAGGTGAGAGCATTTTAATCCGGATTTCACTGAATGTGTTTTCACGCACTCACTTCAAATATCATCTCGCTGCCGCAGAATCCCGGAATCGAATTTATTTCAAAACACTCGAGCACATTTTTAAGACAGTTTTTCGAAACAAATTTCTCCGAAAATTCTTTGCAAATTCCCGGAATCCTCTCTCTCGCCGGGAGAAATGTCACACCGCACTTGTAGATACCGGGAATTCGAGCGTTCTCTTTACGTCGACCGGGATTCCCCGATCATCCTCTGACTTCGCCGAAAATCCCCGCACTCCCGCGAATACATTTCACCGTTCCCGCAGGCACTCAGATCGACGAGCGGTACACAAACGTGTGTTGCTATCAAGTCGAGAAGTGAAAAATCCAAAGCGGAGGAAGAATCTACCCTTTCTAATCGCACACGCGGCCCACTCGCTTGGGAACGCAGGATCTGTCAGCGGTCGATAGATCCGCGATTACGGTCACTCACTCGCGCCCGTCGGTCACTCGCGGTTCATTCTCTCGCGCGTTTCATTTCTCATTTCCCTCTCGTGAAGACTCACTCTTCGTGATACTTTTCGGCAACTTTTCGATCGACGTGCCTCGTCGGTCGCCGTCCAAGATTTTTAATCGCGTCGGTCGAACGTCGGCGAGGCGGCGACGAGGCTGAAATCGGCTGATAACGCCAAAAACGGGACGGAATCTCGATTTTTTTTCTGGGAAAGTGGTCTCACTTTGGCGGCGGATGCGCGCGCGAAACCACCACGAGTGATGCTGAGGTCGGACTGGAGCCTCCGACGCGGCGCTAGCGTCGCTGCGAGCGAGGGGCAAACCAAAATCACCCTCCTCCGCGTCGCGACGTTCACCCCCCGTGGAGGAGGGTGGCTGCAGTGGCGGAGGAGAAGCTAAGTCGCCCGGAGTCTAAGGTGCGAATTGCGCGAGAGAATAAGATATTCCTTCAAGAAGCCGACTCGCAATGCGACTGCTATCTTCCTCGAAGATAAATCGTACTTTTCGTCGATTGCAGATTGGCTCAAAGATAACTTTGGCGTACATTTCACGATTACATTAATCTTCATTCGCCTTTATATCTCTTAGATGCAATTTACAATGTATTTAAATGATAATTAATTCATTATTAAATAAGTATAAAGAAGATGAGAATTAAATTCGATATACGCTCTTTTTGCTAATTGTCCCAAAAAAGC